>BOPP01000023.1:11698353-11719259 GCA_017312745.1 Gryllus bimaculatus | reverse complement strand
CACCACTACCTACCTCCCGCCCCTGCTGCCGCCCAACCCTTTGGCGATTCAGTCTCCACACGGCTCCAGCGCTGCAGCATTCCAACATTCGGTACAAATGAAATTCACATCATTTCACGTCGAATTTATGGTGCACAAAGCGAGTTGCCGGCACGTTATTTTTTTTTACGAATTGCCGGTTTTCCCTGCCCATCTTTTATCAATTAATCCTTTGTTATTAATATTTCATCATCATTAACACAAACTGGCAATTCACTCACAATCCCAGGCCTCTCACATTCAGGTGCGTTTATAGTCCTAATACACAGAATCCCGAAGACTGCCCCTTACCTGATCGTTCTCTTATTGTTTGCTTGTGTGCGAATCGCTGTCTCTTCGATTTAGGACTGCTATTCGATTTCGGAAATCATACAGCGATTAGTTTCAGATCAAAAGAGCGCTGTTTCAAATGTATGTTGTAAATATTGAATCCAATGCCCCGTGATAGAGGGATGTAGCAGAACTTTAGTTTTCCGTTTATTAAATGAAGAACATAAACATTAAACTCTTTTATTACTGAGCTCAATTGGAATTCTCTTTATAAACTTGCAAAACGAGGACTAGGTACATTTTACATTCACTGCTTCAGTATCACGTCCAACTGCGCACCACTTCATCGAAGCCAAGATATTTAACTAAAATTTATTCAAATCGCAGGTTCTTCCATTATTGTCCATTAAAATAACGGAGAACATCATTTTCCGAAAACGAGGCAAAATACTACGTAAAAGGAGATCTACCATTCGATCTTTACACTCCGCAACGTACAAAATTTCCTAATCACTTCAATTTCACGAAGCAACGACACAAAAGCGGAATGAATTTCAACGAACGACCCGCGGAGCGAGGCGAATTTTACGGCGATTTCGAGACCTTCTCACCGCCGGCGCCGGCGGCCAGGCGTCTCGCGTTTCGACGGGCTGGAAGACAATTGACGAACGGCGCCGGAGGAGGCGGAGAGGGAAACGCCCACGCGGCGCGCCAGGGTGACGCAACGCCCCGTCGCAGAGCGGCCGCTTCCTGACGCCGCCGCGCGCCGCCCCGGGGCTTCCATCACGCGCCCGCAACGTGCGGCCCCCGCGCGCGCCGAAGGAGGGGGCAGAAGTCCAAACAGCACTACAGGCCGGTGAGGGAGGCGTAGGAGGACTTGTATTTATTTTGGCTGTAGAAAGAAAGATCTATGTGATACTGAGAAGAGATTTACTATCAAAATGTAAGGCGTTCTAGGAAAGTGAAGTGGAACTAGAACTCGGGAATAAGGTTTTTACTGGCGAAATTTCAGGGGTTTCTCGCGCACGATTACATAACTTTCTCTTCTTACGAATAATTCGTAAGGCAAGAAAATAAAAATGGAAAGACTTTACTTCATATAAAGTACGAGGTAAGAGAACGGTCTACGAAATAATAATAGGAAGTCAGAAACCGGCAAAGTTCACAAGAGAAGGAGTATTAGGAAAACACGCAAGAAAGACCGATGAGAAGAAAAGAGAGGAGAAAATGTCAAAAATAGAGATTGCGAAAGGAGATGCCACAAGCGCGCCAGTTGATGGCAAGAGCGAACGGGAGAAGCCGTTCGAGATCGAAGAGCGCCGGGCGGCGGGCGGAGGGGACAGGCGGAAATAAAACGTGGCCTACGACCGCGTTTTCGCGACGACTCGTTCCCAGAACTGTTTGGCCGCGCATCTTATTTCCGGCGCGCAGTAACAAGCCAAAGCCGTGGGCCTTTTTGATACCTGCGCGGCGGAACGGGCGCAGGAAATTAAAGCGAATTGACGCAGAATTAAAACGGAAAGCGTCATTCGGCGATCTGGAAGTCACATCCAGCGCCGCGCGTCACCGTCTCGAGGAGCAACCCCGTCCCTCTTTTCCTCCCCCGTAAGAATTTAATTTCGAGGCTATGTTCCAGAGGGGGGCGGGGTGAACTGATAGTAGAGCGGAGGAGAGCGCCGCGCGTGCAATCGATCCTTTGGGGCTAATCTCCCCATCCATCTTGGAGTTGAGGAAAAAACATGAAAAATCCCGGAACGCTGTCAGGTCGCCGCGGATGAGGTAGGGGGCGGGCGGGGCGGGGCCGAACGAAGATCATTCGGACGCGCCTGCGCCCGGGCGCAACCTTGTCCCTTCCCCTATCAGGCCATGACCTGGAAGGCAGAGATGCGACGCGCGCGGGGGCCGAACAGTCCGACACCAAGACGAACGAGCTGCGAGACAAACGAGGCAGAAAAACAACGAAAAAAGTAGACCCCCCCCCAAGTACGAACAACAGAGCTGCATTGTGTCTTCGGAATATATGTATGTCCACGTGCGAGGGGGGAGGACTGGAAGAGATACAACCAGTCTAAATATACTTGACTAGGTGCATAAAGTAACATTGACACAGAAAGATAAAATGTAAAACTAACACCTACAACTCAGTAAGTCATGTATAAATGATAGCACCAAAAAGTGCTTTTATGTAAAAAACAAAAAATACCGCTTGTTGAATATGAAAAAAAATCACGAATGTACGAAATATGTTGCAAAAAAAACAACACATCAACATAAATAGAAATTCGATAAACTGGAGTTAAGAGACAGTCTACTGCATGAAAACGCTTTGATCTACGAAGAAAACGCCATCAGGAACCACAAGTACGAAGAGGGAACGGGAGGTAGCAGAGGAGCGAAGTCGCGCGCACGCTGCGCCTGCAGCCTGTTTCGCAGGAGGCCGCTGATGAATTCGCGCTCCATTTCTCCCGCCAATTTGATCGGCCGGGCGTGGCAGGGACTCGACCCGAGGCTTCCGCCGCCGCCGCCGCCACCGCCGCCACCGCCGCCACCGCCGCCACCGCCGCCACCGCCGCCTGGGGCGCCGCTGCTGATAGATGGATAGCAGCCCGGTGACGGAGACGAATGGCGGCGATCGCCCGAACCGTGATGCAATTATACGGACACGCGGAGCGCCTCGCCGCCGCCCGCCTCGCGCCCCCTTGGCCCGTTCGTTCTTCAACTGTCTCCGGCGCCCTCTCGCGACCGAGCGCGCGCGGCCGCCGCCCCGGATTAAGCTGCAGCCAGCGGCCCCGCCGCGCCGACGCCCCCGCCGCCTCCGCCTGATGAATGTGCCCGCGCCGTCTCCTCGCTGCCTGTGTGCGCCGCTCGCCGGCGCGCGGTCGCTGAATGAGCTGGTGGATGCTTCTGGACACAGGTTGCGCGGGCTAGCGTTGCCAGTGCCCCGCGCCGAGGATAGGGGAGAACGATGAAAGGACGAGATAACGACGTCTTTTAGCCCAGAACACGAGAAGGACGGAGATGATGGCCCAAACGTGGGTCTAGGAAGCGCGTCTGTGAAACATGTTCGAAAATGGCGACGGTAGTAGGTGAGAAGATGGCGTGAAGGATATGAGTTAAACAAACAAAACGGCACCCGAGACGCGAGGAACGGGGGACGACACCAGGGAACAGTGACGGCAACGGGTGAGTCGTCCGCACAGGCAAGGGTTGGGAGGCAGTGGCGGGTGCCAGCGGTCGCAGCGGAGATCGCAAGGGCCGGCGCTTGTGGACATAATGGAGCCCATATCTCATAATTATTACATGTTTTTCTTCCGGCCGGGAAACGGCAAATGTCGGCCATTCTTTCCCCCTAACGCCGAGACTCACTTTACGCCGCTCAAAAGCGCCAACTGCCGCAATGGAAGGGCAGGGAGAGTCTGCGGGGACGGGAGATCGGCGCTTGGTTTAGCGGCCAACGCCCAGCGCTCTGCGAAGGCTTCATCCTCACCACCTCCGGTCGCAGTGCGATGCCTCACGCGGGCGAAGTGCAGGAGTTACGAAACAGGCGTCGAGCACGCAAACGTGGTCTTAAAATGTTTTTATCTCAATTAGCTCTTCTAGTATTCTCGAGAAACATTTAAAAAATCTCAAAAAAGTTATAAGATTTTTTTTTTCTTTTTGGAAGAAAAATATATTTAGACACGTCACTGGTTCAAAAGGTTAATGGGGCATCCACGAATGAATGAAAATTCTAAACGCCTACGTAGATTACGACGAAAATAAAATACGTCGGCTTATTCAATCGATAAATTGTACGACATAATTCAACAAATATCAGGAAGATATACAATTATATGTACTCATAGTGACATTAACGCATTTCATGTTCAAAATTAAACTGTAGAAGTAAATCAAATATATTTTGAAAGAATATTCATAAAGATCCAATCTATAAGCAACATTTCAAACGAATGCAAAATATCTCAGATAGTTTGAGTTATTCCAGTATTGGAAAAATATTAAAAGAAACTGAGTTTACTCCTGAGAATCTCAAAATTTTTAATCATTAAGTAAAGCAAAGATGAATAAATTTTGTAAATATAAGCTCTAAACAGAGAGGAGATAAAAATTACACGGCCGCTAAGATTTTAAACGCTCATAAATACGCCACCACCGACGTTGCTGGCGACTTCCTGTTTGTGCGCCCAAGTGCCGTGTACACACCGAAACGCTCTCAGCATTTGGGGGCGGAGCGGGGTGGGAAGGGGAGGGGAGGGCCTGGGCGGGGAGGGGCGGTGCCGTTCTCTGCGCCTCCCTTTGCCTTTCATTCAAATCACGTCCAGCTACTTTCTCCTATTCATAAAAGCCGCTCTCGTGCCGCCAACCGCACGGCCCGCGCGCCCTCGGTAAAAGCTCGCTAATTCTCCGCAGTCAGCGGCGATCGCGCGTTTGGCAAAACCTTCAACAAACGCGACCTGACAGGTCGGGCGCAGAGAGACGGAGAACGACCCGCGTTTCACGTGCCGGAGCTGCGCTCCTCGACACGCACATCGACACATAACGATTCACGAGTTTCTACCTACACGTGCGTGAGTACCTGTGTGCAAAATGAGGATATTGCTTTCTAGCCTTTCGTATCCAGTTTTCAATTTACATCACAATAAATTACAAAATAATTTTCCACGTCCGGTTTCTAACAATTAAACTTGTATATGTCTGAATTCAATATCTCTCTGTTTTTATACAAAAACACTTAAGATAACCAGCAGGGGATTCAAAGCCATTCAGAGCCTTCTTGTTACAACAGAACGTTTAGGGAGAAGACTTATGGAATTTTGGTAACAATACGCCCTTCGACAATCCAGATTTACAGCTAGCCCACCCACCTTCTTACAGCTCTCTTCATTTTACGTTCCGTCCGCATTGCCGTGCGTCCCCCTGAGTCTACTTACTCGTTCATGTGCCCTCTACACATAACTCATCTCTGTTTCAATTTCGTTGGCAGATCACTGCTCTTACCCATCATCTCCCCAATTCCCCGAGTTTGCCACGGCACCTCCCGAATGCAGCTCTCCACTAGCCTCTACTCACTCTTGTCTCTGATACTACGCTGCTTCGACCAAACCATACCCGTTGGCATCTACTACCACAACACATACTCGCATTACCAGTTTGCCAAATCGAATGCTCCCGAGCCGCCCACCGCATCAACGGTCTACCCTCTCGGTGCGTCCTCATCGCAACATGCAGCACGACCGCATCATCCGCACCACTGCCTCCACGTCATTCTCCTCCGCCTGCTGCGCACCGAGCGGCCCGCGCCGGCCCGCGGGCTCCCGTGTCCACCGCGGGGCCGGGCGCAGACGGCCTTTGAGGTGGGTTATGTGGCGCTAATATCCGCTTCTCTGTGAAGTCGGCCGGACGTCCCGCCGCGCGTCGCGGCGGGAGGAGGGGCGATGGCTGCGACAGGGCGGGGGAGGGGGGGGTCTGCGGCAAAAAACCGTAACGCACTCATCCCGGCTAATAGAAACGCATCGGTGAGCGCATCATTGCCGAAGTGTGTTTCACTGACGCGGCGCGGCGCGGTTGCTTCTTTGGCAGCAGCGAGGGCAAAGGCGACTTCCAAAACGCTCAGAAGAACACAACAAACAATAACTTAGAAATTTATCAAAAATACTATCTTAAATTGGAAACACAAATATACTACACTAATAATTATAAATGGCAAGCAATTTGAGTGGGAAATGGCTTTTATATAGCAAACGAAACGCGATGAAATACGAAGTTTTCTTCAATCTCCTTTGTTAAACAAGCATAAAAACCCCATATAATGTTAATGTGGAACTTAAACGTCTCTTTATTCAAAACAGTCTTCGCACGGAAAATAAATGTATATTTCAACGGAAAGAGCTTTTGTAAAATCCAATAACAGCATGGAATTACAAACGTTTCTTCTCTCATATTATTCCTAAAATTGCGAATAATGTATCAGTAGCAGTAAGTTAACGTTATTTATGCCACTAAAAGACTAATCTTATTGTGGGAAATCCTTTCGTATTGACTACAAACTCCGCACTAAGTATGGACATATCAAAGTTGTTTATAAAAGGAAACCTGTTTAACATCAACAGCGTGGCACACATGCTCTTCAGTGTTGAATGTAACGGTCGCAGTCCTGCCCGTCCCTTTGACTCTGTTATCAATTAAACCTACATTCAGCAGTACAAATATGCAAAGGAGATTCTACTTTTCGTTCGCCTTCAGTAACGTTTTCTTGAAAAGCATAAGCAAAATGAACAAACCTGACGATAAACATGAGCATATGGTTTACCTGTTTGCATTATTTACTTTCTATCTCTTACAACGAAGGCTTTAAACTTATAAAAGTAAGAAGTAGAGACAGGGAGAAGAATGAAAACAGAAACAGATCAAGAATATCTATGAAAGTATATTGTAAAATCAATACAAATTTGAAAACTGTACGAAAAGTATAAAGTTCAATAGACACTACGAAGGGATGCACTTCATCTAAACTAGTGTTGATGCAGCGCAGTACAGTGTGACAGTGCGCAGTCTGTCTCGCACTAGGTAGTATTCTAATCTCTTTAGCCTTGGCAATCTTTTACGTATTCACCCACCCTCTTCCCAGCTCTTACCTACCGGCTTCCACAAGATCTTTTTACACATTTTCTCAATTTGTCGGCCCCTAATAGAAGAGATATAAAATGGCTTAAATTATATTAGAGAATAGTAATGCCTCTTCCTAAATAAATATTTTTTATAAAACATTTGAAACCATTTTAACAAAATGTCCTTTGTTTTTGAAAATGCACAATTTTGATTCACATTCATAGAAAAAATCTATATTTTCGAGAAAACTCATAAAAAAATATGTAAAGAACTTGTACGTTGCGCGTTGAAAAATCTGAAACCAGTTTTGAGAATATACTGTTTGAAAGTCTTTTCACAGAAAACCCTTGGATTTCCGAAAAATTTCATTGAAAATCATCTGAAGTACTTCAACTCACAAATACAGTAATATACACAAAGGGCTCCTAATACGAATATTATCGACGTGAGAGATATTTAAAAAAGTCACATTTGTGCAATTTTGGAAAAATTTTGTCGTGTTATTACTCAAAGCATTTAGCACATCCGTAATAAAGCTTCTAAGAAAATCTTCTTTTTAAAATCGCCTTCATTTCACACAAAATTATGCGAAAACTATTGATACTTTGAAAAATATTGTACATTATCTCATTTAAAGATCTAATTTTGCAGAAAAGATTTCATTTAGAATAAAAGTCACCATATTCAGTATTGTAGTAGTAGGAACACATCGAAAAAATGTTAACATTTATAATTTCACCGATTTTGTATGCAGCATTATCTTTCTCCATATAACATATGTAGAATGCAAGAAAGTAAAAAAGAATATAATTAGTAACTCAAACAACAACACAGATTAATCGAATATGTAAAGAAAGTACAGATCAGAAATATCAATAATTTCATTCATGAATGAAAAAGTCATACCATCGTAAATACTATTTCAAATTTTTACTTTGAACAAAAAAAAGCAACTAATATCTCCGAGGCTCTTTAACAAAGCATCACTGGAGTCCTCAAATACTACTAACGTCACAATTTTAGTAGCAAAGGGCGATAAAAATTGGTCAAATCAAAATTATTATTTTTTGTATAATTACACACATATACACAATCGAGAATTTTTTAACAATATCGTGTGCAAATTCTTCTGCTAAAGATTCACGAGGCGCGAGATAAAATATTCATTAATAAAGCACTTTATAGTACATTCTACAACAGCAAAATACCCGTCACCTCAGCCTTACCTCTCCCAAAGCATTGCGCCAAGCCACGGTTCGTAAGCTGGCGGCACACGTTATCCAGAATACAGAACAAGCCGTCCCGCTCCATAGACGTTAGCGTCACCCGACACGAAACGGCACGCGAGCGCGACCGCCGCGCGGAACGCAGGATCAGTCCGGGCGGACGCGCGCGCGTGCAGCGACGTGATAAACCGCGGCGGAGACTCAGGAATAGGCGCGCGGGCGTCGGGCCGCGGTCTTAATCGCGACGCACCGGCGCGGCCACGGGCATCGCCCGCGGGGCGAACGCGCGCGCCCGCAGCCCACCGCCCACCCCACCCGCCCTTCGGCCGACGGCTCGCTCGCGCTCTCCCGTCCCCAGTCGATCGCCATGCATTATCGACTAAAGCTGAACGTCATCCCGCTACAATCAAATCTTACTAATCGTAATTTATGCCCGGGAGGAAGCAGCGCTATTAATTATCGACGATAACCGAGCGACCATTACTCTCTCGAATCTATTTACAGCCCGTCCGTCTGCCCGGGGGCTGCGATGCGGCTCGGGCCCGACGCGGGGGCCCGGGCCCCCAGCGTCCCTCGCCCCCTCCCGCGGAGATGAGTTACCACGCGTGCTAATTATTTGAGTCGACCGGTAACGGAGGAAACCGCGTTAGACGGCCGTCCGCAGCGCCGCGCCGCGTCTCGGCAGGCGGAGACGGCCGCGCGCCTTGCTAGTGTCGCCCGGCAAACGCAATTTCGGCTCCCCTTGCGGCCACTCGCCGCGCCCTAATGAGCTGCGGGACGCAAGGCGCCGCCGCGCCCGCCGCCACCGCCGCTGGGTGAGGGGGCGGAAGCGGCCCGAGGCGCCACGGAGAGGACGCTCAACTTCCGACTCTCCTGATACGTTCTTGTCGCGGATTCACGTCAAAAGCACAAGAGAATCATGCAGGAAACAACAATAAACCCATTTACCATCCCCCTCCCATCATACATTTACAATAAACCCATTTACCCCCCTCCTTCCATCATACATTTCTACAGCAAGCGGTTTTCAATGGTTATTCCGAGTACTGACAGGTCGTCTTTTTATGCCCTCAAATCATCCTTCCAGCTATTCAAATTAGGGGTGCTTGAAGATGATAAGATGAATAGACCAAACACTGATAATCATGAATCTTCTGTATTGTTAAGTATAATACCGATATTGTACAGGAACAACCGTTCGAGAAAAGTAGTAAAGATTATTAAATACTTCATCATTATAAAGTCCAGCAATTTTATTTATTGGTAAAACATCATTAAAAGGAGAAGTAACGTTTTTCGATTTTCTTCACGGACATAATGTTAAGTGTATTCAATATTGAGAAACTAAGAAAAGTATTCTTTGAAGGCAGACATGCAACAAACGTAACTTCAAAACTTATATGAAAATACGATAGCAGGGACATTTTTATTATCGTAAAATATTATTACGTCACCCATTTTGGAAAACCTCATATAACGAAGTTGTACTCGTGACTTGAAGGCAAACCATCAGCAAGTGTGTTTGCCGGATTGACAAAATTGTTTGATTGCGTCAGAATGGGACCTTCCAAATACCAACGCATGATAATTTGTTTTCCTATCAGAGACGTATTCGCACGTGTGAATTCGTTACATGAAATTTCTCACCATGATCAATGGGTTGCGTGTTAATAGTTACCATCCTTGACTAACCTAAAGGCCCTAGAAGTACGAGTATTTTTAAATTTAATGTGCGCACAGCACCACAGGAATTAAACACCTTCGCACCATTTATTTGATCACATGTTCGAATAATTAACCCCACGCAACAAAACCGACGACACAGGCAGCGCCACAACGCGAACAAAGTCAGCAGCTGCTCTCATTGCAACGAGGAGTTTGCACAATGCGCAGCTTCTGGCAGATGAATTCAAATAGCGCGCTGACACAATATGCGCACGTCACAAAAGTTGCGCGTCGCCCCACCGAGCACGCACGCAAACAGAACTGCGCGTAAACATCATACTTCACCTCGCGCGTTTGTACTTCCCATTTACGATAAATACGTCGCAGTGCACGCCGCAACGGCCGGCGACCGCAGCCCGAAATAATAATGATTTTAAAAAATGCCTTTGCGTTTCACTCAACCGCGCCACTAAGTCTCGCGCACAGTCCTCGCACATCTGCAGCTTCTGCCGTTTTGAAACTAGCTGAGATAGGACACTTTCCTTGATGGAAAATCACCCAAAGACGCGCGTATCGACTAAATACTGTCGCACACTGGCGCCTATACGAAGCCGCGCACTTACCGCCAATCCAATTGACGAAGCCGTTTTCCCTTAATCCTTTTCTGCAAAAAGAATTTTTCACGCGGACAGCGTTGGAGAAAATGTTCAAGAAGAACTACACCGCAGCAGTAACTACAGATACACAGCGTTGTATTTTAACACAGCAGTAACTGAGCGTATTCGGTTAAAAAGTATACTATGCCTTTGCTGCCGTCAATGCTGTAACAAATGCTATTAGGTACTTACAGAATTCTATCTGGATCAAGTACAGTGGACGCCGCTTATTGTCATCACTCCGGGACACAGATAATGTGATACCATTAATCTATTGATAACAATAGAAGAAAAATTCGAATTCAAGATTATCCAATGAAAACGTCTACTTCTGAAGATTTCCTGGGGAAAACATCCATTCATAATAAAATCCATTCTTGCCTTAAATCATTACATGACTTCACTAAGAAAAGTTATTACAATTGAAAAATACTATACTAGGCACTACTTACTATATTAGGCACAGTTTCGACAGAGTGAAAAAGTCTTTGAAGATCTGCTTTTACTTTTGTCTGAAGATTATATTAATATCGATCTCCTACTCATAATGTGGAAATCAACTGAGCTGAGCAGAACTCCACGTCCCAATATTACTAATGCCTGCCTCATTCAGACGATGTTGGAGTTGAAATATTTCCACAGTATCGTTCCCTTATATAATTCCCTTCTCTACACATTCCTGTTGCCACTTATCTTTCTGTAACAATTTTACATATGCCATTTCCTGTTTGATTGGCTGATGTAGTGATCTTTTCATCCTGATCCATCCATTTCTGATATGAGTTTACCTTCATATTCGGTTGGCGAGGTTGGCGATTTTGTTATTGCGAGCATAAAATAGCATCTGCTTTATGACTTTCCGAGTCGTGGTCCAAGAGGGCTCAAAACTGCGTAAATGAAATTATTTCAAAATAATGGTAACTTAAAATGCATTCTAATCACAGTGACACTAAATGTCGTTTTCTTAATGTTAAAACAGTCCGAGCTGAACACCATAAGTATAATAACTCTAACAGTGATTACAATAAACGGCGTCCACTGTATTTTAAAAGATCACGATTCTTTTTATGAAGCCGAAAATGGCGTATTTTCAAAATAAATGTTATTAATGACATTGCTTTCATGATCAGAGAAGATCTATTTTGTACATAACTGAAACCTGGTGCAAGGAAATGAGAGAAATGGCGCAGGATGTTGAGGACATCGCCCAGGGACGTTCCAAGCACGAAATTACATTTCCTGATCGGCCCCCCTAACTGCATTGGTAAACCGTCCTTCGCCAAACGCAACACTACTCCGAGCCCATAACGGAGAATTATGGGGACGAAAACATCAAACGCTGACGCGAGCCGACGCAAAGCGACTGAAGGAGCGCCCGGAAGCGCCGCGCAAAGCCCGAGCGAGTCGGCCGTCGTCCTCCTCCGCGCAGCGAGAGTTGAGGGCGTGGCGCGACGTATGCCAGTAGTGCGTCTGAGGGGAAATTATACAAAACGCAAGCTCTGTGAGGCCTTCGACTCAAAGCAAAATACAGGGATATGGAAGTACTACAATTCTTCTATAAAAATTAGTTATACAGACGTAGAAGAAATATTCTATAATAATAATTACACCACCATAATTATTTCAAGATGCTAAGAGTACGAGAGGTTACAAATAATCTCTACAGAGTTAATGCGTATATTTAGTCTACGAAAAAAACTGTGTATTAATAGAAAACATTTCTGATGCTAAGGGAATGATTAGGCTCGAGCAGGTAAACTGTCTTTTTAACACGCGTGCGCGAGGCGCACCTGTACAAGTTTCGTGATGGTGTTTCGACAGCCGAAACGGCGTACGTGGCATGAGAAGGGTTCTTCCGGGGGATCCCGAGCCTGCAACGTCTACGCAGGAGCTGCGGGAGCCGAAGGCAGTAGCAGCAGTGGTGGAGGTGGTGGAGGTGGTGGAGGTGGTGGTGGTGATGGAGGTGGTGGAGGTGGTGGAGGTGGTGGCGGTAGTGGAGGTGGTGGAGGTGGTGGAGGTGGTGGAGGTGGTGGAGGTGGTGGTGGTGACAGCAGCGGCGGCAACGCTGCTGGCTCCACCGGACACGAGGCTCACCCAGCCGACGCGACCTCGAGCTCGAGGAGGGCACACGATGATATAGCAAATGTCTTAAAAATATAATAAATTGTATTGTTTGCCGAATACAGAGAATGAAGAAACGAACTTTCAAAATGATTAGAACGTAAAGTGGAAGATGGATAGAAAATTAAGTTGCTGAGGAAACTATAGTCGTTTCATGAAAACTACAGAAAAATAAATATGATTATAAAAAGGGCATATTATATAAACATGTCCTAATCACTGAAGGCCACCCTACAAGAAGAAACGAAAGGAAAAAATAGGAGCGTACGGGAAGAAATAATAAAAATGTTTAGTGTCAACACGCCACGGTGCATGTATGAAAATGGAACGCGTTTAGCCCTATAATTAGCGAAACCACGCAAACAACGAGGCAGCCACCAAAACAACCCCACGTGACGCCCGTTCGCGCAGGGGCCTGAAGGCAGCGCTGGTCACCAATACAACGTGCGTGAGGTACAATGTCTGTCGCTGCAGGCGAGGCGTCAGCGGACGCGCAGGCGGGGCGCTATTTTCGTCGCGTGGCGCCCCCTAGCTGCCGCCAACACAGCCAGACGCAGAGCTAGAGTTCGCCTCACCAGGCGCGCCTGTCGCACTGTAGTTGCACGCCCCGTCTCCCCACGGGGGAAAATCATGACGAAAGGAAGTAAGGAGAAACGGAAGAAGTCGGTGCAGGATACGCTGTCAATTGTGACGGTCGCGGCGGTGGAGACAGCAGCACAGAGAAAAGCGGTGAAGTAAAAGGGAGCGTAAACGAGACCCGGCACGCGAAGGACCGTTGTTGATATAACCAATACAGCATGTCCCGTGGTCTTGATCAAAGGAACCACCTATTAGGCATCATTTCGACAAACCGACCTACATTATAACGCATGAATAAATGGGACGATTTTAATATGGCCATGAAGCTTTATCTAAGTGTATTTTAATTTTTACCTTCCTTCGACTGCACATAATATAAAGAATAACAAACATTACAGGCCGAGGTTTTAGCAAATTCAGATTTGAGGGACTTTGAGAATTATACGTGTTCTTACTACAGTGTATGTCACGTATAAATCAAGCGGATTAAAAGCTTTTGAGCTCCAACGTAAATCATATGTCAATAGTAAGGTGAGGAAGAGCCGTTTCGAAAGTGTAGAGGATTGTTGCATGTGGCGAAGCGATACACGCAGTTTTGTACAAAAGAAAATCGTAGAAGTTGCCATTTGACTACGGTGTTATGCTTGTTCCTTAGTCTCTGCCACACGGATCCCTTGATCCTTAAGACTTATATGCAAACAATTGGAGGGGAAATAGCTGCGGCGATATTAAATGAGAAGTCTCCAAACCACAAAATTCTTCAGCCTTTCCTCACCGCTGTTCACGCATACTATGGCGACCCAAGGTTCAAGTAAAACATTAAATTATTACTGACATTTTTTAAAATTATTGAAAATAACTAGTACAATAATAATACTTACTCCAAATCATTACAGTATCTAAAATATCCATTTCACAAAATTAAGGCGAGGAAAACTTCGTTTGGATGAATCATTTCGTTTCCCTTTCCTACGATGGCGGCCCCAAATATTCCCGGAACGCCCGCTTCTGCTCCGCCCAGCCCTCCCGCACCTCTCCGCTCCCAGTCTGATCCGCGCCGCTGCGCCTGGCCAGATGCGAGGCCCCAACCCCCGCAGCTACATTGCGCTCGCACGGCGCCTCCACAAGGTCAGGGACGATACACCGGCAACCGGATGGAGGACTTCGCAACCAGACGGTCCCTTGCCTTCTGCCACTGTGGAACGAGAGTTGCACTAAATGAAGTCGCAGGCTTCCGCGGCCAGAATCATGTGCGTGATCTTGGCTGTCGGGGCGACGCCACGTCGAAGGCTGTGTTGCCGACGTTTCGACAATCTTGTCGTGGTCTTCCTGCCGCATACCAGCCCTGAGGAAGACCACGACAAGATGATCGAAACGTCGGCAACACAGCCTTCGACGCGGCGTCACCCGGACAGCCCAGATCACGCACGAGAGTTGCTCTAGTTGGACACGCATGTTGCAAGGCGTCGAAATCAATTTAATTTAATTTCGAGCACACATAGAACAAATAAACCTATTAGCAAGAACTGCTTCATGGCTAGCTGCCGTCGAGTGGTAATCTTGCACGGTTTCTTCCTTGATGAAACAGTACCACTTACTATCAGCTAGCAGTTCTTGTCATTAGCGACGCAATCACACGAGAAGTGCGAAAATCGCCAGTCATGCGATTTGTCCGCATCTGAAGAGCCGAGTAGAATGCGAAGCTGATCCCAGTAATCGAGAATCCTGGCTGGTCCTCTACGTAGTGGGTCAATTGGGTTTCCTTCACTGTTTATCACTACAGGTGAACTTATTCCTCCATATCAGAGGAATACCCAAACTTGTCTTATGCCAGTCCAGCCTCAGTGCTACAGTTCACACCAGGATAGGTGACAGCAGTGAGTTACACAGTTTAGTATAACAGTTGCGAAGCTCCCTATGGTTTTTGTCATCCGGTGCGACTTCAGCGCACTCAGCACTAATTCGCATGCAGCACTAATTCGTAGACGTGGGGTTTGCGGATTTGAATGCTGTTTACACGTGGTTTGCTTGACGGTATCGATATACAATTTTAATGCATTCGGTTGAATCTATCGAATATTATTTATTATCTGCCCTTAGCTCACTTGCCATTGTTGAATTGTGACATCACATTTACGTCCTGCATACATTGACGCATAATTAAAAATACCTACAACGTAATGGAAATGCCTCTAATCCTACAACATTGTAACAACAATCAAAAGAATTCGCTAAATGTATTCTTCTTTAAGTTATTTCCTAAATATACAGAAAGGAAAGCTCATTCATTAATCAAATTGTTTGTGAATGTTATTTCACAGCGCATTTCCAATTGTTTATCTTCTTTCCGGGTTTGGGCATATTTTTGTACTTTCGGCGGTTCAATCGCTTTGGAAGTTACGAAACATTCTATGTCAGCTAATAAATACTATGCAAAGTTGCTATTACATTTTTCATTATTTGTAAGTGATATTACAGCATCATAACTGGGTGAAAACAGATGTATATTCTCAATAAAATATACGGATCACAGTTTTTTGTTACATCTCAACTTCAAAATTTAAAATATTTAATCAATTCACGTCGCAGAAGACATGGTTTCTTGAGAAATTAAATGAATGTAGGACGAGTAAAGATTACTACTCCAATTCAAACGTAAATGAGAAGAGTAATTTTAGAGCGCTGTAAATCATTTCACTAATATGGAGAGTACGTAACAAAATCTTGCACCAGGCAACAGCATACGCGCGACCACGTAGTTATCTCCTGGCGGCTTTAACGTCTCAGGAAGATCATAAAACTCACGTTGTGCTACTTGACATTTTGGCAGCTGTCAAGAGGCGCGACCTGAATAGTGCGCTCCTTTCGGCGTTCCTCCGGGAGCAGATGATGCGATGGCGTAAGAGGGAAAGGATGATAACGTAGTCACTTGTGATAAGAAAACGGCTGAGAAGATGAAGTTGGATACCACAAAAGAGGCGAGGGCACGGAAGACAGACTCAAAAGGAGGATGGGAGTCAGGAGAAAGAGAAATGCAAGCGTCGATATAATTGATGTGTGTTTAAATAGGAGAGGCGTTGAAGGTGGGCGAGCTACAAGGCAAAAACTGGCACGACAGTGGTACAGCTGAAAGTTCTCTTGGTATATGAGAAAGCTAAGACAACAGCAATGAAGAAATTAACCAAAACCAAAGTCTTCAAAGGATCGTCGAGAAGGCCGAGGAGCAAGGTAAAGAAGGAGGAAGAGAATGGGGAGGAGCACACGAGGCACAACGCGCGGACGGCGGCGTGGGTGGCGACCTCAGCGGGATGCGCTCGCCACGGGGCCAGACGCGTCGCGTTCCAGGCCGGAGAGCGAAGAGCGCGGAACCGTAAAGACGAGCAACAAGGTAATTTACACGGCGCAATTTCGGCGACTATGCGCTCGCGGCGCGCGGCCGTAAAGCCAGCGGAGGCACGGGGCCTCTTCCCGACGCGCGCCGGAGCCCGAGGCGCCGCCCGCAGGGGAAACACCTTACCGCGCCTTATTGGTGGCGTCTTATGCTAATGGAGACCCCGCAATGTTACACAGTTATATTTACTTTTGACTTCGAGGTCACTAGTGACCACATTACTGACTTTAACGTTAGGGTATCTGTGAGAGTAGTCAGTTGCCAAGAGGACCACCAGGTAGCATCTCCGTGTACGCGTCTCTTTGCAAGCGCTCCTATGTCGCTACTCAGCGGCCAGAATTGTCCGGGAATCGAACCCGTACTTCCCTGATAAAACGCAAGCGACTTTCGCTCTGAACCAAGAGACGGCTGCCGCAATCATAAATACGAGTCATTCTACATGATTATATGCATGGGAAAAGGTCAAAATCTTGTAGAATTCCTCGTTTATAAATCACAGTAACCATAGTATATTAAAAGAAAATAAATAAAAGCTTACTGCTTAACATTCACAATATTACGTCTAAATATTTAAAGACTTTATCAGGACGTTAGAACGTGAATCTTGTAATCATAAATGAAACGTCAACAACAAAGATCTCCGATGACTATTACTACTATAATGAAGTGTTAAATATATCGTGATTAATTTCGAATGAAAAATTATTTTACGCAGACATACAATAATCTAAATCCCTCGATTTTGTTTACAGTTTTCGCGTTTTTGAGTCCGTTATGAAAAGAAGACTGAGCGTTTATCTCACTAACTTCAGCCTGCTAAGTTTGGCTCAATTCTGCTTACTGAAGCAATCATTTAATATCCGCTATTCCTCAAATAAAAGGGTTTATTATTTTGAATCATCAAACTTTATAAACCTTGAAATTAATAAAATTCTGTGCCTATACCTCTTAATCTACAGTTCTACAAACACGTTTCAATCAATATACTTATGTAATTGCTATATTTTGTATCCATTTGAAGATTAATGACACACACATCTCGGATAGAAAAAAACATAAGATGCAAACACAAAATATTTTTTTCGCACGGTACACGATTGATGAATCATGAAAATATCAACCTTGATGGACCGCCTCATTTCGTATGTCTCACAAATTCCCACATCAGCTAGCGCATCTCCAAGTCATTTCCCCTTTTTCTAGAGGCTTGCTTCTCCCCACGCTCTCATCGTTTCTCGTTCTCACATGCAGTTCTCCGCCGTCTCTGCCCTCCAGCCGCTTCGCTCCCCGCCATGAATATGAGATTCGGCCGCGGCGGCGGCGGTTGCTTCGGATTCCATTGGCGTCCGCCGGCGCGCACGAAAAACGGCATTTACTATCGGTAAACTTCTCGAGGCGAAAGCGCCAAGCGGGCTGCCAACCGCAGGCGGCCGACGCATTTCACGGGCGGGCGGACCCCGCCCACGGCAGCGTCCGCGGCCACGTGCTCCACACGGCCACCGGGACGAGGATCCAACAGCCATTTCTTTCAAACATCCACCGCAATGCTTGCACAGCACGTTCTCATATCTCCGTATATTCGCAGCATTCCAGATAGAAACTTGGCCACCTACCTAGTACCTATCTATATTTCCGTCTCTTCTCCTAGCTTTTCCTGACGTTAGCATTGTCACCGACATCGATTTTCTATATTCATCGTCGGTGTAGCTTTAGACGTCACGACAGTAAATATATTCAACTGATTTTTAGTGTGTTTCGACTGTCAACTGCGACCACAAGTCACGACGTCATCGGAAGACGTTTCCGCGATTAGAAACCATGAATATCGGTTCTCCATATTTATTTTCCTGAAATTGACGCTCGTTGGTGCAGCCAACCTATTTCCACCAGTCCACGAAGAGGACTGGGCTAGAACGCCCTCTTCGTCTCCCTATCTCTCCTCGCAGGACGTCTTGGGGTGCGGAACTAGTTAAGTGAAACGTTAATTGGAGTAGGTTATGCAGCGCCGTATAACGGAAAAGACATTCCGTACGTTCTCCGCAAATGAACACGGAATTCCTAACAGCTCCATCGTTAATGGGAGGGGGTTTTATGATTCACATCCGTATAAACCAGGCATAATAAGGGGCGTTATTATACGGCAACCCGTGTAGACGAGAATTCTGGTCTCAGGGTAGAAAAAGGACCGGCGGCTATTCACAACGCCGCCGACGTCGTGTGGGATACGGGTTCCAGAGAGGAATAGTCACCAGCCAGGGGCGCGGAGAGGACACAGAAAGAACTAGACGCGCGGCGCGCACGCTGCGAGCGCGGAGACGTCGCCTTCTGTAATTAGAGCGCGCAAAGTGAATGCAACGTCACGTATTAAAATAAACCCCCCGCGCCGAACGCTTTCAATGCACGGGGTTTTTGCGTCTCCTCCCATTCAGCGCCCGCATTCAGCTTCATTGTTCAGCTTGAGTAACGCCGCGCGTCGCTCTGAATAGAGAGCGCGTTCGCGCCCGAGTTTTCGGCGTTATATTAAACTATGTTTTAGGGTAGTTATTGTGAAATAAAAGTAATTAACTCGGCACCGCCGTCCCGTATTTCATTCGCCAGTAAAGCGAGATTTGTCGTTATCACGAATCGCGAGGAATAATCCACTTTCCATTTGCATTATACGCCGCCGTGCACAGAGTAATTAGCAGGCTGAAGGCGCCGGGAAGAGCCGGAGGTGGGTCTCGGGTATGGGACGCGCTGCTGGGAGCTGGAGGGGGAAGGGAGGGGGGGAGCGGCTTGGAGATGACACCCGCACGGGGAAGAGGGCAGTGAGCGACGAGAGTAGCGAGAAGCGGAAGGCGACAGGGAGGGCCAAGGGAGGGTGGGAGTCGGGCGAAAGGGTAAAGGCGACGGTCGCGGTGCGAGGAGGGAAGCGCGGCGGCAGGCGGCTAAGTGAAGCACTCTAGTGGCGGACGCGAGGACCACCCTGTGGTCCCACGGGGTCCGCGCGATCGTGCGAACGAGGCGAGGCGAGGCGAGGCAAGGATTCGTGAGCGAAGCGGGCCGCAGCGGAGACCGGAGGGGAAGAAGAGAGGCGGAGTGATGAGGCTGCTGAGGACGGAAATACTGCACGGAAGCGCAGTCCATTCCAGCGAAATACGATGATAAGGAAACGGAAGTAAAGCAACAAAGATTATACTCAAAAAAAGTTTGACATGAACGGAAGTTCTGCATTTTTAGAAGCGGAACCTAAAAATATGAATTGCCATTATAGTGAGTAGAACGAATACGCGCATATCAAATAATAGTGAAATGTGTTAATCCTGGTGTAAAAAATAATGGACAAATATTACGAACTTGTTAAAAGTTATAAAATTCACTATTTCACAGAGAAGAAAAGACTATAATTAAAGTAGAACCTCATTCACCACGCTGACATCGCCTTACAAGTAGCGCCTGCGTTTTTGTACGCAACCCGCCAAGCACACCATTATGAGGAGTTGCCGAGGCAAGTACTTTAAGGCGAAGCACTGTACCAAGATAGCGATTTCTTTACAAATTATAAACGGAATATTGCATTTCAAGTCACAGTAAGTCAATGAGATATGTAACATTATACGTGATTCCCTAACACTTGTAATTCCAGACTTCAGAAAACTCCGAGAACGAGGGCAAAAAATCAACATTACAGTACTACGTTTATTAAAATAGAATCCCGAACAAAATATTTTCAAAAATCATAAACGATAATGTTAGAACACTATAGACAGCAACGATTTTTCACTTCACCAGCAATTCTAAACGTGAATATAATATAAATAATTATATATAAATGATAATAAGAAAAAAAACCACTCATTTCTGGCTACATGAAACATTCAACATTTAATTTGCATTATGTAAACATTAAAGACGTTGTACTGGTACGTGGTAGACCAATGGCAAAAGTAAATTTGAAAAATGCATCACAGAAAAAAAACGAGGAGTAGAGTGGGAATATTTCCAATCACCCAGATAGGTTAAACTTAAATAACAATTCTCGGGACAAACCGCGACTTTTCTGGGAAGTGCGACACAGACGAGCCAACATGGCGCTGGAAAGCGTAGAGCCAGGTCGGCGCGCGGTAGAAAAGAAAGAATCGGGCGCTCAAAGTGCGGTGACAGCTCGAAGAAAAAGAAGAGCTCGATGCCACAGAGCGACAACGGAGCCGGCTAACCCGCGCCGCGACGTCGGCGACGACTTAACCCAAGAGGACAGACACGTCGTCGCGCGCCCTATCCATTAAAACGTCGATAAACGTCCGGCGGAGCGACGGCAGGGCGCTCCCGCACGGCGCGTGCAAACACAGCCTCGCGCGCCCCGCCCCGCCC
>BOPP01000023.1:11686474-11698232 GCA_017312745.1 Gryllus bimaculatus | reverse complement strand
AGGGCGGCGGCGGGGGCGGCGGCCGTGGGCCAGGCGCGCCAAAACGGTTCACGAACGGAAGAGGCTTTTTTGAAATTGAAGAAGGGCCCGAACTTCTAAACTCGGCGGCCACGTCGGCGCCAATTCGATCAAAAGCAACAGCGCTGTGGGAGGAACGACGGAGGGTTATATCGGTGACGACAGCGCCGCGCCTAACGCTGCTCGCCTCGAAGTTGGGAAGAACATTAGTTGTTGTTGATAAGGTAGACATATGTGCCTACGAAAAAAATGGTTGAGGTAAATGATTTTGGGGTGTACAATCATATATTTTGAAGTTGTTTCTTTTTTGCAAAGTGGATATTCAATTTGTTTTTATATTATTAACGTTCCTAAGTACACGCCGTTTGGATGCGATATTAATCAACCTACTGGTAATATAAATCTCAGCATTGACATAATGATCCTAAAAACGCGCTTGTGATCCGTTCAGTTTCTAAACCGCAAATAGGAATCAAAACGGAGTAATATATTTTGATTTTAGATGCCCAACAATAAGTAACTTTCTACACATTTTATTGTAAGTGCCACGGTAACATAAGGGTGAAGGGAAGTTAGTTTCTTTTATGGTCAATGTACTAAGAAAGTAAAATCTACCACTATAAAAAGAGATGTACGACTCACAACAAATGAGCGGCAGCAGCGAACAGACGTCGTATATTCACGCATGGGTAGAAAAGTAATCACAGACGTCGTGAATAAGAAATAACTACAAAAGCTGGCTTAAGCACATGAATATTGTGAAGGAATATTATTTGCAAGCAAAATACGGCAATATTCTACATACAACCATCAAATACATTCACCTTCACAAATAAACATGTTTTGTTTTTCATATTTTATTTCATGAACGAAGGGAACGCTTTTATACGAATTCATTTCCATGAAGTGTTTACTCCCAAGGGAAAAAAGAGGCATACAATTCTGAGAAGTGAACTTGAATGGATTTACAGAGGGAATAAGCAAGTGGTTTAATTCCACAGTACACAAAGTCATAGGCCTTTAATAATAATAATAATAATAATAATAATAATAATAATAATAATAATAATAATAATAATATAATGTCTCTCCTAAACGCGCACATCCTTGTTTAAGAGAGACAGAGTTGAAGATTTCCCATCCACAATATTAAACCGCATTTAAAAATTTGTTTTCTTAAAACGAAGAACGCGCGTTTTATTGCTCCACTGTAGAATTGGAGGAAAATTAAGAAAATTTAAAATAAGGAAGCCATAAGGAATGTAACTACATAAAGCATAGAAATACAAAAGAATACATTCACCAGCAAAAGAGCAAAAGAAATTACGAGTGTAACAGGTAAGTGAACTGCAACCACTCTACTGCTAATATTTTGAAATTAATAAAAGCCAAGACAACTTGTAGCATTTAAATACAATTCGATATGGTTCGCTTTCGTAATCCACTCTTGGGGCATGAATACACGTTTTGGATATGACTTATACATTTACATGTAAAGAAAAAAACAACAACAAAAAACAAAATAATTTTTAAAAAATTTAAAATAAATAAAAAGAAAAACAAAAAAAGGACTTTCTGAATTGACATAAAAAAAACGAAAATATCATTTAACTCTCAAGTGCTATGACAAGCAAAGGGGAGTGGAAAAGAAAGATAAAGAGCAGGAACAGAGCCTGTGCACTAGCGCAGGGGGGAGGGGGGGTCGCTCTGTACACCAGTGCCCGGGCGGGACGCGTGTACGCACAGGCATAAACATCCCGGCTGACCCGCATACGCGAGCGTGCGCGGTGCATCAGCGCGGCGCAGCTCATCATCGGCGCGGGAGCACCAAGGCCGCGCGCGGGGCGGCGAGGCCACAGCGGGGGACAGATGCTCGGGAGGCTTCTTGGATCAACCAATCAACATCATAAATTTCATTCAACAACATATTTCAAGAATCTAAATGGGGCTAGCCCAGAGCAACGAGCGAAAGCGCGAGAAGAAACGAGAACCAGGCAGGGCGACGACACTATAGTCTGGATAGCGATTTTTATGAAAGGAACGCAAAGCAGATGGGGGAATATCTATAACGGACTGTTCCTTTGTTTCGATTTATACAGTAAAGAAATGTGAAATTTGTTACGCAAATTGAGTGGAGAGTAGTCGTACGCAAATAACAACACGCGAAGACCAACACGAAGCCATCCGAAAGCAAAGGCATGATCCAATCGTGGATATGTTTTTTTCAAGCGAATCAAAGGAAATACAGATAATATCCATGAGTTTATAACACAATTGAATGTTTCGCTGTAAGCAACGTTACGTCTCAGACGCTATAGACACGTCGAGGCAACGTGACGTTTCAGCGATTGCAACATAGACGTATGCAACAAGCAGGCCGTGCTCAATAAGGGAGACGAATGGATACAGATGCAGTCTGTAATACACCACATTAAATGACAGTATGAAAAGGTGAAATGCGGCAAACTATAGTTGAGTGAAGTCCCATGGGCGCGGAAAACCGTACGGAACACCGTGCCGGAGCCATCGCAACGGTGAGCAGACGTGGACGCAATAATTCCGCGACGCGTGACAGACGGGACGGGCGGGTGACCGGTCACGACGGACGAGGGGAAGCCCGTGGCAGGCGCACGGCAGGGGACACGCCGCGCCGGCGCGACGCGTGATGTGTGGGCGAGGAGGGCGCGAGGGGCGGGCCGGCGAGTGAGATGACGGAAGCGCGTTGTACGGAGAGCGGGCGGGCCCATCGGCACAGCTGCGAGCGCCGCGCTGCGCACACGGCTCCGCGCCCGCCACATTCTCCGCAAACACACACACACACATCACACAACCGCGCTGCCGCAGGCGGACGCACAGCGTCCCACCGCTCCCCGCCGCCGCCGTGCCCGGATCATCGGCTGATACGCGGCGGGCGGGTTTGTGTGCGGTAGCCGCGCCGCGGGCCCCCGCCACGCCGCGCGCTCACCGCCCGTCGTATTAAATCCGCTGAGTAATTAGCGACAGAGCAGTGGCCATGCCAGCAGCCCCGACGGTCCGAGAGCCGTAATGATTTTCGGGCGGGAGCGCGTGGTGCCCGGGCGCGTGGGGGGCGCGGAGGAGGGGCGCGGGTGGGAGAGGAGAGGCGGGGTTTGAGGGACGGGGCGCGAGGACAGAGAGCGCACGAAGAGCGGAGTGGATGGTGAGGTCATCTATTACACGAAGCCTTGAGAAGAACAAGGATTGGGCTGGTGAACCTGGATGACTGGTGAAGTAAGGAGAAACCAGACCGAGATCGGCGAGATAGGTAGCAATGCAGTAGATTAGACTCACGGCAGAGTTGGTGCAATTGTGTTTCGGAGTGGAAGAAGCCGAGGAATAGGGTTCGGAAAAGCAAACGCGAATTTTAAAGTCAGTGCGCGTGGGAATGTATGAAAAATAACTTTGGCGAATCAAATTAGGTTAAGGATACTTAATGAAGAACAAAGATGCACAACATGGAGAAATAATGAAATGAAACTACTACCTTTTTTAGAACAAACAAGAAAATCCACTTTTTATTAATTCAGGCAAGTTACGGCAATAAACTGATAAGAAAAAAACAAGAAGTAATAAAACGAATCACAAGTTAAGAACCCTTTTCCAAGCCGAACAAAAAACGTAAATGTAACGGGAAATAATCCGCAAGGTTTACAGCGTAATTGAATGAAAAAAATCATATTCTGGGGCAAGTTAACAAGAAAGCAACAACGTAAAAGCACGAATACGAGTAAGATATGCACGGTAAGAGAAATTAGAGAACGATGAAACAAAAATTCAACAACTGAAAGACATTACATCAAGTAATATATTTATAATTACTTCAATACTTATTACAGTGCCACAGCGGGGACTAAAATGTGTGAAGAGGGAACGAAGAAATAAGGTACGAAAAACATAATTCACGAAAGAAACGGAAAGAAAATAGATGTTTCAGATAAAAGTATTCCTTTAATATTACAAACAAGAAGTTCACGGGAAACGAAATCGAGTTACAACTGAAACCAAGGAAGCAGAACACAAACCATCAAGAATCAAGAGCAACAACAACGGGCACTCGTGCAGAGCATAATAAACCAGCAAGCTCCCCTCATTTCCATGGAAAAGGAAATGGGAACGAGCCGGGAAAGACGCAACGAAATAACAGTGATTGCGCAGCATCTAGTTAAGCCCACCGAGGGTAGGGTGAGATCGCCGGATTGACCGAGCGGCGCGGCGCGGCGCGGCGCGGCACGCGAGGTCTCCAGAATGTTCGACGCCACGCTGTCGCGGCGGCGCCCGCCACCCCTTCGCGCGCGCCGCTTCTGCTCCCCGATACCCGAGTGCGAGGGCCGGTGGAGGTTCCAACGCGGTATCAACACGCTTACCTTATTATGCGACCCGCAGTAGCACATTCAATGGGATCTTGATAAGAAGGAACTGTCATAACGTACCTGCAAAAAGAAACAAACGCAAACGTTAGGTCACAATTCCAGAGACTGTCGTAGGCAAATAAAGAGAAATTAAAAACCTAATTACAGTTTCCACACTATAATTATTTACTACTTCCTTATTTTTCTAAAAAGTATTATAGGTGACCTAATTTATTACCACAATAAATATACACTATAATTGTTATGCTATTTATTAGTCTTGGTATAATATATTACTTTGCAACAAATTTTAATCATATTTCAATGCAAAATTATGAACAATATTTGAATGTAAAGCGACACTTATTATACATGTATAAAAAGAATATTCACACATTTAATGCAAAGTTCCTATATTTTAAAAACCCAAACATAATGCAGAATTATTGGGCACGCATATGGAAAGGATTATTAAATACTATTTTAAGAGGATATTTTTCATTAATTCCCATCATGTATTGCATTGACGTAAAACAGTATAATTAAATATTCAGTACAGGATAACAGAAAGAGGATCAAATTCATTAGCATTTCCCTACCATTTTTTTTGTTTCAGTCAATATCTTCCTACAATATGGAGTGAATATGATAACGAATGCAGATGTATCTGAGGGCATATTCGCATAAATTGGAAAACAATTGAACGTATTACTTTCGGGATTCTATTTTAAACACAATCATGAATCGCATTTCTACCAATATCATATCACGAGGAAACCGTTATCACAGAACGCCCACGCCGTCACACGAAGCAGACTGCGGGTAGTGGAACAACACTAGAACGATCGAAATCGCAATTTTTTGTAAACACATTCTTCGAAGCCGACGCCATTCCCGCACAGCACGAGAACGCCATCGCCGAAAAGGGCAGGTGGGGTGGCGCCCCGTGGCTGGTGGGGGGCGGGGCGCGGGGCGCACGCGTGATGGAATGATAACAAGGGGCGCGCGGGTTCATTATACCGCGTCCCTTCGTTAGCGCGCCCTCCTAATTGCAGCCCTTTTCCGAAGTGCTCCTCCGACGGCCCCGCCCGCCCGTCCGCCCGCCCGGGCCCCGAAAGGCGAGGCGAGGCGAGGCGCCAGCAAATGAAACGACGCGACGCGGGTGATTATCAAAATGGAGGTGTATGGATTACACTATACTCAATGCGTATTAAAAGACCCCCCTCCCCCACTCCCCTCTTTTGTTTCGTTTTGGCTCCGCCCAGTCACTTCTATCGGGCGTGTGTTTCAAAGCGTTCTGCAGCAGCATAAATACGGGGATCGATAGAATGTAAGGGGAATATTTGGAATCCTCAAAGCGGATTTTAATATTTAGTAAAAAACACAAAGAGTTATATAATTAAGGAAAAAATCATGTAATGTGAATTATTTTTGTGTTCGGCGCGCTCGCAAAAATATATCTTAGGCGTACTCCGCACATGAGTAATATTTTTAGACAAGGTTTTTAACGACATTCAGCTACCATTGAAAGTAACCCATAATTACACTAATATTCCATGAAACTTATTTGTATCTTTAATATAATACATTTTATTCACATTTATTTTATTACATACAACTCAATAACGTATATGAAAATAAATAAATAAAACAAACATAAACACTGATTAACTTCAACAACATTAACGCGTCAAACATTTTCAGATGACAATTTTGATACTTCTAATCAAACGCTTCCTTTGCCATTCCTATTCTGGAGAGCTACACGTTACAAAACTAGGCACTGCGAAATTACTATTTGTGCCTCCAGGTCATCGCGCGCAAGAACACCGTCTGGGGCCAAAGGTACGTCTACGAAGACGTCCCCACAGAGTTCCACACGGAGTCAGCGCTGTCGCAGTAACTGGCACCGGAGGAACACGGAACTTGGATGCGGCGGACGTAACAAGTGCGCGGGCAGGGGTGCGGGCAGGTGGAATGAAGCCGCCGCCGCCTCTCGGGGGCTGATTCCACGCATTACGCGCCGCGGGGGCCGTTTCGCGGCGGCGGCGGCGGCGGCAGCGGGGGCGGCACGGGCGACAGCGCCATGCAAATGAAGTGCACGCACGTGTAGCGGGCGGTGGCGCACCATCCCCAACGCCACGTGCGCCGCCCCCGCCTCCCCCCGCCCCCTGGCCTCCGCCACGCGCCATTTCGCTCAGACCGTCTTCCGGGCGCCATCACAGAGCGCACCAGAGAACGGCGTCTCCTAGCGCATTGCTTAAAAAAATTGTTTCGAAGTAAAACAAATAATTTTCTGGTCCCTTTTTGAAAAACAAAATTCCCTAGAATACGCCGCCAGCTAAGCTTTTGAAACCAATAAACTATTAAAATGTCTTCCCAAAATTATTTGTAGACAATAAACCTTTAATTAAAAATACTTTTCATATTTATTTAATTGTTGAACACACACAATTTGTTTCATTTCATGTTTCCCACATTCTTTTTTCTATGTCTTCTTCAGGGTACTAGGTTCCTAAGTCGGATAATGTTCTATTACTTTTTTGAGTGTAGATATTTTCATAGTTTTGCGTATAATGACACTACTATCAATGATTTCAAATTTAACTACTTTACGACGGTCGCTCTCACGTGGAATATCAAATGCCAAGCACCGATATTCAATATCTTAAAAGATTGATAAAATACTTGCGATGGTGGTTGATTTCCTTGAAAATAGCTTGTGTGGTAACGACGATCTCTTTAGTAGAAATTGGCATAGATCTCTGAAACGTTCGTTTCTCTTCTCATTGCACTAGGTAGCATCCCAAACCTCCACAGTATGCTCATGTCATTCACTTGTTGGATACTTGCTCTGGCAGATCGCATACAGGAGCGGTCGATGCATTAAGAAATTGGGACGTCTATTGAATTTCCATATCAAAATATGGTATATTTAATGTTACTTCATCAATTCGACAGATTCCAGCTGCATCATTACAATAAATATTTAAATATTCTCAATAAAGTTACATTATTGATGAAAGCAGCAAGAGACAATTGTATTTTATGTGTATTGCATATTATTATGTCATGCCATTCACTATTAGGTGTTGGATCCACGTACAGATATATACTAATTACACATAGACACTTTTATTGAGAATATTTAACGTGTGAATTAACGTGATAATTAATTGTGACTACAAAACAACACGGAGCATGGAAAAACGAACTTATTGCTTTGTAACAGAGTTAATTACTATTATGAATTAACCTTAAGCCACGGCGAATATTGAAGATACGTACTACAAGAGGGGAAAAAAATTGTATAAATAATATTACTTTCTTCATTATTTACAGCTTTCTTAAGATATTTGACCACATTTATTGTATTATTTATACCATATTCGTTAGAAGCAAATTGTTCTGCGTTTGCTTCTTTAATTTAGAATACAGAACAATCGGAACAAAAAAAATAATCGAACGCTGCAAATGATTGAGGCAGTAACCACACATGCGCAATTAGCTCAAAACAGAGAAACGTAGAAAATCTTTGGAGAAATACTGCGTATGCGGCGTGGAAGGCTCCCCCCCCCCCTACCCGGAGAGCGGGCACCAGTGAGACGCTCCGCTCGCCGCGCCGGGCGATTCGATATCAATTTTACCGTCGCGGGCGGAGCGGAGGGCGCGGGAAATTGATAGGTCCCGGCCGCCCCGTCCTTGGGCGATCGCCCCCGCCCGCGCCCGCGCCCGCGGAGAGAAATTTACGGTCGGGAGCGACGCACGTGGGACGCCGCGCGCCCGGCGCCGGCGAGGCGCACTTTGACGGCTGCGACCGGCGCCGCGTTATTGCCCCAATTTACAAATAAACACGATCGCATTAATGTTCCGACAGCAATTAATATAAAACTGCAATTAACATTACTCTCCTTTTTAATTACTACAATATTAGTATAACACGATGATAATAACGCGTATGCAGCGCTCTGCAGCTCTTTTGTTTTAATGTGCAAAGGTTATTTATGTAAAAGCGCGCCGTTCAGCGGAGCAGATATCGCAAAATATAACGCAACATTATGATACGAGCGCAGCGGAGAACCGCTATCTCATACATATGAATGCGTGAAAAACCATGATTGCGAGCATTATGGTAATGATTAGCACAGAGGGCATCAATTTTCGAGCTCGCGTCCACGTTCCATTGTCGGATGAAAAAGGAGTAAGCCTTTCTTGTCCTTCACGCGATAACACGAGATTATAAAGTTAAATATTTTTAATTATTTACCTCAACACTTGGAAACAATAATCGGGTTTCCGCAATGTTATTACGCCAAAAGAGCAAATATTTCGTTTTATTTAAATCCGTGTAGATCCACGCAACTTGATAACGCCAGAGAAAATAAGAGAATTACACAGAATTATTCAATTAAAATAATGTAAATCTTTCGTATTTTTACGATAACATTATGAACCAAATCTATTAACAAGTTCGGAAATAAACTAACTTATTTAATACAATAAAGAAAAATATCAAATTAGTTGATTTACGTAGTCATTGTCATTTGATCGAAGATTGGTTGTACATTTCCAGAATTAACTTCTGCGCACAGAAATGGTTAAAGGGTCAGAAATGACCGCGTCAATATTCGTCTACCGCTGGGGCCGGGACGTGCCCAACTCCAGTGCGATCCCATTACGCTGTCGTCCGCGTGCGTCTCCGCGCCGGCGATGGCAGCGGCAGAAGGGAAGGCGCGCGAGCGCGCAGCATCCCCGCAGCGCCGCGACCTCGTTGCGGCGGCCGAGAGACGCGTGAGCCGCGTGGGTTGGAGGGGTTGGCGGGAAGGGAGGGGCTTCCACGCTAACCGCAGAGCCGCTTTGCAACTTCCCGGGCCGTGGCGGCGGCGGCGGCGGTGGGAGAGCTGAGGCGGAGCGGGCAGGCACGGCCGCGGCGCGGCGGTTGCGTCAGACCCGTAACACACTCCGGCGCGGCGGGTTGCCTAACCAATCTACGTCACGGCGGCGCCCACACGCACTGCAGGGGTGGCGGAGACGAGAGCGCCAGCGCGGCGGCTGGATGCCGCGGCGCCGCCAGGCACACGCTTACGTCGCGGACCTGCGCGAACACTCAGCTCCTCAAGGGGCTAGGCGCTTAAGGACGAACCAGACAAATTAATGAAAACATCGTAGACCATTTGCTCGCTGTGGAGATGATTTCACAACTTTCTGAGCACGTTGTACGTACGAGTAAATACGCGACAAAGCGAAAGAGCGCCCTAGAGAAGATATATAAACCATATTAGGTACATGAGAAATCAAATGAAAATGTCATTTCGACACAAAACTTGCCGTGTTATTTGGCACAGCAGAACAGACTTGCAATTTGCATTTAGCGGTTGTGTTTAGAAGAGTGACAGTCAATATTCCAATGGAAAAATTACAGAAAATATATCGAAAACACGCGCACGCAAAAGATGGAATAGGTTGTAATTTAGTTTATCACTTACCAAGCCGAAGAGATAAAAAAGAAAACAATGTATACCATGTTAAAACGTTATCTCTCTTTGTAATATATGGAAGAAGAATATACTATGAAGATTACACATGCTGGGATGAAGAGTCAAACAAAATTTGAAAGCATCCGCTAAATTCGTAATCGTTGAGAGAAATCGTATCCATTCTTTTAATAAAAATATATGAAATTACTATCGAATATCTTCCAGAAACACCAATAAATGCAGCATATCTTACAGCATGTGTATTTCATAATAGAAACAGCTTAAAGTACATTTTTAATGATGTTAAGAATTTTTAACAATGTTTGAAGTTTGGATACAACACGTTACTGATAAACTGCTGACTAGTCTCACACGAGTTTGACCAAATAGCTTTGGCTTTGTTAAATTACTTTCACGACATTTTAATAGTGAATCATCTATTCATTTTATTACTTACATGCATGTAACCGGAAAAATGTTTTGTGAATCTTACAATTAGTTTGATTAGTTGCATCTGAGAACTATTTATTAATAGAATGGCATCATACAGAATTTCGATATTTCATGAACCCAATATTTTTCAGTGAAGTACAAATACTTGCACAATGCTTTAGTTCCTAACGAATGAACATACACCACACACATGTCCTTTTTGAACAAAAAATATTACTTCTGTCCATTTCCCAGCAGAGTATCCAGCAACATCACACAACGCGTCACAATGCGAACCTATGGTGAAATAATATCACGATAAAAGACTAGCCTAAACACAATTCTCTTGAAAACCACCCTCTACCAAAAAGCACCAAAAAGCGGCGAGGTACCGCAGTCAGTAATCGTATCGGAGTCAAAAGTCCTCCCCCGACAGGTCGCCGCCTACTATTTGTATTGCTGATGCATAATGCATCAGGGGTCAAACCGGTTATCAAGACCGAACAATTATTTCTACGCCGCGATATTTCCATCGGGTCCGTCCGATACGCTTTTATCGTGCTCCGTATTAATATTCAGGGAAATAAAAGCTCGGAATGAATATTGTCATTCGCATTGAATTTATTACCGACGGTATCCATCACCGCGGGGCGAAGCTGAGAGAGAACACTACGATGCGAGAGGTCGACCCCCAACCACTCCCTCCCCGCCCTCGCCCACGCCCTCGGCCCCCGCCGCAGACGCCTCATCCACTGTAACCACAACGGCAACCGCTGCACCCAATAAAGGGACACAAAGCTGTCACGCTAAAAAACGACGTTCGCTGTCACAGCGCTCTTCCATTGGATTACGGAAACATTTGCAAGTCTCAAAAATCACCGTCATCACGTGAGAATCCACCGCTACAATCGCCTTATGGAGTTCACGGTGAAAAACTTCGAATTCAGTTTTATAAATAATTGAATTCTCGTGAAATATGTAAACTCCAGCCCTGTATTTTATTTTTCTGATATTTGCGGAAATATTTTGCGGACTCAAGGTAAGAGGATTACGCTAAAACATCCCACACACATTACAACATTACCGTGTTTTACAACGTTACCTTTGCTTTTGAATAATTCTTCCAAGAAAAGGTATTAACAACATAAGGTGAGATAATACTAAAATTACACCTGGAAACACACATCCCACATTGGCAAGCTGATTCACTGAGCAAGCAAGCACCATCGGCAAAACCCGCAACCCACATTGCTTGCGTATTCGACGCCAGTGCCAACGTTTGAAATCAAGAACGCGAGCGTAGGTTGTTCCCAAACACAAGAAACGCGGCACCGACAATAAAATGTATATGAGGAAAAACGACTAAGTGAAGCGCACACAAAAGGTCTGGGTCAGCCGCAAGTATCTGTCCACGGATGAATCTTTCAAAAGCGAGTTTGGGCGAGCGAGAGGCGCGAGGGGGGG
>BOPP01000023.1:11656253-11673084 GCA_017312745.1 Gryllus bimaculatus | reverse complement strand
AGGGAGGGGCTCAGAAAGGCGGATTACTGCAAGGGGGCCGCAAGAGCGGACGGTGCGTCCTTCGCTGCGTGCGGGGCGGCAGCAGGCGGAGGGACGCATTGCGCCGGCCGCAGATAAGAATTTGCGGCTACGCGCTACACCACGTCGCGTTGTTTTACGACGCGCGCGCGAGTGCCGTACGCACACGGTGGACGCGAGTCGTCAACATTCTTACATCGTCGTTCCAGGCGCTTATCTGCCGTGTCATGTCGTGACAGAACATATAAAACGTAACGAGGCCGAAACAACGCGTTAGCTATAGTCAACTGTTACGAAGTATACGAAGCGAGAGGATATATGAAAGTTGAAGAACGGGATAACAAGAACTATTTTAGTAAGATGCGACAGAGCAGATGTACAGTAATATTACGTCTGTTTAAAAGGAATAGATAAGCATTACATTCAAAGACTCAAAACGCAACACTATTTCAACGTTTCTTAATCTCACAATTATCATACACCACCTTTGTCGATTATGTAATGGCAAAAGAAAACAAAAAGTACTCAAAACGAAAGGATTACTATATTCTTCGTAACGTCGGTGTACCTTTAGAGGGAAATTACGACTTTTTCGTGTAGGTATGGAACAGGCTCAACAAAAAAGATCAAATATTTCATGATGAAAATAAATAGAATGTAGGGTTAGTCAAAAAACACACAGAGATTCAGACAAACAAAACGCCACATTTGATCCTAAAACGTTCCACTTACAAGATAAACTTTACTTTTCAGCAAAGATGTTTATAATATTATCGTGTTTTAATATTTTTATTCTATAACTTTAATAACAGCGAAAAGTTCTTATTCTAATATTACATTTAGACAATTCGAGCCGATTTAATCAGAAATATGCTGCACAAACGAAAATCAACATACATTACTCGCTGAATTTAAAAATGGATGCTTAATGAATAATACTCTTCTGAATTAACATTGAATATTATGAAACCAACTACTACGCGTACTTTAAAGAAGTGCCTACGTTATTTCTCTTTTGATTCTTTCACATTACCAATTATTATGGATTACCACAAGATGTTCAAAGGCATCCCTTTTTATTTTATTTCCCTGGACAGAGCACTCAACAAATTCCTCGCTCCGTCACCGAGGTCGCGCAGACGAAGTGTCGAGCAGCTGGTCCTCGCCGGGGGAGCGCCGCTGGCGCCGCTCGCGTTCGAGCCCCGAAGGCGGCAGAGGGCTTAGGGCGAGAGGGAGGGAGGCAGGGGGGGGGGGCGGAGCGTCCTATCGCGCGGCTGCACGCCGCGCCGGCACCTCGCGCGCGCGCGCGCCCGGCGCGGAACAAGCGATGATAATCCGCGGCGCTCGGCGGCCTCCTTATCTGTAATTAATGGGATCGCTAATCGGCTGTGGATAGACCGCCTCCGTTGTTCCTCTCGCTCTGTGGCCGCGACAGCCGAGCGACGACGCCGGCGAGACAGCTCCGCGCAGGAAGCGCCGCCCGAGAGCTCTCCCGCGGCGGAGGCGCCCTCGCCGGGACAATGGGCGGCGCCGGGCGCGTCGGAAATGGAGGGCCGCCGTGCGGAGGGAGAACGAGCGAAGGGATGAACAGAGAAGGAACGGGACGAACGGCAAGGGTTCACATGCTAACGAAATGAGAATTAACACAAAAAAGCGCCGAAGTATGGAAATGGCTGAAGGCAAAAAGCGATACAAATGTTTTCGTTCGGAGAAATACGGTATGTAAGCTGTAAAGAACAGTTGAAATGCCCAGAAGAAACCGTAAATAAAAATCAGAGGTGATAGAAAAAAAAACGAAGTAAGGGCAAGCGCTGCATGCCATTTCACGCCGGAGCAAAATACCAGCCAAAAGACGGAGCAAAAAGTGCTTAAGGCGAACGGACGTAGGCAGGCTCGTAAAATTTGTTTGTTTGTTGGTTGGTTGGTTGTTAGTGATTCCGAGCGCGTCAGTTGCTAAGGTCATTAGTTCCGGAAGTGTAGTGCATGCATTTTCTTCGAGAGGTGGCGATGATCTTTCCCCAATGAATGGTAAGCTCCGGCGCACACATACCGTCTGCTAGCGAGGTTTCCCCAACCAGCTACCTCCCACCAGGGGGGAAGCGCAGCAGCCGGGATAAGCTCTGAGCTCCCAACCGGTCTCTCGGCCGACATGTGTGGGAGTGTAGTGCTTGTTAGTGTTTAAGTAAGGGGTGAGGATAGATCAAGGAATGGAATGGGAAGGAATCGCGGGCGGTTCGTGGCCCCTTTGATACGGTACTGCTCCCGCATTCACCTGATGTTGATCTGAGAAACGTCGGAAAACTACCGATCAGAGCAGCCGGCCGCTAGAATTCTCCACGCTGTTGAATTGTGGTTGGCCTAGCTGACAAGCTCGTGACGAAAATCTTGCTACTGTCAGGACTCGAACATAGGACGTCTCGGTCAGAGGGACTGCGGTTTCATCAACTGATGCACTGAGCCACCTCTCCCGGTCAGGCGCGTGAAAGAGGAACGCGTTGCCACCGAGACGCGGCGCTCCCATTTGCCGGCGCGGCGAGCGAGGTGTCGGGGGCGGAGGGGCGCGGAGGGGAGCGGAGGCGCCCTGGGAGCGAGACAGGTGCGAACGCGGCCGCTCAAGAGCGCCGCGCCGCTTCCATTTCCCAGGCCGCGCCTCCGCCTGCGCCTCCGCCGCCGCCGCTCCCGTCCCGGGGGCCCCGCTGCCGAGACTCCCCGACCGCCCCCGCCACCCCGTCGTCGTCGCCCCGCCGCGCGCCGCAATTAGGCGCCTTGACGTATGCTGATGACGGCCCGTATATCTCGGGGCCCTTCCCGCGCGATGAGGTCACGAACTGCCGCCTTCGGCCGCCCTTCGATGGGCGCGTCGTTTGGAGATAGCGCGGGCGACAAATGGTGACAGTTCCTCCGGACCTTCCCGTTTCCTATCGTTAGGGATGGCGTTTCCCGAAAATTCTCTGCTTTTGAGAAATCACTCGAGTAACTATGAAAATGAGTGACATACTTTTCTAACTTTCTATTTCTACATTTTATTTAGTATCTCTAATTACATACACAAACTGCTAATAAGCTGCATGATTATATAGATTTCTAATTACTTCAAGTACAGGAAATCAACGTTAAAAATCATTGGAAGTGCGCTTGGAGAACCAAAGCTGATGACGATTTTCAAATAATTGAAGATAATGATTTCCAATGACTATTATGTTTCGCAAGTATTATATACTGCATGATTGCACAAAATATCGTACGACGAAATTAAATTATGCTAATTGTTTACTGTAATGAAACGCGAATTATAAAATATAGCCATTAAACATAGTAACAAAACGCGAGCAATTCATTGCGTAGGAAGTAATAGATTTCGCAGAAAATCGTAAATACCTAAACTGGATAATGAGCAGCGCGTCATCATCAAGGGCAAAGTCGTGCAAATGTCCCGGCAAACAGCATCAACGAAATGTTGCCATTAGAAACTCGCGGAATGATACCGTGCGGATCAGCTAGACAAACTGCGCTTGTGCGAATCCCCGCAGGGCGGCGCGACGCCCAACAAGTAAATTACTACGCAACCAACTGCGGCCCGCGGGAACGCCCGGGGATCGAGACCTCCCAGGGCGCCGCGCCGCGCCGCGCGGACACGTAGACTGATAAGCTTATCTTCATCAGCGCGCCCTCGCGGAACTGCGGTAAGACCCGCGTCGCAGCGCTGCGAACACGTCACAGCGCGCAGAAGTAGCGAGATTATCCCATTTGGTGGGCGGCGAAGGCACGTGACCGACCGCCCTCGGGGCAGCGCGGGCGGCGCGCGGGGCGGGTTCGCGGGGTCAGCGACGAGCCGAACCTGCAGGACGCTCATGTCGCGTGGCAGGGCGTCGTCATTCAGTCGGGAAACGTCAACTGATGGTTCGCTTTTCATTCAGTACAAAATAATTAGCTGCAACAAACACTGAAGATAAAAAGGAAAGGAAAGAAGGAGAACTACGAAGAGAAAATGAGGAGGAAGAAAAAGAAGAAGAAGAAATATAAAACTAAAACAGTACTGACTATTGAAATTAATATTTAAACTCAATAACGAATTATAAATATCACTTTATAGTAAAATACAAAAACATTGCGTTTCGTACATTTATTTGAAGGCAAGTTAAAAGTAAATACGTCATTACACAATGTCCGCGGGGTGTATATAAAAAAGTATCCTAACAATTCATATACTACATCAATGAATATACTATCTTCCAAAAAAGGTTTATTCTTATTCTAGTTTGAGACGAAGTGAACAATAGTAGAAAAAACACCGTCCTTGTTTATCTTATGTTATTGCACTTATCTTCCTCAATATGAACTAGCCAGGTTCTAAGTACCACATATTATATTCCTTAAAAAACCTATACATCGGAATAAATCGCGTTCCAATATAAAAAATTCAAACAATATCTTCTAGTATTTTAAAATGGCATTTCATAAATACTTTTTTACTCATTACCCTCCTGTTCTGTGAGAAATTCATCTGACAACCGCGCGGCTACACATGAAACAAGAGACGTGCATTGAACAATAGATCATTAATGTAGAGAATATTTTTTATCCCCAACAAAGTAAATAACATCTAACTACGGACGACAGATATGAACGATGACAAAAGGACCGATACAAAATATGAAAAATCAGCAAAAAGGGAACATCGCTGAAAATTATCTGTGCGCATTCACGAGGAAAATGTAGCTGAGTTTCAGCTGAGCTCCGCGGTGCGTAGTAGCTTCGAAATCTGCGAGCTGCGCCGTCCATAAAAACCGCGAGAGGAATATTTCACGGTTTGCGAATCGGAAGAAGCGGCTCCATAAATCGCATGGACGCAGATACACGGAGCGGCCGACCGGCGGGAAGAGATTTTTATTTACAGAGGCCCGGGCAGGGACGCCTGCCCAAGCGGCGAAGTAGAGAAGGAGGGGGGGTGGAGGAGGGGGATGATGGGAGGGGGATGAATAGGGAGGAAGAATGAATGGGAGGGGGAGGGGGAATGTGGGGAGGGGAGGGGATGATGGGAGGGGAGGGGATGAATGGAGGGGAGGAGAGGGGAAGAGGCGGGGGAGGAGGCGGGGAGGAGGAGGAAAGGAAAGGGGAGGAAGAACGAGGCGGAGCGAGGGAGAGGGCGGTGCAGGGGGTCGGAGACTGAAGGCGCAGTGGAAGGGCGAGAAGAGGGACTGGGGTGGAGAGGGCGGAAAGAAGGCGACTGGGGATGGTCGAGTGGAGTCCCCAGTTTCGAGGCGGAGGCGGACAGGCGTGGGACACGGAGGGGCGGGCGGGGCGAGGGGCAGGAACGAAGCGGAAGTGAGCGGGAAGAAGCCAGCGGGAGAAAGGAACCACATAGAGACCGGGGAGAGGGAGGGAGGACGGTTTCGCTGCTGAGAGGAAACACCGCCGGATTTGCGCACGAGGGTCCTGACTTCTGCCCCGGCCGCCCTCGGGTTCGGTTTCCCGACTGCTGCGAGGGTTCGGCATCCATTTTACTCTGCAGTTAACCGACGGCCTTCGTTCTATGAAAGAAAACCTCCTCTGAATCAAGACTCTTGAGAAAGGGAGAGACGCGTCACCAAAAATGTGCACTTTCCATCGTTGGCTCAATATCCACGAATAATTACGGAAGTGTTTCACAACTTCATTGGTCACAGAGGTTTGAGTGGGCAAATCGGAAGACAGGATTCAGAAACAATATTTTTCCAACGGATAGTGCAGTATCATAAGAATTAGACCGATGTATGCCAACACAAAAAGTTCTCTACAATCCAAAAAATATACATTTTTTTCTTCATGCAACGAAAAAACTTACAGATATAAATGGCGACACTTTTTCCTTGATACTTGTTTGGCGCAATGTCATGAAGCTGTGGACTATGGGAATTCAAGTTGTAATTGTGCAATAGGCAGAAATACCACAATCAATATTACTAGACAAATCCTCAAACTGATTATTTTTTTTTTATTTTTCCCGTAGTTGAGCTTGCCGTAGGTATCTTAATTCGAAATCATTGACACCCCTCCCACACAGCCGGAGGCTGCAAAGTTTCCCTTTCACTCTGCCGCCGCATTGCAAATAGAATATTTATGAAAGACTCCGACAGAACAGGGAATTAATACTTGAATAAAATGGGAAGAGCGCCAAGAAGGTCTGAAACCGAATGTAGAATGGTTGATCAATAATGATGAGACGGAGTATGTGTTAAGCAAGAGCAGCGTGCCAAACATACAGGGCGCCTCGTCTCCCGCTCCGCCACGCGCGCGTCAAACGCGCCGATGCGGCGGTCAAGGGAAAGGGGGAGGGAGGGGGAGCGCGGCGCCGAAGTAGGTCAGCGCTCGCTCCAGGGCGCTGCGTTTTTAACTCGCATCACCTCTCTCTCCCGCCCCGCTCCCATCCCGCGCTCGCGCCTCCGCAACCCGCGCAGTATCATAAGGTTCGTTAATAAGTTGCAGATTGCGACAGAAAGTAAACCTTTGAAACCACTATAAAGTAGCAGTGGCTTACGACTCCCATCCCAGACCGCCGTAAGGAAGCATAAACTCATTAATCCCACTGAGTCAACAACGCCTGACGAGAACTAAAACGACAACAGAAGGGAGGTATAAAAGCAAACCGGCGAGACCGAAGGCGGCGAGCAGGCAGCGCGTGTGTAGTGGCTCCCGCGCGGAGGCCGGAGCGGAGAGAGAGGCGCACCTATACCGCCCGATAAAGACCCCTCGAATAGCGTGTCAAAGATTGGGTCATAGCATCTTCGTCATGTTTAGTACTGGCAACAACTAAGAACTTAGGTCATAATAGAAAAATATATCTTTATTATGGAAAAATAACGTGTTCATCACCATCCGATGTATTTTTGACATTCATGTCCATGGGAGGGATGTAAAAAATACAGGCAACTAACACATAATGTTGGATTTGGGTTTATTTGCTTGAGGTTCTTCGGCGCACTGGTCAGCGGTGTTTCTTGCGAACAGCATTACCCGTTTTTAAAAAGGTCATCAATCTTGTTCGGGGCTGTCGAAGAACATTATGGGTTCTCCCTTTTTTTAAAGGATGATAGTTGAATTCCATTAAAAGTAATTCCACTGCGAGATCGTTTTTTATTCCATTCTTTTCGCACTTGGGTGTAGGGTTAGGAGTTGTATTTGTCACTGTCCGTGTAAACCCTTCATATTCCATTGCCGCAAAATGCCTGGTACACACTAAAAGAAGAGGAGAATGACAATCTTAAAGCAAATAGACAAAACAACAGCTTAAAATGTTTTAAATCTTGTTAAAAAAAACAAATGAATTTTTCAGTGAAGTGAAATAATTCATCAATCTCATCTCACAGAACATATTTATTGTATGACATTAAAACCAAAGACCTTTATTAAATTTCTAATTTATATTTTAAGTGACATTTTCTTTTGCATGAATTGAAGGCCGGCTTAATACCATATGAAGCAAGAACGGACAAATTATATTTTGCTCGTGCGCTGCATCTGAATAGCATACACATCTTACATATTCACAATTTGGGCATTCTTTTTCATGCTCTTGCGAGGACTCTTCTATTTCTGCATTACAACGAAACTGCCCGTCAAGAAATGACATCCTTCTCTGCAGATGATGCCAGGATTCAAGAGGTCAGTCTCAACTTTCAAAATTAGACGTTTGCCAGTGGAGTTCAGAGGCGCCTGGTGGCAGCTGGATGCTAAAGCAGCTCTCCGGGCTACAAAAATCCCTGGTCCAAAGCGGCGCGGCGCCCCGCGGGGCCGTCTGGGCGAGCGGAGGTGCGGCGCCGGTGCAGCGAGGGCGACAGCCGCGGGAGAGTGCGCGGAGGGAGAGGTGGGCGACGTGGGCGAGGGGCGGGCGCGGTCGACGTCATGTTGCGGGGCGGGCGCAACCCTAAGCCGTCCAATTTAGCGTGCTCCTTGCCTGCTTTGCATTCAGCAATTACGGAGGCCTGCGCTCCGACCGCCGGACAGGCGAACGACGGGCACGCCGCAGGCCGGCCGTCGGTCGCGTCGCGGGGCGAGGACAGGGGCGAGGGCGAGGGCGGAGGCAGCAGGGACGGCGGAGCGGCGCGGCGAGGCGAGGCCAGCGGGGCGGCGAGAGCTGGCCACGCAGAGCGCCGGTAGTGGGACATTGAAAGTCGGAGAACGCGGCAAGGTCACGAGGGCATCACATCAGGTAGAGGACGACGGAATGCAGACAGTCAAAGCAAAACGGATTAATATGAGAGGAAAGAACGCATGGCAAAAATTAACGTTATATTAAAAAGTTCTATTTGAGTAGAAGCACGATAAGATGAGACAACAAATAGCATTAGCGGGGTAAGAAAGAGTCTGCAACAGAAAACAGGAGAAAGCGAAGAAATTGGTGCAAAAGACTAAGAACGGTGGAACCAACACCCCGAGAGGACAATGCTGGCCATTTTTGCTTCCCCAGAGAGAACGCATGAACAGACCAGAGGGCAGACTGGCGGGCGCGATGGAGCGCAACGCAACATCCGGGGCCGTGAACGGTCTCGCCACTGGCACGGAAGCGAGCCTAACCCCCGCCACCCCACCGCCTCCCCCTTTCGTGTCTTTCATTAGTCGCACCGCGACGTGCGCTAAGACGTGCGCAGTCCGCGGCGCCAGGCTACAGCGCTCTCGGCCTTCTTTTTTCTATTCAATAGGAAACGGCCACATCGAAGTCAGCAAATGGGGCGTGGGCGTGACAGTGGCGCGCCTGGGCGTGGGCGGCGGGCCGTGGCATGAGACAGGGGCAACAATGCCCGTTGGGAACGCGTGCGTAAGACTGGTGAGCCTGTGGCTCAGACGAGCAGGACCGCGGGTCTGGTCGCGGGAAGGGGAACGTGAGGCGGGATGTCGCGAAGTGGGCTGGAGCGGGCGTGGACAAGCTGGGCGTGGACGCGGGCGTGGCCGCGGGCGTGGACCGCGGCGTGGACGGTGGACGCGGGCGGTGAAGCGCGGGCGTGGGAGTAGACGGCGGAGTAGACGCGGGTGTGGTGAGGGGCGTGGCCGCGGCGGTGTCGGGGGCGTGGTGCAGTCGTGGAACGGGCATGGGTGTGGACGGGTGCGCGGAGACGTAGAATGGGGCTGGGGCTGGGGCGTAGTCATGGCGTGGGCGTGGACGGGGCTTGCGTGTGGCGCGGGCGGGGATGTGGAGGGGGAGATGCGCGAGTCCGACGTGTGAGCGGGACGCGGGGCGGGACCGCGCCTGGACGCGGGCGGAACGGGCGTGGACGGCAGGCGCGGTCGGAGCGTGACAGGTGTGGGGGCGAGTCGTGGCGGGGGCGTGGTCGAGGCGTGGGAGTGGACGGGGTTTTGGAACAGTGCGGGCGCGTGGACGGCGGGTGCGGGCGTGGGCACGGGGGTGCGGGGGATCGTAGGTGCAAGCGGGGGCGATGCAATTGAAGCTCTTGCTAGCCGAGCTGCGGCCATGGGGGGGTGGGTCACGTTCCAGTCGACCCGCCTGCCAATCAGACCTACCTTTACCGTACGCTCGCTGCCAAGCGTATACAACGTCCGTTAATCACCTGTCGTTCCTCTCGGTGTTCTGATCCCAACCATCCGATCCCGTAAACGAAAGAAAAATACTGCTCTGGTCCTGGGGTGTGCTCCTCAATAAATACCTCACGTTGTAATTCCAGTCAAGCTGAATGCGGAGATAAATGGTAACGATTGGAATAGAAATGGTGCATGCATTTTTCTAAAAATGCAAATGCCAAATGGAGAATACAAGATAGAGCCGGGCGCACCGGAAAATCAATTTATCTCTTTTATGGACACACCAACTGTCGAAATATAATTCACATCGTGGCATTTCACAATTTGAGATTGACACTCCAGCACTCTCTCTCCATAACGCGTAAACTTACAGTAAAAAGCATGTTTTACCTTTTAAAAGTCACTGCAATGACTCGTTTTAAATTAATGAGTTTTGACACATAACTCCAAATGGAAAGTAATGTTTTATTTTCTAACAAGTGGCAGAAATTCATAATATAGAAATTCTATCAGTGTACGGGTGTTGTGTGGTGCAGTATAGCAGTTGTTATACAACACAATACGTAATTTACAATATACAAACGAAACGGCGAAACTAAATTGGAAATAACTTTGCCTCCGCCTCTGCGGTTATTCTCGAATTCGAATCTTGGAAACGAAGCGTCGAGCGGACGGGACAGGGCAGATCAACCGCTCCGAGCAATTGCGCAATGCCTGCGCCTTCCGCGATCGCAGCGCCACCCGCTACAACTCTCTCTATTTAGGCTTCACCTCACTCATTGCCTCCTAATGTAAGCATCACTCCTGCGCGCGTTTTGTTTGAGATCTCGCTTTTTTGCTAATTTTTGGGAGTAGTGGCTGAGGGCGAAGTTATGCTATTTCTTAGCAGTATTAGCATCAACTGTAAAGTCTGCATTGAACTAATAGTAAATAAGTTTTCTATTACTCGGAAGGGGTAATTTCTAGTTTTCAACGTTTCTAACGCCATCGCTTTTTGGTACTTTAATACAATTAAGATGTAGTATAAGGGCGGGGTGCGTCTGGAGTTCAAGACAAACGTGTGGCAGATTATACTTCTGCCCCCCAACGTCACATAACATTTTTAGCGTTTGTAAATGAAAAATAAATCAAATCCCGCCTAGGTACGGCCCTAGACACGACATTGATCGCGCAGACCTTCAGCCGGCAGCTACGAACGCCTCCCCCTGAGCGCGCCCCGCCCTCCGCGCCTCGCACTACCAACGCCGCGCCGCCGCGCGCGCTGCGCTGCGGGCAATCTCCTTCCGGCGGAAGCTACCTCGCCGCCAATTACCCGCCCGTCGGCTCGCCATCGTTTCTGATTACGCCAGGGCCACGTCCGTGGTCGATTATTCTTCATGCAGGCGCGGTTTCGGCCTCTTGGCGGGAAAATAACGAGAGGGCATACGCCGCCCTACCCGCCCCGCTGCCCGCTTCTCACCGCCCGCGCCCCGCCATCTTCTTCACCCCGCGAAGAAAAGAAACGAGCGCTCCGGAAAATAAAGGATATGAAAAGCCGCGCCGCCCCGCCCCTGCTCACGGCGGCGAGAAAGAAGGGATATGAGACGCGAACGCCGGGAGAAGGATCTCGCTCGTCGAAAGGCGGAATTGCTGCGAACAGTATGGTCCGGTTCATATTTCTGCGACGACAGGGGGAAGGGGAGGGAGCAGGGGAGGGGGAGCGCGGAAAGGGAAAGAACGCCGGCGGCAGGATAAGGTATGCGCATATCGCCGCTAGGTTCGACGGCGTTTAAGAATCCGGAATTGGTAGATGAGAAATACAATCGAACCGAGTGAGCGGGGATATGCAGGCCGAAATGCTTTGTACATGCATACTAATGATTTTGAGTCGTTTCCTGGAAATGTAGAGGAACGTGGCAAAAATAGGATTATAACAAATAGCAAAGACATTATAATCTGCATGGTAGATTTTTTAAAAAAAAATATTACGGTGAGAGGGGAAAAGACATGTGTCTCTCTAAGCACAAACTCAAACTCTCTTCTTGAGCGATCCTCATTACGAGTTGATCATGACAAATAATGGATAAAATGGAGACGTCGGCGTATTTCAATTTAGTCACTCGCATTCATCAATCGAGTAATATAAAATAGTATACTGTTCACGAGCTCTCGCGTATTACATTAAAATGTGCAATTTAGAGAAATATTTCTGGGCAGAAAAATATTTTTCGAAATATCACCGCAAGGTACACTTTTTACAGACGATAATAATATCATCATTAAATTTGCTAGAATTTAATGGCATCGCACAATAGTTTAAAACTACAAATAATATTAGTGTAAACAAATAACACAATAACAAGACCACATTTTAATCCAAATATACACTGTAAAAATATAATTTATCCCTTCCGTGTAAGGTCTCAAAATTCTAAACGGAAAATAAAATTGTGATACTCAAACGTAAAAACTACTCAAAGCAATATCAACTGAATAAACGGTTTCAGACTAGTAATACAAACTATTCATATAGACGGCAGAAGTCGCAATTGCATGGAGAACTGAGAGCCATCAGATAAACGTCATTCACTTTTTTCGTAATAAACGCTAAAAAACTTGAGCAATCTATGGCTATAAAATCATATGTAGAAAATATTAAATGAACGACTGAAATTAAATGAAGGCCTGTCACCAAATGTCGCATGACATTTTTCTCAACATTCGTTCAAGAACACCCAAACCCGATATATAGTTTCAGAAAAGTCTCAATAAAATTGCCATGAAGTCTGCCTTACCCATAATTTATTCTAAGCAAACGAACAAATTAAATAAATGTTTTTGTAATAACTTAATCATAACATGATTTATTCTGATATTATCATGGTAGGCATCTCATTGTAAACGCAATTATTATATTTCTAAATAGTAACAGAATATATCGCCGATGGGGACGGGGGGTTGGGAGGGAGTTAGTATACATGTGCAGCGAAATTAAATTCTGTAAGACAGAAGGAAACATTACAAAACGCTACTTCCTATACCAAGTGTAATAACCGTTAGTGTAACGCCTACAAACTTGACAATTGGCCGAGACGTGATTCATACACAAATGTGTATTATTTGTACTTGGTTACGGTGTATATTCTGCGTAGAACGAATCACTAAGAACCCGGGGATCCTAAGTTGCGTAAGCAGAAAGAAACTTCTTCCAAATAAACCACCTGGCTGCTAGTTTTCCAAATAAAAGCAACCAACCACGGAAGGTTCAATTTTGGCACTTATTATCGAACACTTTAGGTGGTTTTAATAAATCAGAACATGAATATTCTGGAGCAACTTAGTATATTCGAATAATAATGAACGCAAAATGGAGATGTTTCTCAGAATACTGTATGCGCAGTGTATTTTAACAACAAAATGCCACTATTTCAGTCATAAATTCACGAAAACTAGCCCAAGTTTTCAAAAAAATTGTACATTGGCAATATTGTAAAGAACAACTCTGGAGAAAAAATCCACTTTTTGGTTCCAGGGATCCACAGAAATGTATATTCTATAACGGACAATCTTAGCACTTGTTATCGCGGCAGCATTGCATAACTTCTCTAAGAATGTAGTTGCGGAGATAGTAACATTTTGTTGAAAATCGTCCTACCATTATTCATTAACCGTTGACGTGCGATCTGTCCACACAAGATACACCAAGATACCGCTGGAGTGTCTAAACCTTAGTTTTACTTAACTACGACAGTTGGAGACCCGTAAAAAAAAAAGAGTTAGCATAGGAGCAACTTGGAAGTATTGTGTTATCGAAGTTCCACTGAGGCGGACGGTGGGCGAGTGCGACAAGTGTAGGCTGTCCCCATTCGTTTAACAAAGAAACAGCTGTTTAACGCGCTTGCGGCGCAGGCTCACTCGTTCATTTTTAGCGCGTCCGAGCCACTCCAATGGGGAGGGTGGGAAGGGAAGTCATGGAGTGGTGGCAGGCTGCCACACGCGTCAACCTACCTTAACTGCCCCGCTCAGACGCGAACACTGGCCCGAAACACACGAAACTTGACGCAACGCACCCGCAAATACTGTATGTATGTATGTATGTTAGATAGTGATAGATAGAGGTAGGATATAAAGGAGCCACTGTTTGTTATCACTCATTAAAGGCATTTTTGGATAATAACGATTGTTAATCTAATAGAAATCATATTAATATTGTAGTAGTACGTGTATATGCCAATATTAGTGATGGTATTCTAATGAAAAATATCTATCAGATGCACATTTTTGCAGTTTACACAAATTCGGATAAAGTGAAATACGCTCGGTCGTGCGTAATCGTGTTTTGGGGCTTGGGCGGGAAAACAAACGTCACATTGGGTTATTTATGTTGTTGCTGCTGCGCTTCGGCGATGAGTTGGGAGTTGGGGGCTGCCGCTTTACATATCGAGGTACGATATCTCTATCTTTCTTGCATAAAAATTTCAATGACGTATTTATCAGGAACTGAATATCTTATTCTTACTGAAGACAACGCCAGAAGAAGATATTTCCACAAATGACACGCATCAACGAAAATAATGAAATGCGAAAACAAAAACTATAAACCAGGGCCAACAAAAACGTGATACACATTAATTTATATATTTTGTTCACATTTGTTTGATGTAACATTTTTGCAAATTTTTAAACCTGTTGAATATCGTTGTTTCGGAGGAAATAGTATCTGGTTCGCAGAATCGCCGGACTACGAGTGCGTCTGGCTCTTGCGCTCGGCTCAACTGTGAGCCGCTTCCAAACACGCGGAGCCGTCGAGCTCCTTCGCGAAGCAAATTTAATATCCGCGAGTGGCCTGCGGCATAACGGTCTTCCGAGACACAAAGAATCCCCCCATAATTAGCCATTGTTCGCCCACTACCCCACCGCCTCCAACGGGCGGGGTTCAGAAATAAGGCGTTATGTATGCAGCGAGGAGCCCCCCTCGTTGCCGACGTGCCCGGGCGATTACATCAATGCCGCGTTACGTAATTCTCTTTCCACTCGATATCCATTTAATACTATCGTTCTAGGCGTCGACAAAGGACCTTCACCTTTATGGTGACACGCAGTTTTAAAAAACAGCCGCGACGCGGCTTTGATCGCTCAATTCCCATGCCGGCATGGACTGAACACAAAAAAATAATCATGTGAATGGGTGGAAACCATTAACGTATATGTGAACGTTTTATACATTCCGAGAAAGCTGTTTAAGTCATAAATACTGCTAAGGGTCGTGGTGATTGTTTCCTCCATTAAAAACTCGCAACTTCAGAGATTGTTCATTAAAACCACGAAAAACGTTGCCCACTGGAAAATATGGCCTAAAATAAACATGTTTTTCTCAGAAATTTATAAAAATAGCACTTATACGTTGCTGGTTTGTTCACCCATTCACAATACTGTTATAGGCCCATTAATAAATTTTATAGGATAGTAAACTGATTTTGGGTCTAGATAAACGAGGCACTTACTATTCTATCACAAGCTCATTCGTATCAGGTTAACCTTACTCCGTTTCTTTTTTTTTTTCTTTCTTGAGCAAAATCGCCATTAGACCTTACCCGTCCTAGCCTTACACGTAAAGCGCCGATTTGAATTTTCCGTAAGAATCACAGAATTGACTGAAAGCTGCTCTGATGAGCTGTGCTTGCACACAACGACCTGCGGCAGTATTCTTAACCATTTACTCTTGGTACAGATGGCATTGAAGCAGAAGAAGATGATTGCAAGACTTGGAAAATAATTAAATGATGCGGAAAAAAGGAATAAGATGATTATAAACGAGGATAAGCGAAGAAATACTGAACTAGACAGGACCAACCCCTAATGGTGTAAAAAAAAGCAAGAAACCGGACGTGAAACTAGATTACAACGGAAGACTGAATTAAACATTTGAAGACCGAAGAAGAGGTGACGAGTAGGAATCACGATAAACAGCAACATGAAAACAGCCGCGTACGCCAGGAGAGGTGGCGCGGGGCGCTGAGCATAGCTGACTGCACTTGCACTTAATAAAAGGCGACGGATCCCAAAGAGCTGGCGCCCCCGTCGCGTCGCGAGAACCCGGCAGGTCAGCGGCGGCGGTCGCACCCTAGCCTAAGTTTCTTCACAACGGATTCAAATGACAGGGGAAACGGATTAAAAAACCTGAAATAAAGAAATGAGAACAATTTGAATCCGCAGGTGTAATTCTTGGAGATTTGGGTGGTTCACTGCGCTGCACGGGATTGAACAACCGAATTATTTAATATAAACACGAGTTGCTTGTGTTACACCAAAACAAATCTGAAAATAGGACTAGTTTCCATGAAAAAAGACCCCTTGTAATTTCAGAACTCCATAATGTAACACGAGGCAAGGAACACTTCATACAAAACTTTAAGCATATGTCATAATACATTAAATTACCAACTCTCTCTGTTAGAAAATTAAAAGGTTCTCGTATTTTTATGGAAAAATTCACATTCCCATTGATTATCTATTTAAACACTACATTCATTCATTCAAAATCACGAAATACTAGCGCAAGGTTGTGACAGAAGTTCATGGTAAGCTATTTTTTCTAAAAATAAACATTATTTCGGATCACACAATTTCATTTATTTTTCGCGAGAAACAAATGCTGTAGTAGGGTGTGTCACATCAAGAGATCTATGAGCGTCTGTAATTAGACAGCAGAAAGCAAATGTGAAAAATTAAGTTGTCCGACTTCTGCCGTGCGATATGAATCCACAGTGGTTTCGAAGCAGCTTAACGCCCGAGAACCAGAGGCAATCGACTTGACTGACTCAATGTTCAGAAATGCCCGAGGAATGCAGGGAATTGGTGGAAGAGCTCTAGGGAATAACCGGATAGGTTGCGAGCATGCACGTAGGCAGAGGTTCCTGCAATGAGCTAGCCGTAATCAGCAAAAGCACGTGACGACCTGTGACGTGTGCGGAGCCCGACGTTGGCATGTGCTGGCGGTAATGCAGACACGACCTGAATCGGGCCCCCCCCCCTTTTTAAGAAAAACGGGGTAAATGGGTAATGCTTTTGGGAATGCCTGAGAATGGAATCATGCCTCTATATGGCGTTTGGAACATGAAATCAGTAACTTGGAACATGTCCAATAATCCGAGCATCAACAATTTTGGTGTGTCGTAAATGTCCGCAGCTCTGTTAATACTTTCATATGTTCAAGTGTATTGTCTTGGTTATTTAGAGTGTATTTTTCACAGTTCCTTCCGACACGTTGAGATCGAACTCTCACAAAAATGGGTGCAGAGCTTATGTTTCAACCCCGCCT
>BOPP01000023.1:11644905-11656228 GCA_017312745.1 Gryllus bimaculatus | reverse complement strand
ACGGGAGGGGCGGGCGGGGCGAGGGGCAGGAACGAAGCGGAAGTGAGCGTGGAAGGAAGCCCAGCGGGAGAAAGGAACCACATAGAGACCGGGGAGAGGGAGGGAGGACGGTTCGCTGCAGAGGAAATCACCGCCGGATTTGCGCACGAGAGGTCCTGACTTCTGCCCCGGCGCCGCCCTCGGGTTCGGGTTTCCCGACTGCTGCGAGGGTTCGGAATCATTTTACTCTGCAGTTAACCGACGGCCTTCGTTTCTATTGAAAGAAAACTCTCTGAATCAAGACTCTTGAGAAGGGAGAGACCGTCACCAAAAATGTGCACTTTCCATCGCGGCTCAATACTCCGAATATTACGAAGTGTTTCACAACTTCCATTGGTCACAGTAGGTTGAGATTGCGCAAATCGGAAGACAGGATTCAGAAAAATATTTTTCACGAATAGTGCAGTATCATAGAATTACCGATGTATACAACACAAAAGTTCTCCACAATCCAAAAATATACATTTTTTTCTTCATGCACGAAAATTACAGATGTATAATGGCGAGCACCTTTTCCTTGGAGACTTGTTGGCGCATGACATGAGCTGTGACTATGGGAATTCAGTTGTAATGTGCAATAGGCAGAATACCACAATCTAATATTACTACAAATCCTCAAAACTGATTATTTTTTTTTTATTTTTCCCGAGTTCCTAGGTATCTTATGAAATCATTGACACCCCTCACACAGCCGGAGGCTGCAAAGTTTCCTTTCAACTCCTGCGCGCATTGCAAATAGATATTATGAAAGACTCTCACAGAAAGGGAATTAATACTTGATATGGAAGAGCGCCAGAGGCTGAAACCGAAATGTAGATGTTGATGATAATGATATGACGGAGTATGTGTTAAGCAGAGAGCAGCGTGCCAACATACAGGCGCCTCGTCTCCCGCTCCGCCCACGCGCGCGTAAACGCGCCGATGCGGCGTCAGGGGAAGGGGGAGGGGAGGGGGAGCGCGGCGCCGAAGTAGGTCAGCGCTCGCTCCAGGCGCGCGTTTTTACTCGCATCACCTCTTCTCTCCCGCCCCCGCTCCCCCCCCCCCTCGCCACGCCTCCGGCACCCGCCAGTATATAAGGTTACGTTTAATACGTTGCAGATTGCGACATGAAATAAATTTTAAAACATAAAGTGCAGCTTTACGACTCCATCGCCGCCGTAAGGAAGCATAAACCTCAATCCCACTTAGTAACAAACGCTGACGAACTAAAACGACAAAGAAGGGAGGTATAAAAGGCAACGCGGCGAGACCGAAGCGGCGGAGGCAGCGCGTGTGTAGTGGCTCCCGCGCGGAGCGGAGCGGAGAGAGAGGCGCACTTATGCGCCCGATAAAGAACCTCGAATGTGGTGTCAAATATTTGGGTCATACATCTTCGTCATGTTTAGTTACTGGCAACAAATAAGTTAGGTCATAATAGAAAAAAATATATTTATTTATGGAAAAATAACGATGTTCATCACCATTCACAATGTATTTTTGACATTCATGTCCATGGGAGGATGTAAAAAATACAGGCAACTAACACATAATGTTGGATTTGGTTTATTTGCTTGAGTTCTCTCGCGATGGTCGCGGTGTTCTGCGACAGCATTACCCGTTTTAAAAGGTCATACAATTCTTGTTCAGGGCTCGAAGAACTTATGTTCTCCCTGTTTTTAAAGGATTGATTAGTTTGAATTCCATTAAAAGTATTTCCACTGCGAGATCGTTTTTCCATTCTTTCGCACTTGGTGTAGGTTAGGAGTTTATTTTCCTCCGTTAAACCCTTCATTTCCATTGCCCAAAATGCTTGGTACACACTAAAAGAAGAGGAGAATTGACAATATTAAAGCAAATAGACAAAACAACAGCTTAAATGTTTTAAATCTTGTTAAAAAAAACGATGAATTTTTCAGTGAAGTGAAAAATTCATCAATCTCACAGACATTTATTGTATGCATTAAAAAACAAGACCTTTTATTAAATTTCTAATTTATATTTTAAGTGACATTTCTCTTTTAGCATGAATTGAGCCAGGTTAATACATATGAAGCAAGAACGGACAAATTATATTTGCTCGTGCGCTGCATCTGAATAGCATCACATCTTACATTCACAATTTGGCATTCATTTTCATGCTTTGCGAGAACTCTTCTATTTCCTGCATTACAACGAACTGCCTGTAAGAAAATACAAATCCTTCTCTAGCAGATGATGCCAGGATTCAAAGAGGTCGTCTACCTTTCCAAAATATCGACGTTTGTCAGTGGAGTTTCAGAGGCCCCTGGTGCAGCTGGATGCTAAGCAGCTCTCCGGGCTTGACAAAACCTGGTCAAAGCGGCGCGGGCGCCCCGCGGGGCCGTCTGGGCGAGCGGAGCGTGCGGCGCCGGCAGCGAGGGCGACAGCGCGGGAGAGTGCGCGGAGGGCGAGGTGGGCGACGTGGGCGAGACGCGGGCGCGGTCGACGTCATGTTGCGGGCGGGCGCAACCCCTAAGCCGCTCCATTTAGCGTGCTCCTTGCCTGCTTTGCATCACAATTACGGAGCCTGCGCTCCGACCGCCGACAGGCGAACGACGGGCAAGCCGCAGCCGGCCGTCGCGTCGCGTCGCGGGCGAGGACAGGGCGAGGGCGAGGGCGGAGGCAGCAGGGACGGCGCGGCGCGGCGAGGCGAGGCCAGCGGGGCGGCGAGAGCTGGCCACGCAGAGCGCCGAGTAGTGGGACATTGAAAGCGGAGAACGCGGAAGGTCAGAGGGCATCACACGAGGTAGAGGAGACGGAATGAAACAGTCAAAAGCAAAACGGATTAATATGAAGGAAAGAACGCATGGCAAAATTAACGTTATATTAAAAAGTTATATTTGATAGAAGCACGCGATGAGACAACAAAATGCATTAGCGGGTAAGAAAGAGTCTGCACAGAAGAGTTAGAAAAACAGGAGAAGCGAGATTGGTGCAAAAGACTAAGAACGTGGAACCAACACCCGAGAGGACAATGCTGCCATTTTGCTTCCCCAGAGCGAACGCATGGAACAGACCAGGGCAGGCTGCGGCGTGAGCCAACGCAACATCCGGGGCCGTGGAACGGTCTCGCCCACTGCAGAGCGACCAACCCCCAGCCACCCCTCGACCTTCTGCTTTCATTAGTCGCACCGGCGACGTCGCGCTAGACCGCAGTCGCGGCGCAGCACAGCGCTCTCAGCCTTCTTTTTTCTATTCAATAGGAACGGCCACATCGAGTCAGCATGGGCGTGGGCGTGACAGTGGGCGCGGGCGTGGGCGTGGGCGCGACAATGGGCACAATGCGTGAACGCGTGCGTAGTGGTGAGATGCACATGAGCATGGACGCGGGTATGGTCGCGGGAGGGGACGTGAGGCGGGATGCGCGAGTGGGCGTGGACGCGGGCGTGGACGCGGGCGTGGACGCGGGCGTGGACGCGGGCGTGGACGCGGGCGTGGACGTGGACGCGGGCGTGGGAGTAGACGGCGGAGTAGACGCGGGTGTGGTGAGGGGCGTGGCCGCGGCGGTGTCGGGGGCGTGGTGCAGTCGTGGAACGGGCATGGGTGTGGACGGGTGCGCGGAGACGTAGAATGGGGCTGGGGCTGGGGCGTAGTCATGGCGTGGGCGTGGACGGGGCTTGCGTGTGGCGCGGGCGGGGATGTGGAGGGGGAGATGCGCGAGTCCGACGTGTGAGCGGGACGCGGGGCGGGACCGCGCCTGGACGCGGGCGGAACGGGCGTGGACGGCAGGCGCGGTCGGAGCGTGACAGGTGTGGGGGCGAGTCGTGGCGGGGGCGTGGTCGAGGCGTGGGAGTGGACGGGGTTTTGGAACAGTGCGGGCGCGTGGACGGCGGGTGCGGGCGTGGGCACGGGGGTGCGGGGGATCGTAGGTGCAAGCGGGGGCGATGCAATTGAAGCTCTTGCTAGCCGAGCTGCGGCCATGGGGGGGTGGGTCACGTTCCAGTCGACCCGCCTGCCAATCAGACCTACCTTTACCGTACGCTCGCTGCCAAGCGTATACAACGTCCGTTAATCACCTGTCGTTCCTCTCGGTGTTCTGATCCCAACCATCCGATCCCGTAAACGAAAGAAAAATACTGCTCTGGTCCTGGGGTGTGCTCCTCAATAAATACCTCACGTTGTAATTCCAGTCAAGCTGAATGCGGAGATAAATGGTAACGATTGGAATAGAAATGGTGCATGCATTTTTCTAAAAATGCAAATGCCAAATGGAGAATACAAGATAGAGCCGGGCGCACCGGAAAATCAATTTATCTCTTTTATGGACACACCAACTGTCGAAATATAATTCACATCGTGGCATTTCACAATTTGAGATTGACACTCCAGCACTCTCTCTCCATAACGCGTAAACTTACAGTAAAAAGCATGTTTTACCTTTTAAAAGTCACTGCAATGACTCGTTTTAAATTAATGAGTTTTGACACATAACTCCAAATGGAAAGTAATGTTTTATTTTCTAACAAGTGGCAGAAATTCATAATATAGAAATTCTATCAGTGTACGGGTGTTGTGTGGTGCAGTATAGCAGTTGTTATACAACACAATACGTAATTTACAATATACAAACGAAACGGCGAAACTAAATTGGAAATAACTTTGCCTCCGCCTCTGCGGTTATTCTCGAATTCGAATCTTGGAAACGAAGCGTCGAGCGGACGGGACAGGGCAGATCAACCGCTCCGAGCAATTGCGCAATGCCTGCGCCTTCCGCGATCGCAGCGCCACCCGCTACAACTCTCTCTATTTAGGCTTCACCTCACTCATTGCCTCCTAATGTAAGCATCACTCCTGCGCGCGTTTTGTTTGAGATCTCGCTTTTTTGCTAATTTTTGGGAGTAGTGGCTGAGGGCGAAGTTATGCTATTTCTTAGCAGTATTAGCATCAACTGTAAAGTCTGCATTGAACTAATAGTAAATAAGTTTTCTATTACTCGGAAGGGGTAATTTCTAGTTTTCAACGTTTCTAACGCCATCGCTTTTTGGTACTTTAATACAATTAAGATGTAGTATAAGGGCGGGGTGCGTCTGGAGTTCAAGACAAACGTGTGGCAGATTATACTTCTGCCCCCCAACGTCACATAACATTTTTAGCGTTTGTAAATGAAAAATAAATCAAATCCCGCCTAGGTACGGCCCTAGACACGACATTGATCGCGCAGACCTTCAGCCGGCAGCTACGAACGCCTCCCCCTGAGCGCGCCCCGCCCTCCGCGCCTCGCACTACCAACGCCGCGCCGCCGCGCGCGCTGCGCTGCGGGCAATCTCCTTCCGGCGGAAGCTACCTCGCCGCCAATTACCCGCCCGTCGGCTCGCCATCGTTTCTGATTACGCCAGGGCCACGTCCGTGGTCGATTATTCTTCATGCAGGCGCGGTTTCGGCCTCTTGGCGGGAAAATAACGAGAGGGCATACGCCGCCCTACCCGCCCCGCTGCCCGCTTCTCACCGCCCGCGCCCCGCCATCTTCTTCACCCCGCGAAGAAAAGAAACGAGCGCTCCGGAAAATAAAGGATATGAAAAGCCGCGCCGCCCCGCCCCTGCTCACGGCGGCGAGAAAGAAGGGATATGAGACGCGAACGCCGGGAGAAGGATCTCGCTCGTCGAAAGGCGGAATTGCTGCGAACAGTATGGTCCGGTTCATATTTCTGCGACGACAGGGGGAAGGGGAGGGAGCAGGGGAGGGGGAGCGCGGAAAGGGAAAGAACGCCGGCGGCAGGATAAGGTATGCGCATATCGCCGCTAGGTTCGACGGCGTTTAAGAATCCGGAATTGGTAGATGAGAAATACAATCGAACCGAGTGAGCGGGGATATGCAGGCCGAAATGCTTTGTACATGCATACTAATGATTTTGAGTCGTTTCCTGGAAATGTAGAGGAACGTGGCAAAAATAGGATTATAACAAATAGCAAAGACATTATAATCTGCATGGTAGATTTTTTAAAAAAAAATATTACGGTGAGAGGGGAAAAGACATGTGTCTCTCTAAGCACAAACTCAAACTCTCTTCTTGAGCGATCCTCATTACGAGTTGATCATGACAAATAATGGATAAAATGGAGACGTCGGCGTATTTCAATTTAGTCACTCGCATTCATCAATCGAGTAATATAAAATAGTATACTGTTCACGAGCTCTCGCGTATTACATTAAAATGTGCAATTTAGAGAAATATTTCTGGGCAGAAAAATATTTTTCGAAATATCACCGCAAGGTACACTTTTTACAGACGATAATAATATCATCATTAAATTTGCTAGAATTTAATGGCATCGCACAATAGTTTAAAACTACAAATAATATTAGTGTAAACAAATAACACAATAACAAGACCACATTTTAATCCAAATATACACTGTAAAAATATAATTTATCCCTTCCGTGTAAGGTCTCAAAATTCTAAACGGAAAATAAAATTGTGATACTCAAACGTAAAAACTACTCAAAGCAATATCAACTGAATAAACGGTTTCAGACTAGTAATACAAACTATTCATATAGACGGCAGAAGTCGCAATTGCATGGAGAACTGAGAGCCATCAGATAAACGTCATTCACTTTTTTCGTAATAAACGCTAAAAAACTTGAGCAATCTATGGCTATAAAATCATATGTAGAAAATATTAAATGAACGACTGAAATTAAATGAAGGCCTGTCACCAAATGTCGCATGACATTTTTCTCAACATTCGTTCAAGAACACCCAAACCCGATATATAGTTTCAGAAAAGTCTCAATAAAATTGCCATGAAGTCTGCCTTACCCATAATTTATTCTAAGCAAACGAACAAATTAAATAAATGTTTTTGTAATAACTTAATCATAACATGATTTATTCTGATATTATCATGGTAGGCATCTCATTGTAAACGCAATTATTATATTTCTAAATAGTAACAGAATATATCGCCGATGGGGACGGGGGGTTGGGAGGGAGTTAGTATACATGTGCAGCGAAATTAAATTCTGTAAGACAGAAGGAAACATTACAAAACGCTACTTCCTATACCAAGTGTAATAACCGTTAGTGTAACGCCTACAAACTTGACAATTGGCCGAGACGTGATTCATACACAAATGTGTATTATTTGTACTTGGTTACGGTGTATATTCTGCGTAGAACGAATCACTAAGAACCCGGGGATCCTAAGTTGCGTAAGCAGAAAGAAACTTCTTCCAAATAAACCACCTGGCTGCTAGTTTTCCAAATAAAAGCAACCAACCACGGAAGGTTCAATTTTGGCACTTATTATCGAACACTTTAGGTGGTTTTAATAAATCAGAACATGAATATTCTGGAGCAACTTAGTATATTCGAATAATAATGAACGCAAAATGGAGATGTTTCTCAGAATACTGTATGCGCAGTGTATTTTAACAACAAAATGCCACTATTTCAGTCATAAATTCACGAAAACTAGCCCAAGTTTTCAAAAAAATTGTACATTGGCAATATTGTAAAGAACAACTCTGGAGAAAAAATCCACTTTTTGGTTCCAGGGATCCACAGAAATGTATATTCTATAACGGACAATCTTAGCACTTGTTATCGCGGCAGCATTGCATAACTTCTCTAAGAATGTAGTTGCGGAGATAGTAACATTTTGTTGAAAATCGTCCTACCATTATTCATTAACCGTTGACGTGCGATCTGTCCACACAAGATACACCAAGATACCGCTGGAGTGTCTAAACCTTAGTTTTACTTAACTACGACAGTTGGAGACCCGTAAAAAAAAAAGAGTTAGCATAGGAGCAACTTGGAAGTATTGTGTTATCGAAGTTCCACTGAGGCGGACGGTGGGCGAGTGCGACAAGTGTAGGCTGTCCCCATTCGTTTAACAAAGAAACAGCTGTTTAACGCGCTTGCGGCGCAGGCTCACTCGTTCATTTTTAGCGCGTCCGAGCCACTCCAATGGGGAGGGTGGGAAGGGAAGTCATGGAGTGGTGGCAGGCTGCCACACGCGTCAACCTACCTTAACTGCCCCGCTCAGACGCGAACACTGGCCCGAAACACACGAAACTTGACGCAACGCACCCGCAAATACTGTATGTATGTATGTATGTTAGATAGTGATAGATAGAGGTAGGATATAAAGGAGCCACTGTTTGTTATCACTCATTAAAGGCATTTTTGGATAATAACGATTGTTAATCTAATAGAAATCATATTAATATTGTAGTAGTACGTGTATATGCCAATATTAGTGATGGTATTCTAATGAAAAATATCTATCAGATGCACATTTTTGCAGTTTACACAAATTCGGATAAAGTGAAATACGCTCGGTCGTGCGTAATCGTGTTTTGGGGCTTGGGCGGGAAAACAAACGTCACATTGGGTTATTTATGTTGTTGCTGCTGCGCTTCGGCGATGAGTTGGGAGTTGGGGGCTGCCGCTTTACATATCGAGGTACGATATCTCTATCTTTCTTGCATAAAAATTTCAATGACGTATTTATCAGGAACTGAATATCTTATTCTTACTGAAGACAACGCCAGAAGAAGATATTTCCACAAATGACACGCATCAACGAAAATAATGAAATGCGAAAACAAAAACTATAAACCAGGGCCAACAAAAACGTGATACACATTAATTTATATATTTTGTTCACATTTGTTTGATGTAACATTTTTGCAAATTTTTAAACCTGTTGAATATCGTTGTTTCGGAGGAAATAGTATCTGGTTCGCAGAATCGCCGGACTACGAGTGCGTCTGGCTCTTGCGCTCGGCTCAACTGTGAGCCGCTTCCAAACACGCGGAGCCGTCGAGCTCCTTCGCGAAGCAAATTTAATATCCGCGAGTGGCCTGCGGCATAACGGTCTTCCGAGACACAAAGAATCCCCCCATAATTAGCCATTGTTCGCCCACTACCCCACCGCCTCCAACGGGCGGGGTTCAGAAATAAGGCGTTATGTATGCAGCGAGGAGCCCCCCTCGTTGCCGACGTGCCCGGGCGATTACATCAATGCCGCGTTACGTAATTCTCTTTCCACTCGATATCCATTTAATACTATCGTTCTAGGCGTCGACAAAGGACCTTCACCTTTATGGTGACACGCAGTTTTAAAAAACAGCCGCGACGCGGCTTTGATCGCTCAATTCCCATGCCGGCATGGACTGAACACAAAAAAATAATCATGTGAATGGGTGGAAACCATTAACGTATATGTGAACGTTTTATACATTCCGAGAAAGCTGTTTAAGTCATAAATACTGCTAAGGGTCGTGGTGATTGTTTCCTCCATTAAAAACTCGCAACTTCAGAGATTGTTCATTAAAACCACGAAAAACGTTGCCCACTGGAAAATATGGCCTAAAATAAACATGTTTTTCTCAGAAATTTATAAAAATAGCACTTATACGTTGCTGGTTTGTTCACCCATTCACAATACTGTTATAGGCCCATTAATAAATTTTATAGGATAGTAAACTGATTTTGGGTCTAGATAAACGAGGCACTTACTATTCTATCACAAGCTCATTCGTATCAGGTTAACCTTACTCCGTTTCTTTTTTTTTTTCTTTCTTGAGCAAAATCGCCATTAGACCTTACCCGTCCTAGCCTTACACGTAAAGCGCCGATTTGAATTTTCCGTAAGAATCACAGAATTGACTGAAAGCTGCTCTGATGAGCTGTGCTTGCACACAACGACCTGCGGCAGTATTCTTAACCATTTACTCTTGGTACAGATGGCATTGAAGCAGAAGAAGATGATTGCAAGACTTGGAAAATAATTAAATGATGCGGAAAAAAGGAATAAGATGATTATAAACGAGGATAAGCGAAGAAATACTGAACTAGACAGGACCAACCCCTAATGGTGTAAAAAAAAGCAAGAAACCGGACGTGAAACTAGATTACAACGGAAGACTGAATTAAACATTTGAAGACCGAAGAAGAGGTGACGAGTAGGAATCACGATAAACAGCAACATGAAAACAGCCGCGTACGCCAGGAGAGGTGGCGCGGGGCGCTGAGCATAGCTGACTGCACTTGCACTTAATAAAAGGCGACGGATCCCAAAGAGCTGGCGCCCCCGTCGCGTCGCGAGAACCCGGCAGGTCAGCGGCGGCGGTCGCACCCTAGCCTAAGTTTCTTCACAACGGATTCAAATGACAGGGGAAACGGATTAAAAAACCTGAAATAAAGAAATGAGAACAATTTGAATCCGCAGGTGTAATTCTTGGAGATTTGGGTGGTTCACTGCGCTGCACGGGATTGAACAACCGAATTATTTAATATAAACACGAGTTGCTTGTGTTACACCAAAACAAATCTGAAAATAGGACTAGTTTCCATGAAAAAAGACCCCTTGTAATTTCAGAACTCCATAATGTAACACGAGGCAAGGAACACTTCATACAAAACTTTAAGCATATGTCATAATACATTAAATTACCAACTCTCTCTGTTAGAAAATTAAAAGGTTCTCGTATTTTTATGGAAAAATTCACATTCCCATTGATTATCTATTTAAACACTACATTCATTCATTCAAAATCACGAAATACTAGCGCAAGGTTGTGACAGAAGTTCATGGTAAGCTATTTTTTCTAAAAATAAACATTATTTCGGATCACACAATTTCATTTATTTTTCGCGAGAAACAAATGCTGTAGTAGGGTGTGTCACATCAAGAGATCTATGAGCGTCTGTAATTAGACAGCAGAAAGCAAATGTGAAAAATTAAGTTGTCCGACTTCTGCCGTGCGATATGAATCCACAGTGGTTTCGAAGCAGCTTAACGCCCGAGAACCAGAGGCAATCGACTTGACTGACTCAATGTTCAGAAATGCCCGAGGAATGCAGGGAATTGGTGGAAGAGCTCTAGGGAATAACCGGATAGGTTGCGAGCATGCACGTAGGCAGAGGTTCCTGCAATGAGCTAGCCGTAATCAGCAAAAGCACGTGACGACCTGTGACGTGTGCGGAGCCCGACGTTGGCATGTGCTGGCGGTAATGCAGACACGACCTGAATCGGGCCCCCCCCCCTTTTTAAGAAAAACGGGGTAAATGGGTAATGCTTTTGGGAATGCCTGAGAATGGAATCATGCCTCTATATGGCGTTTGGAACATGAAATCAGTAACTTGGAACATGTCCAATAATCCGAGCATCAACAATTTTGGTGTGTCGTAAATGTCCGCAGCTCTGTTAATACTTTCATATGTTCAAGTGTATTGTCTTGGTTATTTAGAGTGTATTTTTCACAGTTCCTTCCGACACGTTGAGATCGAACTCTCACAAAAATGGGTGCAGAGCTTATGTTTCAACCCCGCCT
>BOPP01000023.1:11627736-11644880 GCA_017312745.1 Gryllus bimaculatus | reverse complement strand
GGCAGAGCGCGGAAGGGAAAGAACGCCGGCGACGGATAAGGTATGCGCATATCCCGCCGCTAGGTTCGACGGGCGTTTTAGAATCCGGAATTGTAGATGAGAAATACATCGAACCGAGTGAGCGGGGATATGCAGGCCGAAATGCTGTTACAGCATACTAATGATTTGAGTCGTTTCCTGGAAATGTAGAGGAACGTGACAAAATAGGATTATAACAAATATCGAAGACATTATAATCTGAATGTAATTTTAAAAAAATATTACGGTGAGAGAGGAAAGACATGTGCCTCTTCTGAGCACAACTCAAACTCTCTTTTTGAGCGATCCTCATTACGAGTTGATCATGACAAATAATGGAATAAAAAATGGAGACGTCGCTATTTCAATTTAGTCACTCATTCACAAATCGATAATATAAAATAGTATACCTGTTCACGCTCTCCGTATTACATTAAATGTGCAATTTAGAGAAAATATTATCTGCAGAAAAATATTTTCGAATATCACCAAGTACACTTTTTACACATAAAATAATATCATCATTAAATTTCTAGATTTAATGCAACGACATAGTTTAAACTACAAATAATATTAATGTACAAATAACCACAATACAACAACATTTAATTATAACACTGTAAATATAAGTTTATCCTTCCCGTGTAAGGTCTCAAAATTCTACGGAAATAAAATTGTGATATTAAACTAAAAATTACTAGCAATATCACTGAATAAACGGTTCAACTAGTAATACAAATTTCATATAGACGGCAGAAGTCGCAATTGCATGGAGAACTGAGAGCCATAGATAAACGTCATTCACTTTTTTCGTAATAAACGCTAAAAAACTTGAGCAATCTAATGCTATAAAATCATATGTAGAAAATATTAAATGAACGACTGAATATTAAATGAAGCCTGTCACAATGTCGCATGACATTTTTCTCAAAATTCGTTCAGAACACCAACCCGATATATAGTTGTCAGAAAAGTCTCAATAAAATTGCATGAAGTTCTGCTTACCCATAATTTATTCTAGCAAACGAACAAATTAATAAATGTTATTTGTAATAACTTTAATCATACATGATTTATCTGATATTATCATGGTAGCATCTATTGTAACGCAATTATTATATTTCTAAATAGTAACAGAATATATCCGCCATTGGGAAGTTAGTATACATGTGCAGGAATATTAATTCTGTAAGACAGAAGAGAAACATTACAAAACCTACTTCCTAATACCAAGTGTAATAATCCGTTAGTGTAACGCCTACAAAATTGACAATTGCCGAGACGTGATTTACATACACGATGTGTATTATTTTTATTGGTTAGGTAGTATTATTCTCGTAGAACGAATACTAAGAACCCGGGATCTTAAGTTGCGTAAGCAAAGAACTTCTCCAATAAACCACCTGGCTGCTAGTTTTCAAATAAAGCAACCAAACGGAAGTTCAATTTTGGCACTTATTATCGAACATTTAGGTGTTTTAATAAAAATCAGAGCATGGCATATTACTGAGAAAACTTAGTATATTCGAATAATAATGAAGCAAAATTGGAGATGTTTCTCAGAATATCTTGTATGCCAGTGTTTTTAAAAAATGCCACTATTTCAGTCATAAATTACACGAAAACTAGCCCAAGTTTCAAAAAAATTGTACATGGCAATATTTAAAGAACAAGCTCTGGAGAAAATCCACTTTTTCGGTTCCAGGGATCCACAAAATGTATATTCTACGGACAATTTAGCACTTGTTTCGGCAGCATTGCATAACTTCTTCTAAGATGTAGTTGCGAGATAGTACCATTTTTTTGAAAACATCCTACCATTATTTCATAACCGTTGACTGCGATCTGTCCACCACAGATACAACAAGATACGTGGAGTGTCTAAACCTTAGTTTCTTAACTTACGACAGTTGAGGAGCACCCGTAAAAAAAGAGTACATTAGGAGCAAACTGGAAGTATTTCCGAAGTTCACTGAGGCGGACGGTGAGGCGAGTGCTGACAAGTGTAGCTGTCCCATTCGTTTAACAAGAAACACTGTTTACCACGCAGGCTCACTCGTTCATGCGCACGGCCACCAGGGAGGGTGGGAAGGGAATTCATGAGTGGTGGCAGTCTGCCAAACCGTCAACCCTACACCTTACTCCCCGCCCACGCGAACACTGGCCCGAAACACACGAAATGACGCACGCACCCGCAAATACATGTATGTATGTATGTATGTATGTATGTATGTATGTATGTATGTATGTATGTATGTATGTATGTATAGATAGATAGATAGATAGATAGATAGATAGATATAAAGGAGCCAATGTTGTTATCTCATAAAGGCATTTTGATATAACGATTGTTATTTCTAATAGAAATCATATAGTAGTACGTGTAATGCCAAATAATTATGATTATTCTATTAAAATATCTATCGATGCACATTTTGCAGTTACACAATTCGGCATAAAGTGAAATAATAAATATTTTGCTCTTTCTGAATAAAAATTTCAATTGACGTATTATCAGGAAATGAATATCTTATTTCTTACTGAAACAACGCCAAAGAGATATTTCCACAAATGACACGCATCACGAAATAATGAATGCGAACAAAAACCATAAACAGGGCAACAAAAAACGTGATACACTTATTTAATATATTTTGTTCACATTTGTTTGATGTATACATTTTTCAAATTTTTAAATGTTGAAATCGTTGTTTTCGGAGAACATATATCTGTTCCAGAATCGCAGAGACTACGAGTGCGTCTGGCTCTTGGCGCTTCGGCTCACTGTGAGCCGCTTCGCCAAACACGCGGAGCCGTCGAGCTCCTTCGCGAAGCAAATTTAATATCCGCGATGGCCGCGGCATAACGGTCTTCCGAGACACAAAGAATCCCCCCATTCAGCCCATTTCGCCCACACCCCACCGGCCTCCCAACGGGCGGGGTTCAGAAATAAGGCGTTATGTATGCAGCGAGGAGCCCCCCTCGTTGCGACGGCCCGGGCGATTACATCAATGCCGCGTTACGTAATTCTCTTTCCACTCGATATCCATTTATATCTATCGTTCTAGCGTCGACAAAGGACCTTCACCTTTATGGTGACACGCCAGTTTTAAACAGCCCCGACGCGGCTTTGATCGCTCAATTTCCCATGCCGAGCAAGGCACTGACACAAAAAAAAAATATCATGTGAATGGGTGGAAACCATAACGGTATATGTGACGTTTTATACATTCCGAGAAAGCTGTTTAAGTCAATAATACTGCTAAGTCGTGGTGATTTGTTCCTCCATAAAAACTCGGCACTTCAATTGTTCATTAAAACCACGAAAAACGTTGCCACTGAAATATGGCCTAAAATAAACATGTTTTTCTCAGAATTTATAAAATAGCACTTATACCGTTCTGGTTTTCACCCATTCACATACTGTTATACATTAATAATTTATAATAGTACTGATTGGGTCTAGATAAAGGCACATACTATTCTATCACAAGCTCATTCTATCAGGTTAACCTTCTCCTTTCTTTTTTTTCTTTCTTGGAGCAAAATCGCCATTAGACTTACCCTCCTAGCCTTACACGTAAGCCGATTTGAATTTTCAAAATCAGATTGATCTGAAAGCTGCTCTGATGAGCTGTGCTTGCACACAACGACATGCGCAGATTCTTACCATTTACTCTTGGTAGATGGCATTGAAGCAGAAGAAGATGATTGCAAGACTTGAAAATAATTAATGATGCGGAAAAAAGGAATAAGAATGATTATAAACGAGGATAAGGAAAAATACTGAAAGAAGGACAAACCCCTAATGGTTAAAAAAAAAGCAAGAAACGGAGATGAAACTAGATTAAACGGAATACTGATTAAACTTTGAAGACCGAAGAAGAGGTGACGAGTAGGAATCACGGATAAAGCAACATGAAAACAGCCGCGTACGCCAGGAGAGGTGGCGCGGGCGCTGAGCCAGCGACTGCACTCCTTAATAAAGCGACGCCCAAAGAGCTGGCGCCCCCGTCGCGTCGCGAGACACGGCAGGTCAGCGGCGGCGGTCGCACCCTAGCCCAAGTTCTTCACAGGGATTCAAATGAAAGGGGAACGGATTAAAAAACCTGAAATAAAGAAATGAGAACAATTTGAATCCCAGGTGTATTCTTTGGAGATTTGGGTGGATTCAATTGCTACGGGATGAATCAACCGAATATTTATATAAACAAGTTGCTTGTGTTACAAAAACAAATACTGAAAGAATAACTAGTTTCCATGAAAAAAGACCCCTTGTAATTCAGAAATCCAATAATGTAAACGAGGCAAGGAACACTTCATACAAAACTTAAAGCACTATGTCATAATACATTAATTAATCAACTCTCTCTGGTAGAAAATTAAAAGGTTCTCGGTATTTTATGGAAAATTCACATTCCCATTATTATCATTAAAACAACACTACATTCATTTCAAAATCACGAAATATACGAAGGTTGTGACAGAAGTCATGGTAGCTATTTTTTCTAAAATAAACATTATTCGATCACACATTCGATCACAATTTCATTTTTCGCGAGAAACAAATGCTGTAGTAGGGTGTGTTCACATCAAGAGACTCTCTGAGCGTCTGTATTAGCACAGAAAGCAATGTGAAATTAGTTGTCCGACTACTGCCGTGCGACATGAATGCCACATGGTTCGAGCAGCTCAACCCCGAGACAGACAATGACTGACTGACTCAATGTCAGAAATGCCCGAGAATGCAGGGAATTGGTGGAAGCTCTAGGGAATACCGGATAGTTGCGAGATGCACAGGAGAGTTCCTGCGATGAGCTAGCAGTAATCAGCAAAGCACGTGACGACCTGTGAGTGTGCGGACCGACGTGGCATGTGCTGCGGTAATCGAACATGTACCTAATCGGGCCCTTAGAACGGGTAATGTAATGCTTTTGGAATGCTGAGAATTGGAATATGCTCTAATGCGTTGGAACATGAAATCAGTACTGACATGTCAAATACCGAGAATCACAATTTTTGTGTGTCGGTAAATGTCCGCAGCTCGTTCATACTTTCATATTTCAAGTGTATTCTTTGTTATTTAGAGTGTATTTTTCACATTTCCCACGTGAGATCGAACTCTCACAAAAATGGGTGCCAGAGCTTATGTTTCAACCCCCCTTATTATACACATTCTTTACAATACACCTCATGAAAGGTACACTAAATAAAAGATGGATATACTAATTAGCGAAAAAAACATTTCCTTCTTACATATATGTTCTATCGTTTTGGTTAAACGATTTATTACGATGATTCATAAATAAAAGCATAGGCGTGCGCATAGGGGAGCGGAGAGGAGGGCGTGAACCCCTTGATCCCTAGGTAATAAAACATTGTATTTCTGTAAGTATGGACAATTCCTTGTATTCCCTCTTTTTAAGCAGGCAGTTTGGGGAACTAATACACGCCATTTCAGGAAGAGGCTTTCGAAACCATATGTCAACCCCGTGAGTGGTTCAACAAAAATTCAATCGCATTAAGAAGTTTTTGTTCATTTTTCTTGTAGTATGTTTTATTTATTTCCCTTAAAATATGTCATAAGAAAATAAAAGCTGATCTGGATGGACGAAATCGTTAAGGCAGTAGTGCCGTAGAGATCTCGGACCGAATAATCGCGGGTTCGAGTCCCGCCTCGAGTATGGTTGTATTTGTGTTCATTCTTTCACCCCCCTATCATCACCACACCATGCCATCTTCACAATTACCATAAAGTTGAATCCAATACTGGTCGCAAATGACCTAGATGTTGATGCGACATTAAATACCCTCCCCCCAAAAAATAAAACGCGTTTAATGGAAAAGGGGGCCAATGGGCCCAGCATCGTATTTACCCCTCTCTCCTTTAGAATGCGCCAGTGAACGAAAGTGTTCATCATGATGATTACGTTTGACTGTCATTCAAGAATTCTAGTTGCAACAACAATTACTTATTTTACTTTTAATTTATAAAGAAACAAACCTGCGATGCTCTCCATTAATTCAAATTTACATTAGGCATTACCAGCAGTTTAAGAACACGAATACACGAGATAACTTTCAATATTGGACAAATATTCCAAGAAATACTTATCTAACCTAAACACTTGCACAACCAGATAGGAAATGAAATAACGTTATCCGCTAAATTAGAAATAAAACGCTACTAAATCGTCGGGGATTAACTAAGGGCGCCAAAACCGCGGAAGGGGAAACAGTAAAAGGCGAAATTAACTGCCGATCGGAACCATTCCAAATTCACTGCGTGTAATTTAGTCAAAATCAGAAGTTAATTGGAATTAGAAGGGGATTACAAACCTTTACTTTCTGTTGGAAGAGAGGGTGCGCAATTTGGTCGCCCTCCCTGCATTCGATGTCAATTTAACATCCTCGCGTAATTACACAGGAGCTACGGTGCTACAACTGCGAAGGCGAAATCGCAGTCCGATTGGTCTCGTTGTAATGGAAAAGAAATATGACTGCGTTTGACAATGGAAAGGTAGATCTATGTTCGTCGGTAATAATTAACTTAAATGTTGAGTAATCTTTCGCGTTTGAATCAATGTGGCTACATATGTCACTATTTATTTCGCATGTATTTAATGAACCGCTAAATTGAATTTGGTTCTTCATTCCTAATTTTCGTAATTTGTGCATAGAAACCCATTTCTAACAAAGAGGTTCCACTATTACGTTTCGAAACTGAGGGAAATAAATATAATATACGACACTAGTTGACAAAAATATTTGCCTTGAATGAAATTGAAAGTACATTAATTTACCACACATAAATTATTCCATATTTCATAACTTGTAGCCAAGTTACTAGGTCAGTTATACAGCATTATACCAGTGGCGGGGATAATGTGTGTTTAACATTGAAGATTTTGTCGTTTTCTAGAAGACAGCAAAAATTACGAATCAATAAAGTGAAAATATAATCCACTGCATATAAGTAACTCAAATAGAAGTTTTTTTAAACATGAAAGCTCGGAAGATATGATATTAACGATAATGATAAACATGAGTGACCAATGTTGTAAACTTCAAATACTACGTTTACTCTCTTAAAGGAAGTATCGAATTTCAATGAAGTTATGTTACTGCCCTTATCGATTTCTTACTGTATATAAAATATTCCGAAGCATGTCTTCTTAAGGTAGCTGGCGGAGGAAATGGGGATTGAGCGTTCTCCGAATTACAGAGACCGACTGTTATCTGCGTCCACTCTCGTAATTAATTCTGGAAGATCCCTGGAGTTTCGTACTGATTCCTGGTACATCGTGGAGGGATGGGGGTTAGAGAAACAGACGGGCTAACAACAGAACAGGAGACTGAGCAAAGCGGATAATCAAGGACAGAGGTCACTACCAGAGACCGTCAGCATTACATTCACTTAACTGTCCCTCATTAACGGCAGTAAGCGATTAGGTACTGTGAAATCTCTGAAGCTGTGTCCATAAAATCATTTTACAAGAAACCAAAAGCAAAGAGAAATAATTATTTAAAAAGATGTCACAAAAAGTGAACAAAGCGAAAAAGACACGAAACTCGAAAGAAGCGAAAATGGGAGAGAAGTAAGAGAGGAACAAAAACTGGAAATATGTACGTTCTACTATTGTATATACGAGTACATTCGCTTAATGGCTGAAAACAAAAGACGAGTCTCTCAGTTGTAGGAGTTCATTTGCCCATGGCAATAAGTGTACATGCTACATGCGCTGCCATAGGCGGAGAGCTCACACCCTCACATCACACGCAGCTGGCGCGTTCTTACCCCCGACGACCGCCCTCTACGCACGACAGAGACATCCGCCTTCACCCCCCTCATCTCCCAGAATATTCAGTTCGCCGCGCCGTACAAAAACCCAATCCCCCGCGCGGCGCCAGCGGCGGCGAATCAGTATCTCGGAAGCAATGAGAAGTTATGCCGCGCCGCCTCCTCTACATACAAATGTGACGTCACCCATTGCGCGCGATTTCTCAAGGCGCGCGGGAACGACTTCTCTGGCAGGGCGCACGTCCCGGAAATAAGTGTATTAAACGGCCGCTCTCTAACTTTTCTGCTTTGTACAAAACATTTATTTCGTAATTTGAATTATGGGGGGGACGAGTCCGAGGCGGGTTAGAACTTCAAAGAGGTCTGCCGCGTCGCCGAACCAAAAGACGGTAGTTTCGCGAAGTTTCGGAGAGCGAGAAGCTCACAACGTCAATTTCTATTCTTTGCGGCAGTAAAACTGAGCACTCTGCCACCCCCTCACCGCACGTGGTTCATAGGGGTTCAAAGAAAAGAAAAGAGAGAGAAAAATAAATGGCTAACGCGAATCTGGTTTCAAGGTATATAACAAAGTTTTGGGTTTGCTTTAGAATATGTTTTTTGCTTTTGGGTATAATTTGCAAATGTAAAATTTGGGGATTCCGAAGTCAATGAAAACCGAATTGAACGGTATCATCGTAGTGTGTGCTGTTATTTGTTACACTAAACTCGAATACTTTATTACATTATAGATTTAGTCTTTAAAATGTATTCTGCTAAAAAAACCTTTATGTTCGCATTCCTAAACTCGATTCCCAAAATCATTCTGCCCTATATATTACATATTAACTGATCTCAGAGTCAAAGATAATGATCGTGGAAGCACCTAGTAATAATTAAGCATGGCACATCTTTAAGATATTTAGTTAGAATTATTTCAAGGCGTTCCAGTTACAATTTGATGCCGAAGGCTTCCGCGGCCAGTGATGTGGCCAGTGAATTCTCTCAGCTGCCATGCCGACGGAGACGTGGACAACACAGCATCTCGCGCGGACAGCCAAGAGATTTCGCAGTTGGAATTTTCCCCCCAGGTTTTTCCCTCCGTTGACTGCGGCGCGGAGGGTAAGAGACGCGCGAAGAAAGTTCGCGCGGCGACCGAGAGACTTCGAACAAGAACATACGGCGGCGCGTGGCCTGCGGGCAGCGGATTATTTGGAAATACTACGTGCAGCGTATGTTGCACCGCAGCCCCTGGCGCAGCGCACAGGCGAACGACGCGGCCACCGCGCGCGCCGGGTTAATGCTGCAGAAGTAACGAACGAGAAGGGAGCGCCAGAACACGTAATTTGATCAGAAAAAAACGAAATTAAATTTAGTATTGCTGATATAAGAATTACTTCGAGAATTAATCTAAATAGAAAGGAAATGCACAATCGGAAAGAAAACAATAATAAACCGTTAATGAGCCACTGCCAAAAATACAATAACGTAATGAGGTAAATTGTTCCACGAAAAAGATGCATTGCACACTCATGAACTAGATTTGTATTTACATGTATACGCTTCAAAATTCATAAATAAAACCCAACATTGAGTTATTATAATTATAAAGAGGGAAAATGAGGTATTCATTTAAACGCATCGGTACACTAGCAGAAAGACAATGACATTCAAAAAAGGAATGTCTGTCGCAAACAATATCACTCACCCACCACCAGAAGCTAGAAAGAACACAACTGGGAATTCCTGGCTACGTAATGGAAAGGCCAATAAAACGGAAGGGATTTCCTTTCGCAGTGCGTAATGTAATACGACGTAACTCAATAAAGAAAAGTGAAGAGCAGGAAATGGGTTCCCACAGAGTTTGAAACCAAAAGAAACAAAAGGGTGACGTACTAACAAAAACGCAAACAGTGGAGAAATAGAAAGATCTAGCTTTCCACCAGTAAACTTAATTTCTTTCGCGATGCTAATGTTTATACAATAGTAATTATTTTCTATTCACCCAGTTTGTATATAACTTTATGTGTTTTTACAAAAATCTGCTTCCGCGTCGCCGCTTGAATTAATAATAAAGCTTCCACCAACACATTCCGATAACGACTGAGCGAACAGCGAGGACTTCCGGGCGCGCACTAGCCGGCAACAACCCGGCTCCGTCCGGCAGCTGCTACTGCAAATCGCTCCTTTCATTTCACTCCGGGGCGATTACCCTGCAGCGACTGCAGAGTTCAACTGCGCGAGGACCATACCCGGCGGGGCCGTGGCTCGCAAGACCATCTCCGCGAGGGCGCGCAGCGATTTCTTGGCGGGCGACTCCGCCGGCCTTCGCCCCCGCGCGCAACGCAAGCGGGCGCTCCACGCCGCTTCCAAACGACCTCCGCCGCACCGCGCCGCGCCGCGCCGCGCCGCGCGCCCGCACGTCCAGCCATACTTGAAGTGCATCGCGCCAATCCCATTGGTATACGAGCTCACTCCTCCGCGCCACAACACACTGCCGCGCCCGCGCCGCCCGGCGGAGCTTTTCTTAGAATCTGTGTCAGCGGCGCTTGGGCATCGGAAAGCTGCTCCGGCAACGCAACGGCTCGACTGAGGGCACCTCCCCCCCCCCCGGCGCTGGCGCTACCGCCCCTCCCCCCCGCCCCGCGCACATGGGTAAGGAACTCGTACCACGCACGACTGAGGCCTGCAGGCTAAAGCACGAAGAATGGATGAGGAAAGCACTCAAGAGCAGACGTACACCAACAAATAGTACGATGTCCCACGTTGAATGCAGAAAAAGAAACGTAAAGAATACGAAGCAAAAGATTCGAGGAAGAAAGAAATACACATATAGGAGATTAAGAAAGATGCATAGACGCTCATAGAGCGGAAACTTCATTTTCACCAAGCCTCTCCTCTATCGAACGTATCCCAGCATAAAATAGCCATCGTTCCCCAGAAAGGCCTGCTGGTCATAAAATCATAGATTGACCGATGCTGCGAGATAGAGGCAAGGTAAAAATTAAAGAGAAAAAGTGGAAAAAAAGAAAGGACGGAAGGAAGAACAGAAGAAAATGTTTTACAGAAAAAAAGGAAAAATAAAATGAAAAAGGCTGCCGTGCCGTGTGAAATGATCAGGATTACAAAGACAAAGTAAAATAAAAATGTAAACGGTAAAAAACACCGCGAGGGAAAACTTAACAAGAACGAAGTGACGAAAACACAAGGGGTGCCAGCAAGATGTGATCAAGGGCCAATGGGGTAATAGAAGACTATCGTAAAAATACACGAGAACATGTTGAGAACAGATAACAATTCAGGAACAGTTTACTGAAGACGTCAGCATAAGAAAGAAGGTTTAGAAGACGTAGATTTGGGTAAATCAAGGTAAAGAAAGTTTTGAGAAGTCCTTCAGCCATCAAGCAGAAGCTCTGCTGTGGGTGCGCGTAACGGCCGGAGACAAAAGCAAGCCACTCCGGCGGTCGAGTTCTTTCTGTGGTGGAAGCGACGGCGCCGCGGCGCTGCGGCAGGGCAGCGGCCGGTTAACGCGATCGTCTGCCTCCGCCTCCGCGTCCTCCCTCGTCACCGCCTCTGTCCCCGGGAGAGCGCCAGGGTGGCTGTCTAATGCCATCAAACTCCCCTGCCGCTCGGCTTATTACGACGAGCGGCGGGCTAACGGCGCGGCGGGGCGGCGGTGCACACGGCTGGCGGCGCACAGGGCGCGACGCGACGCGGGGCGGGGCGAGGTGCACCGGAGTGGGCGTCCCGCGAGACGCGTCGCCGGCGGAACGACGGGCGCGCTGCGAAAGCAATGGCGGGGGCGGGGGCGGAGGCGACCGGGGCGCCATGAGCCAACTCCCTGAGCGGGCGAGAGACCTAGCAAGGAGCGCTGCACCAACCCCTGGCACACTTCCCCTCTTTCCTCCCACCTACCACCGTCCAAAGCATTCTACCGTGGTGGGGGGGGGGGTCCCTGCAGATGACCTTCAATTACAGCTGATGACGTTCGCTCCGGGTTAAGTTTGGAACGTGAGTGAGTAACTAGCGATTTGTACGTGACTCATATGACGAGGTAGGAGCTACGAACTTGCGATTTGTACATGAAGTTTGTTTTGACAGTAACGTTACATTGTTTCTTTCACAAAATACTTTCTTACGTCATCAGGAAACAAATACTGCAAACAAACGTTTAAAAATCTGGTGAATCTTTATTTTGTGTTTGTTTTCGGTCATCGCCAATCTCACGTTGGAGCCAAACAATAACGAAGGAACTTGGGCAGAGATCTAGCTTGAAACTATGAAGCAAATGAATCGGATGACCGAATGCTGCACTTAATGAGCTAAGCGATATTACAAGTGTTGAGAGAGAGAAGTTAATTGTCTTTAAAAGCAATTGGTGCGCGGGAATAGTGAGTGGCGCGTTCTGTCAGTTTAATTGTTATTGTCAACCAGAAATAAACATCGCAGCGTGGTGCGGTTATACGCGGCAGCGCCGCGCCTCTCAACACCCAAGTGTCGAAAAACGAATTGTATTCGGATCTTCAGTTATTTCCTTCCCTTGGCGCACGTCAACGCTAACGGTTCTCCTCCGGCGCCGGCCCACGCGCCCGCAGCCAAGCCCCGAGCGCGCCGCCGGCGGCCGCGTCTTCTGGCTGATTGCGCGACCTCCGCGCGCGCTAATTAAGCTGTTTGCCCCCGCCCGCCCGCGCCCGCTCACCGCTCGACCACGCGGGCGCCGGTGTGATGGTTGCGACCGCGACGGCGGCCGCCGGCTTCGCGCTGTCGGCCCCAGGAGCGCCCCCCCTGTGATTATGCTAGAGCGAAGGCTCCGCCCTTACATACGTTTGCTACGAAGGCAAGCGTAAGTCGAAAGAAGGCTCATTCTGGATGGATGTTATACAGCGCATGTAAGCGAGCCCCGCGGGCTATCATCTTGCTTTAAATTGCGCCGCCCGTCGCCGTTGTCGTTTCGCCCCCCCCCCACACCCGCGTTTCTTTTTTTGGCCGCCCAGGTATACGTAGTCTTCTTTTATTTATTTTTTTCGGCGTCTTGCTTCGCTGCGCCGTCTTTCTCTCTCCGCCGCACTAGGCCTTCGTTCCACGCCGTAGGTGTTTCTCGCCAACTGGATAATTAACGCGTACTTATTACCAACTCGCTAAGTAGTTATTAATTCGGTGGGCGCGCGGGTCGCCACCGCCGCCACGGAACTTTCCGCGCGCTTGTGTCACTGGAGTTTGCCACCGCGTTTAAGCGCTCCAAATTGTTTCCCGGCCGTGTGAATATGCAGCGAGAGGGCGCTCGAGTTTCCGTGTGGCGGCGGAGGCGATTGCGCGGGGGTGGCGCTGGCGGTGGCATCGCGGGAGGCTCCCAGCGAATTTACGGCCCCCTGGCGTCGCGTGTGCTGCGGGGGCGCGGCCGTGTGACGCGAGGATGCCCGCGAGATAACCGCCGAGCTTTTCTTAAAACGCCGCTGACTTCGTCGCAGCGCGCGCGGGGCTAACCGAGGTAGAGGAAATGTCTGCTTTTCGTGTTGCGCCACCCAGTCATTTTTGTTCCTCTGTGAGTTCTATTTATCGTTATGTATATTCACTATTTTCTTTTTATTTATTTATATTTGTTGTTTATTGCATTCAATAAAGAATTACAGTAGTTTTGGCAATTGATTCCAGTGATAATAACAGAATCACTATTTGAGAACATTCACGTAAAATTAAGTAAGTCATGCACTCGTAGTTGGGAATGAAATAATTTGAAGCAGAAGTTATAAATTATTTAGTAATAATTAGGAAGAAATAGAATGATTTGATGTAAAATAATGCTTTCAAGGACAGTAACAACTCTATATTTGTGAAAAGTAAGGGAAACATTTTATAAATTTCTTTCTACCTTCCATTCTGGGCATCCATGAAATATATGTAACATAATCTGAAAATATATTTTTACTTTTGTTGTCTTATCTTATTATGACGATCACCCATAATCACAATGCCACCTCAACAAACGTATTCTAGATCCTATATTAACGCTTGTCGGCCTACCTTGGGACGAAGAAAAGAATCAATAAGCGGGGTGTTGTTGATGAAGGTCGACAGAGAACAGCCGGAACGACAGTCGGTGGAAAAGGAAGAACCGAGAAAAATCTTGTGCGAAGCCACTTCGGTCATCGCAAATTTCGCATAGCGCTACCGGGAGTTGAACCTCGGCCCCCGAAGTAGACGGCGAGCGCTCTCACTGTTTCACCAACGGTTCTATCCACTACTTTCTATTTTTATCCGTAGCACAACTTTTGATATTGCAGCAAACATATTTGCAACATTTTCTTGTTCTTCATTTCAGGGAATAGACTTGTAGTGTTATCTGCCTTCACATCACCTCTCTTTCTTGCTATTTTACTTTCTACTCTCTATCGCCTCTCTCTCGGCTTTCCCAGTAGCTTTTAGGTTTAATGATAATTGGACACATTTTTACAAAAGCAATTATTTTCCATTTCACCAAACAATACTTAAAAAATGCAGGCAATTCCTAAAAAAAAGAAACTTGAAAAAATCACAGGGGCTTCATGTAAAGTATCCCCCAAAATTAAAATATGTAAATGATCTCTGGAACGGCACAATTCGATCTTATTCCTAACGTATTTACCACGTGTCTGCTAAAAATATTTTATTATGGTAGGCTTATGCGTGACATATACTACATCCCTCCATCCTGATTCTCGGGTACAAAATTGTACCCGAGCATGTCATCGCCACCTACAGCAATTTTACCATCTTTGGAACAGCACTAGTTGACCTGAATCCTGACGTGTGACCGAAGTTGCAGCACAAACGCGAATTTTTCCGCCGAAAATTGGAGATCGTACTGTTCGTTGAGGGTATACAGCTCAGAAAGGAAAAGTAAAACTCCGGTTTGTGGTCTCCGGTCGGCGATGCAGGCGCTCCCGGCGGCGACTAAGGAATCTAAACTTGATGAAACCCCACACGATGTTTGTTTTGTATGTTACAAGTAAATGAAATTTAAGAGAATCAAATTTACAGACGATGATAGAGTTACTGTATTGTCTAGTATTAATAAACTGCAATTTCTTCAGCACTTCAATATGAATTAATACCCCTTAATAATTAATAAATTCTTCGTGAGAGATACACATATAAACTCGTTACAATTCCCCGCTTTATATTGAAAGCGTGACATAAATGATGTTATTTTCTGTTTTTGAAGCGGTATTTTGCATGAAATTATGCGTCGAATCTCATCGTCACAAATTTCTTTCCTTGTCCAATAAGAGAAACGTAATCGAATTTCCACTCTGCTAAATCGCTTTGATGTTCTCGCACAGAGAATTGAGACAAGAGGTGGAAGTGAACAAAACGCGTATCAGGATTAATCCACTTCTCTCTTCCAGCGTCTGTTTCCGCGCCACCTATTTATAAATAAATCTCTCGTGCCAAAGGCAATGAAACTAAAACGTAAAATGTAAGTGATCGAACCACAATATACGTATCATCCACAATTAATCTAATTATAGAGAAAATTACAGCACATCAAATCCATTGCCACAGGAAGTAAAAAACGATAATACCCCTATCACGCGCACAAAACGCTTCACAATTTCGAAACACTTACGCCCTTGTGAACGAAATCGCATTACCAGCCATCGAATCAGCTCTGCTGCCTCCACATGGAAAGTTCCCGAGCGCATTACTTTTCCGAAATTAATAAAACCTCGCAGACCTGCGACAAAGTTGCGGAAGCGCAAACAAGAACAGGTCGGGGCCCTCGCCCGAGAGCGGAGGGCCGAGGGCGCGGCGGAGAGCGCAGGCAAGATTTTAACAAGCCTCTTAGGAGGCCCGGAACTCCCGAGCCACGCGCCGCGCCCGCTCGAGGACGGGATCTCGGAGGACGCGTGAGAGGACACAGCGTGGGAGCATCCACCCGGCGAGCGACGAGCGCTTTCAGCAGCATTTTCAGAGATGTCCTTCTAAACTAAACACACCGTAATGTTGGATTTCTTTGATTTCTTGGCATTGCTTTTAAATTCAAGGTCTCGAACGTTAGGTCAGTACGTACACAGAACACCGGAGATTATGGAAAATAAAGGATTTTAAGAGAAACTAAATCGCACCTGCAATAGAAAAGTGACACAAGTGCGAAATCGTCATTTTTCATCTAAAAGCAGATAAGAGGTTACCAACACGTACTGCTACTATTCTGAAGTTGATTTTGAATTAGTTCAATTACTGCTGTCCGCTAGAAGGTAATATTTGGTACAATCTATAACGAGTATTACAGAACTACGAAACTTAAAACTGCAATTTCTGAGAAATCAGAAATTCGCACTTGTGTCACTTTTTCATTGGAGGTGCGAAATTATATAAGACACACGTAAATTTAATATATGAATAATTTGCCTTCAAATTCATGCAGACAAATTGCGAGTAATGTTCCAGATGGTGTCAACAAAGACAATGTGCACTATCTGGATTGCAACCCCTGATGAAACAAAACATTTCTGGAGTCATTTCATCTCTGAAAAGCAACGTTAAAACATTTTGAGTCATGACATAATTCTTAGAAACTTCTGGCAAATTATTTTTTTTCTTTTGTTTTATGTCTACCAGACATACTGAATGAGAACACTACACGAGAATGTGCAGTGCGATGAAGTCTTACATGTATTGTTTTAGGTATGTGATAGCGAAGAGTGATAGTGGAGGAATCTTAGAAATGAGGCAGTGAGACGCAAAACGAGTGACATTCCTTGCGAAGGGACAGCGGGACGGACAGGGTGCTGCGAGAATCGGTGCGGCGGGGTGAGCCGTGCCGCGCAGCTCGCTCTACGATCATATACAAGGTTGTGGTGAGCAATACCGCGCCGTTAGGTTATGGTGAGCAATACCGCGCCGTTAGGTTATGGTGAGCAATACCGCGCCGTTAGGTTATGGTGAGCGGGGTGAGCAATACCGCGCCGCACGCTCTACGATCATGTTCTGAGCAATACAAGGTTATGGTTACGTAGGCTTCCGCGGCGTACTGCTGACGCTCTGTAGCAGTACGCTCAGAAGAAGGCCATAGTACGCTGGCCGAAACGTTAGCCGCCATATCAGTGGCGCGGCTCGTCCCGGATAGCCTAGACAACACAATACAAGGTTATGATCTCGCCGCACCGTCGCGTCGCATTGCGTCGTCCTGCCCCGTGCGCGTGTACCTTTGCAGTCCGTGTTCACTTAAGACCCTCTACCATCAACCGGGCAGGAAAACGGCTCGTCAACTCGCGCCTAACTCCGAAACAACCTCGAACGCGACGCCGACGGCGATCGGGCAGAAGGCGGCGCCGCCGATTGCACCGCAGGCGTCGCGGCGGCGCGG
>BOPP01000023.1:11600931-11627711 GCA_017312745.1 Gryllus bimaculatus | reverse complement strand
AGGACGAGCGTAACGAGGGGAGGGGGTGGGACGGGGGGCGGCGGCGGTGGCGGCCGGTTGGGGTGCCCGTGGCGCCGGACGCCGCGCGTGAGTTAACTGCGGGGCGGCGGAGGCGGAGCTCCGTCTGTCTTGGCGCCCCGACGCAACGTGATTTACGCCCTGTTTTTCCTGCGCCCGGCGTTGGGGAGGGCCTCACCCGCCCGCACACTCGAAGCCCGCGGGGAGTGCGCCGCCGCGCCGCGCCGGCCGGCCGCCCTGCGGTGGCAATCGGGGCGCGTTTGCGATAAGCCGTCGGCGTCGCGTTTCGAGGTTGTTTCGGAGATTAGGCGGAGTTGGAGCCGTTTCCTGCCGGTCGTTGATGTAGAAGGGTCTAAGTGAACAAGGGACTGCAGGTTACAACGCGCACGGGGCAGGGACGAGCAAATGAGACGCGACACGGTGCAGCGAGATATAACTTGGTAATATTGTGTTGTTAGGCTAATCGGGACGAAGCGCGCCCGATATGGCGGGCTATACGATTTCGGACAAGCGTACTATGGCTCTCCCCTTCTGAGCGTATGCTACAGAGGTCAGCAGTACGCGCGGAGCCTGACGTAACCATAACCTTGTTTGCTAAGAACATGATCGTAGAGCGTGCGAGCGCGTAATGCTCACACCCGCCACCATACTAAGGCGCGTATTGCCCAGCATACTAACGGCGGCGGTATTAGCTCACTATAACTAGGCGCGGTATTGTCCATAACTAACGGCGCGGTCATTGCTCACCATAACCTAGGCGCGGTAATTGCTCCAACAACTAACGGCGCGGTATTGCTCCATACCTACGGCGCGGTATGCTTCCCATAACTAACGGCCGGTATTGTCACCATAACTATGGCGCGGTATTGCTCACCATAACCTATACGGCGCGGTATTGCTACCCTAACCTAACGGCGCGTATTGCTTCCATAACTAACGGCGCGGTAATTGCTCACTACTTAATCGGCGCGGTATTGCTAACATAACATAACGGCGCGGTATTGCTCACAATAACCTAACGGCGGTATTTCTCAATAACTAACGGCGCGGTATTGCTAATAACCTAAGCGGGCGGTATTGCTCACATAATAAGGCGCGGTATTTGCTCCACGATACTAACGGCGCGGTATTGCCTCAATAACACTAACGGCGGTATTGCTCACATAACTAACGGGCGGTATTGCTCACCATAAAAAAAACAGGCGCGGGTATTGTCACCATAAAAGCTAACGGCGGGTATGTGCTTCACATAACTAAACGGGCGGTATATGCTCCGATAACTAACAGCGCGTTATTGCTCACGCATGAACCTACAGGGCGGTATGTCTTCACACAACCTTGTATATGATCGTAAGAGCGAGCTGCGCGGCACGGCTCCACCCCGCGCACCGATTCTCGCAGCACCTGTCCGTCGTGTGCCTTCGCAAGGAAATGTCTCGTTTGGTTCTCCTGCTATTTCTAAGATTCCTCACTAATACTCTTCGTCTAATTACAATACTAAACAATACTGTAAGACTTCCATCGCAACTGCAGCATTCGTGTAAGTGTTCTCCATTAGTATGTTGGTAGACATAAACAAAAGAAAAAAATAATTTGCCAGAAGTATTTAGAGAATTATGTCAATGATCAAAATGTTTAACGTTGCCTTTTACAGAGATTGAAATGAAATCCAGAATGTTTTGTTTAATCAGGGGTTGCAATCAGATAGTGCACATTGTCTTTGTTGACACTATCTGGCACTTTAACTCGCAATTTGTCTGCATGAATTTGAAGCAAAGTTATTCATATATTATTTACGTTGTGTCTTATATAATTTAGCACCCATCGAAGAAAAATGTGATCACAGTGCAGATTTACTGATTCCTCAGAATTGCACGTTTTTATAGTTTCGTAGTTCTGTATATACCGTTATAGATTGTACAAATATTACATCTAGAGGACAGCAGTAATTGAACTAATTCAAATCACTTCAGAATAGTAGCAGTCCGGTGCTGGTACCTTATTGCTTTTAGATTTGAAGATGAGATTTCGCACTTGTGTCACTTTCTATTTGCAGGTGAGATTTAGTTTTTTAAAATCTTTATTTCGATAATCTCGGTGTTCTGTGTAGATGACTAAAGTTTCGAGACTTGAATTAAAAGCAATGCCAAGAATAAGAAATCCAAATCGGTGTGGTTTAGTTTAGAAGGACATCTCTGAAAATGCTGCTTGAAGCGCTCGTCGCTGCGGGTGGATGCTCCTACGCTGGTGTTCTCAAGGTCCCTCGAGATCTCGTCTCGATGCGGGCGCGGCGCGTGCTTAGGGAGTTTCGGGCCTCCTAAGAGGACTTGTTAAAATTTGCCTGCGTCTCGCGCGCGTCGGCCTCCAGTCTCGCGAGGGCCCGACTGTTTTGTTTGCGCTTCGCAACTTTTTTGTGAGGTCTGCGAGGTTTTTATTAATTTTCGAAAAGTAATGCGCTAGGGAATTTCCATGTGAGGCAGCAGAGCTGATTCGATGGCTTGGTTAATGCGATTTCGTTTCACAGGGCGTAAGTGTTTCGAATTGTGAAGCGTTTTGTGCGCGTGATAGGGGTATTATAGTTTTTTACTTCTGTGGCAATGGATTTGATGTGCTGTAATTTTCTCTATATTAAGTTATTGTGGATGATAGTATATTGTGGTTGATCATACCATTTTAGTTTTAGTTTCATTGCCTTTGGCACGAGAGATTTATTTATAAATAGGTGGCGCGGAAACAGACGCTGAAGAGAGAAGTGGATTAATCCTGGATACGCGTTTTGTTCACATTCCACTCGTGTCTCAATTCTCTGTGCGAGAAATCAAATGCGATTTAGCAGAGTGGAATTCGATACGTTTCTCTTTATTGGACAAGGAAAGAAATTTGTGACGATGAGATTCGGACGCATAATTTTCATGCAAATACGCTCAAAACAAGAAAATAACAATATTTATGTCAGGCTTTCAATATAAAGCGGAATTGTAAGAGTTTATAATGTGTATCTTAGATTAAGAATTTAATTAATTATTAAGGGGACTTAATTCATATTGAAGTGTGAAAAATTGCAGTTTATTAATACTAACAATACGTAACTCTATCATCAGTCTGTAAATTTGATTTCATCTTAATTTCATTTTACTTGTAACATACAAAAACAAACATCGTGTGGGGTTTCATCAAGTATTAGATTCTTAGTCGCCGCCGGGAGCGCCGCATGCCGACGGAGACCAAAACCGGAGTTTTTTACACTTTTCCTTTTCTGAGCTGTAGAACTCAACGAAACATACGATGCTCAATTTATTGGCGAAAAATTGCGGTTTTGTGTGCAACTTTGGTCCACGTCGGATTCAGGTCAATAGTGCTGGTTCCAAAGATGGTAAAAATTGCCTGTAAGGTGGGATGAATGCCCCTCGGTAAAAATTTTGTACGAGAATCAGGATGGAGGGATTGTATATGTCAGCTAAGCTAGCGCATAATAAATATTTTAGGGCAGACACGTGTAAATAGTTAGGAAAAGATGCGAATTGTGCGTTCGAGATCATTTTACATATTTTAATTTTGGGGGATACTTACATAAGTCCCCTGTGATTTTTTCAAGTTTCTTTTTTTTTAAGGAATTGCCTTGCATTTTTTAAGTTTGTGGTGAAATGGAAATATAATTGCTTTTGTAAATAATGTGTCAATTATATTAAACCTAAGCACTGGGAAAGCGCGAGAGAGAGGCGATGAGAGTAGAAAGTAAAAATAGAAGAAAGAGAGGTGATGTGAAGGCAGATAACATACAGTTATTCGCGCTGAAATGGAAGAACAAAATGTTGCAATATGTGTTGATGCATATGCAAAAGTTGTGCTATCGGATAAAAAAGAAAGTAGTGGATAGAACGTTGGTGAACAGTTGAGAGCGATCGCGTCTACTTCGGGGGCGAGGTAAACTCCGGTAAGCGCTATGGCGAAATTTGCGATGACCGGTAAGTGGCTTCGCACATAGATTTTTTCTCGGTTTCTTCCTTTTCCACCGACTGTCGTTCCGAGCTTGTTTCTCTGTCGACCTTCATCAACAACACCCCGCTTAATTGTTCTTTTCTTCGTCCAAGGTAGGCCGACAAGCGTTAATATAGGATTAGAAATACGTTTGTTGAGGTTGGCATTGTGATTATGGGTGATCGTTCATAACTAAGATAAGACAACAAAAGTAAAAATATATTTTCAGATTATTGTTAACATAATTTAATGGATGCGTCAGACTGGAAGGGTAGTAAAGAATTAATATAAATGGTTTTCCCTTACTTTTCACAAATATAGAGTTGTTACTCGTCTTGAAAAGGCATTAATTTTACAAATCAAATCATTCTATTTCTTCCTTAATTATTACTAAATAATTTATAACTTTTGCTTCAATTATTCATTCCCAATTAGCGAGTCTGACTTACGTAATTTTACGTGAATGTTCTCAAATAGTGATTCTGGTTTTTATCACTGGAATAATTGCAACTACGTAATTCCTTATTGAAATGCAATAAACACAAATATAAAATAATAAAAAGAATAGTGAATATCCATAACGAATAAATAGACTCACAGAGAACACAAATGACTGGGTGGCGCAACACGAAAAGGAAGACATTTTCTATACTCGGTTAGCCCGGGCGCTGCGAGACGTTCAGCGGGTTTTAGAAAAGCCGGGGTTATATAGCGGCATCTCGCGTCAACACGGCGAGCCCCGCAAGCACACGCGACGCAGGGGGCCGTAATTCGCTGGGAGCCTCCGCGATGCCAACGCCAGCGCCACCCCCGCGCATGTCCGCGCACACGGAAACGAGCGGTCCTCTCGCTGCATATTCACACGGCCGGGAACAATTTGGAGCGCTTAAACGCGGTGGCAATCTCAGTGAAACAGCCGCGGGAAGTTTCGTGCGGGGTGGCGACCCGCGCCCAGAATTAATAACTTTAGCGAGTTGGTTCTTAAGTAAGCGTTAATTATCCAGTTGGCGAGAAACACTAAGGCGTGGAACGAAGGCTAGTGGGGCGGATGAGAGAAAGAAGGCGCAAGCGAAGCAAGAGCCGAAAAAATAAATACAAGAAGACACGTATACCTGGGCGGCAAAAAGAAACCGGGTGTGGGGGGGGGGGGCGAAACGACAACGGCGACGGGGCGGCGCAATTTGAAAGCAAGATGAAGCCCGGGGGCTCGCTTACATGGCTGTATAACTCCATCGAATGAGCCTTCTTTCGACTTACGCTTGCCTTCGTAGGCAAACGGTAATGTAAGGGCGGAGCCTTCGTCTGCATAATCAAGGAGGGGGCGTCCTGGGGCCGACAGGGAAAGGGCCGCGGCCGCCGTCGCGGTCGCAACCATCACACCGGCGCCCGCGTGGTCGAGCGGTGAGCGGGCGGCGGGCGGGGGGCAAACAGCTTAATTAGCGTCGCGCGAGGTCGGCATCAGCAGAAGACGGGCGCCGGCGGCGCGCTCGGGGCTTGGCTGCGGGCGCGTGGGGCGGGCGCGGAGGAGAACGTTAGGTTTTGACGTGCGCCAAAGGAAGGAAATAATGAAGATTCCGAATCATTGTTTTTTCGGACACTTGGGTGTTGAGAGGCGCGGCGCTGCCGGTAAATAAGCACACGCTGGCGATGTTTATTTCTGGTTGACAATAAAATTAAACTGACAGAAGCGCACTACTATTCCTGCGCACTAATTGCTTTTAAAGACATTAACTTTCTTCTCAAATTGTACTCGCTTAGCTCCATTAAGTGCAGCATCGGATTCATGCCGATTCATGTTGCTTTATAGTTTGCAAGCTAGATCTCTGACGTCAAAGTTCTTCGTTTTGGTTTGGCTCAACGTGAGATTGGCGATGAAACGAAAACAAACAAATAAAGATTCACGGTCAGATTTTCAACGTTTGTTTTGCAGTTTTGTTTCCTGATGAGTAAGAAGTATTTTGTGAAAGAAACATGTTAAAGTTACTGTAAAACAAACTTCATGTACAAATGAAAAGTTGAGTCCCTACTGCGTCATATTGAGTCACGTACAAATTCGAATAGTTACTACCATCAAGTTCAACTTTAACCGGAGCGACGTCATAACTTGTAATTGAAGGTCATCTGCAGGGACCCCCCACACGGTAGAATGCTTTGGACGGTGGTGGTGGGAGGAAAGAGGGGAGTGTGCAGGGGTTGGTGCATGCGTCTTGCTAGGTTCTGCGGCAGGAGTTGGCTATGGGCCGGCGCCTCCGGCCCGCCCGCATTGCTTTCGCAGCGCGCCCGTCGTTCCGGCGGGACGCCGTCTCGCGGGACGCCCACTCCCGGTGCATCGCGCCCGCAGTGCGTCGGCTGTGGCGGGGGGGGGGGGGCGCAGCGTGTGCACCGCGCCCGCCGCGCCGTAGCCGCGCCTCGTGTAATAAGCCGAGCGGCAGTGGGAGTTGATGGCATTAGACAGCCCTGGGATTCTCCGGGGACAGAGGCGGTGAAGAGGAGGACGCGGAGGCGGAAGGAGAGATGCCGTAAACCGGCCGCTGCACTGCCTGCAGCGCGGGGCGTCCGCTTCCCACCACAGAAAGAACTCGACGCCGGAGTGGGATTGCTTTGGTCTCCGGCGTTAACGCGCACCCAGCAGAGCTTCTGCTTGATGTGAAGGACTTCTCAAACCTTATTCTTTTACTTGATTTTAAACCCCCATTTGTTTTTAAACTTCTTTCTTAAGCTGAAGTCTTCAGTACTGTTCTGAATTGTTATTGTTTCAAATGTTCTGTGTATTTTTACGATAGTCTTCTATTGACCCATTGGCCCTTGATCACATCTTGCCTGGCACCCTTGTGTTTTGTCACTTAGTTTTGTTAAGTTTCCTCGGGTGTTTTTTTTACTGTTTTCCGCCGCACGTTTTACATTTTTATATTTCTTTGTCCTTTGTATTGATCATTTCACACCGGACACGGCAGCCATTTATTCCATTTTATTTTTCTTTTTTATGTAAAATTTTCTTAATGTTATTCTTCGTTTTCTTTTTTTCCCCATTTTCTCTTTATTTTTTACGTGATCTATTTCGCAGCATCGGTAATCTAGATTTTATACAGCAGGCCTTATCTGGGGAGATGGTATTTTTATGATGGATTCGTTCGATAAGAGGAGAGGGGCTTGGATGGAAAATTGAGTTTCGCTCTATGAGACGTTAATGCATCTTTCCTTATATCTATATGTGTATTTTTTCTTGCCTCGAATCTTTGCTTCGTATTCTTTACGTTTCTTTTTCTGCATTCAACGTGGGACATCGTTTACTATTTGTTGGGTGTACGTCTGCTCTTGGGTTTTCTCACCATTCTTTCGTGCTTTAGCCTGCCAGTGGCCTCAGTCGTGCGTGGTAGCGAGTTCTTACCAGTGTGCGCCGGGGCGGGGGGGAGGGGCGGTAGCGCCAGCGCCGGGGGGGGGGGGGAGGTGCCCTCCAGTCGGAGCCGTTGCGTTGCGCGGAGCAGCGTTATCCGATGCGAAGCGCCGCTGACACAGATTTCCTAGAAGCCTCCCGGAGCGGCGCGGGCGCGGCAGTGTGTTGTGGCGCGGAGGAGTGAGCTCGTATACCAATGGGATTGGCGCGATGCACTTCAAGTATGGCTGGACGTGCGGGCGCGCGCGCGGCGCGGCCGGGGAGCGGTGCGGCGGAGGTCGTTTGGAAGCGGCGGGAGCGCCGCTTGCGTTGCGCGCGGGGGGAAGGCGGAGCGCGTCGCCGCCCAGAAATGTGCGCGCCCTCCGCGGGAGATGATCTTGCCAGAGCCACGGCAGCCGGGTATGTCCTCGGCAGGCTTGAATTGGCAGTCCATGCAGGGTAATCGCCCCCCGGAGTGAAAATGAAAGGAGCGATTATGCAGTAGCAGCTGCAGGACGGAGCGGGTTGTTGCCGGTAGTGCGCGCCCGAAGTCCTGCTGTTGTCGTCAGTCGTTATCGGAATGTGTTGGTGGAAGCTTTATTATTAATTCAAGCGGCGACGGGAAGCAGATTTTTTTGTAAAAACACATGTTTTAATTTACAACGGGTGAATAGAAATAATTATATTGTATAAAAATTAGCATCGCGAAAGAATTAAGTTTACTGGTGGGAACAAGTAATTTTCTATTTCTCCATGTTTGCGTTTTTGTTAGTAAGTCACCACTTTATGTTTTCTTTGGTTTTCAACTTGTGGGAACCATTTCCTGCTCTTCACTTTTCTTTTGAGTATTAGCCTCGTATTAATATACGCAACTGCGAAAGGAATCCTTCGTTTTATTGGCTTTCCATTACGGTAGCAGGAATTCCGCAGTTTGTGTTTTATAAGCTTCTGGTGGTCGGGTGAGTGCATATTGTTTGCGACACGACATTCATTCTATTTGAATGTATTGCTCTTTCTGCTAGTCGTACCGATGGTTTAAATGAAACCTCATTTTCCTCTTTATATTATCACATAACGTCAATGTTGGGGTTTTTTTTATGAATTTTGAAGCGTATACTGTAATACAATATAGTTCATGAGTGTGCAATGCATCTTTTTTCGTGGACCATTTTACTCATTAAGTTTATTGTATTTTTGGCAGTGGCTCATTAACGGTTTATTATTGTTTTTTCCTTCTTTCGATTGTGATTTCACTTCTATTTAGATTAATTCTCGAAGTATTCTTATATCAGCAATACTGAAATTTAATTGTTTTTTTCTTGATCAATTACGTGTTCTGGCGCTCCTTCTCAGTTCGTTATTCTGCAGCATTAACTCGGCGCGCGCGGTGGGCGCGTCGTTCGCCCTGTGCGTGCGCAGGGGTCGGTGCAACATACGCTGCACGTAGTATTTCCATAATAATCGCTGCCCGCAGCCATAGCGCGCCGTATGTTCTTGTCGAAGTCTTCGGTCGCCGGCGAATTCTTCGCGGGTCTCTTACCTCGCGCGCAGTCTAACGGGGGAAAAACCCCGTGGGGGGCAACTTCAAGTGCGAATCTCTTGGTGTGCGGGCGAGATGCCTGTGTTGTCACGTCTCCGTCGGCTATGGCAGATGAGAGAAATTCCTGGCACATTCACTGGCCGCGGAAGCCTTCGGCATCAAATTGTAACTGGAACGCTTGAATAATTCTACTAATAATCTTAAGATGTGCATGCTTAATTATTACCTAGGCTGCTTCCAACGAATCCATTATTTTGGACTCTGAGATCAGCTTATATGTAATATATAGGGCAGAATGAATTTTCGGGAATCGGAAGTTTAGGCAATGCGAACATAAAGGTTTTTTTAGCAGAATAAATTTTAAAGACAAATCTATCATGTAATAAAGTATTAGAGTTTAGTGTAACAAATACAGCAACACCTACGATGATAACCGTTAATTCGGTTTTCATTGACTTCGAATCCCCATAATAATTTTACATTGCATTATACGCAAAGCAAAAACATATTTCAAGCAAACCATTTTGTTATATACTTGAAACCAGATTCGCGTTAGCCATTTATTTTTTCCTCTCTCTTTTCTTTCTTTGACCTATGAACGCAAGTGAGGTGAGGGGTGCAGGTGTCCAGTTTTACTGCGAAAGAATAGAATTTGAAGTTGTTGAGCTTCCGCTTCCCGAAACTTCGCGATAACTACCGTCTTTTGGTTGGCCGACCGCGGCAAGACCTCTTTGAGTTTAACACGCGCCTCGGGACTCGTCCCATAATTAAATTTAAGAATAAAATGTTTGTACAAGCAGAAAAGTTAGAGAGCGGGCCGTTTATACCTTATTTCCGGGACGTGCGCCCTGAAGAGAAGTAGTCTCCGGCGCTTGAAAATGGCGCAAGGTGATCGTACATTGTTGTAGAGGAGGCGGCGGGATAACTTCTCATTGCTTCGAGATACCTGAATTCGCCGGGCTGCGCCGCCGCGGGGGATTCGGGTTTTTGTACGGGCCGCGGAACTGAATATTCTGGGAGATGAGGGGGGTGATAGGCGGATGTCTTCTGTCGTGCGTAGAGGGGTCGTCGGGGGTAAGAACGCCCAAGCTGCGTGTGATGTGAGGGATGTTGAGATCCTCGCTATGCATGCGCATGTAGCATGTAAACACTTATTGCCATGGCAAATGAACTCCTCACCTGAGAGACTGTCTTTTGTTTTCAGAACATTAAGCGAATGTACTCGTATATACAATAGTGAAGTTACATATTTACAAAGTTTTTGTTCTCTCTTACTTCTTTCCTTTTCGCTTCCTCGAGTTGTGTCTTTTTCGCTTTGTTCATTTTTGTGACATCTTTTTTAATAATTATTGTTTCCTTTTGCTTTTTGGGTTTCTGTAAATGATTTTATGGCACAGCTTCAGAGATTTTACGTACCATAATGCTTTACTGCGTTAATGAGGGAAGTTAAGTGAATGTTGCTGGAGGTCTTGGTAGTGATTTGCCTTGATTACCGTTTGCTCAGTCTCGCCTGTTTGTTGTTAGCCCGTCTGTTTTCTCTAACCCCATCTCCAAATGTACCAGGATCAGTACGAAACTCCAGGGATCTTCCCAGAATTATTGACGACGAGTGGACGCAAGATACAGTCCGGTCTCTTGTATATTCGAGAACGCTCAATCCCATTTCCTCCGCAGTACATTAATTACTCTCTCAGACGAAGTAGTATTACTGCTCGGCCTCCGCGCCTTTATTAGCGCGGTTTACGTTGCTTCCGCCCCTCCCCGGCCCCTTCCCATCCCTCCGCCATCTTCCTCGCTGACTTGGTCGCGCAGCTTTTACAGCCGCTCCGCTTTACGGCCATAAGCCGCATCCAGCGACGAGGCCCCGATTGATTCGCGCGCTTATTAAAACTGTACGGAGGCCGCGGCGAGGCGGAGGGCGGATCAGTAGCGGCGGAGGCGCGATATACACCCGGGCCGAGCCGGGGACTTATATGTCCGTAATAACGTTTCATTTAATGTAATTTTTCCGCCCTAACAACGCCCGCGTGCCCGGCGCCGTCCCGCCTGGAACGGCGGCGCGGCCGGGCGGTAAATACCAGCGACGTAAAGCGATCGCGATGACGGATAAGCGCCGTCGTAAACGCGCATGGCGGGGGAGGGGGAGGATGGTGGCGCCGGCGGGTGGGGACTATGGCGTCAGCGGAGATGACCGAAGAAATCCACATCATTTCCCCGCTTCAACACTACACTCAAGTGTAAAAGTCGTAATGCAGGATTCCAAACGCCCGAGTGTTATGTTTTTTGGTGGGATCATTGTCTTCGATAAGGTGTGGGCAGTGAGGAGACGGGAAATCTTAACCTCCGCCCTTCCCTCGGGTCCTCAAAATACATTACGCGCCTTCGGATTGCAAGAGTCGTCTTAGGGGCTTCCAAAAGAGGGGAAAAGGAGCGAGACATTTATTTCGAGATTAGCGTGGAAAGTCAGGAGCGTTCGATCAAGTTGATGCCACACGACTCAGGGAATTGCGATGTGTTCTTTGGGTTGTCACCTTCTGGTATATGGAGATGGTAAGACCGTCCACCTTTTAAGGACAAGAAGGAGCTATATGAAGATGAAGTGTAATTTCTTGACATTTACTCTTGAAGCCTAAAAAATCCTTGGTAAATTGTTTAGGTCCATCGAACACTTCATAATATCAGTGTTATCGGGATTCATGCCATGTTTTCTTTATATTTCTTTGGATCGTCTTCATCACCTACGTCATATATCATTGTTTCATCATTGTTTAACCACTGAATCATGTACCAATTATTTCACAATCGGCAATTCTGAAAGAGAATACCTAAATCAATGATCATATATCATGAACTGGAGAAACTAACTCCATAAACACAATCTAATAATTAATAAAAAACTTAAGTTCTAAGTACCAAAAGGAAGCTTAAAATTCCGCTGTAAAAGAAGTCGCGTTTTGAGAATACCATTCTATTTAATTTGTTGTATGTGAAAGCGCACAGATACGAAATCGACCACGATCGTAAGTCCAATATCAGAAGAATACCAGAAGAGTATGATCAATGAAATTTACATAAAAAATAATCGCAGGTCTTAATTTACTTGAAACAATGGAAGTTTAATACGCTGAGTATAAAGTATGAAATATTATTCACTGTACTAAAGCGACAATGACTTCACTATTTCAAAAAGCATGTACACATGAGTGAGCAGATCCAAAATATCTCTCGTGACGAGGTACGTCTTTAGCCTGAAGTCAGTTGCAACGAGTCGAAACGCAGAGGTAGAATATCACGTTTTGCGTCCGCGCAGACATGTCTGGAGGAAAATCTCGCTCAGCCGGAGTGTAATTAACAAATTAACAGGCGAAACACCGCGACGCAGTTGCTTATTACACGCGAGCTGCGCGCTGCCGCTGGAGGGCTGCTTGCCTTTGCCGTCGCCACGCCCCCCTCCCCTGAGACGCCACCGCCGCCAACTCCCGTTCCCACCCATCCCTCACTCCCGCAGGCGCCACGGCCACACCCACCGCCATCTCCACCCGCACCGCCACCCCTGTGTCCGGTGGATTTGCCACTGCAGCGACGCTAACAAGGTCCTAGGGTTCGAGCCCCGGCGGCGGCGACGGTTTCTCGACGCTAGCTAGATACGTGACGAATACCCAACCAAACGGGTCACGGATCGGGCGCGTTCTTCTCTTCATGTCCTCCTCCCCCTTACACACACACACACACACACACACAAGTGCAGTAAACTACTACATATATTAGAAACCTAGAGCTTATACAGGCTGGGGCGGTGTTGCTCTGCAGGGGGGACCTGGAGTGGGGTAACCCCGACGTGTAGGTCACCACCAGATCTCACATTCTAGAGAGGAAAAGCAAGGGCACACCCCACAAAATGATGCAATACACTCACAGGCCTAACGATCATAGCAGCCGACGCGCCGGGAAACACGAAACAATCTATCAATCAATGCTTGTTTCCACCCGCAGCGTCCACTTCCCCGATGCCGTCATCTCCACCATTTCCGCAACAGGGGGGTCTCGGTGCGTCTTTCACGCTGCAGTCCGTGAAACTACACAAACGATGAGCGTCGCGACAGCGCGCGGTGCGCGGCGTCTGGCAACGATTGCGGCAGAATTGGTTGGTGGAGCGCCGATGCAGCGAAGGTGGTGAGAGGGGGGGGGGAAGGGAACGACGTGGTTCGGACAGCAATCAAACTGCGCTTGGAACGCGTATACACCCTGTTGCCGAACTCAAGGACTCTGGTGGAACGCGACGAATCAGCGCTCCGATACTTCGGGAATAATTATTAAATTATAATTCAAATACATAAATAATTCCATTAAATTAATAATTAATTTGGAGCGCGTTTCAGGACATAAAATGTTATAAATGAAGCACTTGGTTATGTACCGTTACAAAATTGCTACACGTTAAAGCCAAAAAAATTAAATTTTGCTTCCAATAAGATACAGTAGCTATTTGCTATATTGACCGTTGCAAGGAACCCTTTTGTTTCAGAGAACTTGCAGAGTCTTTCAGAGTCTTGCAGAAGAATTGTTTCAGAAAACCAGAGAAAGGGAAAGCGGTGATCGTTTGTGAACCACAGGAATGTCATCAACATTTATGAAAACATAGGAAAGTTAAGAAACAGCTGGATATACTTGCCAAACTATTAAATAATGAATCGTATTTGTTGGGTATAAATTTGCATCATTAACGTGCGTTACAAACATTCAACCATTTACAACAGATACATTGTAGTATATATATTTATAATGTTTACTTGTTTAGTGGTATACACAAAAGGGCGGAAAGTAGTTCGGAGAAAAGAAGTCTCGTGATTATGTCAAAGACGTTCACGCAGTACGCGCGTAAAAAACACACACAAGTAAGGACGGTGGGAGAACATTAAGGGAGCGAGAGAGAGAGAGAGAGAGAGAGAGAGAGAGAGAGAGAGAGAGAGAGAGAGAGAGAGAGCGGAGAAAGCAACGACAATGAGGATAAAACAAAAAAAAGGTATTAGATTAAAATTTACCGCCGCACACAAGTTTCGGAAACACGCCGTAAATTACCCGGGCGTGGTGGAAGACGGTCGCTGCCTCCGCCCGCGCCGCGCGCTGCCGCCTCCGCCACCGCCTCCGCCGCCGCCAGCGCCCGAGAGGCGAGGAAGGACGGCCGCGCATAATTTAGCAACTATAATAATAAACTCCGCTGTTAGTACAACGGCAAACACCGAGGCGAGGCGAGGCGAGGCGACGCGGGACCAGCGGGAGCGCAGTCGCCGGCGCCGCCCCCAAAGCGCCAAGTTGAGCTCAGCGGTAGCAAAGGAGCAGGGGGCGACGAGCAGCAAGAGACGGAGCGGACGGCAGCTAGGCGAGGCGAGGGCAGCTAGCAGTGACAGATGGACCCGCTAAAGGCGAATGGTAAACCAAGTATGACGACGTAAGAAAACATGAAAGAGAAAGGACAATAGAATAAGGGAGATTCTACATGTCTAACGCAGAATGAAACCATGATACGGACACACGAATTCGAAAAGAGGCTTCATTCTCCAGATTATTAACAAGTAAATGGTTAAATAAAATATAGAGTTGAGAATGGAGCAGAAAGTTGTAACTATCACAAAGAAAGGTTGGATATAAAGAATAATTACATTGAGCAAACCAGTGGCAACAGAGACGCAGGCATGTGATGGAGAGCAAGAGAAAGGAGCGAAGGAGGAGAGATAATAGATAGTAGAGAAAAACGAGGAAGAGCGACGCGATATGAAGGAGAAGTGATGTTGATGGAGGTGAAAGGGCAAGAAAGGTTCGAAGAGGAAGAAGAAGAAAAGATGGTGAGAGTAGAGAATGAAAGAGGGAGGGAGAGCAAGCAGAGGGATATTAAAGCGTTGAAGCAGAGTGAAGGCAAAGTGGCCACGGCGCGTCCACGAAGTTGGCGAGAAACTTCTCGAGTCTCGTGAGCTGCGCGGTATCCCCCTTCCACCACCACCCCCCTCCAGCACTGGAACGACACTCGCTGCGACCCACTTTTTGCTTCATACGTGCCAATTAAGGCAACGTCCTCCAAGAATCTGTTGACTTTGGTAATTTTCAAGTGAAAGTTTGAGCAATCCGTGTAAGCACGGCAGTATGCCAACGCTCCCATAATCAGCGAAAGGGATTTTCTGTCGGGATAAGATATTCGATAAAAAGAATAGCGACTCTTTCTCTACAGAAAATATCTGTATTACGCAGGAAGGAAAAAAATGAAAACCTGAAGACGAAAGCTTTCTTGAAGAAGAGCCGACTTACTCGGAAATCCATAAAAATTCCTGTTACACGGAAACAGAACAATCGAGATTCGAAATGCTGTCGTAAAACTTAAATTCGGAGCAAAACGAAACCCTCGTAAAGAGAAAACTACGTTGTAAACTCTGGAGTGCTCTTATTTAAGGAAAATATTTGTACGACAGAAACTCTGCAAGGCGGGTCCAAAACCAACGCTTCCACAGGTAACGTTTCACGAAACTTCTAGTTAAATATCTTTCAATGTGAGGTAGGCGGATTTATATGAGAAAACTTTCCAGGTGTATGTAACTTCCATAAATAAATTAGTTCGCCCGGCTGTAGCTAATGACGCTTGAGGCGCTAACATAACATGGGAATTTGGAGCTGGCTGTTGCCCAATATTCACGTTCAGTAAATTTTCGGGAAAAAATGTAAAATCATTAAGGTGCGGTAAAATAACGTCACATATTGCGTTTTTGGTATAATATAAATTTTGTAGACTATAAAGTTCGTTCATGTATTTTGCACGGAATAATTATATACCGCATTCACAGAATGATGAAGGAAAAACCACATAATGTATTACACCTCAAACACAGAGAGGCTTCTATTTGCAAGTGAAATGAAATATAAAGTCATTAATAATGTTTTCGAATACCGCCCACGAACAAAGCCGCTGCGTTCATAATTAACTGTACGCAGGAACATGACATGTGTAACAATGCGTAAATGACGTAACGTCGGGCAATGGACGACCACGAAAAACCGGTACGCTCCCAGCTTCCACGGCAACAGTGGTAATATGGCCGAATTCACTGAACGGCTAGAGATATGCGTTCCCTAGAAAACAAAATGTAATAGAATTTATTCATCAGAAAATATAATTTCAAGAACACATTTATAGAAATATTTCAATAATTTTAGTTTATGGTGACTATTCCATATTTGCGTAATTCCATACTTGTGTGACCTTTTCATTCGTGGAATTAAAACCCATAGTATTTAACTACACATGCAAAATGCCCCAACCGGGGCGGTGTATCTCAAAAAGTTTATCGCTTTTCATATCCTATTTTTCTTACAGCTTCTACCTACTGGCCAATCATAAACTGTGACTCATCTATATTAGGACGCGTTAGTCGATCGCTATGTCGATTTCCCATAAACACCGTATGCACTATAACATAACCCCTGATTTTAACATACGCTTTCAGTTATTTTCAATATTTGACGCATTTTAGAACAGTTGGACACTATTTGACTCGTGGAATAGTCTCTCATGCTTAGGAAATTCTCAGATAAATCCCCTTGTCTGTTCGCGATACAGAATTTATCATCAATTTCCAAAGCACTCGTAGTATTATCTACAATAATACACTTGCCGCGCAGAATCTTTATTATAAAGTCACGTAAGTGCCTTGGCAATATACATCAATTGTCTCTCTTTTTGATAGATTTTTTAAATCCTGGTATCAAATGCAACACGCTTAAAATTTCAGGCGGAATAAAACAATTATATTTTTTATAAAGCCAGAGCTCCTTGCGTGTAAATGTCACTTAAAAAAGCAAAATACACACAACTTTGACTTTCTCAAATCTTTCCGCTTCAATTACAAACCTTGAATTTACACTAGGTCTTTTTATCTAAATATAATAGGATAATAGAAATTAATTTAGTTCGTAAAGTGTGTTTAATAAAATGTATCACAAAAAGTATAACCATTCATAAAACTACCTTCACAGGAACAATAGTTGTAGGTTGTTTTCTCTATTAATTAACGAAATTTAGATGCCAATTCCATAATTCCTAGCTACTAGCTTGAGAAGACACCAAATTCCAAACCACTGCACCGTGTGTATACACAACTGAACGCTCGCCCCAGGGAGGTCGGGTTCTTATGCTCCAGGTGACCTTTCATCGAGTGCGCACACGTCCTTCTCTTTGGCTCGGAGAAGTCGGCAGGGTGGGGGTGGGAGGGCGTCGTGCCTTGCAAGGGTCGCGCGGCGGGGGTCTGCGGCGCGCGGCGGCCGGCGTCTGCGGGCGGGTCGGTCGGCGTCGGCGCGCCTCGAACGCGCATGTAACGCGGCCCGGGGCGCGCCACCGCCGCGTAATTAAATCGGTGTTGTCCCGGCGGGGACAAGGGCGGCCTATACCGCGGCCCCAGTGCGCTCGTTAGATGCCCCCCGCCGACCAAGCTCGCCCCGCCCCGTCCCTCCCGCCCCCACTGCCCCCCGCCTAACGACCGGTGTCGACCCCGGGCGCCACCCAAGGGAGACGCCCGTCAGATGGAGCAGGCAGCAGCGAGCACGCGGAGGGGCAAGCCAACACCGACGCCGGCGGTGAAGGTCGTGGCAGGTGGCGAGGCAGCGCCCTCGCACAAGCAATTCTATCGCCCTTGCAACTTCCTGCCCTCTCCTGCACTCGCAGGACGGTATGTACTGGCCAGGGAGGTGCCGTGGAATTTCGTACAAGCAACGAGACACATAGTTGGGAGGTAATACTGACAGTTTAATGGGATCATACCGGTCCGGCACAACTTTGTAATTAGATCGATTAATTTAATTTGGTTGCGTTTTGTGTTGATAGATAATCGTAAAAAGAGGCAAAGATGAAAGAAAATATATGGAAGGTTGTATATAAAAAGCTCATAATGTTATGCAGAGAAGGAAGAATTGAAGGGTTAGACTCTTACTATTCTTAGGATGAATTCGACGTGGTGTAGGACTATCTACAGCCAAGCCCTTCCATTAATCTGCCATGACTGAAAGATATTGTTGAATTCCATGGCATCTGTGTTCAGAGACATCATACAAAAGCTCGCTAAAAAGTACAAATGACACTTAGAAGATAATATCAAGAATTAATTTCAAATGGGTGGCATTGTTGAAGAAAACTCTTTTTCAAAGCAGAAGCAAACTCATATAAAATTAAAATAAAATAAAGTTCAAAATATTCCAAGCAAATGCACATAGTATACGAATATATAAATACGAATATAATCCACATAAATACATAAAACACGAATATAACCGAATAAAGCTAACAAAAAATTTCAGCGAAAGTACACAGTTCGAATTATGATTATATAAAAAATATGCGGCAATAGAAAAAGTGAAGACAATTTTGTAGGTGGAATTTATACAAGATGAGAATGGGTAACTAGGAAGAAAACAAGAATTAGGCAAAAGGTCATGCTGAGTGGAAATTGTAGGGTTGCCTACTACGACACCAGTAAGTACAAAAGAAAAGAGTCGAACCAGCTTAAGTTTGACGTTCAGCAAGATAAAAGGTAACGGAACCACGATGACTGCAAAGAGTAGTTCTAATAATGGTCTGTCATGTCATGCAGCCTTGCTTTTTCTTCAATGATAGTTAACATCTCATTTCGTTTCTTATGCAATTTTTTTTAGTAACCAAAACAAATGAGAAGTTATCTTAAAAATCACTAACAGCAGAGTTGTTTCTAATGCGCCCTTTATGCAGCTTTCCGAAGGTATATGCAGCCCTGTACTTGACTGTGCAACCGAATTCTGCTTACCTCACCTTACGCCTATACAAAAAGGAAATTTTCAAGTGCCAAAACTTTGTGAAAAATAATATATTTCAATCAAATTATTGAGTAATGTCTGATTTATTTCGGCAGATAAAACTTTGCACATATACCTCATGTCACCAAAACAATCATTGTAATACAAAAGAGAGGAGGGTTTCGACACGACACGATAGGAAAGACCACTCCCTTGTAGGCCCGAATTACAAGAATGTTTTCGAGACGCAATAGTTTCGCACAACGGGATAGCAATTAGCAATATTAGAATGAAAAATGTTGACGCTCGCTGGCGTGGGATATCAAGCCGCATGGTGCCGGCCGAGCGTTGAGCGCCTTTCCTCGGCAGAGCGCGCCACGGGCATGCCCGGGCAGGGGAGTCGGCCGTCGCCAGTTGAGGAGGCAAAGACCGCGAGGGAAGCAGCCCCTGGGCCGCAGAGGCGCCGCGGTGGCAGCGGCGGAGACCGCAGCCCTTTCATCGCCAGTGCAGAGGGGCCAACCAAATCACAAGGCAGCGGCGGCGGCGCCCGCGCCCGCGCCCGCAGGCCTTGAGGCGCGTACGCCGACTCCGCGCCACGAATCGACCGCCCAATGCCAGCTGAGGCCTTGGAGACGTTCGAAGGACTATTCAATGGAACTTCAAAATTTGAACGCTTGTACCTTCGTCTGTCTGACCACAATGTTAAAACACGACCAAGCACCGAAGTCCATAAGAGAATCATGGAAAAAGAAAAACCTTTCCACTGATTAAATAAAATTAAAGTGCAAGCTCATAGCAACTTGCGCCTTCGTTCTTCTCGCAGATTTCACAATCAATTCAAATAAATTTGAAATGAAAATACTAAATAACAAACGAAGCAAATTACACTCCGAATGAAAACGATTCGTCCGTTTTTTGCGCACTTTAATCAACACGCTTAATTCAGATAAAGGTGATTTTCCAGAAGGGTTCAGCTCATGCCACAATACACTAATGGTCCAACTCATTTCGACATTTCAATGCCCCCCCAAATATCCACAAGAAACGGATATTAGAACGCAACGCGACGCCTTTTCGAGTGGAATAACACGTCGGAGTAGCGCCGGGAGTAGTCCGTGAGGCAGAAATTGAAGGCGGTTCGTTAGTACGGCCACTTTTCGGGGCCCATTAGGCGCGTGGAGGGGGCGGGGCGGGGTAGGGCGAGGAAAGAGGCGGAAAAACGTGCCGTGGCGGTGCCTTAATGAGGGCTCCGGGGAAGAGAAGGGCATCGCGTCGTGGCAATTAGGCAGCCCGGGCGGCGGCCCGCCGACCTCGCGCCCCAGCCCCCGCCCCCGCGACCGCCCACGCGTAAAACGCCTTGCGCGTCGAACGGCGCCAGCCTCCGCCCCAAACAGATCACTTCGCGGAACCACGTCAACTGTTTTGTGGGGGCGATTTTGTGAACGCCCTCCGCGGCCAGACAGAAGCTAATGTTTTTAATTCCAAATATGCATTCCATAAACACCGATCACAAGACATGTTTTCACGTTGAGAGCAGATTGATTTTATGATTTTGAATCAAGTAATGATGTTGCAAATAAGTAAGTATTGGTGGCGAGTGAAGACAATAATAGTAATAATAATAATAATAATAATAATAATAATAATAATAATAATAATAATAATAATAATAAACGAATCGATTCGATAAATTCAGAATTTTTTTTATGACCATTCGTACACACACAGACACACACAAGCAAAATCTGAGTAGAAAAAAGTTAATTCTAAGAGCGGAAACCTAGGTTCCAGGAAAAGGAACAATATACGATTGGAGAGTGTATTATAAATAGCCGTTTACATTTGTGGTTGAAGAACATTTTTCAAAGTATTTAGGTATTTCTTAATTTTCGTCGGTAATACGTTATATAATATTATAAAATATTTGTGCACCAGTAAGAGGCTAATTAACTTTCGCTCACAGCATTAAAATATCTTTAAGAGAGCAGAGCATTGCAAATTCTTCGAAGCAGAAGTCGCGGACTGGAAGTCGCGCAGGCAGAGCAGGGCCTCGGAAGCACTCGGCCATCGCGTCTGAGCGCCAGGGCCGCGAGGCTCTTGAGGGAAGACCGGGCCACTTCGCAAAGTCGATCGCCAGCTCCGCCCCGCTCCGCCCCGCTCCGCCCCGCTCCGCCCCGCTCCGCCCCGCTCCGCCCCGCTCCGCCCCTCCCCGCTACGCTTGGTCGCCCGTCGCGGCCGGATTGCCGGGGTCTCCGGCGCCCGCCTAGATCCCTCAGAAGGCGGCCCGGACGGGGGCTAGTAGTCGGCGCTAGCCCTCGCCCGTCTCCGGGGCTTTGCGCCGCGCTCGTCGGGAGCGAGGGTTTCGCTGCCTCCGCAGTCACGCCTCCTCCATCAAGCTCACCTCGCCGCCTTTTCGCGCCCGGCGCTCGCAACTCCTACCACTCTCTCCTCTAGCTCTGTTTCGGGTCTTTGCCGCTTCCCGTTTTCATTTTTACGTCCATTTATACTATTTTGTCATTTTCTTTCAGCCGTGCCTCCCACAGAAACTTTACACTCACGCGCGAGCTTCACATTCTTTCGGCAGAGCAAAAATATATTTCAACTGTCATCCCTTTCTTCGCCTATTCTTTGGCACATCGCTTTTATCAGGATTTCCCTTTCTTCTCGGGATGTCCGTTTCTCTGACGCGCGACTCGAGCACGATCCAAGCTCAGTGGTGCCACTTTTAGCCCTCCATCCACTCCACTACGGTTCGGCCTCTTCCCCTCGACCCTCCCCCACTATCAGATCCCTTCTCCGACCCGCATACATCTCTCTTCCTCGTCGCCGGGCCCGACAATCTCCAGCCAATCGAAGCCACGCCCACTTACCCAAATGAATCCGCTGGGTTCCTCTCGGACCGCCCGCCACCGCAACGGCCACTTTTAAGTGCGCCATCGTAAAAGAAACAGAATGAAATATTCCTTCTCCATTCTCCCATTGCATCGCTGTCCCCTTCCCTTCCTATCGCCTCGCGCTCGCCGCCGCCGCCGCCGCAACCGCCGGGAGCGATTAGCGGGGGTTTGGAATGCCGCTCGCGTTTCCAGGGAAGATTTAGTCCGCCCGGTCGGGACGCGTCCTTGGCGCGTGTAGCGCTTGTTCGCGCGCGGAGGGGAATTCGAAGAAGCCGACGTGATCCGCATTAAGCCGCCGCCGCCGCCCCTGCGCCCGGAGACACAGTTCCCATAGTCGGCGGCGGCGCCACCGCCGCGCCCAATTTGGTTATCGCCACCAACACGTGCGATCTCTACATGCCTTCGAGCCAAAAACTGCGCCGAGACGCAGAATATGCAGACGATGTAAATAAGTAAAATTTAAAGTGTTCAATAAATTCTCAAAACACTAGGCACAGAAACTAGCCAAATAAGAAATGTTATAAAGAAAGATAAATAAGTAATTCAAAAACCTAAGAAAGGTTTCTGTACAATCTAGATATTTTTTTTCGTCCCAAAAAACCGAAAGAACACACTTTGCACACGGCAATAACCTATTTCAACAGTTTGCGAATCATTGTTAGTGCATAATTTCCCCTCTCATCCAATACAATCGTTTGAATAATTAATCAGAAAATGTGACAAATATTATCTAGAATTCGGTAGCAATATCTTATTGGTTAAAATTTTTACTATTTTTAATTCCCTTTTGAGCATTTTTGTACTGGCACGGGATGCCTGAATTTGAATTACCTAACGAAAGACAAGAATAAGTCAGAGCCAGTGTCACATTTTCTTTTCAGCACGAGCCCGAAGGACTCGCATCACAGAACAGAATCAACGCAAAGGGGGGAGTGGAAGGCAGGCAGAGGGCAGAATGACGAGAATAAGCGAACGAGGGGCGGGGGGGGGAGTCTGTGGAGACAAATGGGAGAAAAGCGCCGGCGGCGGCGGAATCGTCGTCTGGAAATCGGATAATAAGCTCTCCCGTCAGCAGAGGTGGCCCTTTCACGGGCGCGTTCTCCTCCGCGACCCTCTCGCAAAAAGCGGGTCGTCTTCCGACTCGGCCGGGAGGCCGCCGCTGTTTAATTGGCCCTTTCGGTCTGTAGCGTGGCCACCGCCTCCCTGACTGCAGCGACCGGGTCGCCTTGATCAGCCACGCATGGGTTGGGATGTCGTTTCAAGTAGTGTGCTCTCAGGGTCTCTCCTAACGTAGTGCATTCAACACTGAACAAACAAATTACAAGTTCATAGAAGATAGATTTTCCGGGCTGGCCAAATGGCCCAACAATGCCAACTGGACCACGGCCTACCAGCCCGGAAAATCTATCTTCTATTGACTCCGGCCGTGAAAGCCTACAATACTATATAAATTACAAGTTCACCAGGTATATTAAAATGTATTTCATCTAAGAAAATTATTCAATCACGATTTGTTGAACACTACCTGGGATTTTCACAATCGTGTGCTTGTAATATAATACACATTTCAAATGAGGGATTTTTATCTTTTGCAGTAGTATCACTTGTCTTTTTATATAATTTGCTCAAACAGTAGCGCGCCTTTTAAGAGCGCACATATTTAAACATGTTCACAGAATGTACCAGAAGCTCAAAACATAACTCCAATCACAATTCATAGTACTCCAGAAACGAGATAATATAAGAAGACGCTGTTCATTTTTTAAAGTACAATCTAAAGAGAATTCGACCACCCAGATAGAAGAACCGAAACTTGATAATACGATCGCTTCGGAACGACGTCTTTAAAAAACACCCACAAAATAACACCGCTATTGCATAGAAAATTTATTGGCATTACACTTGCATAAGAATTTACCAACAAAGCACAGCGCATTCGCAGCGATCTCGTCGCGTATAAGGGTGCGATGAGAAACGGACGTGGAATACTCAAATCTTTCTCCGGGTGATACTTCGAAGGGAGAGGTATCTACCGCTTCAAGACACCAGAAATGCATTAATCCACCTTTCGGGGTATTACCCGGTGCGCAGCGCGGACGCGCAGAATGGAGCCGCCACGTGCAAGCGCAGCGCACGGGACGACGCGAAGCGACGTCATAATCGGAAATGCACAGAGAATCTATTCACGGGCGCCGTGGGAACGAGCGGTGGCGCCGGGCGGCGCGGGCGGGGACGGGCGGGGGCGGGAGGGTCCGCAGGGCGTCGCAGTCATGAATACGGGACGACGCATCCTCCGCCGCTGCGGCGCCGCTCATGTGCGCCGTGTGTCAGTGTGTGGCCCTGTCTGTGCGCTCCGTTTCGCCGAGAGAGAGGACGAGTTCGGGGAAGTCGTGGTTAGCAAATACGAATGGAAGTTCAAATAGGGCAATAGTGTACGTACGATGTCTCATTGAATAGTACGAAGGTAATGTTACATAAATGGCAAGCTATTGTTAGTGTACTGATAAATATGACGGAATGCATTGCCAGTGTAACCTCACAGAATAAACTGATGCAAAATCAAGATGCTATTTGGAGAAAGTTTAACGGAGAATTAGTCCATTTACATACAGGAAGCTCTAATTAGCATCAGGAAAATTTTTGATTTTTTATACACATAATGAATATTAAGCATAAGCATTTCATCTAAACATAATATCCTTTTCCCAATTTTTCGCACGAAGAAACTGTATAGAACCAACAATCCTTCGTCACGATGCATTATTGGATATACACGGGAGTAACATTATACAATATATTCAAATGATACAATTGAATTTCACCCTCCGAAGGATTTCACCAGCCGTGAGGGCCAATGCGTAGCAATAATAAGTAAAGCAATTGTGATAAAAATATCAGAATGACATTCATATCTATCACATTCTATTCCATCCATCTCATCCTAATCGGAAGAACTGCTTTAACATTCTTGGGGATATGTGATTACCGTTTACAATGCTTTGTGGCATTGTGTGCATCGCGAATAATGTCATATGTTTTTAGGTATGCAAATGCGCCAATATCAAAGGCGCATAGTACTACTACTACATGTCACCTGCACACACGTGTGCGTTACATGTGGGCCAGTCAACCTTCACATAACGTGAGTTCACCTTTGTAAGGCAAAGTACACGGAATTTACGAAGCACTGTTCTTGCAAGCGAAGATCTTCTGGGAACTGCAGCTCCACAATTCAACGCAGGGATCAGAACTGACTACCACTGCGTTACTGGCTGTCGCCACTTGTACCTGCATGCGCCACCAATATTTTATATCAATGAAGTTCTAAACAATACTTCTTGCTCGAAATGAAAATATGCGCTCGTTATTGTAACGACTAACATCCGATCCAAGAGGACAATTAATATTTCGAATTTTTTTCATTTTCATGCGATTTGATTCGGTACAAAAACGGACACCCAGAGTACAAAGAGTTCACCAACATTTAATAATGGTATTTACAACTGACAAAAAATCGTATTTATATCCGGTACTTTCACTAATGGCAAAACTACTGAGAAATATCGTTTCAACTATATTAATCAAGACAAACGAATTACCATTTCTTTGAACATATTTTTTTTAAATAATGCAAAAAATAGCAAGAAAGTGAGTTATTCTCGATTATTAATTGGCCTGTTGAATCTGATGTTAATTGTTACAATAACGAGCGCGTATTTTAATTTGAAGCAAGTCTCAAATATTTTTCAGAACATCATTGATGTAAAATGTCGCTGCCAAATCTGAATTGCAATGCGCCGGAGAAGTGACGTACGATCATCAAATTCCATGGACTCAGATGAACAATTTTCTGACGCAAGTAATAAAGCGTGGGAGGTGTGTGTACGCTGAAGTAGACAAAGAAACGCCGTCTCGAGAAACCCAGCCAGCATGGCTCGCGCGGAATCACCATAAATTGAAGCCGATCTCGCCCCCTTCCCCTTGCCCTGCGCCATCTCCCTGCCGCAAGCTCTTGTCTCTCTTCTCAGATTATTTCAAGTAGGATTACGGCGGACGAAAATGCAAAATTACACTCGAGCGAACGGTAAATCCTCGCATATCTCCCCAGCTCCTGCTGCGGTGGCGGCCGCCTGTGGCCGAGTGAAGGCTACGGTGGAAGGCGCGGTAGCAGAAAAAAGAAGCAATGATTGTGGTATCGTTCTCTATGCTACGCTGGCAATGACAATATTCAAAGGGTAAGGAGTGCGACCTAAAATGACATGCACGGCAGGTAACGTAAAGCTAAATATGAGGGGCGAACATCGAATTCTGTATGTGCATTGAAACTGGATGATTCGCGTTTCAACGACAAATATGAACATTTCCACCTTTTCGATGTAGTATCGAAATTCTGGCCACTAAATGCAAATTTTGTGATGAAAAAAAGGCCACTTTTCCCCAAAATTTTCACGTGCAGTATCTTTTGCTCACTCCACTGCCCCATTTACATTCACCATTATATACCCTTCTTTCGGCTCTTCAAGAGAATCCCCTCATTCTTTAGGTAAGAGCGAAATTTCACATGCTAATTCAAAAGAAGTGAAATTCAGGCTAGAAACAAAATATTCTAAGCAACAAGCACCGATCGCAGAATATTGTGATGAGCACATTAGAAGTTCAATAGTAGCAACATGGCCTGCGAAGCGAGTTCTTGCCATGGTCTGCGAAGTGAATTCTACGCGCAGTACGCAAACTCGCGTTTATTTAATACACGACGTACCTCGTCGTTCTATGCAAACGAGAATTAAAATCCGGGGCAGAGGCGTCGGCTTACGGCTAATCCTCCCGCGGCCACCGACGAAAGCAGCGCGTGATCTCACAAAGAGCGCGGAGGCCGCGCGTTCGGTGGCTACAGGTGTACAGTTGAGGAGCAGGGTTAGGCAGAAGGCGGGCGAGAGGAGGCGGCTGACTGCGTCTGAAGTACCGACGGAGGTGGGGAGGGGGCGTCTCCAAGAAGCGCGCCAACCCGCCCAGCCCCACTCCCACGGGTGACGAGAGAAAGGGAGAGAACCTCCGCGCAAAAGTAATCTGCAAGTTTTCATCAGCCGCGGGAATTCTTTACGACGCGCAAATGAGCGGTGACGTGGGCGCGGGCGGGGGCGGGGGCGGAGTCGCGTCAGCGGCACCGCATAAA
>BOPP01000023.1:11578120-11600369 GCA_017312745.1 Gryllus bimaculatus | reverse complement strand
GGGGGGGGCTATTCGGCGAGGTCGCCGCGCGGGGCCCGCACGCAAACGGCCGGAGGGCGGCACGTGCGCGGGGAACGGAGCTCTGTGACACCTGCCGCTGCGTAGAAGCGGCGTCGAGTGCGCGAGGGGGCGCACAGAACGGTAAACTCTGTTGCAACACGTGGGGTGCAGGGTGCAGGGACGCACTTTGTTAGAGATACAACTCGCGCGCTCTTTTATCAACAGGCTGAAAGCGCGCAATTCGAGTTCAAGTGATGTAATGGGCTGAAGGGTACTGAATAAAGATAGGGGAGAAAATAAACGAGAATGCAAGCGTACATTTTTACAACCTGTTTTCAAAGAAGCATTAATGTACACAGGTTTATTTGTTATGGGCAATTATATTATATTGGGAAGACGTAGGCTATTACTTCTGGATAGTCAAATGTTCAAGAAACGGTTTCTTACTTGGAAGTAATGAAGCATTTGATTCACAATCTGTTTCAGAAATATATTCTTATATTAAGATCCGGTGCATGGTTTTAACTAGAGGACAATATTTGAACAAAATTCATTAAACATAAAACGATGTTCGCTTTGAAGCACCTCTATAAAACATAATTCAAGTCCTCCCTTTACATCCAAAGCAATAGCAACTTGTTAGTTGTTTATTTAGTTTTAGGGTTCACATTTAGTTAGCGTGGAGATCGTAGTGAGAACTTTCGCGACAACCAGTTGGTGTGCGCACATTGTCGCTGTGGGTTCGTTTTATCTCGGCCGCCCGAAGCGCCCAAGCGTCCAGCGCGAAAGACAACGTCGCAGGGGCGGTGCAGAGGCACGTGCGGCGGCGGGCGCTGGCCGCAGGTCACTGCGACTCGTAAAAGCCGGGGGCGATAGAGACACGTCGGGCGCTGCGAGAGGGGCGGGCCCGGGGGCGAGGGCGGGGGCGGGGCTGCGGAGGCGGCGACCCGCACTGTCACGCCAGGGTTCATTTCGCCCTCCGCCCGACTCCTTACGAGCCGCGCCCGCCCACGCCCCGAGCTCGGCCCCGTGCAATCCTCTCCCCACGCGAGGATCTGTCAAGGCAATATGCCACAAATGGTTGCGACTGCGTTGAGAAGGGTTGCTTCGACGCGATGAAGCTTGTACTGAATACGCTGTAAGACATGGCAATGTTTTCGGGAGGAGGGGTGGCTGGGGAGAAGTAAAAAAAAGGAGCGAGGATATGAACAATAAATTAATAGAGTCTGATTGGGGGCGAATGACAAGGAATCAGGGAAGAGAGATTCAGAACGACGAGTAATAAGGAAAAATTAAAGAGCAATGACAAAAGAAAACCAACATCGGGGTGTGACAAGTTCAGGTACAACTGAACAGACCAAATATCATATCGCGGTGGACATTAAAAATGTTGGACAAGATCAGTGCAAGAAGGGATCAATTTCGAGCGGTTAGTACGGATAATTGGCATTTAGGAATAGAATACTCCTCGGAGCAAGGAGCGCAAGAAAAATTGAAGGTCGCGGGAGATGCATTGGGGGCGAGAAGACGCGGACGGCTGGGCCCGTGGCGCGCGCTCGCGAGGGCGGCGAGAGGGAGGGCGGGCGGGGGCAGAGCCCCCGGCGCTAATGAAGTTGTAACAAGTGCCGTAAATTGAAACGCGGCTTTGGCGGGATTACAGAGCGCGACGACGCGTCGCCCGCGCCGCCGGCAGCGCGCGTGGCGACGCCTTCGCGCGGCGCGCTTCGCCCTCGAGGACAACCGGCAGCCGCGGAAAACGGAGCCCGCGAGGAATTTTCATCAGACCTCATGCCAGGGCGCCTGTCGTGGGCTAATGATTCTTGATGGCACTCCTCCTCCGAGGGAACATTCAGGAGGGTGAATATCAAACAGTATTAGAATTGAGTACTACCGCGAAGTAATTTCTTTTGTAGACCTGACTGCGACATTGTGATGTTAGATTGTTTTGACTGAGCAAAATGAATACCATACGATATTATGCAGAAAATGAGAATAGAGTTGATGCACCAACGTAAAGTCTCAAACTTTTTAAAATAATACGCCAGTAATTATGTATTATAGTAATGATTTTAAACAGTTTTATGACTATCGCTAAACATTTATTGTTTTCACTTTATGAATAATATAATCACACGGTTTCATTTCGTGTAGGAGAGGAATATTTTTACTTTGCCCAAGACAAAATAAAATCTTAAGATGAAGGGTATTTGTATGTCACGGTATGAAAATATCACGTAATAACAGTTTTCAAACTCACGTAAACTCCCGGTGAACCTTAGCTCCATTCCAACGCAAGCATACCTTGAAAACGGAATTCTTTCTGGAGCAGCAAAGTCTCTTACCTGAAACACAAGAGAAAATATGTTTTTTAACAAAAGGGAAGAGCTTACTTTTCAACAAGCAGGCAAGAGCGTACACATATCAGAGGCAAACAAATAAACAGACACAGCGTCGGCCGGAGAAAAATGAGCGTAACGGAGGGAAGACGAAAGAACAGCGCGGTGAACGCGAGCGCAAGGAAGGTAAAGGAGGTGAGAAAGGGTGAGGGACGGGAAAAGGGTGGGACAAGTCAGAGCGGGGGAGGTGCACATCCAGGGAGTGCGATGTGCATGACAAGGAGAAGGGGCAGGTGCATGGCAAGTGCGGAATGACCAAGGACCTGACGTAGGTCGAATGGAGTTAGGAGGCGTTGGCGGGGGGGAGGGGACGTGGCGGTGGCGGGACGAGTGGAAGCGGGAGGGTGCGACGAGCCGCGCGGGTCAGGACGGCAAATACTGCGTGCTCGGCGTCCACCACTGGCCCCGGTCGCGGAGTCGCTACAGTAAATAAACCTGCTGCGAAGGAGAAGGAAGGGGCTGGGAGGAGGAGCGAATTGTGGGGCATTAAAAACTCGGTGGAAATTGAAGTTAATCGCTCCCCAGAGGGCGCTGCTCGCGGCTATTTTGACGCGTCGCGCGGGCCGGCTGGCCAGGGGCCGCTTTCTGTGTGTGCCTCCCATGTTCGTTCTTCCGACGAAGAGCACCGAGAGCCAAAACCAACTATCGCACCCTTAACACCGCACAAGAGCAAAAAACACGTAAAAGCATTTGTAGATGACATGAATAATGTACTTAAGATACGATTTCGAGGAGGAATGTGGAGAAGAACATTTTCCCATTAAAAATTAAAGCATGTATTTTTTTAATCTGTTGTTTTTAGATCAAGGGATGAGTCCGTAATTGAAGATGACTTTGTATACTTTATAAATATTTTCATTATCTGTTAGCTCAAGGATAATTCAAATGAAAACAATTAAGAGAATAATGAACACAATATAATTCAAGAAAAAACAATTACCATTTCTTGGAATAAGAACCAAGGACTATAAATAATGAAATAAAATCTCATGGGTACGTTCACCAGACTGCACAACAATGCAATTAGGGCACGAGCTCTTCGTATTTTACAGACGTATATACATGTCACTATGAACTTATGCTTTGAAGTCTTCCAAGAAGGGGAAGAAAAGAGAAAAAACATGCACAATGGTTTACATCAACGTAAGCTGAAGAAAAATTACCACTGCAAAAAAACGAGAACAGTTCTCCTGTATGTGAATAAATTGTATGAAAGCAAACACAAACGCCTGCTTTCATTCAACGCAACACACTTGCAATTAATAGTTTATTAATTTAAAAAAACTGAATATAAAGAAGTAATAAACACATTATCAGGACTATGTGCTGGTCTCAACGCTATTTTAAAACCTTACAAATCAGGAAATCCTAAAAATATTACCTCTAGAAACATTTGAAACTTTACAACGATTTATAATTGTTTAATTCTCTAAAAATATTAACATTATCCTTTCAAATGATGTACTCATTGAAAGATGTAAGTAGAATCGACAAATAAATATAATAAACATATTTAGAAACAGCAAAATTACGTAAGTAACAGAAGAATGATTACTTAGCCAAGGGCGTTGCAAGCAGAAGATACGCCAGGAAGGTTTCGTTCACCATTGCGCTTACTTCTAAAAGTCGTGGGTGAACGGTCGCCACGTTATCGGCTGTGCATCCCTGTTACGTGACTTGGGCGCCACCGCGGCTGGTGTCCTCCCACGGGGTTTCCCCGCCCCGCCCCGCCCCGCCCACCCGCTCAGTCGTAATTCTGCATCAGCGGTGTCGCCCCGGCGCGGCGCGGGGGAGGGCGGGGTATCCGCGTGCTCCTACGCGGGTGGGCGGAGACGCCAACGGCCCAAGACACGGAGAAAAAGGTGAAGGCGATGGGGCGAATATGACACAAGCGCCCCTTTCACAGTAGATGACGACGTCACTGACACGAGCAGCAGACGGGCTGGAGATAGGCCAAAAGCTAATGAAGAAATTGTTCATTGTTAGGAAGGAGGAAAGACGCAGAAAATATGAAAATAGGTGGAGAAAGAGAGAGAGAGAGAGAGAGAGGGGGGGGGGTTAAGAGAGAGCGTAGTGAGACAGAACGGGGAGGTATACTTCTCTAAATATCAGCGACGGTGTGAAAAGGAGACGGAATATAAATAATTATCTTAATTGCAGAAATTAAACGCTCTTAATCAAAGAAAAGAGTAATAAATTATGCGGAGAGAGTGAGATTAGTGACGTTGAAAGAGACAAACAGATCTTGAAAAAAGTAGCAGAGGAAAGATAAAATTTTTAAAATAGGGGGAGGAATGAGATGAATAGGCAGATGTCAAGAAAGGAGAAATTTGCGTCAGGAAAGCGAGAGACTCAGAAAGTACTCACTTAAAAAGAAGAAAGAGAACATGTTCACATTATTCGACAATGCAGGATCCAGGGGGGATCATGGGGGACGTGCCTCCCTAAACCAAAATTCTTCATAATTTTACTTAATTGATTCTAATGCTACATAATAATCGCATCACATTTCAAAGGAGCATTCCCATTAACTCGGAGCGGGAGGAATTTCAATTCTACGAATGCATCAGTTATTCTTAAACGAATTTTTGCGGAATAGGGAGGGGATTCAACCAAAATTGCCACCCCTTCTAAAATACTTGCTGGATCCGTTCCTGCTATCCGAGTGGCTCATAGAACTGAGTCATTCTCTTAACGTAGCAGCATGTGCATGCGGCGCACGGCGCAGGTGAAGGCTGGGCAGCGTCAGCACAGGTGGCTGCGGGAGGGAGCGGGGGTCTCGGCAGGCCGCCTCCCGCGCAGCTCCTTGCACACGCACCACCTATCGCGCTACGTGGCTGCGCGCCTCTGCACAGCCGAACCGACAGGCTAAGAGGCGGTATCGTGTTTTCTTGCAGCGACTTGGACCGGGAGGTTCGGCCCCGGACGGTAGCGGTATTTTCGAAACTTACTTGCACTAGTTCAGTCAAATTCAACCACTGTTTGAAAGAGAATTGCAGAGGCTGGCTGCTCTGATCGGGAGTTTACCGTTTTCCGATCAACACCAGGTCAATGCCGGAGTAGTGTCTTTCTTTTCTGATTCTCTTTCCCTTCTCGTCTCGTGCGCACACAATTATGCACGCACTATACTACCACACAGGGTGGGAGAACAGGCGGGAGCTCAGAGCTTGTTCGGGTTGTGGCGGTGTATCACTGGGGAGGGGGGGGGGATAGTAACTGGAAAAGGAAACCCCGCAAGCTGAAGCTCGGATTTTACGTTCCGCCAGGGAAGGAACCTGCACAGGTGACTATGCCTCCCGCGATGTAACTTGCACTACACTCATGAGGCACATGACGATAGTAATTGAAGCGCTATGAAGCACTAATTAATCAATCATAAGCGCACGTCTTTGGAAGACGTGGGTGGGGGGGGGGAAGGGACGAAGCACACAGTGACATTTATGCCTGCTTCCTCCTGCAATGACCGCAGTCGCTTGCGGAAGGTTCAACGTATTCTTTTTTGGTTCGTTCGAGTCAAATGAAAAACAGGATCCGCACATTTATTTGTCTGCCTTCATTCCTATGTCCTTTACGAATATCGACATTTCGAAGAACATTTTTAATGATTGTCACATACCATACGAGATTTGTTCATTAACAGGACCTATCAACACAAATGCGCCAATATTATTTGAACATTATAATTAATTCCCTTTACTGATGAGATTATCTTAATTTAATAATCGGTGCATGGTGCACATATTGATCAATATTAAATTCGTTCATTTCTTGAAAGAAGATCTGAACAAGCTCTGTATTTCCCGTTTTATGTAGTTTCAATTATCGCGAAATATTATTAAACGAAGAATAACTAACCAAAATGCCACAATACTTGACATGATTTTGAATTTCCATGTACAAGCATTTACTTTTTTCGACCTCACAAAGTTGTAATTGCCGCAGTGATATACGCGGACATTTCAAGTGTCCTCGCGACCTGACAGGAAGAATAATTATAGATAGCGAGACCGACACAGCAGTGGATGTACATTCGCAGTCCATCACGCAGCCAGACAGCCGATATCCGCGAGCAACATTCTTCGGTCAAAATTGCTCATCTGTGGTTCGCCGCAGTCACGTGGAATGGTCAGTCCAGTGCAGTGATGCTATGCACCTAATATTAAGGAGAACCGAGGGAATTACACACGGAGATAAACAGTAATAATACCGTTCCATTTCTAAACAGAATATCTTATCTTCAAGCTACTTCCTCTCCATAGTCGTAATTGGAACCAAGTCAGATCATAAACCAAAATGAACTATTAAACAGTAAACTAAACTTCCTGAATATTAATTTTCCATAATTAATAGAAAATGTTTCATACATAAATATATACTTCACATAGATTTGTGTTCTGCTATAATATTAAACGATACTTATAGCCAGCAGTTGTGGAGAAACTTGTAGACACCATCTTGCAACACTTTTTCAAATCAGTTGTTTCTTGTATCTTTTCATCAATATATAGACCAATTTCCAGAAGTTGTGTTCAACTCCGTAAGACACATCCAGTTCCCTTATGACACATGACAAAGTCGAGATGTTCATGCATACATTTCGCCCGTAAGTTACGAGTGGAGAATTTGCGAGGAACCGATTTCATCTCCCCGTAGCCGGATCCGTTTCCACGAGACCGCCGTCCTCAGGCGTTTGTTATCTCTCGCGTCCTCCCTCCCGCGCGGCTCAGTCTCCCTCGCCGCCGCCCCGCTCTCCTAGGCCATCGACTTAATTACCCGCGCAAGAAGAACAACTCTCCGCGGGCGCGCGGGACGCATGAGTAATTAACCTGATTTCAATGGCGTGTCTCCACGGCGCTCCCACAATACCTCGGCGGGCGCACAGCTCCCGGACTGCGAGAAACTCCGCACCGCCGCCGCAGCCGACCAACCACCGCGCCGCCGCCCCCGCCCCTCCCGCTTCCACGTCCATCCTCCCCACCGCGCGCTTCCTCTCGCGCAGACTTCTGCATTACTCATCCTTAGCGCCGTGTCAAGCAGATAGGATGAGGCTGACAAAGAAACGACACTAATTCTTCCGCGAAGCCCTGGCTTTATTGCACAGGTGACTTCGGGGCAGGCGGGCGGGGCGGGGGCAGGTGGGGCGGGGCGGGGCGCGGGCGGGGCCGCGTGGGCCGGCGCGAGCACGAATTTGCGAAACTTCTCCAGACAGCACGGAAAATCTTTTTTCAACTTAACGGCGGAATTGGTTTTCTCCCGCGTCGCAAGAAGTCACACCGCCTGCCCGCTTTTTGCGCGCAGGATTTGCGAGGAAATGGGGCGAGGTGGGGCGAGGTGAGGCGAGGGTGGCAAGATATCCAACGAAATTTTTCTCAATTTCAGGGAATTATTTTTCAGCAGGTATTCGCACTCCGCAAAAATTAAATAAACTAAATCCCCTTTCCCCCACCTAAGTTCTCCGTGCAAATGATCGGCTAAAAATGTACATGCATATATCATGTCAAACATCCTCCCGCTAACATTTATAACATATGCTAGAGAAACACTTATAATAAAATAATAATAATAATAATAATAATAATAATAATAATAATAATAATAATAATAATAATAGCAATAATAATTATATGGCCTTAACCGATCAAGTTATAAAATGGTAAAAAAAATATGAAGAGGATAAATAATTCATTCATTCATTGTTCTCGAATACTCAATCTAAAATTTAAAAAAATTACAAGCAACCAGAAAATAACATCACCTGATACAGTACAACAATGGTTATGTACACAACACTGCAAGTTAACAATAGGAATGTATTTCTAATCAGACTACAAAACAATAAACCCGTATAGACGAAAAAATTGAATCCCAGATACAAATTTTAACAGTTATTATATCTTAATGAAGACCACAGAAATATCCCATATTGAATGGTAAATGCACCAAAACAATTAAACATTTTAATGCAGTGCCAATAACCCATAATCTACTCCCGAAATGACTGCTAAAACATGCACGAGCGTCTACGCAACAATTCTCATTATAATTCTCGCTCATTTTTACCTCCGCGTCGCATTAAAATCGACCAGCTCATTAACAATTACCGCCTTATTCACTTAAGCGTCGCGTTCCGCCCATTGGGCGCGTGCGCGGCGGAAGAATCCGCCTCCCCCTCCCCCTCCCACCCACCCCCGGCGCGCCGTAAATTCTTCTTGATCCCCCGCGCCGCGCCGCGCATCTGGATATTAATGCGTTAAAATAATAGAGGCGGAGTCAAACGGGCGGCGCGGCCCGCCCGCGTGCGCGCACGCACGTGTGCGTGCGTGCGAGCGAGCGCCGGGGCTCATGCGGCTCATTAACGCCGCGCGCGCAATTACGCACTTGCGCGGAATCTATGGATTCGCCGGAGGTTGCGCTGCGCCAAGCGCCGATGTATTCAATTGCCGCCGCCCAGCGCGCTGCGCCGGGGGATGCGACAGCGGCAACGAAACAGCGACGTTTCGCAACATTGAAGCTCTCAAAATTAATGTATCATTCGATACGAAGTTTTTTAAACGTCGACGTTTTTAAAACAGGATTGTAAACTCTAAAATTTACAATTAATTGGGGAAGAACGTAATTTGACAGTAGCTGTACTTCAATTGTTTTAAAGTGAACGATGACATTAGGTCATTGTCACACCTATTGCCTTATAAATTGAATATTTTTAACAGTGGTAAGCACATTTCTCAGGCCACGAGCCCCGTCAAGGACTTTCGCGAATTAATTAAAAATATGCATTTTAAAAGGCACGAGATGTAACAACTACATAACGTCATCGGGCACTTTAAAAAAAATAGAAGTATAATTTCTAATTATTATTTGGGTGACAAATAATAATTAGAACAATGAACCATTCTGAGCCTGAAAGCCTGAGCGCTCAGGTAATTTCAAGCGGTCAGGGCCTCCTTAGTTCGCGGTAGGGAATATATGGATAGAAGGAACACCGTATGTCAACTGCACGTGCGGTGACCCCCTCTCCATGATTGAAATACCAGGGCTACGGGTCATCACTTGCGGAAGAGATTGTCTGCTCGTTGCAGGCAGCATAATCAGCCAACACTCCGAACAAATTAACAGTTAGTGTAATAATAATTTATTTATTTACTTCACATTTGAACTTTTGCATAATTGTGTAACTCTTTAATTTACACGTAAAATATCGAAAAGGTAAAAACATCAACCAGAAAACCACCGCTTTAACCAATCAATGTCTTTATAGTATCATCTACATCACAATCCCGCGGAGTAGAGTGGCGGCAGAGGGAGACAGCGGCGGCGACTGGGGCCGGCGAAGGCTGAACACGCTGCGGTTGAGGAGCCCCGTGGGTGAACAAGCGAAAATTTCATTTAACAGCTGAGCTCCCATACTAGTCAGCTTGCTTAACGGAAACTACGCAAAACTACTACTCAGCAAAACGAGCAAGCTTTTTTGAAACTCACAGTTGACACGGCCCGTTCAGAAACTTCATATTACTATTTCCATCAGACCGTGCCGTGCTGCGCCGGACTGTGATTCCAAGAATCTAAGATAAAAGTGCGCTGTGGGCTGCCGCCGGGCATTCATTTTTAATTACCCCGCCGTCGCTTCGTTGGGCGAGGTGTCACCTCGCATTGGCTGTCGGTGACGTTGAAGCTCTTCGAGAGACATATTGCGTCACATATGTAGGGTCACATATGTAGGTTAAGTAGCTGACCGTCGCCAACACGCCAAGTCAAATGAAGTCGTAGGATTCCGCGGCCAGTCATGTGCGTGATCAGGGCTGTCCGGTTGACGCTGCGTCGAAGTCTGTATCGAATGTTTTGGTAGATTTGTAAAATTCCTCCCCGTAGAGGGTAGTCACATGAAGTCGTAGGCTTCCACGGCCAGAGTCATGTGCGTGATCCTGGCTATCCGTGCGACGCCGCGTGGAGGGCAGTGTTGCCGACGTTTCGACCATCTTGTCGTGGTCTTCCTCAGCACACCAGCCCTGAGGAAGACCACGACAAGCTGGTCGAAACGTCGGCAACACAGCCTTCGACGCGGCGTCACCCGGACAGCGATGATCACGAACACGCCACGTCGTAGGCGGTAGGCGGTGAGAAGAGGAGGGGTTGGCAGGGGGAGCTTCTCCTTTGTCTCGCGATGCGTGCTCCGCAAGGAAGCTGCTTCGCTACGGAGAACATCTCTAGACAAACCGTTCAATGGTTTTCGACTTTCTTATTGAACATTTCGGAGATCTTGAGAACATTACACCCAATAAAAATACGGACTATCGTAATTAGCAATTTTCAAAAAGGGTAGTGATAGTACTTCTCTGTACCATTCTTCTTTACTTCACATATTAAATTAGTTCAGTCTGTACACAATAAAATTCTGTAATTGCATTTTTAAATCAGTCTCTTCGTTCTAGACTATGCCATGGTAGGTTTACTGGCTATATTGAGAAAGGTGGAAGTGAAGTCAAAAACAAAATGCTGCAAATTATGTTACTTATTTTTCAAGTACTACTCGAGAAAGTCTTGAAGATCACTGACATACTCCAAGGCACAATACTTTTAGAGAATAACTGTTTTAGTTACTTAATAATTGATTTAGAATGTTAAAACATTTTATTTCCTCGTGGATCAATTTCATGATTACTTCTGTTATTAGGTAGGTTCACAAAACATATTTTTCTACATTACATCAATTTTGAAGATTCACAATGTGTACATCATTCTACATAATCATGCGACAATGCTCTGATCACGCGCTTCAACAAACTTAATACGAAATGCGCTTGTACCATTGATGCATCTGTAATGTAGCTATGTGTAATTTACAAAGAGATTTTACACTTAATGCTCTGCGAATGCTACTGAATAACCTATTCATTGCGTTTCCAATGCCTCTGCACCAGATTCTAAGCGGTGGAAACTATAATGCTAAACAATATAATCCATCACTCTTATCACAGCGACTTATACCCCAGCGAACTGAAACATGGGTCAATAAGAACCGATATTAATCCAAGCATAAAAGAATCAATCTTTGAATGTTAATCTGAAAGTTGATGATTCGATTTTCAACTAAAGAGAGATGTTTTAATCCTTCCGGCATATTTGCAAGAAAATGGAAAATGATCAGAATTATTTTTCACCCATTTCGCATCACCCGCCTTTATTCAGCGGAAGATTAATGACACACAGCGGACTCTACTGAAAACGAGGCCAAGAACGACAGCCAAAAAATAACAAAAAACTACAGAGCGTGTCGCGGCCAAATCAAAACAACGGGTTTCACGCGCCAGTAAAGAAGACAGATAACACATGTCAAAAACGAAATGACGCGGCGAGTCTGCATTTTCCGCCAGACCTGCCCTCATTCGTTGCGGGGTCCCCGACAATGTTGATAAATGTTTGCCAGCGTCGCGTCGGAGGGAAATTTTCCCGCGGGTTGGCACCCCTGGGCGGCGCGCCGCCTCGCGCCGTGCCCCGAAGGTAGTCATCCGGCCAACTATTAGAACTCATTACGCGAGGAACGTGATGAAGTAGACAAGAGCGGGCTGGTCACGCTCGTTCATCATGTTCTAAATTAAGCTTGTCAATTTGCGCGCGGGTTCCGCGAGCCCTGCAGGAGAGCGCGAGCGCGCTTCAGCCTGTGCGCGCAGGCGGTTGGATGGGCGGGTGATGGGGTTTGGGCGAGGGCGTGGGCGGGCGAGGACGAGGATGGGCGAAGGACTAACGAGAGCGGGCCGAAGGACGGGCGAAGGACGGGCGAAGGACGGGCGAAGGACGGCGAGGACGGGCGAAGGACGGGCGAAGGACGGGCGAAGGACGGGCGAAGGACGGGCGAGGACGGGGAAGGACGGGCGAAGGACGCGGCGGAGGGCGGGCGAGGGCGGGCGAGGGCGGGCGAGGGCGGGCGAGGGGCGGGCGAGGGCGGGCGAGGGCGGCGAGGGCGGGCGAGAGCGGGGCGAGAGCGGGCGAGAGCGGGCGAGAGAGGGCGAGAGAGGGACGAGAGCGGGCGAGAGCGGGCGAGAGGCGGGCGAGAGCGGGCGAGGGCGGGCGAGGGCGGGGCGAGGGCGGGCGAGGGCGGGCAAGGCGGCGGCGAGGGGGCGAGGGAGGGCGAGGGAGGGCGGGAGGGAGAGGGCGAGGGAGGGCGGGAAGGGAGGGCGAGGGCGGGCGAGAGCGGCCGAAGTAACGGCCGAAGGCGAGGGAGGAAAAGGCGAGGACGCGGGAGGGCGGGAGGCTGGGCGAAATAAATGAACGGCGAGAGTGACGACGAGATACAAGGCGTGCCCCGTTGGTTCAGTACGAACGCCGCGGAAGGGCGAGAAGCCGCGTAGTTTTTGTTTCTCGCTCGTGTCGCTGAGGGCAAGAGTACAGTGCAACCGGACGCTTTATCACTACGTGCATTTCTGGAAACAAGACATAAACTGCTTTAAACTGGGCAGACTGCTCGTGCAAGTAACACAATATGAATTGATCAAATATTTACTTCATTCCACCTAGTATAAGTATCCTTTTGCGAAATTTATCGAGTAGAGGATAAGATAATGTTCATTATTTCAGAACAGAATAGCGACGTAAAGTGAAAAAGTGAAGTCATTTAAGGTACCGTGCATATCCGAGGAAATTCAGTAAATGTGTTGTATTCGTACAGCAATTGACATATCACGATGAAATGTCGGATGACAAATAAGAAATGGACCTGATTCAATATCAATATACGAGCAGTGTAATAGTATAATATGTTCACATATACTAACTATATTTTTTCCACCCTAAATTCTATTCACCCTATCGTTGCTGCAAAAGATGATAGAAATTTATCTCGTGAACGTTAAAGTTTGTTGTTACAGTGAATTATGAATAATATTCTCTGTCGATAATCCCATCAGTCTATTCTGAAAGTAAAATAGACTAGGGTGACAAAAGTCCTAGGAGGTATCCTAATATCGTGTCGGACCTTATTTTGCCCCTAGAAATGCAGGAAGGAAAATTTAGCCACGCTGCCTGTCTAGACATCCATAACTGCGAAAGTGATGCCGGGGCAGGATTTTGTGCACAAACTGACCTATAGATTATGTTCCATAAATGTAAGAAGGGGTTCATGTCATGCGATCTGGGAGGCGAAATCATTCGATCGAATTGCCCAGAATATCCTTCAATTCAATCGCGAACAGTTGAGGTCCGGTGACATTAAACAATGTCATCCATAAAAATTCCACTATTGTTTTGGAACATGAAGTCCGTGAATGGCTGCAAACGATCTGCAAGCGTCTGAACATAACCAGTCCATTTCATGTAACAGTCCACGACCACATTTGCACTGTGTCTTGTCAACAACTTGAGTCCATGGCTTCGTGGTGTCTACGCCACAATTGAACCTTATCATCAGCACTTACAAACAGCAACTGGGACTCCTCTGACCAAGAAACGGTTTTCCAGTCGTCTAGGACCCAATCGAAATGGTCACGAACCCAAGAGAGGCGCTGGAGGCGATGTCGTGCTGTTAGCAAAGGTACTCGAGCCTGCCGTCTGCTGTCATAGATGCACGATAATTTATATAATGCAAATAATGCAAATAACGATACGTTTATCGTTCGTCCCACACTGACGTCTGCGATTAATTCACGTAATGATGCTTGTCTGTTAGTACTATCAACTCTACCCAAACGCCGCTGCTCTCAATCATTAACTGATGTCGGCTACTGCGTTGTCCGTGGTGAAAGCTTATGCCTGAAAGTAGGTATTCTCGGTACACTAATGACACGGTTGATCTCGAAATATTACATTTCCAAACTATTTTCGAAATGGAATGTCCCATGTGTCTAGCTCTGACGACCATTCCGCTTTCGAAGTCTGGTAATTCCCATCATGCGGCCATAATTGTATCAGGAACCTTTTCACATGAACCATTTGAGTACAAATGAAAGCTCTGGCAATGCACTACTCTTTTATACCCTTTTTATGCGATACTAATACCATTTGTATATTTGAATGTTGCTGTCCTATGACTTTTGTCATCTCGGTGTATTGCAAAGTTAACATTAAAAATTTAAGAACATTTCATTATCGAAGTAAGGCAATTTTATGAATGAGTGCCAGAAAAAATGACCGTTATTGCAATGGGTATTTTTAAAAAAACTAACGGATAGCACTCACAGATATTTCAGTGCTGTTTGATAGATTATACGATCCTGAATGTTAGAATTTATATGAGCTAAATTAAAAAAGAATGGATTTATAATTAAAGGCGACCATATGAATCAAAGGGTTTTTCACCAAAATATGTAAAATGGAGTTAAACCGTATATTCATGTGTATTTATTAGTCATCAAAGAATGTTAATGAGGCCTAATAATTCGTAATGAAAATGTGAACATACCATAATAATACGTAAAATTCAAAATAACGAGTTTTGCATTGAAAAATACAGAGGCACACAGCAATTAAAGAATAAAACTCAATAAACGAATATACGCTCTTATTTATTTGTGAACGTTATCTCAGCCACACGCATAAATGACTGATTTATAAACATTTCACCACGAAATCGCGTTTCGAGAATTAACGGCATAGCCTTGGCAACGTAGCTTGTGTAAAACACAGCAAATATTGCTTCGCGTTCTCATTGGCTATTTCTTAATTAATTGAACAAGCATCAACGTGGAGCCAGTCCATTCTGTGTCGGACGGGGCGGCGAGCCGCGCGCGGGGCGGGAAAGCGACAAGCGATCAACGGCGCAGCAAATTCGACCCGAAGGCCGCAAACACGACAGCGCTCACAATCGGCCGCTCCCTCGCCGCACTTCCCTATAGTGCTCCGACTACAATACTGTGCAAATACATCGGAAAGGTGTTCTGGGGGAGCGGCGATGGGCGGCCGCGCAACTGCCCTGCCCGGCCCTGGATCGCTCGCACGCCCACCCTCCCGCTCGCCCGGCCAAGCTGAGGGCCGCACGGGGCTCGCTTGCTGCCTCTCGCGACACGCCCACAATCCTCAACGCTGCCAACACTCCCGCCTGCGCTCGACTTCCGGTCTCCCATTCATCGCAATGTGCACTAGATCATTTGCTCTTTTCGCGGATTCGTTCCTTCCTCCAGCGAATTATTCTCTATTAGCACGCCAATCTAAATACCTCATCCTATACAACGTTTTATCGTACACATACTTTTTTTCCGTTTTTCCACCTTCCTTATCAGTAAACTCATCTGATTGCAGCCCATCAAATTTTCACCGTCTATTCCCATTCGCGGTTCGCTTATCTCGAATAACCCACGAACCGCTAACCCCAGTCTCATTCCTCAGAGACCAACAACCAAAAATAACTCCCGACTTATCAATTAGTGTGTTCTGTAGAACACACCATGTCTACCGTAGTGTTACAACTCCATTAGACAGTCATAACTTTCTTTAATGTCCGAGGTTCAGGGCTTGTCCCGTTCTCCCTGATTCGCCCGTCCACTTCCCCTGCCTTTCACCCTCGGAAGCTCTCGCTCGCGCGGCCCGGCAGCCATTCACAGAGACGTCCTCGCGTCACAGGGCCACTCACCCCCACCGCACTCGCTCGCCCACCAGCCACTCGTCCTCGCTCGCTCTCGCCCGCCGCCCGCCACTCTCGCTGCGTCGCTCGTGCGGTCGCTCGCGCAACTCCACGATCGATAGCGCGACACTCGAGCGCAACATTCCGCCAACACAAACACGCGCGGGAGCGGCGCCGCGCTGAATCGCCACTTCAACCCCCGTCCTGCACGCCCCCCCCCCCCGCCGTGTCGCCGCCGCAGTCGCCCTGTTTAATCGCAAACTCGATTATGCGAGGCGCACTTTTCCCCGGGCAGCGCACCGGACAAACATCCGCGCGCTCCTCCGACCGGCTCCCGCCATCGTCGCCCTCCGCGTTCCGTCGCTGGCGGCCGCCACCTGCCGCCCGCCGGCCCACCCCGCCCGCCCTCCGCCCCGCGCGTCAAAGAGAGCAACGTTCTATTGAAAACATTAACTCCCGGCTTTCAATTCCGAGACACAACCGTCGTGTTCATTTTCCACATCATAATCGCAATTGTTTCAATAATGGAAATTAGCGAAAACTAAGCGAATGTTAACTGATATTCCGCACGCTGCAATTCGCGAGAAAGGAACGCCGATGCGGGGGAGGGGGCTGCATCCAGCGCCGCTGATATATTATTAGCGCGCGCGGCTCTTTCGCCTCGTGATGCACGCTCATGCGCGGTCCGCGCGCCCGCGCTGCGCTCGCAATACCCGCTCGAAATAGTTCAATAAAAAGTTAAGTTATTTAGGATCGACGACGTAAAAAGCTCCCCCACGAGAGGTTACGGTCGCGTAGTTGCCAACTACTGGCCGCGCTACACAGGCATCCGCGCAATCGCGGTGGCCGCGAGTCAAGGGCGGCGGGGGGTTGGGCGGACCAAGTTAAAAATTGGAAGAGAATTTTTCCCATTACGCCAGTGATACCGGAGGCGGACAAAAAAAAAGGAAAAAAGAAAGAAGGGAAAAAAAACAACCGACCCGTGAGGGAGAAAGAGCGCGGGCGAGCTGTGCGAGCGAGACGGAACAAATGCGCGCGCTACGGGGCGAAAATCCCCGGGCGAGGCGCGCGCCACTGCCGCCGCGTTCACGCCGGACGAAGCCGCTGATTGCGCCGCTGTATCGGCGGTCATACCATCGTCGCCCGCCGCGCCGTCACCACCCCCACACGCCCACGCGCGCGCGTCTGATATATGGCCGATGCAGCACGCATGCACTTATTAATGTAATATGTCGCTCCCAGCCAGCACCCCGCCGCCGCCGTCGCCGACGCTGCTGCAGTATTATACAAAATTAAATGCCAGCGGCGCCGCCGCCATTGTCCGCATGCGCGACGACAGCTCGCAACAACAGCGCGGGCGCCGCAAGGTCGACAGCCCCGTCCCAGCGCGGCTCGGCCCCATTGTTCGCGCGGCCCCGCTCTTTTATTCATGAAAACAAAAACGTCGCCGAAATTAAGGATGGTTTATGTAAACTTGCGACAATTTCGGGGGGCAGGGGTGGATCGACGCGCGACCGAGACCGCGGCAACGCGCGGGGGAGCACGAGAGCGGCGCTTGGGGGCGGTACAGGGACGCCAAAAAAAAAAAAAATCTCGGCGCGTGGCATCTGATTTAGATGGGGCGCGCCGATACATATTCAGCGTGCGCTGCTATCACGCCTCCCCACCCTCTCCCTTTGCCGCAAACCAACGCGTCCTCGTGTGGTTGGTGGGTCGACGCGCTTAATCATACTCGCAAACAAGGTGAATCCCTAATTTAGATATGTGCAACGGCCAGGAAATGACTTCGAAACCGAACGGCTGACGCGCTCTGCAAAAACGACGTGACAACGCGGGCGCCGGCGGGGCGGGGCGGGGCGGCGACGGGCGTGGCCGGGCCAGGCGCGAATCGATGATGAAGTGGCAGAATTCGGGCGCCGGCGCCAGCGCCGCTGCCGGTGCCAAGGCCAAGCGGGCAAAAAGTTCTGTTATTCCGAGACTATATTTCACTTTGTTCATAACTCTCTTTTGCTAGAAAATAAAAGCTCATCTGAACCGAAAACATAACGAATATTAGAGCGCAACGAAAATATACTCTGGTAAGTTCACATTTAAAAACAACCAACATATGTCCTATAGAACATACACAGAATCTTGAAAAATAAAGAACAGAAAACGATGATGTGCAGAACGTTTAAAAGCCACTGACACTCCATCCATTTGACGGTACGGTTTGAAACGAGGAATGCTTACACAAGTGAATATAAACAACGAAATACTTGCAATTCAGAAAAAATCTCAAACAATGCAAACAAAAACCCATCACTTGGACTTGCAACGTACAGACCGACGCCTTTTCCGATCCATCTGCAACTGTTCATCGCTTTCCCCTCCTTGCCTTCGCCGCGATGTGAGAAGAGTTGTTTGTGGGGTCGACCACTCGTCTTCGCTGCGTCGCGGGCGAGGGCGCCGAACCCACGCCCTCCCAATTGCCAATTAGCAGCTCAGCGATGGCGGCGGCGCGCGATTACGCGGGGGATCTGGCGATAAAAGCCAAATCGCCCGCAAACAGGACGCTCCGCGGGCGGGGGGGGGTGCGGGGGTGCGGGGGAAGCGAGGCACCGCGCGCGGGTGGTTCCTTCTGGTCAGACTTTTATTTGTCCGATAGCATCTCCGGCATAATTAAATCACACGGCCGCTGCCTCCAGTCGAGAAAAACAGGCCCTGCCGAAGCAGACGAACCCGAACTGCGTGGCCGAATACGCACGCAGCTTCGAGCGGGAGGGGCGGGGGGGTTCCGGCCGCGAGAGAGGACATTTTAATGCAAGAGGCCACAGGAACAATAAAGTGAGAACGGAAAATATGAGAGAATGCTCGGGATATTCATCAGGTGGAGAATTTTCATATTTCCCACAACTGGAGGTATAAAATTATGGGCAGAATTTGACCTGAATCAGGCTGGCTCATTAAAGAGGTCTTAACTAAAAAAGTCTTTAACTCAACTACACAAAAAAACAATAGGCTTTGGTGAGACAAGGCTAAGGCTTCGTGTGGTGGATATATTTCCAAATTCAAAGAATAGCAAATCTTTTCTTCAGATGACCAAACATGAAGATATAATCTCACACCAGTTAAACACATCCCAACCTTTGGGGTCAGTGATATTTGGTATCTTATTGCTTTCTGTGTGCTGTGATGTCTCTTAGAATCAATCCACTGACAAATCTTCTTCAGCCACGTTAATGCTTGCAAATAAAAATAAGCGAAACTTGTTGGTATAAACGAAAGTTCTAAACTGAAAACATAAGCTTTCGAAAGGGAATAATTGTAACTATTATAACGAAAATTAAACGAAGGATAGATCAAAAGAATTGGTAAAATACTATTTAAAGACAAACCCGAGCTAAGTATAAATCAATAAATTTATTCGTCACACAGAAAATTTGACAAAATTAATTACTAATAATTATTTAAGTTACAGAATAGAAACTAAGGAACTACACAAATAGTGAAGCGCAGAAATGAAAAATGAAAAGGAAGGTTGAGAAGGAACACACAACTGCCGTTCTACAAGAACATGCTAAACTTCAAATATGATCTTCTTCTGCATATGAATGTAGAGATCTTCAGAAGCTGAAGATTCTATTGAGACGAAGCCGGCGAGACCTTGTCGCGCCACAAAAAAGTAAAAAAGTGTGGGTAACAACTTTGATTTGATTTTACGAAACTCAAGCAGTTAGAACGAAGAGAAAGATACATGCACTGAATATATTTAACAAAATCAACTCACGAGCGAAAGGCTGGAAATTATTCTTTTGTGGCCTACCCCCAATCTTAATTGACAACCAAAACGGCTTTCCCCAAAACTTTACCCACAGCGACACAGCAGCAAAGCGGCGAATCGACTCACGTTAGTCCACGCATCACGAGCACAGCAGCGGAAAGCTCGGCTGGCGCCCTTCTCGCCCCGATCTGCTGGCAGAGGGAGCCGGGCCGGCTCAAAAGATAATGAGCCCAACCTCTGTCCAGTGTCCACCGCGGTCCGGTTCCATTCTCTATTCGCAGCTACAGCTGATCTCGGCGCTGGTGTACGGTTTCATGCGGGGCGACCGGAGGCGAGAGGCAGGGGCGGTGCAGTGGGAAAGGGGAGAGGAAGCTGCGCTCTGGTGGTGGAAACGGGGCGGCAGGCCTATCGCGTTTCTCAGCAAGTATTTCGGATTTCCCAAAACGCAAGTATTTTTCTCTTTAGATTCCACTATTGCCAAGCAATGAAGCTTTCACATTGCTGTGGGGTCGCTTTCAAATCAAAAGGACGCGTTTGAAACACAATTTCATGTGCAATCAAACAACAAGAAGCGATCTCGCACGATTCAGATATGTTTTATCGCGTTGTGTTTCGAGTCAGCTTAATTCCTCCATGTCATTATTTTGCAATACTTCATATGGGATCTAAATGAAATTACAGAAAACTGAGTAATATATTTGACTTTTCATCATCCTCAAATGTTAACTCCCCAATATTTTCTTAATCAGAATTAAAAAATTGTGTATTAGCGTTCTTCCATTCCCATTTTTAAGTACATTTAATTCATCTGAGAGAACACGTTCGGCAAGAGTTCAGAATGACACGAAAAATCAAGAGACGTATTTTAGGATTTAAGCCTTTTTGCTTCCCCGCAAACCTTCAAAAAGGAATGTCTAAATCGCCACACGTTTTAACCTTTTCACCGCCTCTGGAGAAGTAGCTGCTTTTGATAGAAACCAAACAGAAAACAAACCGCAAAAAAAAAAAACAACAGCCGCCGGATCAGATTCCAAAGACATCCACAGCATTGAAAACTATCCCTCGAAGTCTGACCGAGGCAACTTTCCAACCGCAAAAATCGGATTAGAAGGGCTCGCCGCGGAAGGAAACAGCGGACGGGAAGAACCGAACGCTGGCTGTTCCCGTGTGTGCGCGGCTGCGGCGGCCGGACGGCGATCAAAGGGAAGAAAAGAAAAACACGACGCGGCGACTTTCAACGTAGCAAGCATCTACGCTTCCCCGGCGTGCGGTCAAATTGCCTATGAATAGCGGAGGAAACGCATCAGGCTCCGCCGCGGCGGCAGACGCGCGTCTGAAGCACAATATCCGGCCTGCTCGGCGGTCGCGGGTCCGCGCGAAATCTTGACGGCGGGCGTACGCGCGGGCGCAGTGGATGAAGTTGGTCGGCTGCGCGCAGAGCAGCAAAACAGGCTGACGGTACAAAGGAAGGGGAAGGGACCGCGGCTTTTGTGGTCTAACAGTGGGCGGGGTGGAAAACGCCAAAACGCCAGGCAACTAATAGATTAAAAAAAAAACAAAAAACAGAGAGTCAGGACAAGTCGGGAGATAGAAGAAAAATTGGCAGAAAAATTAAAGAATGACGGCATTCTTCGGACACAAGTAGAGTCGTTTTATAATGAAAGTGAAAATAGATTGCTGTTGAAAGCCAACTTCGATCGCTAGGACGTGAAAGGCGTGTTACCAACCTAATTATATAAACGACCGGTAGTGTGCGAGTGCAAACATTCCAATTTCCTAAGGTTTACAAAACGAGATTATTGTCCTACCCATTAAATTGCATCAGTTATATCAAACAATAATATAGCAATATTTAATTTACTTATATTTCAAGATTAAGCACGAGCTGCGTGGTGCGAGTACTCGAAAGACTTACACCTCCAAAAATGTCAGAGTCAAGAAAGGTTAATTCGTAGGTGAAGGCCAAGAGATGCAGAAATGATGCCAGATCAAGAAAAGAGGTTTATAAGTTCTCTAGGCGACCGTTTTCGAGTTGCCCACGATGGCAATGTGTATTGTGGGTTGCACCTGCACCAAAGGGTTTTTTCGAAACAAAATCTACAATTATATGGCAAGTAAAACATTTTGCGAGATTTCAGCGTTAATAACATTGTATTAAATCGTGCAAAACACACCATTTGCTTAGCATTTTATACACAAGAAGAAGTGATACATTTTCAAGAGCTTTCGAATTTCGAACATTTCCAAACTCTCGTTCATATGTTCGCAGTCGAAATATATAAAGGTATGAATTGAATTGCTCTGTAATGACAAATGTTGGGAAAACCAAAGAGATTCCTTTCCAATCATTGGAATTTAACGACAAAAATTGAAAGAATGAAAACAAAAAGGAATTAATGTTGGCAATTAAACTTTTATAAAAGATGTGTGAAACATTTTAGCAATTTCTTACAAATTTTACACACGGGGCTAAGAGAACTCGATGTTTAAGGCAATCAAGTTGGTTTGTAATTAAAAAAAAGTTCAACGTGTCACACATCT
>BOPP01000023.1:11548635-11578095 GCA_017312745.1 Gryllus bimaculatus | reverse complement strand
ATCGCGTTCGAGAATTAATGGCTAGACCTTGGCAACGTCAGCTTGTGTAAACACAGCAAATATATGCTTCGCGTTCTCATTGGGCTATTCATTAATTAATTGAACAAGCCATCAACGTGGAACCCGTCCATTCTGGTGGTCGGACTGGGGCGGCGGCGGCCGCGGCGGGCGGGAAGCGACAACGGATCAACGGCGCAGCAAATTGACCCGAGGCCGCAAACATCGAGCAGCGCGTAACAATCGGCGCTCCCTCGCCGCACTTCCCTATAGTGCTCCGACTACAATACTGTGCAAATACATCGGAAAGGTGTTCTGGGGAGCGGCGAATGGGCGGCGCGCAACTGCCCTGCCCGCTGGATCGCTCGGCACGCCCACCTCCCGCTGCCCGGCCAAGAGCTGAGGGCCGCACGGGCTCGCTTGCTGCCTCGTCGCGACACGCCCACAACTCTCAACGCTGCCAACACTCCGCTGCGCTCGACTTCGGTCCCATTCATCGCAATGTGCACTAGATCATTTGCTCTTTTCGCGGATTCGTTCCTTCCTCCAGCGAATTATTCTCTATTAGCACGCCAATCTAATACCGTCATCCTATAACAACGTTTATGTTACACATACTTTTTTTCCGTTTTTCCACCTTCCTTATCAGTAAACTCATCTGATTGCAGCCCATCAAATTTTCACCGTCTCATTCCCATTCGCGGTTCGCTCGCTATCTCGAATAACCCACGAACCGCTAACCCCAGTTCTCATTCCTCAGAGACCAACAACCAAAAATAACTCCCGACTTATCAATTAGTTGTTCTGTAGAACACACTCATTTACGTAGTGTTACAACTCCCATTAGACAGTCATAACTTTCTTTAATGTCCGAGGTTCAGGGCTTGTCCCGTTCTCCCTGATTCGCCCGTCCACTTCCCCTGCTATTCACCCTCGGAAGCTCTCGCTCGCGCGGCCCGGCAGCCATTCACAGCACGTCCTCGCGTTCACAGGGCCACTCACCCCCCCGCACTCGCTCGCCCACAGCCCACTCGTCCTCGGCTCGCTCTCGCCCGCCGCCCGCCACTGCTCGCTGGCGTCGCTCGTGCGGTCGCTCGCGCAACATCCACGATCGATAGCGCGACACTCGAGCGCAACATTCCGCCAACACAAACACGCGCGGGAGCGGGCGCCGTCGCTGAATCGCCACTTCAACCCCCCGTCCCTGCACGCCCCCCCCCCCGCCGTCGTCGCCGCCGCATCGCCCTGTTTATCGCCAAACTCGATTATGCGAGGCGCACTTTTCCCCGGGCAGCGCACCGGGACAAACATCCGCGCGCTCCTCCGACCGGCTCCCGCCATCGTCGCCCTCCGCGTTCCGTCGCTGGCGGCCGCCACCTGCCGCCCGCCGGCCCCCCACCCCGCCCGCCCTCCGCCCCGCGCGTCAAAGAGAGCAACGTCTAATTGAAAACATTAACTCCCGGCTTTCAATTCCGAGACAAACCGTCGTGTTCATTTTCCACATCATAATCGCAATTGTCTTCAATAATGGAAATTAGCGAAAACTAAGCGAATGTTAACTGATATTCCGCACGCTGCAATTCGCGAGAAAGGAACGCCGATGCGGGCGAGGGGGCTGCATCAGCGCCGCTGATATATTATTAGCGCGCGCGGCTCTTTCGCCTGTGATGCACGCTCATTGCGCGGGTCCGCGCTGCACCGCGCTCGCGCATGCATACCGCTCGAATAGTTCAATAAAAAGTTAAGATTATTTAGGATCGCACGTAAATAAAGCTCCCCACGAGAGGTTACGGTCGCGTAGTTGCCAACTACTGCCGCGCTACACAGGCATCCGCGCAATCGCGGTGGCCGCGAGTCAAGGCGGCGCGGGGTTGGGCGGACCAAGTTAAAAATTGGAGAGAAATTTCCATTACACCATTGCAGTGATTTACGGAGGCGGACAAAAAAAAGGAAAAAGAAAGAAGGGAAAAAAAACAACCGACCCGTGAGGGAGAAAGAGCGCGGGCGAGCGTTGCGAGCGAGACGGAACAAATGCGCGCGCTAACGGGCGAAAATCCCCGGCGAGGCGCGCGCCATTTGCCGCCGCGTTCACGCGGACGAAGCCGCTGAGTGCGCGCTGGTATCGGCGGTCATACCATCGTCGCCCGCCGCGCCGTCAGCCACCCCACACGCCCACGCGCCGCGCGTCTGATATATGGCCGATGCAGGCACGCATGCACTTTATTAATGTAATATGTCGCTCCCAGCCAGCACCCCGCGCGCCGCCGTCGCCGACGCTGCTGCAGTATATACAAAATTAAATGCAGCGGCGCGCCGCCATTGTCCGCGATGCGCGACGCAGCTCGCAACACAAGCGCGGGGCGCCGCAAGGTCGACAGCCCCGTCCAGCGCGGCTCGGCCCCATTGTTCGCGCGCCCGCTCTTTTTATTCATGAAAACAAAAACGTCGCCGAAATTAGGATGGTTTATGTAAACTTGCGACAATTTCGGGGCAGGGTGGATCGACGCAGCGCGACCGAGACACGCGGCAACGCGCGGGGGAGCACGAGAGCGGCGCTTGGGGCGGTACAGGGACGCCAAAAAAAAAAAATCTCGGCGCGTGGCATTGATTTAGATGGGCGCGCCGATACATATTCAGCGTGCGCTGCTATCACGCCTCCCCACCCTCTCCCTTTGCCGCAAACCAACGCGTCCTAGGTGTGGTTGGTGGGTCGACGCGCTTAATCATACTCGCAACAAGTGAATCCCTAATTTAGATTGTGCAACGGCAGGAAATGATTCGAAACCGAACGCTTGACGCGCTCTGCAAAAACGACGTGACAACGCGGCGCCGGCGGGGCGGGCGGGGCGGCGACGGCGTGGCCGCGGCCAGGCGCGAATCGATGATGAAGTGGCAGAATTCGGCGCCGGCGCCAGCGCCGCTGCCGGTGCCAAGGCCAAGCGGGCAAAAGTTCTGTTATTCCGAGACTATATTTCACTTTGTTCATAACTGCTCTTTGCTAGTAAAATAAAAGCTCATCTGACCGAAAAATAACGAATATTAGAGGCGCAAACGAAATATATACTCTGGTAAGTTCACATTTAAAAAAAACCAACATATGTCCTATAGGACATACACAGAATCTTGGAAAAATAAAGAACAGAAAACGATGATGTGCAGAACGTTTAAGCCACTGACACTCATCCATTTGACGGTACGGTTTGAACGAGGAATGCTTACACAAGTGAATATAAACAACAAATACTGCAATTCAGAAAAAAATCTCAAACATGCAAACAAAAACGCATCACTTGACTTGCAACGTACACGACCGACGCCTTTTCCGATCCATCTGCAACTGTTCATCGCTTTCCCCTCCTTGCCTTCGCCGCGATGTGAGAAGAGTTGTTTGTGGGGTCGACCACTACGTCTTCGCTGCGTCGCGGGCGAGGGCGCCGAACCCACGCCTCCAATTGCCAATTAGCAGCTCAGCGATGGGCGGCGCGCGATTACGCGGGGATCTGGCGATAAAAGCCAAATCGCCCGCAACAGGACGCTCCGCGGGCGGGGGGGGGGGGTGGCGGGGGAGCGGCGGGGGGAAGCGAGGCACCGCGCGCGGGGGTTCCTTCTGGCCAGACTTTTATTTGTCCGATAGCATCTCCGGCATAATTAAATCACACGGCCGCTGCCTCCAGTCGAGAAAAACAGGCCCTGCCGAAGCAGACGAACCCGAACTGCGCTGGCCGAATACGCACGCAGCTTCGAGCGGGAGGGGCGGGGGGGTTGGTTCCGGGCCGGAGAGAGGACATTTAATGCAGAGGCCAAGGAACAATAAAGTGAGAACGGAAATATGAGAGAATGCTCGGGATATTCATCAGGTGGAGAATTTTAACATATTTCCCACAACTGGAGGTATAAAATTATGGGCAGAATTGACCTGAATCAGCTGGCTCATTAAAGGTCTTAACATAACACAAAAGTCTTTAACTCAACTACACAAAAAACTCCAATAGGCTTTGGTGAGACCAAGAGCTAAGGCTTCGTGTGGTAGATATATTTCCAAATTCAAAGAATAGCAATCTTCTTCAGATGACACCACAACATGAAGATATAATCTCACACCAGTTTAAACACATGCCCAACCTTTGGGTCCAGTGATATTTTGGTATCTTATTGCTTTCTTCAGTGTGCTGTGAATGTCTCTTAGAAATAAACTGAAAACATAAATAACTTTCGAAAGGGAATAATTGTAACTAATATAACGAAAATTAAACGAAGGATAGATCAAAAGAATTGTTAAAATACTATTTAAAAGACAAACCCGAGCTAAGTATAAATCATAAATTATTCGTCACACAGAAAATTTGACAAAATTAATTAGCTAATAATTATTAAGTTACAGAATAGAACTAAGGAACTCACAATAAGTGAAGCGCAGAAATGAAAAATGAAAAGGAAGGTTGAGAAGGAAAACACAACTGCCCGTTCTACAAGAACATGCTAAACTTCAATATGATCTTCATAACTGCATATGAATGTAGAGATCTTCAGAAGCTGAAGATTCTATTGAGACGAAGCCGGCGAGACCCTGTCGGCGCCACAAAAAAGTAAAAAAGTGTGGTAACAACTTTTGATTTGATTTTACGAACTCAAGCAGTTAGAACGAAGAGAAAGATACATGCACTGAATATATTTAACAAAATCAACTCACGAGCGAAAGCTGGAAAATATTCTTAAGTTTACTGTGGCTACCCCAATCTTAATTGACAACCAAAACGGCTTTCCCAAAAACTTTACCCGACAGCGACCACAGCAAGCAAAGCGGCGAATCGACTCACGTTGAGTCCACGCATCACGAGCACAGCAGCGGAAAGCTCGGCTGGGCGCCCTTCTCGCCCCGATCTGCTGGCGAGGGGAGGCCGGGCGGCGGTCAAAAGATAATGAGCCCAACCTCTGTCCAGTGTCCCAACCGCGGTCCGGTTCCATTCTCTATTCGCAGCTACAGCTGATCTCGGCGCTGGTTACGGTTTCATGCGGGGCGACCGCGAGGCGAGAGGCAGGGGCGGTGCAGTGGGAAAAGGGGAGAGGAAGCTGCGCTCTGGTGGTGGAACGGGGCGGCAGGCCTATCGCGTTTCTCAGCAAGTATTTCGGATTTCCCAAAACGCAAGTATTTTTCTCTTTAGATTCCACTATTGCAAGCAATGAAGCTTTCACATTGCTGTGGGGTCGCTTTCAAATCAAAAGGACGCGTTTGAAACACAATTTCATGTGCAATCAAACAACAGAAGCGATCTCGCACGATTCACGATATGTTTTATCGCGTTTGTGTTTCGAGTCAGCTTAATTCCTCCATGTCATTATTTTGCAATACTTCATATGGGATCTAAATGAAATTACAGAAAACTGAGTAATATATTTGACTTTTCATCATCCTCAAATGTTAACTCCCCAATATTTCTTAATCAGAATTAAAAAATTGTGTATTAGCGTTCTTCCATTCCCATTTTTAAGTACATTTAATTCATCTGAGAAGACACGTTCCGGCAAGAGTTCAGAATGACCCGAAAAAATCAAAGACGTATTTTAGGATTTAAGCCTTTTTGCTTCCCCGCAAACCCTTCAAAAAGGAATGTCTAAATCGCAACCACGTTTAACCTTTTCACCGCCCTCTGGAGAGTAGCTGCTTTTGATAGAAAACCAAACAGAAGCACACGCAAAAAAACAACAGCGCCGGATCAGATTCCAAAGAATCCACAGCATTGAAACTATCCCTCGAAGTCTGACCGAGGCCAACTTTCCAACCGCACAAAATCGGATTAGAAGGGCTCCGCCGCGGGAAGGAAACAGCGGACGGGGAAGAACCGAACGCTGGCTGTTCCCGTGTGTGCGCGGCTGCGGCGGCCGGACGGCGATCAAAGGGAAGAAAAGAAAAACACGACGCGGCGACTTTCAACGTAGCAAGCAGCTACGCTTCCCCGGCGTCGGTCAAATTGCCTATGAATAGCGGAGGAAACGCATCAGGCCTCCGCCGCGGCGGCAGACGCGCGTCTGAAGCACAATATCCGGCCTGCTCGGCGGTCGCGGGTCCGCGCGGAAATTCTTGACGGGCGGGCGTACGCGCGGGCGCAGTGGATGGAAGTTGGTCGGCTGCGCGCAGAGCAGCAAAACAGGCTGACGGTACAAAGGGAAGGGGAAGGGAACCGGCGGGCTTTGTGTGTCTAACAGTGGGCGGGGTGGAAAACGCCAAAACGCCAGGCAACTAATAGATTCAGAGAGTCAGGGAACAATTCGGGAGATAGAAGAAAAATTGGCAGAGAAAAATAAAGGATATGACGGCATTACTTCGGACACAAAGTAGAGATCTTTATAATGGAAGTGAAAATAGATTCGTGTTGAAAGCCAACTTCGATCGGCTAGGACGTGAAAGGCGTGTTACCCCATAATTATAAACGACCGGTAGTGTGCGAGTGCAAACATTCCATCATTCCTAAGTGTTTACAAAACGAGATTTATTGGTCCTACCCATTAAATTGCATCAGTTATATCAAACAATAATATATGCAATATTTAATTTTACTTATATTTCAAGATTAAGCACGAGCTGCGTGGTGCGAGTACTCGAAAGACTTACACCTCCAAAATGTCAAGAAGTCAAGAAAGGTCTAATTCGTAGGTGAAGGCCAAAGATGCAGAAATGATGCTTCCAAAGATCAAGAAAACAGAGTTTTAAGTCTCTATGGCGCACCGTTTTCGAGTTGCCCACGATGGCAATGTGTATTGTGGGTTGCACCTGCACCAAAGGGGTTTTTCGAAACAAAATCTACACAATTATATGGCAGTAAAACATTTGCGAGATTTAGCGTTAATAACATTGTATTAATCGTGCAAACACACCATTTGCTTAGCATTTTATACACAGAAGAAGTGATTACATTTTTCAAGAGCTTTCGAATTTCGAACATTCCAAACTCTCGTTCATATGTGCAGTCGAAAATATATAAAGGTATGAATTGAATTGCTCTGTAATGACAAATAGTTGGGAAAACCAAAGAGATTCCTTTCCAATCATTGGAATTTTAACGACGAAAAATTGAAAGATGAAAACAAAAAGGAATTAATGTTGGCAATTAAACTTTTATTAAAAGATGTGTGAACATTTTAGCAATTTCTTACAAATTTTACACGGGGGCTAAGAGAACTCGATGTTTAAGGCAATCAAGTTTGTTGTAATTAAAAAAAAAGTTCAACAGTGTCACAATCTGTGAACTAGACGTTCCGCAAAATCTAAAATAGAAAGTTTTTATTTCTGGAAGCAATGGGAAGCGTTTTAGAGTCAGTGAATCATAATATTAAACGATACTAATAAAAAATATAATTCACTGAAAATACAAAACCTAATTTATCAGACATAATGAAACGTGTAATCTACTAAAATGCTGTTTTTGTATAATTGCATTGCGTAAACAAATGGAAGAGAACATTTTTCAGCGCAACAGTAACTACGCCAAAAGTTCAATGCGTTTCTCGCGAATCGACCTAGACCCTAGCCAGTGAAACAAACACTGACATAAAAGGAACGCTAACAAGAAGAACAAAATGAAAACGAGACCGCTGAGCTTCGAATATAAGTTTGGACTGGAAAGAAAAAGAACAGCAAGAGCGCGGTTTCATTAATACACACGGAAAGCGAAAATATTCTTGTCCTGAATTGTCCAAATTACATCATTTAAGAATTTATTTTAAAAAATTCTGTCCCTTTACGTTAGTTGCTATTTCCTCATTTTTGTTACCGCGATTGTGTAGAAAGATCTCACACATGGGGGAAATAGCAGGGGAAGCAGATGTCTCGTAAATTCTTTTGATTTCTTTTGATTGTGAGATTGTAGAATTTGTAAAGTTGTTAAGTTCTTCAATGTTAAGTTAGTGTATTCTGCCACCAAGTTCTCACACTTAATTGCATAATTATTAATAAATCTAATCTAATATAATCTAACCACATTTATTCCAAAACGCGAATCAATTTCCAATCTAAAAAATACAAGTCGAATGTTTCTTGGTCTCTCGGTGTGCAAAGCTGAAGATCGAGCGCTTGTCCGCTTTTGTCTCGAATTAGGATCGTAGTGCGGCGGTGTAGAGAGAGGGGCGGTGCAGAGAGAAGTGCGGCGGCGGTGGCGGCCGTCGCCGGTCGGCGCCGGGCCGTCCAGACAAACGCGTGCCGCCGCAAAGAAGTGTCAACGCCCACGGCGGCGGCGGCGGCGGCGGCGGCTCAGTGCTGCCCTCCATCCCGAGCGGCCAACGCTTGCCGTTTCTCCGCGCACCACGCAGGGGAGAGATGGCCCAAAGGGGAGACATGGATGAAAAAAAATGTGTTAGTTAATGAAGAGCACTGTCACCAAATGGAAAAGGTTTCAAACAGAAAGATGGGACGTAGAAGACTTATCTAAATAATGCATAATAATATCATAACTGCATTTATGAGACGCGGTAATACAAACAATCGGTTTAACATGTTAAAATAAAATTATAACATTCGAAATTCAGAGATATATAAAATAAAGAAAGTGAGAACGAAAACCATATAAACAGACTAAATTGCATACACTTTCTCGGTCATTGAACTCACTATTTTATTTACAATGTTGATTTAAAAAGCCATAGAGCTATTTGCAGGATAATACTGATATGTATTTTGCTAAAAAGTCGTGAAAGTTGGATTGTCTTCGAGCTGATGTCATCGAAATGTAAAACTAATCATAACTTCTAAGTTATTTTGCAACGTTTAGATAATTGGCTATTTATGCTAAATTGTGATATAACTCATTTTATTAGTAGTAAGGTTGCTTTGTATTCTATTTCTTATGAAATTATCGGTCATAAATACAGGCATATTTCTATTTATTAAACACGGAGATCCATGTCCTAATTAGTTATCTAAACTCACTAGATAAAAATTCATTAAATTAATTTCTAAAAGAATTAAACACGATTATTTCTTCGTAAATCAATCACTTTGACTGACCTACCACCTCAAATTGAAACAGAAAACTTAATATTCGTCGACACAAAGAGGCAAACGCCTAGTGTGATCACTCCCTGGAAGCACTAAGGTAGGACATACGTACGGTAATAATGAGAACAGGGTAGCTGCGAACCCCTCGGTTTGCACTTGTGGATTGCGCTGGTTTTTACGTGTATATTGTTTGCACGACACTGCCGTTCATAAAATAACCAACGTTTGATACGATTGCGTTGTTTTACATGTCAGACGCGTATAATTCTAAAACAAATACGTTGCCCTACATTTGTACTTCTAGAACAATCAGCCCAGCTAGCTTTGAGCACGAGGTGAACAAAAAAATCAAGTACTTTGCATAAATAAGTTTCCCCAGTAGTTTTGAAACAAGAATTTTACCGCGCGCGGCACACCAACTTCAGGCGGGGTTTCTTGCAAATAAAAATGCTTAGAATCGCGGCGCGAAAAAAAAATCTTAAGAGAAACACTGAGCAGATTAGTTGCAGCAGACAATGCGCGGGGCGGCGCAACGAGCGGATTCGCCTCAGCCGCGGCGGCGCCTCCGAGTTGAAAATGGAAAGCAGCCGCCAGGCGAAAGGCGATTTGGAGAGGCGCTGGGAATGCCGGCAGGCAGGCCCGCCCGGCCCGGCCCGGCCCACACAAAGGAGCCGCGTTTAAAACCCGGGAATGCGGCTGAGGAACCAAATCCCCACCGGCACTTTCGCGGCTCGAAATCTTCCCGCTTGCCAGTAATATTTTTTACCAATGGCAAAATCATGTGGATAAATGTAATCAGTGCGGAATTAATTGTATTGTAATACATTTTATCAAGCGTATTTAATTAGGAATCACTCTTTTAGAACACGTTATGCGATGGAATTGAGTAACCCAAGTCGTATTTGCATTTTACTGTAAAATGCTTCCGAATTTTTGTGTTTGGCTGGAGCCTTTCCGACATCTTGGAAATATTCATACGCCGTCAGCTCTGCAACATGAGCCCGCCGTCACCACTTCACCTCCCTGCCTCTCCTTCATCCCACTTCCTCGCAAACACCGCTTCTCTGTTCTCTCCTCCCCTCCCGCCAACCCCACCAAGCGCTATCTCTCCGTCGCCGAGCGGCATCATTCCACCACGCCACACCAACCCTTCCCCCTTGCTACGCCAAATTTCTCTCCTCGCGAAATTCCCTCACCGCACCACATCTGCCCGCGCGGCGGCGCCCCGCCCTTTGGCATTTGCCCGCCACGCGGCCTAGCGACGCGCGCCCGCGCCGACGCCATTTCGCCCTCCTCTGACGACGCTGGCGCTTTCCTTTCTACCTGGCCCTCTCCCGTCCTTCACGCCACCGAACCCCCGCTGTTTGTTCCGTTCCCTCCCCCCCCCGCCTCCCGACGCGCCGTCGAGCGCCTCGCGAAGTGCTGCGAAATAAATCTTCTGCGGCAGCTGGAGGCTCAACTGTTTTGGGAAACAAAAACATGCGCAAAGACAATGAGGCCGCGCGCCCCGATTTAAGTCGGTTGTCGTTCGCCTAATTTGAATCGCAGTGCGCGCGTGTGCCGTGGTAGAGACGAGGCGGAGGAAAAGAGGGCAACCAAGATTGATTGGAACAACCTACGCGCTAAGCAAAATTAGGCCAGAGTTTAAGTAGATAATGTACAGATACCACTGAAAAATGCATCTTTTTCATAACTATGTAATATTTATTATTTTTATAACTCACAACCCTTTTGTTTGGATATAATAAGGTTTGTAATCCAATAACTTTTCTTGAAAGTTACACATAATGCCTAAACAATAGTTTAAAAAAATATAGAAAATGAAACGGGAACTAATAAATCTGACTTTTGCTACTCAGATACACGAAGTCTACAATACGACAAAAGGACTGAATGAGCGCATTCGTGAACCTGCCCAACGTTCTTCACGTCAGGGTCCTCCCTCGTCCGATACAAATCGGCAGAGAGACACCACTCAACCCCCTCCCAGAGCGCGCACAACTTTTGGGCTAGCCAACAAGCCAATTTGTGCATCTCCGGTTCTCGGGCACTCCTGCTCGATCTGTGCTGCCCATCGCCCTTTCCAGCCGCTACCCGTCACCACCTCACAGCCTCGCTTCTTCCGACTTCGCCCCGCCTCCGCCCCGCCCCGTCCCGTCCCCACCTTCCCCCGTCGCCCCGCAATCCTCACGGCCGTTGCCAGACTCCGTCAGGGCCGCGCGAGGCGTAATCAGGTAAATAACTTAAAATTACATTAGGAGCTCCAGCCGCGCCGCCTGAAGTTGGCGGCGGCGGGGCGCGGGCCGGGCTAACGCGTAATTTAAAATGCGCCTTGGGAGCGGCGCCGCGCCGCGCCGCGCTGGCCTCCAGAAACTCGCGTCGCGCACGGGACGCGTGGCATGCCCTCGCCGCCGCGACGTCGCGGGAAGGCGCAGGCACGAGTTTTAATGAAGTGCGACTACCCGCCATGCGATCCTGCGGAGCCGCTCGCACCTGCCGAGAGCTGGGTATTGCATGTCGTGCCGTTGACTTCAGTGAGGATGTTCAAGATGAGTTTACGAATTGTGTGGACTCCCTCGGCTCAAGAACATAGGAAAATAATTTCGTTTGAAGAAAAACTGAAAGCGAAATATTGGAGAAGTTATGAAGACAATATTACATCTCTAATACGCATATTCGAGGTAGTTTTCTAGATCATTTCACAAACTTTAGCTCTACTCCGGGAAGATGTTACCGCCTCTAGAAGTTTGTGCTGTCGAGGAGGCATACTGCAATACTACAAACATCCTAACTTCATTTACATCTAAATATTTTAGGATAGCATTTGAAAGAGTATGTTAAGGGCTAGTATGCGTAGCTTTTAGGTACATTCACTGTTTATGCAAGCATTTGCAGAAGATGTGTTGTATGATCCGATAATTTTCGAAACAAAATATGAAAACGGTTACAGAATGAAAATAAAATTAAGAAAACATGTATATGAAGCAATCCCTTGAGACAGCGTAGTTGGAAGAAATACAGAAACGAAAAAGAAAGAAGTCAATTTTAAGAAAGGGTACACGATCTGGAGACTAAAAAAGAAGAGATAAGGAAACGAGAGGCCAGAAAAGCGCAGAGGGAAAGTACGAAAAGTAACTGTTTTTGCGTCCTATCTTCATCACACGGAGAGTATTCCTTGTCTGTGAGGAGTGAATCCAGCAAGGCAGCGGCGGTGGCGGCGGCGCGCGGAAGCAGCGAGTCCCAGCGCGGCGCCGCCGGGAGCGCCGGGCGCGGCGACGCAGGGCGCCGCGACGCCATCAAGCGACGACCGCACGGCGCTGCTCACTTATTCACAGCACTGGGTGCGCTCGCCGCCGCCCCCCATAAAGTGCTCGCCCTTCCTCCGCTCCCACAGCCGACTCCTCAATGCGACCAAGTGCATCGCCCCGCAGCGCTAACGCCAACCTGCTCCCCCCGGGAGTCGTAATCATTTCCGCGCGGTTATTACGCCAGCGCATGCCACCACCAGACGCTGCACAATGCACAAACGCTAAAGCTCAATCCCAGCGATTTCATTATCAACAGAATTGTTTGGCCAAAGGTCACCACGCGCTCTAGAACGAGCTATGACTGTAAGGATGCGTGGAGAGCGAGCACCCAAGGAGTAATCTCCACGTGCTCAGCGCTGGAAAGGTCCAAACATGTAATATCTACTAAATAAACATGTTGGAATTATAATTCCTGCAGAAAAGCACATCTTCAAACAAGGAATTAAAAATATATAGGCACGTACCAGACTATGCCAGAAAAGAAAAAATACGTAAAATTAACAGGACAAATTTTTTAAATTGAGTTAAGGGGAGCTCAAGGGCCATCGGTAGCAGTAGTAACGCACCTACAAAAGAACAGAACGGAAAATGTTCTGGGTACAAATCCTGCGTAATTAATGCGTGTTTTCATTACGATGAATAATCTAGAATGCAATGAAAAACCACAGCGCCAAAGTCATAATTTACTTATAGACATTGAAGCAGCAAACCAATGATACATCTGATGCAAAAATTAACTAAGAAAGATTTTTTTTAAATTGCACGAATATCCTAATATCATATTTAGAATTAGTAATAAAATATATAAGAGAATATTTTACCAAAATATTTATATCACAGTTATTCAAATTTAACTAGATATCATTGTTTCAGAATACAAAGTAAGTACAATAAAAAATGTCGCACTCCCATCAACGGGATTTGTTTACTGCACACTCTCCACTTTAATCTAATGTAAAGACGAGAAATAATTCACGTCGCTGCTACTTGCGCCTCAACGTGAACATTACGTTAAACGATGCGTAAGCCGGGGTCCGGAAATTCTCAATGCTGCTCCCGCAGCTAGTCGCAAAACAAGGACGCTTCCTTCGCGCGGCGAAGACAACGAGGCGAAGCGCGGCGCGGTGCGGAGCGGCAGGACCAGAAAAACGCCGCAACTCCTCTGCCCGAGCGACTTGCGTATATAAATGGCATTCACGTGTATTCCTTTATCTGGGTGCTTCGCCCGTCCCTGCGACCATTAATCTAGGCGCCGCGTCTCCTCGAGATTCACCCGCCCCCGCAAAAAGCGCCTGGCGGCAAAGGGGAGGGAAGGAATAGGCGCGCCGGAGAGGAACAGCGACAAGGAAACGTAGGCGATTCGGAGACAACAAAAATCCATGTGAGTGGTGGAAATGTGGATGTTACATTGCTGGAGAAAAGTGAGAAAGATGAAGTGGAGGCGACAGTGGAAAGAACAGCAAGGTGTGAGTAGGGTTTGAGACGACCTAAAAGAGGAACCTGGTTCAAAAATACGCTTGATGCACGTGAAGAAGCAAGCAGAGTATGAAGGGAACGTGGGAAGCATAGAAAATAATTGTGATGGAAGTGGAATCAAAAACGAACACCATCAACAGGCAAACACCCACCGCCATCATGGCGAGAAATAACAAGTCGGCAGACAAGTAGGTAAGTGAGAAGATCTCCCCAAAAGTCAAAAAGGCAGGTACACTGATAGATTATTTCCTGTTCCCGGGCGCGTCAACGGTTTTGGTCATTTGTAGTTCATGTTTTATCATGGGAGGTGGCAGTGTCCTTCCTCCGCAGCTTGCAGCTTTTCCACCTCCAGGTACGTCCCCCAGCAGGGCCCCCGCCCCAGTCGGGACAAGCTTCGGTCTCCCGACATGTATGTTAGTTTATTGCATGTAAGTGTGTGTGACTAAAAGATAACTATTTGAAAAGAAAGAGGACGGTCCGTGGGCCGTATGTTAGGCTATTCGCCTGGTATTGATAAAAAAACACGGACAAACTCCCATCAGACGAGTCGGCCGGTAGAATTCTCCTCCACACTGGTGCTCGTACCTAGGACGTCCCGGTCAGAGGCAGTGCAATGACGTCAATTGATGCCCTGAGCCACGACAGCGGGTGCGAAAGAGTGAGAAGGAGTGGCGAGGGCGAGACCTGCCAAAGACAAGGAGCGCCGAGCAGGCGTAAGCAGGGCTCCGCCCTTGCAACCCGAGAAGCGACCCTTCACAGACCCGCTCGGATATTAAGAGCGCCCATCAGTCTCCCGGGATGAAGCAGGGGGCACCAGCGAGGACGTCGACTGCGCCCGCTACAAAAGACGTCACCAGGGCCCAGGGCGGAGAGGTCAGACTTTGCAGCTGAGCACTCCGAGTAGTTACGAGTCTAATGGGAATCCTCTTGCTAGTAACGTACTTTACGAGGAAATATCATTAAGTTGGAATGGAACATTACACGCTTCACCATCTAAAACAGATGAGACGCGGCAAGATTCGTCGACCTAGAAAACGAATTAACGAAGGCTTTTTAATGGCATCTAGCGCTGCGGCATCGTATGCACATTTTGCACATTTACGGAAATTAGCAAAAAGTTACGTCAAGTTAAGATGGAAGACCGCAAAAGAACAACAGTGAAACAAAGAAAACGAAAAAATATAACAGCGAAGGAAGCAATAAAAACTCGGTATAAACGAGCAGGAAGAACAGCACTCAACAGCGCGCGGCGGCGAAGCCCGAGAATATACCTCTTGCCAAGGCGCGGCGCCCGAGGGAGTCTCGTCTCGCATGCACAGTATTGGAGCCCTGTCTACGTATCCGACAGGCGCGATATTCATCTCTGAATGCGGCGCGTAAAAAGCCATAACCTACTTCTGCGCCCCCTCCCCTCCCATCCCCGTCGCCGAGCGCAAACAGCGCAGGCAGAAGAGATAAGCGCGCGACGGAAGCCGCCTCGGAGCGATCGAAGGGGGCCGGGCGGGGGAGGCAGGGGCGGTGGGAAGCGGGCAACTAAAGCCTGCGGCGCGGAGTAGGGAGGTGAGCCGTGAGACAAGAAGGAGTGGGCGGCGAGGGGAGGGAGGGGAGAGATGTGGCGGCCAGCGGCAGGATTGCAGACGGAGAAACCAGGGAACAAAAGGAATTGTAGCACGGAAATAGTGGGCACCAAGGTCCGGAGTATCGGTTGTGACAAACTAGCCACAATGCTTATTCAGAGCAGTGTATACGGATGAAGCATAACGTTATACACCCCTAACATCAATGGACTGCTAGGAATTCTGTCTATTAACAATATGTTAACAAATACTCGTAGAAAAACACTGACTTGAAAGTAAGGTTACAGAGCACATATTGCTGCGATTATTATTATTATTATAATGAGGCGAGGGAAAATGAAAGCTGGGTCATCGCCAGCACAAACAATCGAACTCTTGACAAACAGAGAGTGGGGTCCGCAACGAAACAGAAGAAGAATTACCTGATCGCTAAGAAGGAGAGTACAAAAGGATATCAAGGTGAGAAATGGTATTACACAGATAAAGGCGAAAACGGAATCATGGCAGGAACGAAGATAATAGAAACACCTCCTTACATGCGCAAAGAAGCACGTTACAAATAATCAACATTATAATCTCAAATAATATTAGAAAATACAATGAAGTCAAATAGAACGGGTGCGCAGACCGAACAGTCAAAAACCCTCGAACAGTCGAAACACCGCGCCGAACAATAGTCCCAAGAGCCCCGCGCGACCGCAGCAGGAACACGCCAGCGCAGCGAGCATCTGATCGCGCGACAGAACAGGAGCGAGGCCGCGCCGGCCGCGAGGCGCACGTGTCCATCTCAAGTCACGGGCGGGGGCGGCGCGCACCAACCACATGCCCACACATACTAAGTGTCCATCTCACCACATGCCCAAATGAAGGCTGGCCACAGTGGGGGGCGGGCGGGGCGGGCGGGCGTACCGGGGCACCTTGGCCGGCTTGTCCCCGCCAATCAACCCCGAAGACCCTCGACAGCCCCGGCATTCACTTTCACTCACGCACCCAGACGAACGCCTCCCCCCACCCTTCCTCTCTCCACTTCCCTTCTACCACCTCCCTTTCCATCCTTCACTTACCCTGCTTCCAACAGTATCCTCCACACGCCTCGCTTCTTACTCCCACTTTCTCTCAACCTCCCTCCGTTTCTAACTCTTCTCGACTCCCACTCACCTCTCCTTCATCATTTCCCCTCCACTCACTTCCAGTGTCCATCTAAAAGTACTCGAGGGAAGAGCAAGATGAAAATTAAAATAATATTCAAATTACAAAATCTACTCATTTATTTATTGAGCATGGTGTAAAAGAAAGGAAATGTTAGTTTTTTTTCACTTGGGAAAAAGCTGTATTAGAGATGTTTGAACGCACTGAAATTAATCACACGCCTGGAATATTTCAATGAATATTGTATTATACAAAAATAACACAGTAATGATCAGAGTAAAAAAAATTCAAAGAAAATATCAGATGAAAGTATGATACAGGGAAAGAAAAAGTAATGCATATAACTTTTTGTTCCACAAACAGATAAAACGTATTTTGAGTAGGAATGAGTGTTCAATCATTGAGCCTTGTTATTCTGCTCACTAAACACGCAAGTCACTTCGTGAGTATATCGACAGGTATTTAATTCATATTATGTACGCAATATCGTATATTCCATAATACGATCCGGTAATTCCTATCCCCAACCTATCATAAATATGAGATTAGTAGTTAATAACAAGATTGCAACGTTACTGCGTGTGAAATGACAGCGATCTTAACATCGTTGCCAATGGGTGCCACCTAGTGTATCATGACAGTCGGTATCTTCACGCTTCCATCGTGCACTCCGCAGCGGTTACGTGAAGCAAGTGCACCCTGCATTTTCAGCGCTGACAATAATTACTGTCGTACGGCACGCCTCAATTAAAAGTCACCCTCGCCCGCCCCGGAGCGCGCCCGCCGCCGTCGCCCGCCGCCCGCCGCCGTCGCCCGCCGCAGCGCACATGTCGCCGTCGCAATATTTCTCGCTGTTCTCGTGCACGTTAACCGCGCTCCCGTGTGTTTATCTACGGTTATTGGACTAAATTACACCTCCTTAACGCGGGGCCATGAATATCGCGCGATTTACTGTCGAGTTAAGCCGAATGGTCGGCCTTGTCTCTGCTTTATAGGTATTACCTTCCGAAGCCCGGGTCGGCCCGGCCAGCGGCGGTGGCCGCCGCGCTGCCGCCAAGGGCCTAGCCGAGTCCAACCACGGCGGAGGCGATGGCGCTAATGGCGGTGATAGTGACGGAGGCGATGGTGGGGCTGGCAGAAATGAAGAACAAGCACAAAAGGAAACGGGTGGTGGAGATGTAGCAGAGGCTGGAGAGGGAGGGTGGAATGAAAGCAGAAAGATGCGGGTTAAGAGAAAAACGAGGAAGGACGAGGAAAGGGGCCGAGATATAGAAGAAAAGGGCAACGACGGCAAGGATACATATGGCAACAACCATGGTAAGCGGTAGATGAGAACGAGGAGATTGTGTGGAGAAGGGCGGGGCGGGGAAGGGCGGGGAGGAGAAGGGCGGGGCGGCGTAGGAAGAGGCAGGCAGGCAGGCAGGACGGCAGGCGAAAGCGCAGCGCCGCAGAGAGAGGGAGCTGAGATAGCGCAGACCGCAATAAACAACATATCGCCCTCGCCGCTGCCCCAGGGCAGGCCGCGCCCGGGGTAAGGCACGGCCCAGCACGCTTTTAATACGCGCTGCCCACCTGCTACGGAACTGCTTACCGGGCACCCTCGGACGTCCCTCCCCGGCCCGCCCCCGCGACGCCGAGTGAAAACTCCACCTAATTTATATCGGCCGCCCTTCCCTCGCCCCTCCTGCCTCCCTGCGTGGCCGGGCCGACATTCCCTTTTCTGCAGAGCTCTCCCTTCGCTCCCCCCCGGCCGATGCACAGTGAGACCTAATGGCACCGAAAGAGTCTTCAACCAAGTTGGCCAACGAATCGCACAATCAACAAAATATTGTGAAATGGGTGACATATGTACTAAATAAGAATAAAATTAGCAAGCAAACTTTGCCTTTACTATTAATGATTTTCTAATTTTCTGTTAAATTCGAATTTTTAGGCAATACATGATTGGAAAGCAATGTTTTCATTTGAAACAAAAAATAAAGATCATCTCCCTTGTCCCTTTTATGCGATTTAATTAAAAATTAAAATATTTCTTTTACGAACCTATCGTTCTCTTGTGTACTGAATTATTTAAAAAACACCGACAGTGTCCTGGACATCAAATAGCATTATAACTTGAACGGATCATGGTTAAATAATCATGTTAATGTAACTTTACTAATGAAGACTGATTAATAATAGAAAGAGTTCTGAGAAAACCACATAACTTACATGTATATAACTAAAGAGATAGTACATTAATTTAGGAGAATATTTATATAGTTCAAATTGTTCATTCAAGACTGTCAGATCGAAAACTTAAAATTTATAATAAATATGTGTGTATAAATCTATAGTAAATATGTGTATATAAATTCATAGTAACCCCGACTTTAATTTCGGATGATACAACTCTTGGGAACCACATTCAAAATCATTGTCTGAGCGTTATAAAAATCATCGAAGAAGGAAGTGACGACAACAGCGCACTGATGAGTCATTTTGAATAGTTAAAAGATTCATCTGGGACAGCAAAGACTTTATACATTCCACTTTTCATCAGCACAAGCAACGCCATTTCCAGTAACACGTTTCATTTTTTTAATATCTCTCATTATACGTCTTTTTGTCCGCCCCACGTGGTCTGTTTCGGCGCATTGAAGGGAGCCCCACTTCAACGCGCGCCGCAAACCGCGCAGCTCCAACGAAAGAATCTCCCGCCCTTCCTGCGCGCAAGCGCTTTTGCTTCGCCGGCGATTTACTGTGAGTAAATTATTTTTGGGTAACCCTCCGAAACGTTCCGACACAGACGCCGAACGCAATTACGCAAGCCGAAAGGAAAAACAGCGGGGGTGGAGAGAACTTCGATACGAACAAATAGCTCTTGTAAACACCGTTTCCAGACGAATTACTTTTTTTTTTCTTCCTCTTACAAAATACTTTTTCCGCCTCCTCACAATTCGATGTAATGAGGGGAGTGATAAATTGTGTGATTACATCAACGGGACATTTAAAGACTACAGTATTCACGTTTTAAAGAAACACGCCTCATCTATTGAATAACAGAATATCATGCAAAATGGTTGCCCCATCAGTAATAAATAACGTACATAAAAGCTATTTTCCTTTCCAGAATGAACTCGTTGAAGGCGCAATTCTGTAAAAAAATAGTGTTCACATCAATTTTCCATTACATTAACGTTCTATGACAATTAGATATTTACCTTTAACGGAACAATATAAATTCCTGTTGTTCCGTAGGCCGAACACATAAGACTCTTGATATATTCTTGGAAATTGTATTACACATTTCTGTACAAATTTGTCTCATCCAGGTTAATTTTTTTTATTTTCCGAATTATTGAGAGTTTCAGGATAATTTCAATTTTACTTTTACATAATTGCTTTACTTCATACTTATTCCTAGAGTATTCTAGGGCAATATCACTTGTGGTATATCGGATTAACAGACTAGTACTTCTACAAAAGTCGTTATTTCTCGCATTATTTGTAATAGTAACGTAATATAATACCACTGCTTGAACCTTCAAAAGCGATTCCAATCTGCAAAAATGCTTGCCCTCACTGGGATTCGTACTATACTTTAAGAAGGAAGTTGAGACGTTGCAATTTTCGAAAATTAAAATAGTTTGGTTAAACAAATTTAGAAAACGTCTCTACCTAATTTTTACAGTTGTTACTATTTCACTGAATATTACGCAAAAACTACTCATATTTTCAAAAAAAATTAATGATAATAGTTTAAAACCTAATTTGGAACAAGTGGTTTCATTAAAAAAGGGTCGCCATCTGCAATATTGTAGATTCCGGAAAAAATGTATACAATTGCAATTTTCGAAAATGTAAGGACTTCAATGAAAGTCGGACCTGTGTGCTCAGAGAAAAGGACTAAGAGAAAAAAAGAAGAGTTTTGGAGCACTTTTGGAAAACAAATTGTTTACGTATTTATTAAAAAAAACGTTCTTTCTCGCAAAATTATTCGAAAACAACTCATCTTTTTATCACATAACTGTCTTCATTTAAAGATGTGGTTTTTAGAACAGATTTAATTAAGAAAAAATCTTATCTTTAATACTGTAGTTGTAGAAAAACTTCTAAAACTTTTTTAAAAATTTGAAAATTCTGAGAATTTAAAAGACTATTTATAGTAGATAGCTGCAGTTTATTTTTTGATTTGGCCGGGAATCACATCAGGAACCGCCTCAGAAAGGTAGCATGCTGCCCCCACACGAGGGGCCCATAATATATAAAATATAATATCAAAAGAAAATAATAATTTGTCCATGTATTAAGTTTTCGAGACCATTTACGATCCACCTCTTTTATATGAGTGATCTGTACCCAAATATCGACTACCATGCACTACTGCCCAGCAGATAAGAGTATTTGAATTAGTTCTTGAAAGTGTCTCTTCCCTTGAAATTTATGTAGCGGCCACTTGACGAGAAAATCCTGAAAAATGCCATTCGAGCGGTCTCACTCGGCCTGCAAGAAATCCCGCTCCCAAGACAACTGAATACAAACGAGTGGGGGAGCCTCGAGCCCCCCGCTCAAATGCTGCCGCCCCGAGAAGGCGGCGAAGCAGCAAAAGCACCCGGAGAGCCGGTTGGAGCCGGCACGGGGCGCCTTCCTTTGACGGGGAATCGTTGCTTCTCCTTAGCTCAGCCCACTCCACCTATATTCCCTCTTCGGGTTGTTGGGCTCGCACGTCTCAAGAACCCCCGGCCGCTGGGAGACTCTTCACCCTTTCACCCGCTTGGCGTTCACCTGCTCCAAATTACGAGGACGTGCAGACACACATGGGCACGTCTGTTGAACAAACTCTCTAAACCACTCTGAAATACATTCGCTGGCGCCGTCGACCAACCACTTGTCCGTTCAAGTTCCGCAAAGACGGTCTCTCCCGTCTGAATCCCCTTCTCAATTCCAGTTTGCTTCGTTATAGGCAGTCACCGTTCTGACCATCTGATCAGCGTAAGAACAACCACCTTTCATCACGTAAACCCCTCACGGAAGACTGCGCTTTTCAAAAAAACAACATAATAAGTAACTTGAAACTATTTCGTTAACATCTTCGTCACCTTAACTCAGGCTCGCTACATTCTCACCATCTTTCAACGCATGTTAGAGCATCGCCATCCACCTCAACCAAATTCGTTCTCTGTCCCGGTGTACGGCGTTCGTGAGGAGCGAGAATTCCGTAGCGTTGCATGGTGTGGTCCGTGCTCAAAGCCAACACCGTATAGCAGCAGGCCTCCCTCTGCCTTCCGCCCAATGCCCACCGCTCACCGTCGAACGCCCACAGCCTACTGCCTGCCGCCCACCTTCCAACAACGTCAACTGCCCACAGTACATTTCTCAACGCCCCCGCTCAACGCCCACAGCACAAAGCCTACAACCCACTGTCCCCCGCTCACCACCTACTTCCCACAGCCAACCGTCCACCACCCAATGGCAACGCCTATTGTCCACTACACACCCATCCCTAACGCCCACCACTCACCACCCAACGCCTACCTCCCACCGTTCACCACCATCACCCACAGCTCAATGCCCAACTTTCACCGCCCAGCCCTCATCGCCATCCGCTCAATTCCCACCACTCACAACTCAAACTCAAACACTCACCGCCCAGAGTCGAACGCCTACTGCCCACCACCAGACGCTCAACTTACACCACCCACCGCTTCTCCGCCCTCCACCCACTGCCCATCGCCCACCGCCGCCAGCGCTCCGCCCGGGGCCTCGACCGCCGCAAATATTCAAATTGCGATCTGGGCGGACTGTGTTTAATGTGCACTCGGTGGTGGCGCCGCCTCTGCGCAAACCCCCCACGGAGAACAAGTGTTATGTATGAAAATGAACGGGAGCTCGGTTTGCTTACAGTTCGCCAAATGGAAGTGGCAGCGGTGTTCGCTGGCGGAAACTGGAGCGGGAAAGGCAACAACGGCCGAAGTCACGATCAAAAACTTGCCCGCTAGATTCGCGTTCGAAACATAATATTCGTAGACAGAACACGAAGGAGAGAATTGCCTAAAGCTGAGCAATAGTAGATGTAGTAGCTGAAGAATCGATGGGCAGTAGTCTCGAAGGTAAATATTCTCGTAATCGCATAATGGCAGGGTATACGTCTTTATGAAAAGGAACCAATGGAGACTGCGATAAATGTTGAGTAGTCAACTACCATCGCATGTCGCGCGGCGGAAGAAAAAGCAACAGAAGGGAAAGCAGGCAGGAAGTGGGTAGGGAAGACCGGGGTTGAGCGAGGCGGGTCGAGGGAGTTACTGGGCCTGTGCGGGTCTAACTGCGAGAGGTGGACAGCGCAGCCAGTCGCGGTGCCGCTGGACGGTCCTCGGGCGAGTGGGTGGAGTGGGCGAGCGAGTGGGCGGGCGCGCAGGCAGCGGCGGAAACGAGGGCGTGCGCCTCGCCGCGTCGCGCCGCCCCGCTGGCTGGTCGCATCTGTCAGCTGACCGTTGGGCCGAGGGCACAGACTCATCAGCCCGCAAACAGTGAGCAAGGCGACATGAACTACGAGGCTGTGGCTCTATACATTTTTCTTCACTCAAAATAAATCTGCACGAATCTTCAAGTGAATATCATTACACCATTTATTTGTGATATGGCCCGCTAGCGATATCAAATATTTTTGTGTTACGACAGTCAATATTCTATAATAATAATAAAAGTGAATCTAACAACACATAACCGAAATCGAAACGACAAAACATAGGTATGAATTATTTTCATTCCATTCTTCAGGATTGTTCTTCCGGAGACCGCGAAGTCGTCACTGTCGATGTGCAGTGCATTATTGATGAATTGTGTTTGTTCAATAAATGCAATTCTAATCATAAGCAATGCCGACTCCGAGCTCTGACGAGCTGTTTGTGTGCGTTGGAGTTCACATATTAATTAGGTGTATATTAATTACGTCAATATTAGGTTATTGAAGGTTAATATAAATTAATATTCGTTCGGTTAATGTATTTTGAATCACTTCGTATTAGGTTGGTTTTAGATTTGCTGAAACGTTTTAAATGAATGTTATTTTCACCAATGTAAAAACATATAGAAACATTATTTTATCAGAACGTTCAATATTTGCTGGAAAAAATGTAATTGTAGAAATAATTTCTTATTTTAATTTTTATTATCTTATAATCCAGAACATACAGAACCCTGGCTCCCTCAACAGGCGAAGTCTCAGAACTATTTCGTTTCGAAGTCACACCGCGAAGGAGCAATGCAGTAACTTTTGTTTTCATACTATTCATTGCTACGACAAACTCTGACCAATCTGACCATATACGCGTTACTTTCCAACCAAGCAAAACATCTAAAGCCAACCGCGTTCTTGTTTACTCGGGACACTGAAAATCAATTCGCGAAACAGCAGCTAAATTCACGAAGTGGTGCTCAGGCTTGATAAAAGGCTCGAGAAGCCTCACAGTCGGTACGCGAGCTCGAAACTGACCAGAGCAGCGCGACGGGGCCGCGGTCGGTTGTAATGGAAGCCCCAAGAGCGGCCACGCGAGCGCAACACGGAGCGAAGGGCGTGGCGGGGCCGGGCGGGGAGCGGAGAGACGAGGCGAGGCGCAGCGAGCCAGGCGCGCCTGCGTGCGCGCCACGCGCGTAACACAATGAAGCGACGTAATTGCGAAGCAAACAGCCGGGAGGCTTTCAAAGGCGCCCGCAGTCATTCAATCAAGCCGCGGGGCGCGGGGGGCGAAGAAGAGAAGGCCGATTCAAGCCGTGTTATTGGGCGCCGTGTTATTAGTAACGGCGGGAAATTGCGCTGTAAGATTCGCGTGTATCACGACGTCGTAATGCGCAATCTCCATTCGCGAAGACCGCGCAAGTCCGCATTAGAGACGCGCCCGGGAGCGACGAACGTTACGAGGTCGCGTCCCAATACCTATCATTTACGGGCGAGGGAGGGAGAGGACGCGCGGAGGACGTTGACGGAACGCGAAGCGGGGCACGGCGCTAGAAGGCAGGGATGGTGCTGATGAAGAGAAGCACCACAGGACACACAGAGACAAAGCGGAGAAGAGTCGTCCGGCGGTAGCGCAAGGCGCGAAATGCGAGGGGACGGGCGGCGGCCGGATGGGCACAGAGCAGAGGCTGCGATGGCGCGGGAGCGAGGCGCGGCGGCGGCGCGGCGCGGCGAGGCGTGGGCGGGCGCTTGGTCGTCCTTCGCGGGAGAGTCCCTATTAAGGTCGCTTGCACGCGGTAAGCGCAGCGGGGTGCGGGCGGGGGCCGGCGGGCGCTCGCTTGAGGTCAATTGCGCTGGGCGGCCGGTTAACATCCAGCTGATAGAAGCGAGCGGCCTCGAGGGCGGACTGTGCGCGTGCGCTCGACTCGCGGCCCGCCCCAGTGCGCGTCCCCGCCCCGCCCGCCCTGCCCGGCGGGCTACGCGGCGGAGTAATCAGATGGCAAGAGCGCTACCCGCGCGGCGCGCAAATGGCATTTTAAAGTGCAATTTAAGCCCACTGTTACGTTTCAATTGGTCGCTCTTACCGGCATTAAATATTTACTCAGCCGCTACGCCAGTGTTTCTGCGCCGAAGGGCCCGGGAGCTCAGGAGCCGGCCGGGACGCGCCCTGAAAGGAAATCGGGCACGAGAGCTCGACGTGCAATAAAACGATCTGCCGAGATTACGGGCTGCAGATAGATAGCCGAGGAGGTTTCGGAGAGGCCGGGCGAGGGCAGTCGGCTGTTGTTCTAAAAGTAGAATCAGACTCATTTCGGTTGCGAAATTAATTTCACGGTTTGGAGAAGTCTGGAACAAACAGCGAGAAAGCGCTCGCGCAGCGTCTTTCCCGCGTCGCCGGCGGAGGCTCCTTATGAACCGAGAAACAATGGCCGCCGCCGACGCGCCCCAGAAGATGTCGAAGTTGCTGAATTCGTGTCTCGGAGCGGCGCCTTCTGGCGAGCTCCACGCCCCTCTCCCCGGCCCCTCGCTCCCCTCGAACAACTTCGGGGCGCCGCAGGATGCGGCGGATCCGCCAAAGAAAGGGGGGGAGTGGGTGAAAAAGAACGCTACCGCGAGAGCCGTCTGAGGAAATACGCAGGTAGACCCGCTACAAATATCGGACCGCCCTTCCCTGGCGTTCGCGCCGGAGAAATACCAACGAGTCGCAAATGGAGCGCGCGGCCACGGCGGGGGCGGAGGTGCGAGGGGCGGAGGGCGGAGGGCTCCTTGCGTGGGGGGAGCGCGGGGGCGTCGTAAAAGCGGCGTGAGAGGAGCGAGCAGCCGTGAGGGGACGGGGTGTGAGGTCCTTGGAATCGGCGTGGAGGGCCGTGAGGGCCACGAGAGGGCGTGGTGGAGTGGACGTGGAGGCAGCGTGGATGTGGTGAGGCGGAAACCGGGCTGTGAGACGTGAGCTGTGAGAGGAAGTGAGGCGAGGCTGTGGAGGCGGAGGGCGGCTCGCGGATGGTAAAGGGATGCTGAAGCGACTGAAGGATGGAGATGATGCCACCGCACGATGCGGAAAAAAACGCGAAGACGAGGTCGACAGTCGGCAAGGAATGCGAGAGAGGAACTTATAGGAAAGACGGAACGAAGTAACTAAGGACAAGGTAGGCAGGTAAAATTAAACAAAGAACAAGTGGAATGGGGGGAAGGACGGAACAGACAACTGTGAAATGACAAGGAAGAAAATATACAGAACAATACAGTAACAATTAAAAACCTATTAATAGATATTAACATAAATATTGTTGTAATTTGATACACTTAAGATATGATGGACTGAAAATTAAAATCTGTACGGTCACGTCGAGATCAATATACTTAAGGAACTGGATATGTCAATGATTCAACAATATTTCAATAAATATTTTCAGGGCATATAAAAATTAAAAACAAATGAAGGGTGGTTGCAAAAAGAGGCGGCATGCATGATCCAAGGGCACGCGTGCCCAAGAGTAGACGTGCGTCCACCTCCTAAAGGAGAGATGGAAGTGAGAATATCGGAAGAGCGCTCAAGGGCCTGTGAAACAGAAACATAAGATAAAGCAAAGGCACGAAAGGACGCGTGGAGGACCGAAAGAAAAATCACCCTGAAGGAAAACAAAGCAAAAAGAAGAACGGGTGAACCACAGATGCCAACGAAGATGGGAACGACAAGGAGGACGGAGCAACTCAGGTAAAGGAGTCGTCGGGGACGACCCGGAAGTGGATCCGGCTGAGGCGGCGGAAACGACGACAGCGGAGGAAGAAGGAAAGTAGAGGCGGCTGCGACGCAATACTCTGTCCTGGAGACGGGGTCCCTGTCGTATTAGCCTACCTCCACACAAATGGTATTCCGGCAGGAGGGGCAGAAGGGGGCGACGCGAAGCGACGCTGGGGAGGCGTGATTTATGTCCGCGGCGGCAGCGGAGGTGGCGGCAACGGTGCCGGTTGGGGCAGTGGCGGTGGTGGTAGCGGTGGCGGCGGTGGAGGCGGCGGTGGTGGTGGTGGCGGTAGTGGTGGTGGAGGCGACGGTGGAGGGGCGGTGGAGGCGGCGGGTGGAGGCGTCGGTGGAGGCGGGCGGTGAAGCGGGAGGCGGCGGCGGAAGCCGCAGTGGGGCGCATGGGGGCGCCCGTTGCAGACCATCTTTCTACCCGCCCTACTCTTCGCTCTCCCTGACTCCTCTTCCCATTCCCCCGCCCCGCCCCGTCGCCGGCCGCAGCCATTGCTCCCGGTGGCAACAAATTGCGACACTCACGCACCCGGCACGCCCGCCGAATCCGCCTCCCTACTCCTCTCTCCTCCTTCTGGCGCCGCGGCCGCCGTCGGGAGAAAAAATCCAAGATGGAGCGCTGCCGAGGGAAACCCTAACACTTTCCCTCCGCACTTCGCCTTACGAACGCCATTGCGCCGGAAAAACAGTTCGTGACACGAATTGGCAACGTCACCGACAAATAGATGAAGCCTCATGATTCAAGTTATTAAATGAGAGACGCGCTCGATAGCGGACACAGTGCACAGTAGCACCACAATGACATTGCGACTTTGGCCCTTGATATCTATTCACCCGATTAGCAATGTCATTCTCCTCATTACTTGCCCCCTCGAGTAATTTCATGACTGTTTTGATGATCTTAACCATAGTCAACCAAATGATACTACTGCACTTCTCAAACAAGCAAATCGATTATCTCGGTTATCACATTCTGACTGTGATAATTAAAGAACAGGATTAAAATCAATGTTAATTCGTTTAAGGACGTTACATATTTATAAGAAAGCGAACTTTGTGCAGTAAATTTTTCAATATTTTAATATTACTATATATGTATAATAGAAACCTACATTTCAAACGTTTATAACAATTCAATTCAAAATAATTTCGAAGCATTACACTGGCACGTTTCAGAGACAAGAAGCGATTGTTTTTGTTTTTTTTTTCGAACTCGTAATATTCAGTAATTTGCTGTGTCAACACACAAGTTCAAATATGAAGGAAATTGGTATGAGTTTCCACAGAAAGAAAGACAAGAACGCAGCGTAGGGAAAGCTTAACAACCAAACCCGACGCAATGAATAAAAACCGCGTTATACGAGCGTCCCCTTCGTCATCATTCCGCGTTTCGGCGCCTAGCGTGCGCGGTGGGTGGCAGCCACCGCCCGCCCGCCCGCGGCGGAGCGGGCGGTGCTCGCGTGACGCATACGCGGCCGATAACCTCGTCGCTGCAGCTCGCTCTCCGCGTGCCGGCGGGCGGGCAGGAGGGCGGGCAGGCGAGCGAGCGGGGAGGGCGCGAGGCCGTTGACCCGCGCGGGGGTTGTGAATGAACGCCCCCTCTGCCCCCGCCCCCGCGCTGATTCACCGCCCGGCCGTAAAAATAAAACTTCGCCTCCAATTGAAGGAGCAAGACGGCGCGGCGGAGGCCTCTGGGAATGTGAATCTTTGATCGAGATCCTGCGGGGGAGGCGCGGACGCGAAAGAAGAGAGGGAGCAGAAAAAGAAAGTTGCTTTCACCGGAACAACACAGGACGTGAGTGTGGAGAGAGACAGAGGGCCCCCCGGGAAAACACACGCGAGAGGGCGCCTCAGCGGCGGGGCGGCGGGGCGACGCGCCCGCGGGCGTGTAAGTGGCGGTCAAAAGCGGGCAGAGGCCGCCGCGGTTGGCGGCACTTAACATGGGTCGCGACGATCGAAGCAAAGCCTCTTCTGGAGCTCCTGGCGATTCCACTGAAATTTCCCTTTGCGGAGAATAAGAAGAAACGCAGAGATATTGGGGTCGCGGGCACTACCCTTATGTATGCGATAAAGCTGAAGGTTCGAATAGATAGAAGTGCTTCAGTGGGTGACGTCACGAGAATTTCCACTCTATATAAAAACATCATACAACCCTAACATAAAGTGTTTTCTTTGTTAGGAATAATGATTCTTTTACAATTATTAACTTCTTTATTTGTTCAAATATACTCCCAGGAAACTATTTAATTCGAGATATTTGTTAACAAATCATCACGTCAAACACATAAGCATAGAAATGTACATATATAGTTCGGAATTTTTAAAATATTTATTTTTAACAACTTATATAACATGTTAATAAAAAATGGAAAATATGCAACATGAGTAAAAACAGACATTATTTCTATTCATATTGCATCTATGGAGGACCTTTAAAAATACAATTGTAATGAAGTACGACATTAGTAAAACATTTACAACAGATCAAAGTATGCAAAATAAATTGGATTCATTATACCTAATCTGAATTTAAAACCCTCTAAAGCATCATTATTTCTCACTGTTTCTCATAATATTGTGTCGAACTTTTACTTACAAAGCATGCTCTTTCGACACACCTAATATCAGTGGCGTCCTCACATATTTGCGCTAAGTGCGATCATAAGTATTTCGGTGACCTGCCACAGCGTGATCTGGAGGTTTCCCGAACCTCCCATTCTCTACTTGCGGCTGCCTCGTGCGTGAGCGGGCTACAGCGCGTCGCAAGGCGAGGGGGG
>BOPP01000023.1:11534514-11548614 GCA_017312745.1 Gryllus bimaculatus | reverse complement strand
GGGGGGGTGGCCGCTCTCGGCGCCCCACAGCGCGCGCCCACCAGCAAGAGGCGGCGAGGGCGACCGACGCGCCGCACCAACAGTTCCGCGGGCGGCGCGCGCGCTACCGTCCGGCCGAGTGCCCGCGCGGCCGCCCGAACGCCCTTTGTCCAGGCCCCACGCCGCGGGCGAGAGGCCCGGCGACGCGCCGCCCCCGCAGCAGAAGAAGCGTGCGGTTATTGATGCCGGTCGCGCCCCTCATCGCCCCGGCGCCGCCCGCCCGCTCGCCCGCGCCCGGGCCGCCGGCGCCGCTGGTTCAGGCGCTTCGCAGCCGGCGCGATATCGACCTGGTGGCGAGCAGCCCTAGCCACGGTAGCCCCGCCTACAACGGTAGCAGCCCGCAGGTCCGCGAACCCCTACCGCATACCAGCGATGTGGCATAGTTTCAATACCCAGAATCCACAGCTCTGGAACACACCGTGCGCTCTCTGAAATAGACGGTTTTTTAAGCTGATTTGTAATCTAATTCAATAGCGAGAGCCAACTCTAAAATGGGACAATTTAAATTATTCTTAGTTAATATTCTTACAAGTCTATAATAAAATATGATTAGATGCCATTAAATCGGCAAAAAAAAACCACAAAACATATGTTCCAATGGGGAGTCTCACCGATCACTGGTCAGCTCAGCAGTATCTAATGCAATGCTTTTTGGAGCCATTTTTGCGAAAATTTTGAAAAATTCTTTGAGGTTCCTCGTAAAGTACTCCCCAAAATCAAAATATTCGTTTGAAATTCGAAGAGCCGCGACATAAGCTATGTCGATATCAATTGGGAATATCAGTTTTGGTGAATGGCTTGCCAACGGTTTAGCCACTAGCGTTGTTCATTAAAAGATTGTAATTGTATTTTGCGTACTGACAAAGCGTGTACAATATGATAATAGAAAGCAATTTACTGCAGGTATGAAAAAGAATTATCCACGTTTTGGGTGTCAGACTCCCACAAAACGATTTTTCCTGCCGCATTACAATACTTTTTTTCTACACTGCATAAGAAGTATGCGTTACAGTACGCAAACATTTCATATTTTCTATAAAATGTGAGTCGTTTTTGGGATAAGGAAGCGAATTTAAACATTTTACGTAGAGCTACTATTGTTGACTTCTTTACGGTACAATTATCGGTCATAGGTGTGGTCGTCATTATTGCAACGAGTATCTGAATAGGTAATGGCAGAAATAATATTGAAACATTTCACAATATATCATCCCGGTTCGAATGCATCAGCAGAGAAAAAGAGAGCAGATAGGGCCAGAGTAGAGTATAGTCGATGTAAAATACAAAATAGCTATTTTTGAATATCCATTTGTTCTCTTGCTGAAAAACATGTGATTAAGAAAGAATTTGCTATAACTATTGTGAGTGTGATATTCCCACTCCCTACCACAATTCGATTAATTAATCTCATAAGGGGCGCGTGACGGGAGCCTGTGAGGTGAAATTGTTGAGTGCACAATTTACTACTGAATGCGTGGCGAGGGCATTACGTAACATTTTAGAGACTTAAACGAGATAGTTGGCGATGATCGTTCGTAGAGGAAGAGAAAACAACTTCCACACAGCTATACACGGAGCTACCTATCTTAACGTCTATCATTAAATTATTGTTAATGATGATCATGGGCAAAGGATGGTTGCACGGTGTTCGCTTCACTGGCTGGACGTCAATCTTTCTACTAGACTACTCACGTGCCAAAGGCGCCACATGGGGTACAGTAATTAGTTAATTGAGATCAAGTACCTGTTGACACACTACGAACAATATTAGCCTTTCCCTAGAATAATGAACCTCGTTGAGGACGCCACGAATTCTTGTAGCAAGTATGAATGTGAAAAAGAGAATGCGCGGTACGGAGTGTTAAATTTAGTGGTTAATCCCACGAGGTTGTAAATAATTAATGCTAACAAAGAGAGAGGTGAGAGTAAATTCATATGTGCTGTCTTGACCTGTAGAGAGCTCTCTGGACAAATAATTTGATGGTTTTGTTCAGAGCATTACATGAGGGCGGCCGCTTCACGGGACGATGGGGTTGATATTTTATCTATGTACCGGGTTTTAATAAAGTCTCTAATTGGGCTTCTTGTTTCCGTCGTCAGTATTTTGCCGGGTGAAAAGTAAAGCCTTGTGTACCGGAAGAGAGGGTTGCGCCAGCGCGCTAACGGTCCAACCAGTGCAGTCCCGATTACGCGACTGATGGTCTAAAGATTGACAAATTAGATATTTACCTTTAAATCGGGAACAAATAAAAAATGAAATTCCTGTTGTTCCGTAGGCCGAAGACACATAAGATCTTGATGATAGAGGGAGAGAGGGACACAACACTGGAGAGATTTCTCATCTCAGGTTTAATGTTTTTGAATTGTGAGAGTTTCAGGATAATTGTCAATTTCTACTTTACAATAATTGCTGTACTTCGACTTATTCCTAGAGGGTATTCTAGGCAATATCACTTGTGGTATTTCGGATTAACAGACGTAGGGAGAGAGGTTGAGATTTGGTAATAGTAACCGTAAATAATAATACGACTGTGCCTTCGGAACTTCAAAAGCGATTCCCAATCTGCATAAAATGCTTGCCCTCAACTGGGGGATTCGTACTATACTTTAAGAGAATTGAACGTTTGCAATTTTCGGAAAATTAAAATAGTTGGTTTAAATCAAGATGTTTAGAGAAACGTCTCTAACCGGTAATTTAAGTTGTTTACTATTTCTACTGAAGTTATTACGGCAAAAATCTACTCCATTTTCAAAAGAGAGAGAGATACAATGGAGAGAGAGGGCTAAGTCGGTTTCATTAAAAAAGCGGTCGCCATCTGGCAATAATGTGATTCCGGAAAAAATGTTATACAATTGCAAGGAGAGAGAGAGAGAGGAGAGTGACTTCAAAATGAAAGAGAGCCGAGAAGATGAGAGAGAAAGAAGTGTTGTGTGAGACTTATTGAAAACAAGAGTTGTTTACTGTATTTATTAAAAAAAACGTTCTTTCCTCGCAGAGAATTCGATTGAAGACATACTCATTTTTATATATAACTGTCTTCATTTAAAGAATTGTGGTTTTTAGAACAGGATTTAATTAAGAAAAATATCTTGATACTGTTAATAGGTACGCCAAAACTTCTAAAACTTTTGTAAAAAATTTTTTTGATAAATTCTGAGAATTTAAAAGACTGATTTATATGTAGATAGCTCAGTTTATTGTTTGTGATGTTGGCCGGGAATCGACCATCAGGTAACCGCCTCACGAAAGGTGACGATGCGTGCCGGGCCACACGAGATGGAGGGGTAGAAATATAATATCAAAAGATAAATAGATAATTTGTCCATGTATTACAGTTTTCGAAGACCATGGGTTGGAGAGATATGAGGTGATGCTGCATCAGGGCAATATTCGACTAACATGCACGTGAGGTGGTCGAGAGATAAGAGTATCTTGAATTAGTTCTTGAAAGTGCTCTTCCCTTCGGGAAAGTTTATGTAGCGGCCAGCTTGACGAGAAATCTGAAAAATGCCCTTCGATGTCGGGTCTCGGAGCGTCGGCCTGCAGAAATCCGCTCCAACAACTGAATACAAACGAGTGGGGGAGCCCTCGAGGCCCCCCGCTCAAATGCTGTGCGGCCCCGAGAAGGGACAGAGCGTAGAGGAGAAAGAGTGAGCACGAAGGCGCCTGATACGCCGTATGGCGGGAATCGTTGCTTCTCCGTTACGTGAGCCCGACTGCGAACCTATATTCCTCTTCGGGTTGTTGGCTCGGCCGTCTCAAGAACGGCTGAGAGCGGCCGTTCAGCCCTTTCACCCGCTTTTGGGCGTTCCCTGCTCCGAAATTACGAAGGACGTTGCAGACACCAGGGGGGGCAGCAAAGCTGCTGTTGAACAAACTCTCTAAACACATCTGAGATACATTCGCGGTGGCGCGAGAGCGTTCAGTTCCGCAAAGACGGTATATCCCGTGTGAAATCCCCTTCTCAATTCCCCAGTTTTTGCTTCGTATAATGAGAGGGGCAGTCAACCGTTTGGACCATCTGATGTGAAGCGTATAGCAACAACGCACCTTTCATTCACGTATAACCCCTCACGGAAGACTGCGCTTTTCAAAAAAAAAACATAGATAAGTAACTTGAAACTATCTTCGTAACATCTTCGTCACCTTAACATCAAGCTCGAGGGAGATGTTCTAACGCGAATTTTAGGAGAGCCGAGTGTGCGGTTGTCTGTCACCGGGTACGGCGTCGTGAGGAGCGAGATTCCGTAGGCCGAGGCTGCTCAAAGCCAACACCGTAGTAGCAGCAGGCCTCCCTCTGCCTTTCCGCCAATGCTCACCGCTCGACGGCGAGGAGGCTGCCTGCCGCCACGTTCCAACAACGTCAACCTGCCCAGTGAGGTGGCCGAGGGTGCGCCGCACTAGCACAAAGCCTACAACCCACGTGTCCGCGCTCAACTATCTTCCACAGCGAAGAAGAGAGTGGCGAGACGGCCTATTTGTCCACTACCCCCATCCCTAACGCCACACTCGTCACGGCACCCAACGCCTACCTCCCGACCGTTCACGAACAATCACCACAGCTCAATGCCAAACTTTCACCGCCAGCCCTATCTGCCATCCCCCCGCTCAGATCCACCACCTTCACAACTCAAACTCGCAGGACACTCAACGCCCAGAGCTCGAATCGCCCTGACTGGCGCGAGCAGGAGAGAGTACACCAAGCCCAGCCGCTTCTGTCTCCGCCCTCCACCCGACTGCCCATCGCCGCACCGCCGCCAGCGCTCCGCCCGAGGAGTGAGTGAGATCTGGGCGGGATGTGTTTAATGTGCACTCGGTGGGTGGCGCCGTCTCTGCGCGGAAACCCCAGGCAGAGACAGAGTGAGTGTATGAAAATGAACGGGAGCTCGGTTTGCTTGAGCAGTTCGCCAATGGAAGTGGCAGGGTGTTCTGGCGGTAAAGCTGGAGCGGGGGAAACAGGGCAACACGGCCGAGAGTTCAGGCGAATCAGAAACTTGCCCGCGAGGACTTCTGCGGGGTTCGAAATGACATAATATTTCTAGACAGAACTACGAAGGAGAGAATTGGCCTAAAAGCTGAGCGAATAGTAGATGTAGTACGGCGCGTGAAGAAGGGATGGCAGCTCAGTCACATCGAAAGGGGTAAATATTCTCTGTAATCGCAGATAATGGTAAGCAGGGGTATACGTCTTTATAAAGGAACCGAAATGGAGACTGGGCGATATAATGTTGAGGGTAGTCAGCTACTCATCGCATGTGCGCGCGGCGGAAGAAAAAGCAACAGAAGGAAAGCAGGCCAGGAAGTGGGTAGGGAAGACCGGGGTTGAGCGAGGGGTCGAATAGGAGTTACTGGGGCCTGTGTCGGAAGATGTAACTGCGAGGGTGGAATCAGGCGCAGCCAGTCGCGGGTGCCGCTGGACGGTCCTCGGGCGAGTGGGTGGAGTGGGCGGAGCGAGTGGCGGGCGGAGAGCGGAAACGAGGCGTGGGCGCCGCGTCGCGGCGCGCCCCCGCTGGCTGGGAGCAGGCTGACCGTTGTGGGACAGGGGTCCGCGGGAACAGACTGCGGATCAGCCCGCAAACAGTGAGCAAGAGGGACATGAACTGACAGAAGAGAGTTTATTCACTCAAAATATAAGGTCTGCACGAACTTGCAAGTGAATATCATTACAGCAGTCGGAGTGAGTGAGAGGGCTCCGCTGAGGATATAAAGTGAGTACGACAGTGCATTTTATTCTATACTATAATATATAAAAGTGGAAGTTGCCTAACAACAAATAGACCGAAATCGAAACGGAACAAGACCCTAGGTATGAAGGTGTATTTTCGATCGCATTTTTCAGGGATGGTTGTCTCCGGAGACCGGATAGTCGTGGGGCACTGGTCGATGTGCAGTCCACATTATTGATGAATTGGGTGTGGTTGACTATCAAGAGAATGCAATTGAGAGAGAGAGAGACTCCGAGCTCTGCGAAGCTGTTTTGTGTGCGTTTGGAGCTTCAGCAAATGAGGTTAATTATGTGTATATTAATTACGTGTCAGATATTGAGTGAGAGTTAATGAGATCTGAGAGCTGTTCGGGGATTAACTCGGGAGAGACGCGTAATGAGGTTTGTAAAACTCTCTCACGCATGCTCTGAATTACGTTTGTAACTGAATATTGTTATTTTCAAGGCGGGAAATGTAAAAGACATATAGGAAACATGTTTTTATCAGGAACGTTGCAATATTGAGAGAGAGAGAGAGGCTAAGCACAATAATTCTTATTTATTTTTATTGACGAGTCGAGAGAGAGAGAGAGCTGGCTGCGAGAGCAGGAGAGAGAGAGTATTTCGTTTCGAAGTCACCACCGCGGGCGAGCGAGCAATGCAGGTGAGACTTTTGTTTTCAATACTATTCATTGCTAACGACAAACTCTGAACAAGGTCGACCATGATACGCGTTTACTTTCCCAACCAAGCAGAAACATCTGAAAGGGGCCAACCGCGTTCTTTGTTTACTCGGGAACACTGAAAATAATTCGCGTAACAGGCAAGCTAAGAGAGGAAGTGGGTGCTCAAGTGCTTGATAAAGGTCTCGGACACGCACAGCCTCACAGTCCGGGTACGGCGGAGCTGAGAACCTGGAGAGAAAGAGCGGGGCGACGGGGCGCTGTGAGGGAATGGAAGCCAAGACGGCCACGCGGAGCGCAACACGGAGGCGAAAGGGCGGGCGGGGCGTGGGGCGGGCAGCGAGAGACGGGCGAGGCGCAGCGAGCAGGGCGGCCCTGCGCTGCGCGGCAATGGTAACACACAACTGAGAGAGTGCGTAAGCAACGCAGGAGGGTGAGAGAAGGACGCGCGCGAGTCATTCGAGATCAAGCCGCGCGGGCGCGGGGGCGAAGAAGAGAAGCCGAGGATTCAAAGAACCGTGTTATTGGCGTTATATGTGAGTAACTGGCGGGAAATTGCGGCTGTAAGGATTCGGGTGTATCACGACGTCGTCCATGCGCAGTGCTCCATGGTCGCGGAAGACGCTGCAATCGCATTAGAGACGCGCCCCGGGAGCGACGAACGTTAGCGGGAGCGTTGCCGGATGAGAGTGACGGGCGGGGAGGGAGAGGAGCGCGAAGGACGTTGACCCGAACGCGACAGCAGGGGGCAGCGGCGCTAGAAGGCAAGGGATGGTGCTGATGAATGAGAAGCACCACAGTGACACACAGAGACAAAGGCGGAGAAGAGTCGTCCGGCGGTAGCGGCAAGGCGCGAAATGCGAGGGGACGGGCGGCGGCGGAGTGGGGGCACAGAGCAGAGGCTGCGATGGGCGCGGGAGCGAGGCGCGGCGGCGGCGCGGCGCGGCGAGGCGTGGGCGGGCCTTGCCCGTCGTCTCGCGGGGAGGAGTCCCTAATTGAAGGTCGCTTTGCCACGCGGTAAGCGCAGCGGGGTGCGGGCGGGGGCCGGGCGGGCGCTCGCTGAGGTCATTGCGCTGGGCGGCCCAGGTTAACATCAACAGCTGATAGAAGCGCAGCGGGCCTCGACGGGCGGAGCTGTGTGGTGGCCGCCTCGACTCGCCCCGCCCGGAGTGCGGTGCCGCCCCGCCCGCCCGCGGCGGGCAGCGGCGGAGTAATCAGATGGCAAGAGCGCTACCCGCGCGCGCGCAAATGGCATTTTTTAAAGTGCAATTTAGCCCACGAGGGGCTCACTGGACCGGCATTAAATATTTACTCACCGCTTACGGTGGCCGAAGGCCGGGAGCTCGACCGCGCACGGGAACGCGCCCTGAAAGAGAAAGGGGGGCACGGAGCTCGACGTGCAATAAAGCGATTTGGCCGAGGATGGCTGCATAGATAGATAGCCGGGGAGGAGGTTTCGGAGAGGGGCCGGGCGGGGCAGGTCGGGGGAGAGAGAGTAGAATCAGTACTCATGGAATTCATTTCACGGGTTGTGAAGAAGTTCTGGGAGGGAGAGAGAGAGGCGCACGGTCCCCTTTCCGCGTCGCGGCGGAGCTGCCTTATGAACCGGAAACGGGATGGCGCCGACGCGCCCCCAACGAAGATTGTCGGAAGACAATCTCGTGTGGCTCGGAGCGCGCGCCTTCTGTGCGAGCTGCCACGAACACTCGGCTCGGAGAGGGGCGCGAAGCCGGATGCGGGATCCGTCCAAAGGAAAGTGGGGGGAGTGGGTGAAGAAAGAGCTACCGGGCGGGGGGGGAGAGTCGTGAGGAAATACGAGGTGAGACCCGGCTGAGCAGAGTATCGACCGCCCGCCCGACGCGGAGCAGAGGCCAACGAGTCGCAAATGGAGCGCGGGCACCAACGTCAGGGGCCGGAGTGCGAGGGGCGAGGGCGGGGTGGGGGAGCGCGGGGCGGTCCGTAAACAGCGGGGGCGTTGAGAGGAGCGGAGTCAGCCGTGAGGGGGACGGGGGTGGTGAGGTCCCTTGAGATCGGGCGTGGAGGGCGTGAGGGCCACGAGAGGGCGTGGTGGAGTGGCAACGTGGAGGCGAGCGTGGACGTGGGTTAGAAGGCGGAAAGACGAGAGTGGAGGCGTGCCTGAGAGGGAAGTGAGGCGAAGTGAGGACGGAGGGCCGGCTCGCGGATGGTAAAAGGGGATGGGAAGCGACTGGAAGGATGGAGATGATGAGGGCGGCACGGATGCGCGAATAATAAAACTGTTCTGAGGAATGTTATCGATGGTTCCGACATGTTCTGGCAAGGAATCGATGATGTTAGGATACTTATAGGTATTAAGACGGAACGAAGTAACTAAGGACACGATGGTATGCAGGTAAAATTATATCAAAGAACAAGTGGAATGGGGTGGCAAGGACGGAACAGCATCAATCTGTTGAAATGATTCAAGGAATGAAAATATACGAACAATACAGTAAAATTAAAAACCTATTATAAGATATTAACATAATCTTGTTTGTAAATTTGATACACTTAAGATAATGGACTGAAAAATTAAAAATCTGTACGTCAGCGTCGAGACAATATACTTAAGGAACTGGATATTGTCTAATGATTCAACAATATTTCAATAAATATCTTTCAAGGGCATTATAAAAATTAAAACCAAATTGAAGGGTGGTTGCAAAAGAGGCCGGCATGCATGATCAGGGCACGCGTGCCCAAAGAGTTAGACGTGCGTCCACCTCCTAAAGGAGAGATGAAGTGAGAATTCGAAGATGCGCTCAAGGGGCTGTGAAAGAAACATAAGATAAAGCAAAGGCACGAAAGGACGCGTGGAGGACCGAAAGAAAATCACCCTGAAGCGAAAACAAGCAAATAAGAAGAACGGTGAACCACAGATGCACAACGAAGATGGGAACGACACAGGAGGACGAGCAACTCAGGTTAAAGGAGTCGTCGGGACGACCCGGAAGTGGATGGCTGAGGCGGCGGCAAACACGACAGTCGGAGGAAGAAGGAAAGTAAGGCGGCTGCGACGCAATACTCTGTCCTGGAGACGGGGTCCCCCTGTCGTATTAGCCTACCTCCACACAAATGGTATTCCGGCAGGAGGGGCAGAAGGGGGCGACGGCGGAAGCGACGCTGGGGAGGCTGATTTATCGTCCGGCGGCGGCAACGCGGAGGTGGCGGGCAACGGTGCCGGTTGGGGCAGTGGCGGTGGTGGTAGCGGTGGCGGCGGTGGAGGCGGCGTGGTGCGGGTGGCGGTATGGTGGTGGAGGCGACGGTGAGCGCGGACGGTGGAGGCGACGGTGGAGGCGGCGGTGAGGCGGCGGTGGGAGGCGGCGGCGGAAGCCGCAGTTGGGGCGCATGGGGGCGCCCCCGTTGAGACCACTCTTTCTAACCACCCGCCCTACTCTTCGCCTCCCTGACTCCTCTTCCCATTCCCCCGCCCCGCCCCGTCGCCGGCCGCAGCCATTGCTCCCGGTGCGCAACAAATTGCGAACACTCACGCACCCGGCCCGCCCGTCCGACATCGCCTCCCTCTCCTCTCTCCTCCTCTGGCGCGCGGCCGCCGTCGGGAGAAAAAATCCAAGATGGTACCGCGCGCCGAGGGAAACCCTAACACTTTCCTCCGCACTTCGCCTTACGAACCCATTGCGTCCGGAAAAACAGTTCGTGACACGAATTGCACAACGTTCCCGACCAAATAGATGAAGCTTCATGATTCAAGTATTAAATGTAGAGACCGCTCGTATAGGGCACAGTGCCACAGTACAGCCAAATGACATTGCCGACTTTGGCCCTTGATATCTTATTCACCCGATTAGCAATGTCATTCTCCTCATTCACTTCCCCCCTCGAGTAATTTTCTTAAATGACTGTTTCTGATATTCTTAACCATAGTCAAACAAATGACTACTACTGCACTTCTCAACAAGCAAATCGATTATCTCGGTTATCCATTCTGACTGTGATAATTAAAGAAGCAGGATTAAAATCAATGTTAATTCGTTTTAAGGACGTTACACATATTATAAGAAAGCGAACTTTGTGCAGTAAATTTTTCATATTTTAATATTCTTATATGTATAATAGAAACCTTAACATTTCAAAACCAGTTTTATAACAATTCAATTCAAAATAATTTCGAAGCATTACACTGGCACGTTCAGAGACAAGCAAGCGATTGTTTTTGTTTTTTTTCGAACTCGTAATATTCAGTAATTTGCTGTGTCAACACACAAGTTCAAATACTGAAGGAAATTGGTATGAGTTTCCACAGAATAGAAGACAAAGCAACGCAGACGTAGGGAAGCTTAAAACAAACCCAAACCCGACGCATGACTAAAAACCGCGTACTACGAAGCGTCCCCCCTTCGTCATCATTCCGCGTTTCGGCGCCTAGCGTGCGCGGTGGGTGGCAGCCACCGCACCGCCCCGCCCGCCGGCGGAGCGGGCGGTGCTCGCGTGACGCATAGCGGCCGATAACCTCGTCGCATCAGCTCGCTCTCGCCCGGGGGCGTGCGGGCGGGCGGGCGGCTGGCGGGCAAGAGGGCGGGCAGGCGAAGCGAGCGTGGAGGGCGAAGTGGCCGTTGACCGGCGCGGGTTTGTGACTGAACGCCCCTCTGCCCACGCCCCCGCGCTGATTCAGCGCCGCGGCCCGTAAAAATAAAACTTCGTGCCCTCCAATTGAAGGAGCAAGACGGCGCGGCGGAGGCCTCTGGGAAATGTGATCTTTGACGAGATCCTGCGGGGGAGGCGCGGAGCGAAAGAAGAGAGCGGAGGCAGAAAAGAAAGTTTGCTTTCATCACCGGACAACACAGGGACGTGGTGTGGAGAGAGACACGAGGGCCCCGGAAAAACTAACCACGCGGAGAGGCGCCTAGCCGGCGGGGGCGGCGGCGACGCGCCGCGGCGTGTAAAGTGGCGTCAACAGCGGGCAGAGGCCGCCGCGTTGGCGGCACTTAACATGGTGCGACGATCGATAGCAAGCCTCTTCTGGGAGCTCCTGGCGATTCCACTGAAATTTCCCCTTTGCGGAGAATAAGAAGAAACGCAAGAGATATTGGGGTCGCGGGCACTACCTTATGTATGCCGAAAAGCTGAAGGTCGAATAGATAGAAACGTGGCTTCAGTGTGACTCACTGAGAATTTCCCACTCTATATAAAAACATATACAACCCTAACTACAGTTGTTTTCTTTGTTGTAATAATGATCTTTTTACAATTATTAACTTCTTTATTTGTTCAAAATATTACTCCAGGAAACTATTTAATTCGATATCTTGGTTAACAAATCATCACGTCAAACACATAAGCATAGAAATGTACTATATATTCGGAATTTTAAAATATTTATTTTTTAACAACTTATATAACATTTAATAAAAAATGGAAAATATGCAACATGAGTAAAAACAGACATTATTTCTATTCATATTGCATCTATGAGGACCTAAAAATACAATTGTAAGAACTACGACAATTAGTAAAACATTTACAACAGATCAAAGTATGCAAAATAAATTGATTCATTAATACCTAATCTGATTTAAAAACCCTCTAAAGCATCATATCTCTCCCTGTTTTCTCATAATATTGTGTCGAACTTTACTTACAAGCAATGCTCTTTCGACACACCGCTAATATCGATGGCGTCCGCACATATTGCGCTAAGTGCGATTCATAAGTAATTTGGTGACGCTCGCCACAGCGTGATTGGAGGTTTTCCGAACCTCCATTCTCTACTTGCGGCTGCCTCGTGCGTGAGCGGGCTACAGCGCGTCGCAAAGGCGAGGGGGGGGGGGGGTGGCCGCTCCCTCGGCCCCCACAGCGGCGCGCGCCACCAGCAAGATGCGAGCGGGGCGAGACGCGCGCACCAACAAGTTCCGCGGCGCGCGCGCGCTACCGTCCGGCCGAGTGCCGCGCGGCCGCCCGACTCCCTTTGTCCAGGCCCCCACGCCGCGGGCGAGAGGCCGGGCCCCCCCCCCGACGCCGCCGCCCCGCAGCAGAAGACGGCGGTTATTGAATGCCGGTCGCGCCCCTCATCGCCCCCGGCGCCGCCCGCCGCTCGCCGCGCCGGGCCGCCGGCCGCCGCTGGTTCAGGTGCGCTTCGCAGCCCGGCGCGATATCGGACCTGGTGGCGAGCAGCCCTAGCCACGGTCAGCCCGCCTAAACGGTACAGCCCGCAGGTCGCGAACCCCTACCGCATACCAGCGATGTGGCATAGGTTTTCAATACCCAGAATATCAACAAGCTCTGGAACACACGTGCGCTCTCCTGAAATAGACGGTTTTTTAAGCTGGATTTGTAATCTAATTCAATAGCGAGAGCCACTCTAAAATGGGACAAATTAAATTATTTTAGTTAATATCTTACAAGTCTATAATAAAATATGATTACGATTGCCATTAAATCGGCAAAAAAAAACCACAAAACATATGTTCCAATGGGGTAAGGGGAGTCTCACGATCACTGGGTCAGCTCAAGCATATCTAATGCAATGCTTTTTGGAGCCATTTTTGCGAAAATTTGAAAAATTCTTTGAGGTTCCTCGTAAAGTACTCCCCAAAATCAAAATATTCCGTTTGAAATCGAAGAGCCGCGACATAAGCTATGTCGGAATCAATTGGAATACTCAGTTTTTGGTGAATTGGCTTGCCCAACGGTTTAGCCACTAGCGTTTGTTCATTAAGATTGTAATTGTATTTTGCGTACTGACAAAGCGTGTACAATATGAATCAATACTGAAAGCAATTTACTGCAGGTATGAAAAAAATTATCACGTTTTGGGTGTCAGACTCCACAAAACGATTTCCTGCCGCATTACAATACTTTTTTCTACACTGCATAAGAAGTATGCGTTACAGTAGCGGCAAACATTTCATAATTTCTATAAAATGTGGTCGTTTTTGGGATAAGGAAGCGAATTTAAACATTACGTAGAAGCTACTAATGGTTGACATTCTTTACGGTACAATTAATGGTCATAGGTTGTGGGTCGTCATTATTGCAACGAGTATCTGAATAGGTAATGGCAGAAATCAATATTGAAACCATTTCACAATATATCATCTCCGGTTCGAATGCATCACATAGCCTGCCTCTCCAGTCGCGGATCTTCCCTCCCTGGCGCGCATCGAGCCCAGCACAGACTCTCTCGGCCGAAGCGTGGGGTAGAGCTACGCGGGTGGGGAAAGCAGGGAGGGGCAAAGGCAGGGTGAGGCGGGGCGGGGCGAAGTGGTGGAAGCGAGATGGGGTGGAACGGGCAAAGCGGTAGGGAGAGAGCGAGGGGGGATGGGGGTGGGGCGGGACAGTGCAGAGTGGAGTGGGCAGGGCGGGGTGAAGAGAATAAAGCGGGGCGACGTACGTGGGAGGAGCGGGGCGGGCGGGGCGGCACAGGGTGGGGCGGGGCGGGCGGGGCGAAATCGGCCGGTGGGGCGACGCTAGTGGGGAGAATCGGGGCGAGGCGAAGCGGGGCAGTAGGCGTGGCGGTGGGGGGTTGGGGGTGGGGTTGGGGTTGGGGAGGGGTGGGAGCTGAAGGAGGGCAGCGGAGGGGGGGCGAGCGCCGTCTTCGCCCTTGTTTACACAGTCCATCGAGGCCGCGGGAGCCGCCTCTCCGGCGCTGCCATCGACCCTGCCGCGCGCGCGCCCCAACGCTCCCAGAGCGGAGA
>BOPP01000023.1:11515626-11527302 GCA_017312745.1 Gryllus bimaculatus | reverse complement strand
TGTCAAGCTCAAAATGCCAAGAATGCCTATTCCTAACAATGAAAAATCTATTGTATCCAAGCCCTTGATAGGCCACATGGCCGAACAAGAAGAAAATAAATGAAAAAAGCCTTGTGACTGCCACAGCCAGCCGCGTCCCTCAATGGGATTCGTCTCACGCCACCTCCTTCCCCCGCCCAAAGACGCACCATCGCCACCACACAGGCCGCCGCACTCGCAACCCCTAACCACGACTGAAACCGCCGAATTCCGGCCCCGCCGCCCCAGTGAGGCCTCTTCGTGTTTCGCTATCGCGGCGCCATCTTCATTCGCCCCCGCCCTCCCCCACCCCCCGCGACCAAAAGACGCGCGCCGCGGGGGGCGGGCGGAGAAGGCGGGGGCGACGGAACGCTGACGCGGCGAATCCATTTTCACGGAGAAAATGACGCGCGTCCCAATCTCCCAAGAATAACTGGCGCTGCCGCCGTCGGGTAAGCGGCGGCGCCTTTCAGGCCGCGTAATGCGAGACATTAACAGAAAATCCGCCTCGTACATTGCGCGGAGGCGCTGCGCTGCGCTGCATAGCGATGCCGAGGGCTGCAGCCACGCGCCCGAAGCAGAACCGCTCTTCTCCCCTCCACTCCGTCGCTGCTGAGAATTCATTTCGCGCAGAAATTACCGTTCGTCGCACTTCGGAAACCTTCTCCCGTACCAGACTGAATAGTCACAGTAGATGGCAAAATACAACAAAAATGTCAGATTATTATTATTATTTATTATTATTATTATTATTATTATTATTATTATTATTATTATTATTATTACTGCTTCGACATCGCATAAGATTAGTATACTGATCTACGACATTGTATTGTAGTGTAGATGGAAATAATCTCTGTGGGGATCAACCTCTGCTCCAAGAAAATAAGTTAACTTCGTCTATGACTGTGCTAAAATTATTGGTGAACTTTTTATATCTGAATGTCACATTGCACATTTAGTGATGCAAATTTCGTGCAACTGATGAATTGTACGATTAACACTACTGCCCAGCAAGTGAAAAAGTATTAATCACTAAACGATCAGCAAGTTATTACTTTTATTTGCTTACCTGACTGAATTAAAGCGAATAGTGGTCTTCGCTTAGAGGATGCAGCAATTTCTATCCACCGATAATTCTCGGCCGATTGTTCGGCACATTACCCCACTGCTCTACAGGAATTAGCACTCTGTTTCTTTCTCGCCCCTTCGTATTTGTATGAGCACTCCGCGCGATGCTTGTGTTATTATTATTCAATACACTGAGTTAAACTAGTGGGCTAAATGTTCCTCGTACATAAATTATCGGCCCGATACCTATCTATGGATATTCATGACCATCTATTCAGCGGTTATCCGCTCAACAGGGAAGTCCCATCTATTCACAGTGTCAAGGATAAACAGCAAACGTTTAGTATGATCTCCTTCTATTTCGGGCGCCTGCTTTCCAGACTAGGCATAATGGACTGTAAAGCTCGTAGAGCAAACAGAACATGCATTGTAAACATTGAGAAATGAATATTTGAAATTAGAATAATAGCTGCTCGGTGAATATACAATCTCTCTTGAACTGCGAAAACGGTCGCATTAGCCCGCATGATGGTATTAACAAAAATTTCATGAAATACATGAAATGTTAAAATAATGCTCCGTCGATGCAACAAATTGTAACAACTAGAAATGCATAACTCACAAAAAATAACTGAAATTAGCACAAACTTTATATTTTCCGACATATAACAGCAGAAATCGTTTAATGTATTAAGACTTTCGCCCAGCGAAAAAAGGTGGTCGTAAAGTTACGTAATGAAATAGAACCGAAAATACCGAAACTTATTGAAAGAAATACGACATAACAAATTTCAAATTTAACAATAGGTTACACAAATTTGAAGCTAATCTTTAAATAAGACTAACTGAAAATTGGTATCTTTTAGGGTAAATGTAAAATTTATCTTTACTACCGTGCAAAGTGATTGCAATTTAAAGTCCATTTCTACAAGAATAGAGAATTTCTATAATGGGATTTCGGTTTGTTTCTGCTTTCCCCTTTGCACTTGAATAGTAAAGGAATTTGCAGATATTAATAAGATACGAAACCCAAACAGAAATATGAAATGGGGCAAATTCTGATTTAACGTTAAAAGCCACTATCACTACACTTTCAGAATCCTCTATTTCTATAACTCATATTTCAGGTTTGAAAAGTGTTATGAATGTGTCTTATGATTTACTTACATAAAAGATTATACGAATTGGAACAATACATAAAAATCACACATATAAAGCACACGACGCATCAATTATCACAAAAAGGAACTTCATAAATATGAAAGCAACAATGTCACTGAATGGAAGGCGAAAGATAAAGAGTAAATTTAAGTGTATCTCTCTTAACTCAATCGCAATGTTGTATTAAAAGTAACCAATAAATTCTCCGCAGACGCAGCAAATAGCCGTGCATATGCAACGGGCATCACCGCTTCACTTCCCGCACTCTCAGTCTCAAGGATCAGAACCTTCCAAATTGCCGAAAACCCGTCGCCATGCTTCTCCCTCGACTCAAACTCACCGCCCTCCGCACGCACGCGTTTCCAGACGGACCCGCTCTTCGCGTGCCTCCCCCCCCCCGCTCGCCGCGCTCGAGGGCCCTCGATTAATATAGCCGCGCTCCTCTAAGTCAATATGACGCGGCCGCGCGCCGCCCGCCACCCGCCCGCGGCGCGTCTATTTTTGCGGCATCGCTGCGCGACGAGTGACTCAGCGAGCGCCGCCCCCCGTCTCGGCCCCGCTCCGCCCCGCCTGCTCGCCCCGCCGCCCACCCCGCCTCCGCTCCCCACGCTCCGACTCACCTTCCCCACTCGGCTGCGCGCTCCCGCCTCCGTCTCCACCTCAACCGCCGCCGCCTCCGCCGCCCGTGCCTCCGCCCCCGCCAGCGCCGCCTCCGCCTCCGCTCCCGTCTCCGCCTCCACGCGCCTGCGGAAACCACGCGTAGCGCGTGGCGAACCCCTCTCTTCCGGTACACAAGGCTTATTTTCACGAAAATACTGACGACGGAACAAGAAGGCATAAGAACTTAAAACTGTAATAATAAATATAACATACGGCGTGAAGCAGCAGTAATGCTCTGAACAAAACCACTCAAATTATTTTCCAGAGAGTACTCCGCATACAGGTCAAGAACAGCAAATATAATACTCTCATGTAATATTGTAATTAATTAAATTGTCTAACAAAAACGGTTTTCACAAATACTTCAAAAGCGTAGTATATTATGAATGTTCAACAGTTCTTGAAGTGCAAATATATAAGTACCCCAGTCCTTTGCAAACGAAGGATATCAAGAAAGTTGAAGTGCCATGAAGCAACACCTGCATAACAAATATTTAATGGCGGATGGCCTTTACTTTGGAACCTGTCTGTCGCATGCCACTATTCGTGACTTCCGTAATGATGCACGATGAGAATGTGAATTCAGTCGGTACGCCCATTATGAGATTAGGTGGAATATCACAATCAAATATTTGCATTTTTCTCTAAAAGTCAAAACTGTTTCATTGCTTTTTGTATTTTCTCGAATTACTGGGCATCTAAAGATACCACAGTGCCGGAGGCAGCATTGTTTCAATTTTTGAGCGCATGGAATATTAGTAGTAAGGAGGGTATGGGACAGACCAGTTACTTTGGTCTGCTTTGTATTACTTTGTCCTGAAATGAAAAGAAAAAAAATTGGAGCATACGTGTTACCATGTTGTGATTTTAGGCTCGCTAGTACTTGGCCAAAAAATCGCCAGTTACTATGTAAATATGAAACGATTTGCATGTAGCGCTTGAGCGATCTTTTTCATGTAAATGAACATAATACAGAATCAAAGTCCGATCAAGGAGAAACAAGGCAATATTTCACATTGGTTATATCTTAGATATGTTTCACAAATGTCCCTGTCTGCCCAAGTTTTGAAGACAATACATAAATGTGTCGAGGAGGCGTTGAGGGCGAGGGCGGGACGAGAGTATTTCAGGAGCAGATCGGCTGCTGGAGGGGGACGGAGGAGATTTTCCTCAGGCCTTGGCTGTTACATGACGATGCGTCTTCACAAAAGAATGCAGCGCTGCTGTTAACGTTTCTGTCATTTGTTCTACGCATCGCCAGTTGCTTCTCTTCAAAATACCAGTGATGATTAATTTTGTAAACGCGAGACAAGAAAGAAGTCAGTAAGTGGAGAGTAAGAGAAAAACTGTTCGAAAATGGTTTACAACAATATTTAATACTTATTCAGATTTTAAAGTCCACGAAGATACGAAATTCCTGTGGCTTCTGTTTTTACTTGGCAATGAACAACCGACAATTCGCCTCAAAAATTGGTTATAAATACGATACCATTCTGTCTGCGGCCACGTGTTTTGTTTACCATGTATTATTGTTTCCGGAAGTGATCCAATTTATTCATATTAGTTACAATAATGGAGAATAGCTTAATCCGTATCAGTGCAGGCAGAACTCCAGTTGATGTCAATGAACAAATGAACATCATGCTCCGCTTACAACCTGTCTTACGATATGTGCCAAACCCCCTTCAATATTACACTTACAATTCAATAAGGCCCAAGATCTACAATTTTTTTTCCGTCTTAGCATCTGCAAATACGCGATTGATCTGGTGGCCGGCGCTACCTGCTGCTTTCGCGGCCAGCGGTGACGCCGCGCCGCGCGGGCGCGTGTCGTTTAAAAGCGGTGACGTCCGAAATACGAGTGACGTGCGGCGCATCCTCGAAGGCTGCGCGGCCTAAATTTGCAGCGCACGCGAACGCACTTGCCCGCCTGCTCGTCGGCCGCCGCGCCGTGCCGCAGGGCCTGCACGCGGATGCGGCGCGGTGCGTGGGCGTCCAAGGGCGCCCGCGGACGCCAAAATACCGCCAGCGGGTGGGGGTTCAGGTGGGAAAGAGTTAACCGCACCAAGCAAATCACAGCAGTGGGAGGTAGTACGATGTATTTTTCACGAGTAGATTGATTCACTTTCATTTAATCTTTAGTGGGTTTACTGATTTGACAATTATACATTTTGTATATTCGTAAAAAAATTTAATAATAATAAAGATAATATATATTATATATATATATATATATATATATATATATATATATATATAGATAGAGAGAGAGAGAGAGAGAGAGAGAGAGAGAGAGAGAAAATTGAAGTAAAACAAAACATCAATTATATATTTCTTCAATTTGAAAGAAATGACAAATACCAATAATAAATCACAAAAAAAGAAGAAAAGACACTCATGGGGTCCTTAACAAAGAAGAAGCGCAAGCTAATTCTTATTATCTTCTTGTAAGATCCGGTGCTGGATTGAGTGTAATCAATATACTTACATTCATCTAATAAATGCATAAAATTTGCTTTTCCCACAAATACTAACGTACTCGTGGTATGATTGATAAGCGTAAGTATTCGGAACGTAACAGTATGTAATAAGAATCCACATAAATATAAAAGAACTAATAGAGAATATCTAGCTAATCATGAAAAACTTAATGGAGAAGGAAGAACTTCAGAATTAAAATAAATATTTAAAAAGCCCCGAGGTTTTTCATATGAAATACGATCACACTAAAATGTTGAATGAATTGCAAATATAAAGCTAAATGCGGGGACGTTAATAAGCGAAGTCATAATAAAAAACTGAAATAACCGTTTCTGAAACCAGAAACCTCGATGAGGGTGAACAGTAGAAAATGAGTTTGCATATTAGGAGGAGAAAACTAGTTGAAACTCTTGATAAATCAAATCATTACAACCTAATATAAATTGAAAAAAGAATAATAGAAATCCGCAATGAAAAAACACATTCCAACGAGCTTATTAAAAGTTAAAATGTGAAGTGGGATTTGAAGCAGACTAAAAGTGAAACAAGTAAGACCGAGTTCGAAAGACGCACTCTGAGAGCAACGAAGACACGAAACAGGCACGCGACCTTCGCGTGGCGCGTGGCGCAGTTGCGCGCTATGATTCACGCCGCGGCAAAGCCGTCGCGCCGGCTCGCCTCGTAGGCCCCGCGCCGCACTGCGACCGTGCGCTGCGGCGGGGCCAGCCGGAGCGAGGTTGAGCGAGGTGGAGCGAGGTGAAGCAAGGTGGGGCGGTGCAGGCTGGACAAGGCGGGAATAGGGGATGGGAAAGGTGGGGCGAGGAGGGGTAGGGCGGGGTGAATCGGTATGAGACGGGGAGAAGCGGCTCGAGGCAGGGCGAGGCGAGTCGGAGCGAGGTGGAGTAAGTCGGGAAGAGGCGGGGCGAAGCGGGTAGAGAGGAGGTGGGACGAGGTGTGGCGAGGCGAGGCGGGGCGAGGCGGGGCGAGGCGGGGCGAGGCGGGGCGAAGCAAGTCGGGGTGAGGGGAGGCAAGGCGTGGCCAGGTGGTGCGAGACGAGCAGACAGGTCTTCTTACCCGTGAGCCAAACGCAGGCCCCAGGAACCTGCCCGCCCAGCGTCCGCGGGCGCGCTGCACGTGCCAAGGTGGTTAAGCGTGGGCGGCTAAGTGGCCGCGCACGGGACGCGCGATTATTTCACAAGCGCGCAAACAAACCACGCGCCGCCTCACGCCGCCGGCTCACAGCGCTACCCTTTTCGTCGCGACCGGCGCTTTGTGTTCTTGGAAAACAGCGTGTATTTTGATTCCTTTGCGCTTCAACAATGATATTCATGGAGAATAAAGGCTCCATTTAACGCCCAAGCGAAACCAATCTGGCAACCTATCAAAATAAGCAAGCATATCACGGAGGAGAGAACCGAGCGGACAATACAAGCCAAATAGAGATAAAAGCTACGGAAAGCAAATTCAATTTATGGATCTAAATATTCGAAAAAGAAAAACATTGGTTTAGAACATATTACCATTCAAGCAATTGAAATCAGATTATCGGATCAGACATTCTTTAATAATAATAATACAGATTTTTCCTGTTTCATATGTTATTACAATTCTGTGAACTCGAGTAATGTTTATTGGTTCCGATAGAATCGAAGGAGGCAATTTTTCATTTGTTTTGGCCTATTTCTAAATTTGATATAATTTCTCTAACTATTTCACTTGTGAAAATCAACGTTGAGAAACACACACACACACACACGAAAATGCACTTCAGAAATGGCTTCACCAATAATAATTGACATTAATATATAAGAAATTAAATGGATCTTCATTGACCCCAAGGAGCAAGGACAACCCTAGGAGGCGAAAGAAATCGATGGAAGAATCCTGGCGTGCACCCGCGCCGTTTGCCGCGCGGTCTCCCTCCGCCATGACTCACTGCTGTTTTCGCGCCCGGGGCCTCCCGAAATACGCGCCCGCGCGCGCGCGCCACCGGCCCACGGCAGCCGGCCCGCGGCGGCCGGCGCGGCACGGCGCGGCGCGACGCGACGCGACGCGACGCGACGGATCGCCCGGGCAATGCGCGCTGACGAGCTTGCGGATGCAAATGGAATTTCCACGTAGGCGCCAGCTCGGAAACTTATGCTAAACATTACGGTCGACAATGTACACGGCTTTCAATTTACATAATACCTCGCCAAGTTCGCGCCCAAGATCCCCGCTCCCGCTCCCGCCCACGCCCCCGCCACGGCGACGGAGAACTTCCCGAGGAAATTCCGTGTTCGCTCACACTCGCCGCCGCCCCGGAGAACCAGTATATTACGGGAGAAAGCGGGGATTTGATCTCCGGGTCAAAGACATTAGCATGCTATGAATTCTCTTTGTGTTTACCTAATTTCCTTTTGTAGCGAAGGCGAGGGGCGGGGGAAAGTAGGTATCTGCAAGGTGTGCGAAATCCCTCCTCCGCTTCCAAGAAAAAAAGGAAGCCCTCGGCCGAAATTAAATACGCCGCGTTGAACTTCAGGGGGACTGTCGCGATGGGATACGCTAATTGCGCCGACGAGTAAGCAAAACTCTCTTTTGCAACGCTCTCACATCCCACCGAAACGTCAGACACTCCTTTGGCGCAGCCGCTAGTGCTAAATTCTGAAATCTTAACCCCTAATCAACTCCAAACATAACGAATTATAATTTGCAGTAACTTTCTTCGTTAACTGCTTCACAAAACAAAAAAAGAAATTGAAATTGCAAAAATGACATTGGGGTATTGGGGTACCAAATAAAGGTACACAGTACTATGTAACAAGGCAAGGCAAATTATTAGAAATTCAAATGTACCCATGAAATAAGAGATGATCTAGTACTATTACGGTAAAATATATTTGTATTACGAAATATCATGATGATATTTCAAACTCAAAAATATTGGCACGTATTATAAAAGGCAAAACTAAAATTTAATGTTGGATAAACAAATAACAAAAAAGGTGGCTGCTCTATTCTTGGAAACAATTTCTCCAACTTTTCTGTGTTTACAAATGCAAGTGTTCAATTTTTATCAAATAACATTTGTAAGATTTTTATTTAAAGAATACATTAAATAAATGCAATGCTTCTATACATTTTGTCCAGTATTCATTTGTTAAGTCTTTGAATTGTTTAGTGGAAAAGACAAATTTAACAATATTTGCTTCACATAGAATACTTGTACCGAAGATAACACTGCACTAATGATTTTAAGGGATAATACTCGTATGTAGTTTGTTAATTGTTTCAAACATTTCTTTGACATCTAGAGATTCTTTTACAAATTCTCAAATTTTTCCAAATGTATGAAATTTCCTGACTCTCTTCCAAACTCTTTTAAATTCATCTTATTTTTTATATTTAATCATGTTGTTAAGGTTTTCAAATGCTTTCCCCTGTCCTCAGAAATACAATATTACGTACATTGGTCAATTACATACAATATTTCGTACAATGGGGACGAAACTCCGGCATCCGACCCAGAAAATGCGCCTCTTCTTCTCGTTTCCGTTCCTGCAACTGAGAGCCTAATAATGAACTGCGGGATTCGTTATGTAATTCCGCATGGTCTTTTTAATTTGAATTTTGTTGACTTTGGCGGGCTGCGCAGAACATTTTTAGCTGTTCGTTTCGAGATCTCTCTTACAAAGAAGTTCATTAGGAAGAAGCGAATTCTTCGTCGCTGGTTCCCCACAAGGTATTTCTTTGACGAATAAAGCACCGGAAACCTTTGGAAATGCGGAGAAGATCTGAAATTACGCTCATTTCTTGGAAGGAGGCGGCGACAAATACAGCCGGCGACTCGCAGCACGCAGACCAAACATCGCTTGAAAATCGAGGTAGGTAGTCGTTGATCGCAATATTAATTGACTTTATTGAGATGAGCTTACTTTTTCTAGAGCTCGTGTTCAGACAAAAAGCCTATCCAATCGCATGTTTATGATGTAACATTAATATCTTTCGAATTTTATATATTAGCGAAGCGACTTGACAATTTGTAACAGAGCCTCTAACCCTGCAGTCATGGGCCGATTGTGAAGATTGCATGGTTTTCACTAAATATGAATCACTTTGGCATCAAGATTTGAACCACAATTGCACAAAAACGTATAGCGCGTTTTAACTAGTTGTTTTATTGATGCAAATACAACTACACGTGATCTTCGAAATCCATAAATACATACGATTAGACAATCAGTCCCGCAAAAGAAACAATACAGGATTTCCTGACTGTCGGTCTGCAAAGTGCAATCAGTAGGATTATGGAGAGAAACTGTTAAGTTGCAGTTAATTTCGCCTGTTATACAGAGTACAGGTAGATTGTCAGGAAAGGTGTCTAAACAGAGCACACCTTTCAAAGAATTTCGGAAAATTCGGTTGTAATAATTAGGATAATTATTAGTTAAAACTCATAGAATTACAGAATGCAAACTTTTACTCGAGGATAAGAAGCTACATTTTCCAAAACAAAACAAAATAAAACAAAAAATAAATTAAATAAAATGAAAAAATTAAATAAAATAAATAAAAAAATAAATTTCAAGGTCCCTCAAGAATAATGATAATACTAACCTTTAATGTTTTTATAATGTTATTTTCCACTGTTCGGGAATGCGTCTTACCATCTGCATGCAAGGTTTTAATCTTTCACCTCTTCATAATAAAGAAATAACACGAAGCATAAAGTAATATCTTATCTTCTGTTGTCTTGTACTGCACGTAATGTTTCCTTTTAGAAGAGATGTCCATCGAAGATTGTTTAATCAACATAAGCCGTAGCATGAATGTGGCATTTATAGCTGCAAGAAAATATACTTGCTGTTTCGCAACGTACGAGCTTGTCAGGGAGGAAGACGGTTTATGAAGAAACAAATGTCACTTCAACGTCCAAACAATGAGACACAAAGCTAGAATAATTGTGTAGTAAGAACGAGCATAGCACCATTACAGTAAAACTCTAATCTTCCGTTATAAAACAGAAAGCCAGTTGGTTACTATCATTTGAAGAACATGCGTGATTTATATCCAAAGATAAAGTAGCCAGCAAAATCTAAAACTGTATTAAATCTACTAAAGTCTAAGACAACGTTAAGTCCAGTTATCTTAGTTAATTTACAGTGACAGATGACATGTTGAGAAATTGGAAGCGTGGACTGGATGGTGGGCCGATCTAGGGGAGGCCCTCGGATGAGATCGCCAGACCCGGAGCCTTTCTGAGCAAAGCCGGACTCGCGCAGACAGCGTCTGGCCTTCTCTGGCTCTCCGCCGCGCCCCACAATGGAGTGGATTACGCCGGACCGAACGGCTGACCGTGACCCCAGCCCGGAATATAATTCCCCGATAAGACCCGGCCGCCCCCGCCCGCGCGTCCGCTGGGGCTTAGCCTCCAGGTGAGCGCCGGGTCGCACACGTTGGCAGGGAGCAGGTTACTTCCGCGAACGGCAGGGAAATGGATAAAGTAGGATTAATGGAGATCGAAGGGAAATAATTAAGGGATGGAACTAAGTACATCTTCGGATTGACAACAGGCGGAGGCAAGGAAAGGAAATGTATGATGTAGCACGAGGGGAGGGATAGAGATGCCAAGAGTACACGAGGCACGGAGGTTAAACGAAAGTAAATCGGCCTGAACAAGGTAGTCAAAACATTCCGCAAAACGAGGTCAACGGGCTAACACTACATGCAAAGAGGACACTTGGCAAGAGCGGTAAGAAGCACGTCGAGGAATATGGGAGGGCACGATTGCGGGAAAACTGAATTCTTGTTCTTGAGAACCCTGGTAAGCTGACAGATTCACACGCACTGTGAAAACGTGATAAGTGAGCAACAGAGGCGGCAGTGCAAAACACGTCTTGGTGAACTCAGAGACGCCGAGATGAACGAGGGGCAGTGATGAGCGCGGCCAGCCAGTGGCGCCACGGGTGTCCCCGTCGGCGTCCAGCTACACTGCGCGCGGCGCGGCGCGGTTGACTCCGGCCGTGATTCAAGCGCACAGGCACGCCGGTGAGAGGGGGCGCTTTTTAGAGGCGGCGGCTTCGCCAGACCGGACGCGCCCGGTGCATGCGCACTCTGGGTCCGGTCGCACAAAGCCTTCTTCCAAGAGACAAGTCTCAGCACGCTTCGCTCCGTCTATTTGTAACAATGGCTTGCAACGCAGGAGGGTTTGCTTCCAGAAAGGTGCAACCGACACAAAATATTTCGTCCTGGTTGTCATTCAAGTATGAAGCAGTGAAAAATCTGACATAATATATATATATATAT
>BOPP01000023.1:11498357-11515620 GCA_017312745.1 Gryllus bimaculatus | reverse complement strand
ATCTGTCTTCTGAAGCGAGACAAAAAGTCATAAAATATATATTAACGAAAGCTGAACGGAGTTTCATGAAAATTTGTCAATCCCACAGTCGCAAAGAATTTCTTTACCGAACTTGCCGATTCAGAGAAAGTTAAAAAAACGTCTCACCGATCCCATATTCCCCATTCCAAGAAGAGAGCAAAATAGCGAAGCAGTCACTGCGCCTTCCCGCAGATGGAATTCAACACCGTAGCAGCGGGGAGCAGAGGCGGAAACGCGGGCATTTCGCAGCCAGCGGCGCCGTCGCCTGCATCTCTGAGGGTGAGGAAGGGGGCGGGGCGGGGCGGGCGAGCAGTTCCGCGAAACCGCGCGCCGCGGCGCTATGCAGCGCGTGGGCGGGCGACCGGCGGGTGCGAGCCTGTGTCCTCCCTATTTCCGCCTCGCGGCCGCGCTAAATGCGGCGCGGCCCGCGCCGGCAGCGAGGTGGCCGCGCTATGAATAGGCGGTGGCTCGGCCGCCTCGCACCGGTTGGCCCGCCCGCCGCGCCCGCCGCGCCCCTCAGACACCTCGTCTCGAGCGCGGTGGACCTCTGACGCCATGGCATAGCTCTTCCCCGGGCTGAGTACCAGCGTCATTTAACGTCATGCCGCGGTTCGATGCAATCGGCCAAAGTAATGCTCCAGTTCACGTCAATTAAAACATCATGTTTTATCTAAAGAAAAATTTCAAACCAACACTAATTTCTAACGGTGTTTTCAAGAAAGTAATTGTGAATGTTGTGAAGAGAAACGATTTAAATTAAAATATTAACGTTGTTCAGAGTGTTTTTTTTTTCAGTTTCGACATTACTTATGTGTCTTTCCATTTACACGTATAGTACCTATATTACTATCAATAAATAAAAATAGTAAGTACTTTCATGACTTCAGAAAATTTCAAACGTATGTTCTTTATTATAATGCATTTCCCGTTTCTTTAGTTACTCGTGGAGATAGAAATTGATAAGATTAGAGAAATATTGATCATATTTACTGCAGGCAGTCTCTGAATGCGGGTGTTACATAAAAATATTCCCATTTCGGGTTTAGAGAACAGGTAAATTCGTGTCTTAACAATGAAAAACTACTATGAAATGCTTTTATTGCAATTACGTAGTACTGAACATTAAGGAATACACTTTTGCAAATTTCTTCCTTCTTCAAAGGTTGAATAGAAGAGATGTTTGAGCATAGAAATAACATTAGGCAAGTCTAAAGAGAAGATAAATGATGTTCCATTCACAGAAGGAAATCAATACTGTACAACGGAGGCCATAAATACCTCGCTGAGTAATACCAATATCCTAAGGGTAAATGACTTCACTAGATCACTACTTTCCATTGACTCGTAATATCACTTCCTACAACTGAAGTAACATTCCTTCCTCTCCCACTTTGTACACACGCTGAACATGACAACGCAATCCATTAAATGAAATCAATAACCAGGTTCAGAAACACGGCGAACTGCTTGCCCACTTGCTGACACGTCTCAAATATTCTGTTGATACACCTGTAAATAGGAGTCTATTGTAATGTAATGTAATGTAATGTAATGTAAAACTTTCGGTAAATGGCGTCGCTTCTACGTGTAACCATCTGACAAAATTTATACAGAAAAAATAAAAATATATTTTATTTTGAATCCATCGAAAAATTTACTAACACGGCGAGAATACTAATAATAATTTTAAAATCTTCATTAATTTAATTTTTAAAAAGCAGCCGGACAAGTCATCAAAATATACACACCAACGGGCATCGTGACAAGCGCTGCCTTTGCTTAAGCTCAAAATGTAAGAACTAGGGATGGAATACATGAAATCAGATTCGGGGTAAAATTATTCAAAGAATGGAGTAAAATATAAACTAAAATTTAATATAAAGATTGAAGTAGAGATCTTAACGTACAAATCATTCAATCCTCTAAAAATATGACGGCGTCAAATTCCAACCTACGCTTTACCCGATGCACAAGCTGCACCAATTTAAATGGCACTATAAATGTTGCCGAGTGTTCAAAAATATATAAAAATATCGACGGCTTAGTTTACAAACATTGTAAGTCGTTTTGTTTAAATATCGTTTTTGAAGATCTCTCGTACATGTGCACAAAGATTGTCTGTCCGTGTAAGAGGGATCATGCTGTCTCTCAGGAAGCAAGCATAGTCGTCCCAGAAGTAACTGTACCTTTACAAACTTTTAAAACTTCGTTTTCTTGAAATTTCTGAAAATTATGGACCTTCCAAATTTGTGATTTAAGCAACGATATGTTTCATACTTTGGAATATGGACAAATATGGGTAAATTCGTTAGCGTAGGATAAGAATTGGATCGAAACAAATAAATATGTAATCGCAAATCCTAGCTAGCTTCTTTATTAGTTCGTGGGTCCAGACATGCAGGTCGATCCCCCACAGCGGACGATTTTAAGAGCGTCGCTTAGGAGCCTTGCGTTTAACTGTGCTTCCTACAAATGAAAGAAGCTACCTGTAAGCTTCCACCATGTCAGCAAACGGCACAGTACCAGGCAAAAATACAGTTCCCGAAGCTTTTGGCTGCTATGATAATTGTGAATAGTGAAAACAATATTTATGATAACAAACTTTCCAAACGAAGAAGAGGAAACACTGCAAGTAGCCATCATCCAGTCCAGCTTACCATTCTGGATGCGAAAATTTAAGATTCAAATTCCAAAATTTTTTCCACGTATTCTTGCTTACTAGTCACAGCCTTTGAGATCAACTCTGGGGCGGGAAAGTCGGATTTAAATCTCCAAGCCTTGCATCAGCCAATTCTTGATTAAGAATAGTGTCTAAATGAGACAGCCACCCATAGAGCCAATGGATGAATTACGTCGATGAGTTACGAGATAACCAAGATATATCCATTATGACGGAGAGGTACGGAAAACGGGAGAACTCCCAGAAAACCTGCCGCGAAATGCTTGTCCACCAAATGATTCTGACCGGGAGGGCCTGGGTTCGAGTCCCGACGGTGCCGGATTTTCGACTCGAGCTACATACCTAGGTCGAATCAGCCGTTGCGTAGAGGATAACTCTCGCGGCCGACCGTTGTGATCGTTAGTTTTCCATGGTTTCTCCGATGAACACCAGGAGGACGACAGAGCATTACTCTTAGAAATGGGCCCCGAACCACGCGCGGTCCCTCTTTCCTCTCTCCTTACACTTCCACGCACTACACTAGCACACATGTCGGGAGACCAGCCCAAAGTCTATAGCTTGTCCCAGTTCGAACGATGACGTGCTGGGGGAGATACCTGAAGAGCAAAATCCCCCACAACCGACGTATAGGTCGGTACCAGATCTCTCCATTTAGTTTGAGGGGAGGAAGAAAACAGCCACACCACGCGATAAAAACGTTTACTTCGCCAACAGGACTAACGACCGAAGCAGTTGATGTAAACATGAATGAATCAACCGGCTGAGCAAAGTGCCCAAAGCGCGGCCGCCCCCCCCCCAGTGACGCACCCCGCCGGGGGCTCGAGAGGCTCCGCCCGCGCGCATGCGAGCCAGCGCCAGCACCAGCGCCAGAAATCGATCGGGGGAGCGGACGGGCGCGCGTGGACGGGCCAGCGCTGCCTACCATTACTCTTCCTCGGGCAAGGGACAGCGTTCAGACACGAGGTTCGTAGAAAAAATATGTATTTATTTAGTAATTAAACTGGTGTCGCACTACGTCGCTGAAATGCGACCAGTACGGTGGGGAGGACGACGTCGGGTGACTGAACCTGGCTGAGCAATGCCGGGTGCCAGCGCCGCATACTGCTCGTATATAGTACGTTATGGTTAGATTCACCAAGTTCGCTGAGAGTTTTCTAGACCGTTTTGAAGAGTCATGATCGAGTCCGATCTTGAACAGAGTAATTATGTATCTGAATATCAATGTATCCAATATTTATCTCTACGGATTAAACAGTGTACGAAATTTGTGATTATTTCGTTTTAACGAAGTACAAAAATCATTTAATTTGTAAATAAATTACCCTAAGGTAATAGGCACATTTGGAATGATTTACAAGACAATTGCAAAGTAAAAGTACGTAAATTTACTGCTCCTAGCTATAAATACGGTTATTCCCCAGGAGTAGGTCAAATCGATTTACGACGAAAAATATAGAATTTTGTACACTTTGAGGAAAAAGAAGGCCGCTACAACATAAGTGGCGGCGTTCAATCTTAGATAACTCTGAAACAGATTCTAGGCCCTTCATACTCGGTTTTCGAGCGCGTATAAAGGGCCACATGTCTCTTAGAGTGTGATCTACGAAAGGTCTTTTTTTGAACTTACAACATTTTTAGCAATGTAGCTCTTCAGGGTACAACTACTCCGGAGCTCGGTTGGTGAGAAATGTACAGAATCTGAATGTCAAATTTAATTGACAATTTGGTGTTAAGTGTAATTTAATCATTTGGGTTTTAGTATTTCATTTTATTAAGAAACAATTTCTTTGAATGTTTATCTAAGCTCAGTACTTAATCCTACATACAATGTATGCCAATTTAACTTCAGAGACTGACTGTTCAAACGTTGGGTATCAATATAAAGTTGTTTCCATTTTCAAATCAATAATTTACAACTTACAACGGGACAACTAGAGTAAACCTGTTGATCTATGGAAGTCGATATGAAACAGACGTTTTACTCCCAAGTTAATGATTGTCCTATAAGTTCTTCTTTATAAGGGCATCAGTTATAATATCATTCATGTAAATTCATTCACGTAAATTCTAACCTATTCAAGAAATAGTCATAAGTATTCTAAAACTTAAAAACTTACCAATTACCAGGATGGAGACGAGTTAGAAGAAAATATGAAGTAAATGATTCTTCTGATTCTTACCTGAAACAAGAGAAATAATATTCATAATTTGTTTTAACAGACACATATGAACACGAGAAAAGGTGATACATTCCCGTGTTCCCCACATTAAAATGTACATAATGTCATCACAAATTATTTGATAAAGTATTCATCACTGATTACTATTGTGCGGTGTATTCAAATACAATTTTACTTGTAAGAAATGTTTTATCAATATTGTTAAAACCCAGCATACTCAGATGACCGTAGCTATGTTTAAAGATTGCTGACGATATTCCGAGAGAAGACAGGGCCCAAAAAAATCATGGCGGGCCGCATAGTCAATATAGGAATCGCGTTGCATATGCAAGCAATTATTTATTCATAGAGCTGTCCGGTGGGATCGCCTCAGACCAGCGACCTTGTCAGCCAAGTGAAGCGCAAGAGAGCCCCTGGACCTGCAAGAAATGCCTCCACGACGTTCCCATTCTTTGCGGTGGGCAGTTGGGCAGTTGGGCACGGCAGAGGTAGCGTTATCAGGTTTCAAGGAACTTCTCAGGTGCGCCCGAAACGACCTTTCGTGGGCAATCTAATGCGAATATCTCATTTCAGTTCTTTAGTTTCCGTACTTTACAGACCGATATCTATACTGTCTTAATACCTTTAATGAGGCGAAAGGTCGATGTTAAGCGTCTTGAATGCGAGGCCGAAGAGCTCAAAGAGTACGATGATATGACGCTCTATCCCCATCATATATTTATTTCTAGTTGGTGGCAACAAGAGTAGGTTACATCACTGGAAAAGCTGCTTCTATTGCTTGTCACTAGGAAGCCGCATACGGCGACCTACGTGACTCTCAAAAGTTGTTACACTATGTAGTTCACGAATTGCGAGGCGTTGTGTTTCATTCTGCACTCGTGTTACGCTATTAATGTCGTTTTATTCTCTCCGTCATTCCATCAGTGTTCGTGAATCTTCTCTTTGGACAGTGAAATGAATGAACTTAATTTATGATTGAGGTAAATTAATAAAACCCTTTGGGTATTTTGACATTCCTGATATCTCGTCAAGACAGAAATCAAGTATGGAATGCATGTGACTACGTTAAACATTCTGTCATGCTTCTTCAGTTTATTACATCCAAGAGTAACGTTGTTACTTACACGGACGTATGCTGGATAAGTCGAGATTATTATGAATAATATATTTGACAGAGATACAAACATGGGTGCGCAATGTAATATACGGTCAATTGCAGAGAAACAGTGATGGTGCCGGATAGCAATTCAAAGCACATCGGTCATGACCGGCTTCCGAAACAATACTACAATGAACAGACTAATTACAGAGGAAACATTCACGAACGGGGGAGATATTACATAATGTAACATTTGAAATGACTGTTATATGGAACGTTCACCACAACTGGTTTCTCGTCGGATATTACAAAACTCAGTGCTACGTTCGTTTCATTTCCATTACAATTTCTAAAAGGGCGTAAGTGTGATTAAAACGGCGTTCTAATGGCGTCTGCAAAAAGGATTCAATTTCAACGGCGCGCGCGGAAGTATCCTCCAGAGTCAATACGGCACGCGGTTCGAAGCTGCAGCGCCGCGGCGGCGGCGGCGGCGGGGCGATAGCGTCTGAAAGTACCTGAACCGAATAACAGTAAAGAACTGGTGCCGCTCTTTCTCACGCACGCCCCGTGTCCATTAGCCCCGGAGTATGCAGGAGAACGAAATTACACCCCGCTAACGGGGCGAATTTCGAAACCGCAAACGCGCCGTCGGGGTCCATTCATGGCGTCCCTCCCCTCCACATTCATTTCAATACATTACGCCGGCGCGCCGCCGCCGCCGTCGCCACCGACCGGTTCTTGCTACACGCTGCCGCGCGCCGGCCCCGGCCCCGGCGGCGCCCGGAGGGGTGCCACGCGCCGCGGCAAGAAATCAGCTGACGCGCAGGGGGGGGGGAGCGGAGAGGCCGGAAGAGAGCGAGGGGGAGCGCTGTCCGCAGCCCGGTCACGTGGGCATTGGAAGTGGCGACGGCGAAGTGGGAGCGGTGGTAGGGGCGCTGACAGTTGCCGGGGTGGGGGGGCCTCCGACGGCCTTTGTGGAGCAGGCTGGCCCCTTGGAGCCGCCTTAGCCGCACCTGGCAGAGCGGTGAGGCGGAGCGCGTAGCCGCTTGGCCGGTTGCCTACCTCGGAAGGGGGAACGCCTGGGCGGAGAGCCAACGCTAATATCGCGCCGCGCGCGGGAAAGGGCGACCGCTACAGTGACGGGCGAAAGCAGAAGCAAGGATACATACAGACACACCTACACACACTCCTACACACCCCTGTGTGTGTGTGTGTGTGTGGAAAACAAAGAAGGGTAATCGTTCCGAAGAAACGAGAGAATAAAATAGTGTATCGAAAGTGAAAAATAGAACGTCATCGAGTAATACAGGAAAGATATTTGACGATTTAGAAGTCAATGAAAAATAATACTGTTCAAGGAAATATGTTAGAATAGTATTATTAATCAGCAGACGTTCTACCGGACAGAATACCAAGAATATTCCAAGATTACTAGTGTCAAAAAATATTAAGAATATATTTTTAGATAATGGTAGGAAATTCAATAATGTTCCAACGGTGTTGACTTGCAACACGAATAAAAATGGAAGAAAAAATAACACAAAATGAAAAACAACAGCATTGAACGTCGTTCCGAACAAGAAAAAGAACACGATTGTAGAACAATCTCAGACCTAGTAACACAAATCCAATAATGCTCTATCGGCTAAACCAGATTGCGGAGACTCGTGAGACAATATCCCGCTCTAGATTACACGATATTTCCACTACGGACGTCAATTTCTCGTACATACATTAATTACCAGTAACAGCATCTAGTAATACTTTTATTTTGAACAATTTTGGTACATCGATTTTCATAGGATATTGCACCGATTTTCCGACTTCAATCAGTTTTGAATCCCTGATCAGGTTCAAGATTAATCGTAAACAAGATTCGTTATTTATCTTCATGACGGAATATGGATGGAAAAGCGCATGAACAACCCATTAGGTGGGCAACGTACAACCATTTATTTAACGCTTTGTTTTCTAATCTAGGGAAAATAATTTTAAAATAAAAATACTTTTTGGTTGTTATACTTTCAACAGTTCGATATGCTGTAAAACTTGTTTAATGGGGAATGTGTATATTGCGGAAATCTATCTAATGTGAACATAAACTGCGGTCCAGACAAACATAAATTCTACAATATGACATTGGATACGAAATCTTGTGTAATACGAAAAAAACTGGTCTCTGAGATCCCACATTGAGAAAGTTTTACTGTACTTAATAATAATAATAATAATAATAATAATAATAATAATAATAATAATAATAATAATATATTTAATGATGGTGATGCTCAGGCTGTTGGCCTGTCCATCCACTACGCTACCAGGTTTATATTTTAATGCATTAGTAAAATTTACGTTTCCAAAAGGCTGTATTTTTGAGCGTAATCCTGGAGGTCGCCGGGGGGTTCGGCAGAATGCACCAGCGCCACCGCCACCGCCGCCGCCTGCAGCCGCGCGCGCGCCTCGAATGAGGATATGGAGCGGCGAGCACGCGCTGGAATCCCGATGAGGACGGGGGCGGCGGCGGCGGCGCGGAACGAGGGCGCCCGTGTCCGCAGCGGGGGACGTGCCAGAGGTGACCGGCGAGCGGCGCCGACGCCAGAGGCAGAAGGAAACGCGCAAAGGTGAAACGATAACGCCAGGGTGCCAACGATGGGGAATCTAAATGGCCACGAAAATCATCGTATCAATGATCAAAGCTGTGCTTCATTTATGCGAATAGACAATCTTATAATTCGATAGATTTCTTCATATTTCGACTTTAGCCTAATCCCCTACGTTCAAGTTTGCTTGTGTTGGAAGTATCATGTAAATATTGTTGATATTATTATTTAGGTTCCTCTGATAATGAAATTTGGCAATTGTGAACCGTCTAGGAATAACCAATTACTGTCTCACTTTCTCTAAGAACTATTAATGTACTTGCTACTATTTTCCGGATTATGGCATTACGCATGAAAGGAAAATAAAATAATGCACCTCTTTATCACAAAGGCAGCAGAGCCATCGTCAATGAAATGAACCAGCGTCTACGATTTATGTGTGCAAAATATTTTCAGTCTCTCCTATTTTTATGCATTTGTCCCAATTCAAATAGAACTGTCAGAATCGGAGCGAGTGTCCTAGCTCTTTTAAAAAAACAGGTGTTTGATCGACAGTCGATAAGGGCGACCTCATTCGATTCCTAGGACCGCGCACTCGTCCCAAGGGCCAAGGGCCGCAGCTGCAGTCCCTCCACGTGACCCCTGATCTATTCGTCCCCACCGCTGCCGCTGCCGCTGCTGCCGCTCGCTCGCCGGCGCGGCAGTGACCTTATCTGCCAACGTCGGCGCTCTCTCGTCTGCTCCCACTGGCGAGCGCACCCTTTGCATACTACTGACTTTTGCACTCCACCGGCGCATGGAATAACCTCCACCTACTTATTAGGGCTTCTCGAAAACGACATACTATTATATATCTACGAATTAAGAAAACCATGTACGGAAATAATTAACGACGAATTTGAAATATTCTCCCGAAAGCCACCAACTTCTCTTAGTAATAATGGCTACTATTGAATGACGACAAAAATAATTACGGGAAGCTCCTCAGGAGTTCATATTTTAAAAAAATAACAGCAACAATTAATAATTGACCACATTACGGCAACGTTTTCGCACTATTAATATCACATGCGAATTGCATAATATCTTAAGATCACATGCGAATTGTTCTTGTTCAAAAAAGCTTTCTTAATAGACAAGAAAAATTGAACTAGGATAAACAAACAGCACAGTTAAGAACATATTTTGTAGTTGTTATAAAAATACATTACAATTTTCATTTTCTCGGTGCCTATATTAATAGCATGTTTCTGCCTATTCTCGAAATATTAAAAATGAGAAAATAAATAAATTACATTTGTTCTATTTCTCACCACTTAAAGTCTTAAACTACAGGTATCGGGAGATTAAAGCAAGTGGAAATCATCGATTCTTATTTTTCGTATGATAATACATACGTAGTAAAATAATTCTCATGTCATACGATTCGACTTTGCAGGACAGATCCCCTTGAGCTTCTAGTCACACGTCCTATCACCCGCCTCACGCGACTACAAGTCCACTACGCCTACGTAGTCATTTTCGCCGGCATGTGCCTCCACGACCGCCACCGCCTCGGCTTCCGTCTTCGCTTCCGCCTCCGCTTCGTCTTCCGCCTTCTCCGTTTACGCCCCCCCCCCCGTTCCCTGGCGTGAAGCGCGCGTAGGAGCCAGCGGGTGGTCCCTTAATCTCCGCGCGCGTCCGCGCTTAATGTTCTCCGATACTTCGCGCGGCGAATCCCTCCTCGTTCCCTCCGCCCCGCTCCGCGCCTCCCGTCGCCGACCGCCGACGCAGATCCTCTCCTCCTCTCGCGCAAAGTCGCCTCTCGCCTTCTCATCCCCCGGGTTTGCGAATCGGGAGCCTCTCCGCCGCCGTCACCCCACTGCCTCCTTCTGTGTCCTCACCCAAGACTAGCGCGTCTGGCCCCATCCCTCACAGAGGACGCGTCTCTGCGTCCTCACTTCTCGGATTTTCGTGGACCAGCGGACCCGCTCCGTCGCCGACACCATCCGCCTCACCACCATGCCGCAGGATCCGTCCTCACCGTCCTCGGTACGGCGTCCGCCCTACGCAAGCACCCTTCCTTCCTCAAAAAGGCCTCTCCCTCGCCTCCCGCCAAATACTCCGTCGCGCTATTCTCCGCCGTCAGCGAACGCACGCCCTCCTCGCTCGCGAAGACAGTTCCTCCCCGCTACCACCTCCGCCTCCGCCTCAGCGCGCGCGCGAGAATGACGCTATTTCCGTCCGCGAACTTGGCACTAAAGAGCGGCGAAGGCTCCCGAGGTCAGATTTATTTAGTCAGAATGGAAGAGCGGTGTCGCGGCGCGCATTCCCACGCGCAGATGGCGCGAGGTGCCCGCGCCCCCGCCCCCGCCCCGCCCCACGCGGGGGAGGCGCTTCATCTCGGTTAGCGGCCCTCGCCCTCGCCTCCGTCGCCTCTGCTGAGATAGCCTCGCGGCGTCAGGAAGCAAGCGCGTTCCTCAACCCCGGGCTTTCTCGCACCGCCCGCCCTCGCCACCGCGGGGTCGCAGGAACGCCGCTCGCCCTAAGGGCTTCATCCCTTCTCGATAAGCCGGAGAGCGGCCCGCGCGGGTCCGCGGTGTCGTGTTTTCGTAAGAGTTGACGTAAGGTCTCCCCCAACGCGTTGCGCGCCTGTGCGACGCCAAGGAACTCGGTCCGTATCTTTCACGCCATTATGTTTCGCTGTAATCCCACTGCTACATTAATATTTCGACTTTTCACGCCCAGCGTCGTTGGTAGAAGGTGTGAAATTACGTGGCTCAGACCGGTTGGTAAACCTCCTGAAGCCCACTCCATTGGTGGCTATTGATGTATAAATATTGTTCAACGTATATACTCTCTGATGGTTTAGAATTGTACATAGCAAGAAAGTCAAACGCTCCCGAAACGAAAGAAATGCTTTGGCTCCATATGATAATTGTACAATTCAATAATGTGCGGGCATGAATACACGTAAAGGTGATACAGCACAGAAAGTGTTCAGTCACACATAGCTGAGTGATTGAATTCTCTTGGATGTAGTATATAGAGAATAATATATAAAATTTAAAATGTTTTAACTTAAAAGTCAATGAAATTAAGAAACATATAAATGCAAAAGTATCATATATGTATACAGAGAAGTCTTCCTATAATAGAATCTGGGCGTTCATATTTGAACAAATTTATTAGCCCATGGGCTCGTATAATACAAGTAAATTCGTGGGATAATACTTTCCATATTGTACGGATGTAATTTTCGACATCCCATGAATCACACCCACAGCCTTAACGGCACTTATTGAATCAAATACAAAATACAATTTCGCATTTAATTTTATGGGCTACCCAATATTCTGCGCACCTAATCTCGCCGCCTAGAACAGTAAAACCGACCATTAAATCGTATTTTTTTATTAAAAAGCATTTCGTCCCAAAATATCGATATTCCGGGGAATGACTCGTTTCCTTCGAAGTGTCTTCGCACAAAGCCATCGAGTGCGGAGTATCCGCTGTATCCAGCGCTGGCGGCGGCCGCTTTCGTGCCGAGCGCCGACCTTACATGAAAGGCGGCAGTAACTCCTCCGCCGGACGGATAAACATTCGTTTCTCCCGCGCCTCGCCGCCACGCGGCCCCTCGACAGTTACACCAACCTTTTTCCTTCTTTTTTTTTATCGCCGCACGGCCCGACGCGACAGCTCAAAAGAAAGCTGTCTGCTCAATGTGTATACGTCCCCGTATAACCGCACTCAAGCGCCGGATCGCGTGCGGCAGATAAGGTGAACTACGCTTCGGCTGCGTAAGGCCACTTCGGTGAGCGTGGGGGACGCTTTGCAAAAGTGTAATTCCGTCTTTGTGGCTCAGCGTCCGTATTGCTCCATATGCCCTACATCTCTTTGGATTTTCCATTCGTATAAAATCATCTAAAGAGAGGCATTTGACGATTCAACGGAAATATATTTCACGATATATATATATATATATATATATATATATATATATATATATATATTTATTTATTTGGAAACTTAATTTTACAGAGGAATGTTTGCCAGGAATATGTAAGTTGCATCAATACGATTATATGCAATTTTTAAGAAAGTAAGTATTGATTATAACATAATTATATTATTTGAATGTGTGCTGGAAAAAATATTGCATAAAGGGCATACAAAATATTGCATAAATATTGCACCCGTCAATCACGAAGGTTTCCAATAAATGTTGAAACAGGAAACTGGTGCACATGTATAATTAAATACACAGCAATATAATACCACTATCAGCAACATACAAAAATAAACTAATCGTCAACTCGCGGAACTAAGGGTTCAAAATATTAGCAGTTACATGGCTACTTCGAATTCATGTTCATCGAGTTCGATCGTGATCACATGGTGGGTCGGAAACACTCTAAGAGCTTTAGATACAAGTACTCGACAATTACTGGAGGGAGCATTGCTGTTCAAAAGGTGCAGAATTAAATAAATTGGACGCTGCACCATCTCAGAGAAAAATCATATTTTATGTACAAAAGTCTTGCATTTTAGATGTTCAAAAGTATTAAAAGAGTTATTACAATTTATTCACTAATGGCGGCCGTTATTGCTTTACGATGCACACCATTTTTTGCGATTGCAGAGGCGTTTGTACACGTAAATGTACCCAGCGCTGAGTTGTTGTCGCTTTTTAAACTAAAACGCACTGAATTCACTAAAATATGTCATACAAATTTACATATCTTGTTTTTCATTCAGTTACTATTTGCAACTAAATCTATTGAACGCGAATGAACAATTATCGATTTTCCAGCGATCGATATGTTACAGATGAAAATTTGAAAAAATCCACAATTTCAATTCAGAAAAGACACAGTAATTTTGTGTAATGCCTTACACTACTTACTAATGATATTTTACACACAGTAACTGCACATGTAAAATCATAGCAACAATTAAGGCCACAACTCTATTCCCCTCATTGGAAATTTACTTTCTGAAACTCAGTCAATGATTTGCAAGCCTGGTTATACAAAATCCAATCCATTTTAGTTTAAAGAGATACAGCCCGACACTGAGTAATTTACTAAGCAGTTCACATATATAAACGCCAAAAAACGTGCGCAGATTAACACGAAAATGGCCATCATTATTGATCCACGCACAATAAATATTTTGCCAAATGACTTTGAACAACACAAATCTGATACATTTTATACACTACGTAAGACTTTTTTAGATTTGACGTGTGACTCGTGTTGTACCACGTGACATGGATTGACCCGGAGAACAAACATCGTGATGTTGTGAGGTGTCAAATGCCTTCACGTGTTGCCTCCCTCTCAGTCAATTACTTATGAATTTGCGCCACAACCTTAATGACCAGCCTTGCTCTTCCCTTGACAATTCGCTCGCATCGAATAAGAGACACTCTGCAAATGCATCGACCAACGGACGCTTCCACGGAACTGAATAAGTAATCTACCCCTGAAGCAGAATATTGATTCTCGAGCAACATCGATCGGTAAAAGACTCTACATAAGACAAGGTTCAACAACATCACCAGTGAAATATATTTGAGGTATATCTACAGACCGCAGTGCGTGAGAATGAAAATGAAACAAACCAAAGGGACCGCTTATCTTCCGGTAAATTTATTCGCTTTGTGATGAAATGCAAATAGCACTGTCATAAAACATATATGAATGTGTTTTTGTGATAAGAAAACACAAAGGGCTAACAGGGAAAACGTACACCATTACACGTAAATGAAACTACATTTTTCAAATATTGAAAATAACATCCGACAAATAATAAATAGAAATAAATCGCAACCACATTAAGGAGAATAATGACCCCGCAGGTTATCTAGAGATTTCAAGTATCATAAACATTCGGTGTCACGAAAAACGTTAGGTTCTCGGGGAGGCAAACCAACACAAATTTCCCATAACGTTCTGTTGGGATAAATACTAGATAAAAGACTAAAGAATCGAATTATCAGCATTCAACCATTTTCATTGAAATACTCGGTCAAATAATCACTACTTGTCAAACTTTCCCAATTTCCCTTTATTAAAAACGAACAAATAATCAGGAGCGCCGAGTGGGTTCCCAAAATAGGGTTTCGCGAATAGGCGCGAGTGAAACGCAATCTCTCGGGCGGCCGCGATGAAGACGGATCGGCGCAGCGCGCGGCAGATCGCCCGCGGAGATGCAGCGCGGGGAAAAAATTACAATATCTAACGGGGCGTTCGCCAAGGTCCTGATTTACGAGCAATATATCTAGAATCGATGTCAATCGAATTCCAAGGAATCTCCCCGCCCTGGACCTGCCGCCCCCCGCCACCGCCGCCGCGCGGAATCAATAGCCGCGAGCGACGTGGCGGGGCGGCGGCAGGGGAGAGGAGGGGAGGGCTGGTGGCGCGGCGTATATTCCAGGCGGCCGGGATCAATGTCGCCGTCAGCAGCGGTGGTGGTGAAGGCTGCGGCGTCGAGGGCGGAGGATAAGAGCGGAGGGGACGGGAAGGCAAGTTGAATGCGGTGGCGATAGCAATCAGTGTATGGTGGTGGAGGACGTAAAGCACGGGAATAAAGTAGGAATAGAAAGATGGGGGTGATTGCGAGTCGGTGACGAACGTGATAATGAGAGAACTGGTAATGAAAAGGACGGTAACGACAAGAGCTATAAAGAGGATAATCAATGTGAAAATGAGGACTTCGCCGAATGGGAGTAAAGGAATAGAAATGCCGTCTCGAACAAAGATTGGGCAGAAGGAACGAGGATGCAGTGTAGAAAGTATTAAATATAAAAATGGTAACTAATAAAACTTCGGCTGCATTACAACGGGATGAAGCAGTGGTGGTGGACGGAAGTGAAGGACATGGCGGTGCAGCGGAGGGTGGGAGGCGCCGTGGGGAAGGGTTTGCGGGATATTCGCCGCGCAGCGCCCACAAATCACTTCCTATCTTGGCCCGAAAAAAACAAGTATTCTTATCCCGGAGGCTGCCACAGCGCGTCGCTCGCCAGCGCTCATATTGTTTAAAGGGAGCTCCAACACATGTCGCGGCCCTCAACCCAACGCCCGACACCGTCTGCGTCAATATGGCGGCGCGTTGACGACGCCGGGCGTAACGAGCGGAGCGCGTTAACCAACGCCGCCGAGGGCCAGGCGGCGGGGAAGACAAACAGGGCTTCGGGGAGGTCTCCAAGGACACGGACGTAGAATGGCGTGAGAGGGAAAGAGTAGTCTGAGGGAAGAGTGACGCAGAAGTATTAATAAAAGAAAAGAAAATGCAATCTCGAGGATGAAATTCAGAGAAAAGAAGAAATGCAAAGTACGAGTAATTAAATAAAGGGAGCCAAAGGTACTCAATACCTAATGTATACAAAAGACGAGAGACAGGCTGCGGAAGGAGCCTAAAACATCGAATAGGGGGCATAAAATGAAGTGAAATATACAAAACTTAAATATCAGGCATGCAGTTTATAAAAGTACAAAGAAATGTAGAAATGGGATTATGCCAATTGCAGCGCAAACACAAATAGAGGCAAAAAATTAGCAAATTGTGTGGAATGATAAGAATGCGTCATACCCAGAACAAAAGGGCATAATCAATAATACGCATGTACGGGCAAAAAAAGAGAAAGCAATACGGAAGCGGATTATCGGTATAGTGAATACGATCTTTAGTCAGAAAAAGGTCGAGGAATAGCTGCCTGATATACACTACATATATAAAACAAAGGAGAGGAAACTGAAACGAAAACGGAAACATATCCAGAATATTCACAGAGCAAATGCGCCTGAATCAGGTGTCAAAATAATCCGTTTCTAGCTTTACTCTAGTTGGGAGCTGGTAGGTGGTGGCAACATTGTAATGGGTTGCTTGGGTTATGTAGTTTATTTTGGGAAAGAAATTTTAGAAGGGGAGGGAAATGGAATTGTTAGTGTAGTTGAGCGTTTGAGATGAACCAGGTGAATGAGCGACAAGTCTGAGTAAGTGGTTTTGGATGATCTGTAATTTGTTGTTATTATTTTCAAGCATTGATCTTGTTAGGGCATATATAAAGCATTAAGACCCTGATTATTGATTTATAGGGGGTGATGGCATTGTTTAAAGAGAGCTTATTATTGAGGTATAGAAATGATGTGAGTTTAATTAGCTTAATTTTGGCTTGCAGTGATTTAATTGTTTATGTTTTTTAAATTTTTTTTCAATGTAGTCTGGAATCAAGCTTCACTCCTAGATATTTGACAGATTTATTGGGTGGGATCCATGGAATTGGGTGATTGTTTATGTGGAAGGGGGTTGGGCTGAGTTAAGTTGAAAATGTTCTTAACGAGAAGGCAGATGATTTGTAGGTTTTAGTTCAATTTTCTATGTGATAGACCAGTAGTCAATTTTTTACATGAGTTTGAATTTGATTACACATTAATTAGTTTGAATCGTTGAACATGAAAATGGCGTTGTCGCTAGCGAATTGAAAGAATTGCGTCTGTGAAGTTGTGGGAATGTCGGCTATGTAGTGTACGCTGAAAAGCAAGGGACTAGTGGTGAGACTTGAGGTATGACGTGAGCTCGTAGACTGTGACTGTAAATGTTCTGTCTTGAATGAAGCTATTGATAATTCAACCATTTCTTGAAGTTTGAATGTTGAGCCACGATGCCACACTATATCGGAAGCGGTTAGCCCGTG
>BOPP01000023.1:11480969-11498332 GCA_017312745.1 Gryllus bimaculatus | reverse complement strand
TGGCTAGCGCCCGCTCGCCTCCGCTCTGCTTACTCTGCCGCCTCCGGCCGCCTCGCCACAACCGCCCGTCCCCCGCCCGCGCGCGTACGTCAGCGCGTATTGAAGCGCTCCATCGGCGCTTTCTAGGCGCCCCCGCGCTTCCGCCCTCCCTTCCCCTCCCATCCCCCCTTCTCCCGCGGGGCAGCACACGCCCATGCGCGCTTCCACCGGGCTAACCGCTTCCGATATATGTGGGCATCGTGCCTACAACAATCAATACTCAAGAAATGGTTCTACATTTCTTTGTACTTTTTAATAAATTCCAATCCCCTGATATTTAAGTTTTGTATATTTACCACCTTCATTTATGCCCCTATTCGCATGTTTTAGGCTCCCTCGCATCCTGTCCTCTCGTGCTTGTGGTATACATTAGCTATTGATACCTTTGCTCCTTATTTAATTACCGTACTTTGCATTTCTCTTTTCTCTGAATTTCATCCTCGAGAATCATTCCTTTTCCTTTATTAATATCTCTGCGTCACTCTTCCCTCAAGACTAACCTTTCCCTCTCAGCCATTCACGTCCTGTCCCTTGAGACTCCCCGAAGCACTGTTGTCTTCGCCCGCCGCCATGGCCCTCGTCGGCCGTTGTTAACGCGCTCGCCTCGTTACGCCCGCGTCGCGTCATACGCGCCGCCATATTGAACGCCAGACATGACGGTGTCGGGCGTTTGGGTTGAGGGCCGCGACATGTGTTTGGATCTCCCTTTAAAAACAATGATGGAGCCGCTGGGCGAGCGACGCGCTGTGGCATGCCTCCGGGATAAGAATATTGTTTTTTCGGGCCAAGATAGGAAGTGATTTGTGGGCGCTGCGCGCGATATTCCGCAAACCCTTCCGCACGGCGCCTCCCACCCTCCGCTGCAAACCGCATGGTCCTTCCACATTCCGTCCACCACCACTGCTTTTCATCCCGTTTTTGTAATGCAGCCGAAGTTTATTAGTTACCTATTTTATATTTAATACTTCACAAACTGCAAGTCCTCGTTCCTTTCTGCCTGCAATTTTTGTTCGAGACGGCAATTCTATCCTGTTACTCCTCTTCCCATTCGGCGAAGTCCTCATTTCAATGATTATCCTCTTTATAGCTCTTGTCGTTACCGTCTTTTCAATTACCAGTTCTCTCATTATCAGTTCGTGTCACCTGACTCGCATAGCACCCATCTTCTATTCCTTACTTAATTTCCCGTTGCTGTTACGTCCTCCACACCATACACTGACTTGCTATCCGCCAACCGCATTCAACTTTGCCTTCCGTGCCCTCCTGGCCTATCCTCGCCCTCACGCCGCAAGCCTTCACCACCACCGCTTGCTGACGGCGACCTCTATGACCCGGCTGCTGTGAAATATACGCCGCGCCACCAGCCCTCCCTCCTCTCCCCTCCGGTCCGCCCGCCACGAGTCGCTCGCTGCTATGATTCGCGCGCGGCGGTGGCCGGGGGGGGGCCGGCCAGGTTCCAGGTGGCGGGAGATTTTCCTGGAATTCGATTGACATCGGATTTCTAGATATATTGCGTAAATTCAGGACCTGTGCGACGCCCTCGTTAGATATTGTAATTTTTTCCCCGCGCTGCATCTGCCGCGGGCGATCTGCCCGCGCGCTGTCGCCGATCCGTCTGCCATCGCGGTCCGCCCGAGAGAATTGGCGTTCACTCGCGGCCTAATGCGTCGCGAAAACCCCTATTTTGGGAAACCCCTCGCGCTCGCTGATTATTTGTTCGTTATAATAAGGGAAATTGGAAAGTTTTGAGAAAGTAAGTGATTATTTGGACCGAGTGGTTCAATGAAAATGGTTGAATGCTGATAATTCGATTCTTTAGTCTTTTATCTAGTATTTATCCCAACAGAACGTTATGGGAATTTGTGTTCGGTTTGCCTCCCGAGAACTTAACGTTTCGTGACACCGAATGTTACTGAATACTTGAAATCGCTAGATAACCTGCGGGGTATTATTCTTCACTTAATGTTGTTGCGATTTATTCTATTTATTATTTTGGTCGATTATATTTCAATATGAAAATTGTTAGTTCATTTACGGTAATGGTGTACGTTTCCCTGTTAGCCCTTGTGTTTTCTATCACATAAAACACTAATTCATATATGTTTTATACATGCTTATTTGCATTTCATCCCGAAAGCGGAATAAATTATCCGAAGATAAGCGGTCCTTTTGGTTTGTTTCATTTCATTCTCAGCACCTTGCGGTCTGTAGATATACCCCAAATATATTTTCACTGGTGATGTTGTTGAAGCCTTGTCTTATGTAGAGTCTTTTACCGATCGATGTTGTCTTCGAGAAAATCACTATCTGCTTCAGGGGTAGATTACTCTATTCAGTTCCGTGGAAGCGGTCTGTTGGTTCGATGCAGTTTGCAGAGCGTCTCTTATTCGATGCGAGCCGAATTGTCAAGGGAGAGCAAGGCTGTCATTACGGTTGTGCGCAAATTCAAAGTACATTGACTGAGAGGGAGCAACACGTGAGGCAGTTTGGACACCTCATCAACATCAACGATGTTGTGTTCTCCGCGTCAATCCATGTCAGCTGGACAACACGAGTCACCAACGTCAAATCTAAAAAAGTCTAGCAGTGTATAAAATGTATCAGGATGTGTTGTTCAATAGCTTCATTCGGCAAAAATATTTATTGTGCGTGGATCAATAATGATGGCCATTTTCGTGTTAACTGCGCCACGTTTTTTTGGGCGTTTATGATATCTGAACTGCTTAGTAAATTACTCAGTGGTCGGGCTGTAATCTCTTTAAACTAAACATGATTGGATTTTGTATAATCAGGTCTTTGCAAATCATTTGACTGAGTTCAGAAAGTCAAAATTTCCGAATGAGGGAATAGAGTTTTGTGGCGCGTTAATTGTTGCTATGATTTTAAATGTGCAGTTACTGTGTGAAATCATTAGTAAGTAGTGTAAAACATTACACAAAATACATGGTGTCTTTCTGAATTGAAAGGTGGATTTTTTCAAATTTTCATCTGTAACATATCGGATCGCTGGAAAAATCGATACTTGTTCATCTCCGTTTCAATGTAGATTTAGTTGCCAAATAGTAAACTGAAATGAAAAACAAGATATGTAAATTTGTAAATGACATATTTTTAGTGAATTCAGTGCGTTTAGTTAAAAAAGGCGACAACACTCAGCGCTGGGGTACATTTACGTACAAACCGCCCTCTGCAAATCCGGCAAAAAATGGTGTGCATCGTAAAGCAATAACGGCCGCATTAGTGAATAAATTGTATATAACACTCTTTAATACTTTTGAACATCTAAAATGCACAGACTTGTTGTACATAAAAAATATGCTTTTTTCTCTGATATGTGCACGCGTCCAATTTATTTAAATTCCTGCCACCCTTTTGAACAGTCAAATGCCTCCTCCCAGTATTGTCGAGTACTTGGTTATCTAAAGCTCTTAGAGTGTTTTCCGACCCACCATGTGATCATCGATCTGAACTCGTATGAAACATGAATTCGAATAGCCATTGTAACTGCTAATATTTTTGAACCTGTAGTTCCGCGAGTGACGATTATTTATTTGGTATGTTGCTGATAGTGGTATTAATATTTGCTGTGTATTTAAATAATACACTTGCACCATTCCTGTTTTCAAAATTTATGGAAACCTTGTGATTGACGGTGCAATATTTATGCAATATTTGTCATGCCCTTTATGCAAATTTTTTCCAGCAACCCATTCATATAATATAATTATGTTATACATCAATACTTACTTCCTTAAAAATTGCATATAATCGATTGATGCACTTACATATCCTGCAAACATTCCTCTGTAAAATAAAGTTCCAAATATATATATATATATATATATATATGATATATATAATATATATATATATATATAATATTATATCGTGAAATATATTTCCGTTAATAGTCAAATGCCTTCTCTTTAGATGACTTTATACGAATGGAAAATCCAAATGAAAAGGTATGTAGGGCTAACTGGAGCAATACGACGCTGAGCCACAAAGGACGGAAATTACCTTTTGCCAAAAGCGTCCCCCGCACTGCTCACGAAGTGGCCTCGCAGCCGAACGTATTCACCTTATCTGCGCACCGCGATCCGGCGCTTGCGTTGCGTTATATCGGGGACGTATATCACATGACAGACAGCTTTCTTTGAGCTGTCGCGTCGGATCGTGCAGGTCGATAATAAAAAATAGAAGGAAAAAGGTTGGTGTAACGTCGAGGCCGCGTTGCGCGAGCGCGGAGAAACAATTGTTAATCCGTCCGGCGGAGGAGTTACTGCCGGCCTTCCTTACCGGTCGGCGGCTCGGCAACGAAAGCGGCCGCCGCACGGCGCGGATACAGCGGATACTCCCACTTCGATGGCTTGTGGCGAAGACACTTCGAAGGAAACGATTTCATTTCCCCGGATATCGATATTTTGGGACGAAGCTTTTTAATTAAAGAAAGTACGATTTTATGGTCGGTTTTTACTGTTTCTACGGCGCGAGATTTAGGGTGCGCAAGAATATGTTGGTAGCCCATAAATTAAAATGCGAACATTGTATTTTGTATTTGATCTCAATAAGTGCCGTAAGGCCTGTGGGTGTGAATTCATGGGATTGTCGAAAATTACAATACGTACAATATGGAAAGTATTACTCCCACGAATTACTTGTATTATACAGCCCATGGACTAATAAACTTTGGTCAATATGAACGCCCAGATTCATTATATGGAAGACTCTCTGTATCAATAGTGATCTTTTGCATTTATATTGTTTCTTACAATTTCATTGACTTTTTAAGTTTAAAACTATTTAAATTTTATATTATATTCTCTAATACTACTTAGCAGCTCCATAGAGAATTCAATCACTAGCTTTGGTGTGACTGAACCTTTCGTGCTTGTATCACCTTGTACGTGTATTCATGCCCCGAATGCATTATGAATTTGTACAATTATCAATATGGAGCCAAAGCATTTCTTCGTTTGGGAGCGTTTGACTTTCTGCTAATGTACAATCTAGAACCATCAGAGAGTATATACTTGAATCAATATTTATACATCAATAGGCACCGAGTGGAGTGGGCTTCAGGAGGTTTACCAACCGGTCTGGAGCCACGTAATTCACACTTCTACAACGGACGCTGGCGGGAAAAGTGAAATATCAATGTAGCATGGATTACAGCGAAACATAATGGCGTGAAAGATACGGACCGAGGTCTGGCGTCGCAACAGGCGGCAATGCGTTGGGGAGAACCTTACTCAACTCTTACGAAAACACGACACCGCCGACCGCGCGGCGCTCTCCAAGGCTTATCTGAGAAGGATGAAGCCTTAGGGGCGAGCGGCGTTCGCTGCGACACCGCGTGCGAGGGCGGCCGTGCGACAAAGCCCGGGTTGACAAGCGAACGCGCTTGCCTTCCTGACCGCGAGGCTATCTCAGCAAGGCGACGGAATGGCGAGGCGAGGCCCTAACCGAGATAAGAAAGCGCCTCACCCCCGCCCGCGGGCGGCGGGGCGGGTGCGCGGGCACCTCGCGCCAATCTTGCGCGTGGGAATGCGCGCCGCGACACCGCTCTTCCATTTGACATAAATAAATCTGACCTCGGAACCTTCGTCTCGGGCTCTTTAGTGCCAACCGAAAAATCCGACCCACATTCGCCCCGCGACCGCCGTACAAAGGGCGCCCCGTGACAGCCTATATGTTAAGGCGCCCGCTATCCCTCCCTGCGCCTGCTACCTTTCGGCGACTTCGCCGTCGCCGCTCAATAGACGCCGGTCCTGCCACAAATTGATTTCTGCCCCCACACAATACACGGCGAACGGCGCCCGGCTCGGCAGGAAGCTGAAATAGAGAAGTGAAACACGAAAGAGCCCAATCGCCATCTTACGACGGTGTCCGACAACAATGGGCCACAATTTAACTTCCCGAAGTGTTACTACAATGAGAAACGCTCTAATGCATTTTTAATGTCGGTTTACAGGAATATATTTCCTAGAAAATACACGTACTACACTATTTAATTTTGATTCTGTCACACTATTTATTCCCAACAATATTTTTCTTTTATTTAATCAAAGGACTCAAAGAAAATAAATCAAAAAGTTGTATTACTCCATTAGAAAGGAAGGAATATTGAACTGCGTACAGCAGTTACTTGATGAAACATTCTCTGACAGCAATATCAGTCATTCTTATGTTCGTACAGACAAGGACTGTTTCAGAAACTATTTCAAAGGGGATAATTTCAGGTAGGGTCGCCGCTGCCGAATGCTGCTGAAGTAATTAAAAATATTAGCTAAGATATTATTAAATGTTTAATTATTAAAGAAATACTGTTTCCGATGTCGTGCGATTACTATGGGTTAATTGTTGCAAATATTGGCTTTGGGGTATCCCTTTTTCCCCTTCCCGGAATTCGCCTCGCAGATTGACATAATGATGGTGCAAAAGCAATGTCAACTTGTTTATATATTGTTTACAAAACTTTAAAAAGATGGACAATGTGAGTTAAAACTTAGTTGGCGCAAAACGTGCAGGTAAGAAGGAGAACAAAATGAGAAGCGCAGGAAACTATCCGCCTTCCAATTCAAAGGGCCCCTCTCGCTTCCTAGAAGTCGCCCGGAAGGCTGCGTTCCAGTCAGACGAAGGGCTGCAACAGAGGAAGCCGCCCCGCCCCTCTTCGCCTTACCTCTGCACCGCATCGCGCCCCTCCCCGCCCTCCATCGTTCGCTTCTGCCTGCTCACGCCCTTCTCTCTCTCCATTCATTCTTTGAGCCATCTCCTCTGCACACGCCCTTCACCTCATCTGGCACTCTTTCGCGACCCCTCCCCGACTCTCCAGCACTTTCTTACACCAACTTTGCCTCCCCCGCCGAACGCCCTTCACTGACCCTGCCTTCCCCTCGTCTTTCCTTGCCCTTGCCTGCCCCTTCCTCGGCGACCCTCGCCCCCCCTCCCCCACCCGACCCCGCGCGGGCACCTGCTCCGGAGGCGCGATCTGTCCTCGAAAGGGTTCCTCGGCGACGCCTTAATTAACTATAATTAAAAGTTCGTCGTCGCCATCAGCGATAGGGCCGTAATTAAAATACGCGCGTCTTGACAAAAAGCCGTCGAGCGGCGACGGATCATAATAAACGCCCTGGGCCCCGGGCGACGCCCGCGTTTTTTCCTCCCTTCGGGTGACCCCCGCCCCGTGGCCCGCACCCCGCGCGTGCTTAATTAGGCGTGAAATCCTTGAGTGCGCCCTTTTGATCAGACGCCCCTCTGCCCCTGTCTTTCGCGATATTCCGTCTGTGATACTGAATTCCCACAACCCTCCACGACGTTTCTACGTGACACACTTCCGTTTGCTGCTCTTCGGTTACGGGTCAAGATGTGGGGCTGTTTAATTTAATCTTTGTGTTTTCAACATTTCATTCATTTTACTGCGGGGTCAATGTATATTGATGGTCAATATACATTGGAACTAGAGGTGCTACAGAATGGCACAGGCTTTCTGGTACTAGTTTTTTTAATTTGTTTTGTATGGACTAGCTTTTCGGTCTTTCCCAGCCTCATGCCAGCTGCCATGTATCGCCACCCAAATTACATTTTTTAAAGTATTCTCAACAATTGGCTTTCCTAATGATAGGATCGAAATATTAGTTGAAAAATATTAAGAAGAATAAACCCTCGTTCTATGTGTTCGTTGACAAATTTAGCGCAGTTCTTGAGATAATTTGGTTTAGAAGTTTCTCTAAACGCAAAATTTGAAGCTCTTTTTGACAGAAAATTTTAGAGTTTTCGAAAAATTATATTGGCTAAAAGATCATACTAAGATTTATGCAACAACATTTGAAGTTTCATTAACAAACTTAAAAGCACATATATTAAAAAATGGATGTATCAAACATTCTTTTAAGGGGAGTCTGGTTTGACACAAACTTCTCTAACGTACGCCGCTACAATTTTGATGTTCAGATCGTTTAGAACTATAATCAAAAACATATTTTCAAAATAATGAGAAAATCATATTTTTAACGACTTGTTTCCGGCAAGTAATTACAAAATAAGTTGTCCTTAAGAAAACAATACCGCAGCAATGTCAGCAATTTCAAACAAATAACTGCAGGGCGACCATTATTCATTCAAACGCTCGGAAAACACAGCAAAGTCATTTTTCATCTACCTCTCCTTTCCCGTGTACGCCTACACCAATATTCTTCTCCTCTTAAATAACCATTTTGTTTCCTACCAGCGGAGGCGCTGAGGCAGCGGGCGGGGCGGGACTGGCTGATCCGCCTCGCCTCACCTCACGTCGACTCGCGGCGCACGCGTCCCGAGGGAGGGAAGGCGCGAGCGGTACAAAGGCGGCGACGGCGGCTGCGGTAACTCATCCTGAGGGCTCTGCCTAGGGCCTTTCAACGGCCGATCGCCGCCGAACCTCCCCCACCCCGCGCCGCTCCCATCGGACACTACGGCAATTACGGGGGCGTTATAGTGTCTCCTCAATCAAACGCTCCACGCAGCGCCGCATGATTCATCAAGGAAACCCTTTGTCGCGCGCGACAAGGGACGAATCAACCCTTAGGAATCCGCCCTCCTTCGCTCGCTTCGCCCTAATCACTGCGCTCCTCGGGGCGCGCTACAGCCGCGCGGCCTCCCCGGCGGCCGGCAGGAATCAACGCGCGACGAAGCTCAATGCCTGTGTATTCTAATTCAAACTGTTCGTAGTAAAATAAACACGCGAGAAAACGCTCAACTTCTCAGAACTATTTTATACTTCAAATTTTCGGTATTTTGTAATATATTAATCATGTTTCAAAGTACACACCACGATGGAAACTCCATCGTCACAAAAAAACCTACGCCGTAATGACAAAATAGGTGGATGTAAATGAATAATTCCAAAAATTGCAATTTAGAATATTTTTTTTTTAATTAAAGGCTGTTGACGATTAAAGTGACCTTGAAAGCTTCCACGTTCGAAGGAAGCCATCTCAAATACGATATTACTCGATCGATATCGATTTCTATTTTTTAACTCAATATACCGAGTGAGTTTAACTGACAACAGCTTTGCCGCTGACAGCAGTGGCTCTCACCGGCAGGTTCTAGAGTTCGACGGAGCAGATTTTCGACGCTAGCGAAATAGCTACCTCGAATTCAACAGCAGTCTGGGAGAGAATCCTAGCGGCCAGCTGTTCTGATCAATAACAAGCGAATGCCGTAGCAGTACTCTAACAAACGGGCCACGGACCGCGCGAGATCTTTCCTTCCTGTCTTGTCCTGTCCTGTCCTCTTCCCTTACAAACGCTCACCCACCTACATGCACTACACTACCACACGCGCAAAGAATTCAGACGGGAGCTTGGAGCTTCTCCGAGTGGGGGAAGATACCTGGAGAAACTAGTTCACATTGCAATGAATGAAACTATTTGTTAAAAAGATTTCCCTTCATTTTATAAAATGAAATTGGACACATAAAACACATACTTAAAATTTCTAGGCTTGTAAGTAATTTACTATGTAACAAAAATTCCTCTTCCAACGCAAATGTAAGAAAGACAACTCGAGCTCCTTAAAACCGAAACTCCGAAAGAAAAAAAAAAAAAGAAAAAAATGCACACGGTGCGAAAAAAAACGGTCCTCTTAAATACTTGCCAGAGAAAGCTTCTCCGCGGAAGATACACGCGTCTCTAGAATAACAGAGCGATAGCAGGCACTCGAGCGCCCGGGCGGCAGAGAGACCGCGGGCTCGTCGGGTAGCGCGGGCGCGTCGGCCGGCGCGCGGCAGGCCGGGGGCCGGGCGGGGCGGTCGGACACTAATATTATTCTACGTGCATTAAGGGCGCGGGCGGCGGGCGCGCCGCCGCTGGCGACTGTGGAGCGGCGGCGCCACACGCTGGGCCCGGGCGCGTGCAACCACAAACGTTCCACCCCCGCGCCAGGGAGACAGTGCCGCGCGCCCGCCGGGCCAGGGCGTCGGCACGCGCCGCCGACAGCGGCTGGCGGCAGACGCGCTTACACAGGATCTCCACTCGATTCACCCACCCCTCCATGATTTGGGGTCTGTCTTGAGGGATTACTAAGTCCTCCAAAACAAACCAACGTTTTGATAAACGGGTTGCTCATGTTTTACTTGCTTTCGTTTTCTTTATTTTTTAATACTTTGTTGATACTTCTCAGGTTTTATTTAGGTCGATTTCACAGAAGGGCTGTTTATAATACATTATTGCTACAAGTTCTCGAGTGCGAATTATTCAGAGTATTATGAACGCATGTATACTGATTTACAGTATACTGATTTACAGTATACTGATTTACAGTATACTGATTCACAAGGCAAAATTTGAATTTGCGACGATGGAAAATATTCAATGGAAATCAATCGTTTATTCCAAGCCGTAAGATCGTAATAAAAAACTAGATATCACGTGAACACTAAAAGAAATTACGGTTTAGTACATACTCAAACGGTATTTCTCTGTTTATCGTTATTAACAACTGAGCTCTTAGTCAATCCCACAGTAAAAGGGACGGAACTAAGAGAAGAGTTACACGGCCTAGAGAAGTAACCAACGAAAATATTAAGAGTTTAATGTGTCTGGTTGAGACTACGAGAGCTAATGAAATTAAATACAACAGACATTAATACGGCAATATTAATTTACGTCAATTTTGGTCAATACTAATGAATAAATTTACCATAATTACTTTAAACGACACATTCAAATTGTAACATCACTTTTCTAATCTAACTTAGTAATTTTTAATTAACATATTTATTATGACGTTTCTGTTGTTTGTTGATACATTTAAATTAAAATCAATTGAATGATCAACTCTCTTCGCTATTATATTCAAATACTTGAATCTGATATGCTGAGAAACTTAACTGAAAATTTGCACCGACGTGCAAGTACAGCATCCGCAACAAGCAGAGCTACACGCGGCGTCAGGGTTTGAGTGACACAACCGTGTTAGTCCACTAGTCTGATCACGTCAGCAAACTTCACTGAAACCATGCTACTAGTTTGTGGCTTTGAAGTTCTTCGGAACCCGCGTTCTAACAACTAATGTGTAAATATACATGTGTATGGGTTTATTTACATTACATTCGCTTCGATACTAGTGTATTATAGGAGAACCTCGCATACATATGGATGTCCAGAAAACACAATGATTCACATCAATGAAGTAGTATAAAGCAATCAAAATACTAATTTCATTCATTTAATACTTTCAAAACACATCTTTTTATAAAACACAGTTTTTATAAGACAGGAAACAAATATTTTTCTTTCCCAATACAATCCATTTATATATCATATTCAGGTAAAACGTCGGGTACAAACTTCTGAGTACTATATTTTATTTGCTTTGTACAAACTTTGTTGAAAACACACCCACTATTTTGTTTTACTTGTCAGATTAGTTAATATTTATGTGTAAGTGTGAAGCTTTCAAGGTTTTACGATGAGTAGCACAGATAGTCTTTCATTAGTCCAAAATAGTTGTAACACATGAGAGCTTTTTCTCTACTACTAACTTTATAACCCGTGTGTGCGTTGTAGTACTCTTTTTTAGTTAACCACACATATCTCCATTTCTGCACACCTCTCTACGCTAGCATTCTAAGAGTACAGTACGTTAAAAATGATCTGGCACATCGTAATACCATGTCTATTGTATATCGTGTGGACAATTAGACACGAAAATAGAAATAAGAAAATTAAGCTCTCAGAGTTGCGCATTTCAATTTTCCATTGGAATCTATAAAATAAAACCTTAAAGTGGTACAGTAAGTATTTATATTCACTTATTTTCATAAACCGAAAATAAGTTGAAAAACAATATTAAATAGTTTTCGTCGCATGGTAACTCATATCTGTCGACATAGTCATAAATTTATCCCGCTAGCACGTCCGAATAACGTCTCTGCTTGGCGAGTTCTCGTTTGTGCGTACCCACGACATGGATCCCCGCGGCAACTCGTAAACTTCTTCGGGAGGGCGAGGCGAGACACGGAGACACTCCGTGCATCTTGTTTCCGAGGGCCGCGGCTTTGCCCAACAGCTCGCGCAGGAGGCGAAGGCGAACCGCGTGGCGGCGGGAGCGTGGGGAGCGTCGGGCGGGGCCGGGGGGCGCGGCGGTGGGCGGCGGGGGGCGGGGCGGCGGGCGGTGGGCGGGAAGGAGGCCGGAGGGCAAGGGGCGGAGCCGCGCGGCCGGGCACGGCGTTACGACCCGCAGCCGCGTAAAGTCAGGCGGTATCGCATGACGGATACGAGCGCTGGGCTGGGCTGGGCTGAGCTGGCCCGGGGTGGCCGCCGCGCCGAGTCGGCAGCTGGCGCCAGCGGAGGCCGCCATGGCGGCGCCGAGGTCTCCGGCCGCAAGGGCGCGGCGGCGCAGGGCAGCTCTCCGCCCCCGCAGCCAAAGGCGCCACGCTGCTGCCCCACGTCGAAGGGAATTCGCACTACTCGACGATGGAAATGCGAACAATAGGGACTTGTATACAATCACCACGTACCTGTCTACATGACAACTACATGAAGCCTTTATACCTTTGTATCTAATACATGAAGCCTTACCTTTAAGGTAACGAAAACGGAAAAATTTTTAACTCGGAATTGCAACTTCATGGACAAATAAATTAAATTCATTCTAAAAAGTTAAATATTATTTCTAATATATTTCATTACTAAATTATTTGTTTCTATTGGCATTTCTGATTTCCACTCTAGGCTTACCCAGAACCGGCACTGTGCCTGCGTAAATGGGACAATCGCTCTAAGTTCTTTAGGTCAAGAGTCCCGAAAAAAGCAAAAATAGAGAAAAAACTAGTACTCCAAAAAGTTTACATCAAGATTTTATGAGACGCGGTGAATTTGTCCTCCAGTACTAACATTTCAATTACATCCGCACCTAAAATAAGTTTGTTTAACATTACTTCATGTTTTTTTTATTGGAAATATGTGAAACATTTGTCTTCAATTTTGGAGGAGGCGCGTTGAATTTCAGTTTTGCTTGGAGCCCGGCACTAGTCCTACCTTATTACTATACACAACTGCCCTAAGTCAAGCCCACCCGGTATGAGGATATTCATCACGGTCACTGTTTACGATTGTAAATGACTGTAGACAAGGTACAAGAACTGGTGCGAGCTCCACCCCCGCCGCAAACGCCCTCGCCGACAGCCCTTCCTTGCCGTCGCCGTCCCCGTCGCCAGCCTCACCCCCCCCGCCGCTGGCCCAGTTCCGCGGCGCGCAGGGCTCGCTGCCGCATCGATCCGCTGCCGTGGCGCGGCGCGGCGCACAGCAGGCAGGGGCCCTCGCCCAACGGCCCGGCCCTACTCTGCCCTGCTCTGCTCGGCGCGGCGGGGCGGGGCGGGGTGCGTAGCTCGGCTTGGCTTGGCTTGGCTCGGTGCGGTCCGGAGCAGGGCGCGGCGGGACGGGCAGTGGCGGGGAGCAGCGGCACAGGGCGGGGAGAGGAGCGTCGGGGCGGGGAGTGGCATGGCGCAGCGCAGAGGGGCCCGCAGCGGGGCCCAGCAACCGCCCGCGCCCGTGCCCGCGCCGCCCGGGGAAATCAGAGGGCGATGCGGGCGACGCCGTGGTCGCTCAGCTCGACGAGGGGACCACACTGACGAAGAAAGATCGGCGCAAGGTGCAGTAGACGGGGAAAGTAGACGCCGTGAGTGCAAGGACGGAGAAAATGGTCTGTTGCGCCGAATCCAAGACAATTTGTAGATCCCGTCTGTAGACATGTGGAGAACGACCAGCCTCGCAAAACCATCGGCGTTGTGTATACTGCAGTGATTTGAATGCCAGGAGAGCCCAGAAGCGGTTTTCTTAATAGAATAGGTGATAGAATTGTGCTAGCTGAAACGATATGCCTTCTTAGGAGTGAATGTATCAACAAGTAGTTCACAAATTAGTAAAGTCGGTCGAATATATGACAAGAAATCCCGGAAACAATATCATTCAACGTAATAGTAGCGAATCTGCCGGGACAAGTGAAAAAGGAACCCTCATTTGAACTAAACATAATTTTTAATATTTCAGCGCTTACTTCTTCTGCAAACAAACTTTGAACTCATAAGAGGTACCCCATTTTGTAGAAAACACTGAATTTACTTGTTGGTCGCTTGTTTGCAAATGTGCGTGTCGGTTGATCTCGATCTGTGATGTACTCAGCCTGTGTAGAACTCTTTCGACCCCAGCGGGTGCGGGGACGTGGCGAGGGGGCGTGGCTGCTTGGTATGCCGCGAGGGGGCGCCGCCGCCGGGCGCGCCGGGCCGGGCCGCGCTGAGTGGAGCCATTGAGCGCCGCGACGCCGTCTCCAGGTCAATGATGGAAGCGCCGGCGCCGGAATGCTAAACCCGCGACCCCGCCGCCCCCCTCGCCCCCGCCAGCGCCGGCGACCGCCCCTCCCACCCCTCCCCGCTCGAGGACCCGCCGCGCGCCGTCCCCTCTTGTCTCCTACGTGTTCGGGCTCACGTTGCTCACAAGAAGATAATCTCCGGTGGTTACGGAATACGTCGGATTTTAAGTAGCTCTCTACCTCCGGGTAATTGCCCTTCACCCGTGCGGAATCGGGATCTACAGGTAATTTCAAAATATCTCAACAATATTCCACTACCTTTACTCCTGCATTTGATTTTTTATACGGATGATTAGACTTTCATTCTCCGAAGGCTTGATTCTCCCTGCCTCTAGTTTATTGACTTTTTTATCTCAACGTCATTGAGAATTTAGAATTTTAAGCACACGCAGTGTAAATTTTATTACTAGCTGAATTGTATTATGAAATAGTAAATTAATATTTCCATACCTTGAAATTTAAAAACTGTTGACCAAAGACTGCCTTGAAAAATATTCCTTCACCTCCTGATATGCCAGTAAGTATGAAGGTATTCGTAATACTGAACTAGTATTTTTCTCATTAGCCCTTTGTCGCAATAAAACTACCCGACGTAAGATTTTGCTTAGCAGATGTAATATAAAAGCATATAAGGAAAGAATGGTTACCTGCTTAACTCAACCCATTAAATTGATATTTCAGAAGCAATAAAGAACTAAGATGCTGGTACACGTTCTTCAAATACGGAAGAATGCCAGCTTTCACAATGAATCTGAAACCAATGCCTTATTTCGCTTCGTCAATTCCCGGGAACACAAAATTTCTCGTTTACAAACCGTCGGCCACGACCCACAACGTAACATCGCCACTACGAACTAGTTTGCAGCAATGTACACCGAAGTATCGATCGGACTGTAGGGCAAGTCCTCCTCTTCGCGAGCCAAGTCAGCACCTCGTCAGAGCACCCGCTTTGGTGCCGTGGAGATGGAGAGAAGCGGAGTAGTTGTGTAGGTTCGGCACAAGAGGGGTTGAGTCTGCGGTGGTGCGGTGAGGGCGGGTAGGGCCGGGGCAGAGCTTGGAGGACGGAACAAGGGGACGTTAGCTGAAGGACGATGCGTGAGGCGTTGATGTGATGTGAGGTCATGAGTGAGTGAGTGAGGAGGGAGGAGGGGACGGGAGGGATGAGAGGTGTGGGAGTGGTGTATAAGGGATATAGCAACAGCGTTGTTGAGCTAGCGGATGGACGAGTGGGGCGGGACAGCATGGAGGTCGGTAACGAGGGGAACGTAAGCTGAAGGGCGTTTCGCGTTGGCGTTTGAGATGGGGGGAGCGGATGGGTACGGGCGGGCACGCGGCGCGTGTTCCCACGGCATTACACGCGCGCAGTCGCACCATTACCGCGCCGCAACGTCAGACTCCGCGCACAATTTCGAGAACTAATTTACTCGCCGAGAGCCGCACTACGCCACACGCGCCCGCGCCCGCGCGCGCGAACTGTATAAATATTTATCAAGAAAGGGATCCGGCGCCGCGCCCTAGCGCTCGCTGCGGCAGCGCGGCCGGGGAAAGTACTCGTACGTCGGGGGGAGGAGGGGAGGACGTAGGTGGAAGCAGAGGAGGCGGTGCCGGCGAGGGCACCAAAGGAGACCTGTAGAGGTCACAGGTGCGATGAAGAATGAGGGCAGTAAGGAACGGAAGCGGTTAGGGCAAGGGTGAAGGTGGCGACGGGGTCTTTGTAAGCGGTGGGTTGTGAGAAAGGGAGAAATACGCAGACAAGACATGCCAACTGTGAGGGTGGTGAAATTCGAAGGGCGTGGCATATTTTGATCGGCAATTCGAGACGAGAAATGTTTTGAGGAAAGTTGAAAAGAATTTCCGGAAGAGGAGGCGGTGCGCATAGAGGAAGAGATGGGAACACGAAAGACAACGGTAATTATGGAGGTAATTATAGGGGTTTAAGGTGGAATGGGAAATGGTAAAGTAGCAGAGCTGGCTGGCGAGAATTGAAGACCGATGTTCGGATTGACGACACAACTTGGAACGATTAGTGCGGCGTGGATAGCATGTAAATGGTTCCACATTACTACCGAATCGGCGCAGACGACGTGAAAGGTCAGATGAAACGGAAGACTAGAAGTTCGAGAAAAAATATATCAGAACGCCAACGGAAGGGCACCGACGAAAGGTAGGTGGAAGAATGGAAAAACGGGACGCGGTTGCGGAGCATGTGGTCGATGCGCCCCTCTATAACCCCCCCCCCGGCCCTGTTGTTCGGCGCTGGCGCTCAGGTGCGCCCATAAAACATCCACCGCTCGCGCTCCAGCGCCGGCAACACGGGTCTGATATGCCCCGCCCACCCACACTATCTCACTGGGGGGAATCCTCGTGGTCGCAACTCTACGAGCAACGACAACAGCTCGCTACGCTGCAACGAGTTTAATACGTTTGCCCGCATACGTATGTGAGGATCATTTGAGGGTCAACTAAAGAATTAATGCGTTCAAGCGAACACTAGTATTTGTAAACTGGAATTCCTTTTGAACATACAATGGATATAAATACATAAACGACTCGAATTGTTAAAGCACAACCTCCAGACGAACACAATCCTACGCAGACAAATGCCATATTTTAGCTTTCCTATTGTGCATAATTTACTAATAAAAATAATTTGGACAACTGGAAAAGAACCGCATATATTTTGCGGTGCATACTTGCATACGGATAGTTTAATGTACTCGTTTCCGAGAACACTACCACTCACATGAAAACACGCACGAAAAGCATTCCACTCGAACCTTCTAAATCCTTTTCCCAAAGGGAATAAAACAGCGACAACTATCAGCAAATGACTCGTCCAGAAGACTCACAATCGAGACCTTCCTATCTCGCGCACGCCACACAACGGCGCGAACCCTGCAGCCAGGGCCGCTCCACCGCTCAAAGCGATTGAGATCTAAAATTAAAAACTAGATGCGTACGTCCCAAAAAAT
>BOPP01000023.1:11469069-11480947 GCA_017312745.1 Gryllus bimaculatus | reverse complement strand
CCGCCAAAAAAAAGACCAACGCTTCCGAGCCGCGCGCGGTGCAGCAATTCCCGTAGATGAAAAACAGAAATGGCCCACGCGCACGCGATATCGGTTTATTAAAAGGATTGGATCCGCAACGGCCCCGGCCATCTCGGCAGCCCGGCGCGCGCGTGGTCGCGGGTGCATCGCTGCCTGGCACGGCGAGGGGCGGTGCAGCGCGGCCTCCGGAGGAAGCGCGATTTATGCGAAGCGTACCAACTGCGCGGGGGAGCTCTCCGGGGGACGCCACTCTCGTCCCGGCCCTCGAGAGGGAACGGGGCCCATAGTGGGCGATCAGAAGCTGCGCGTACTCCACAGACAAACCGTCGTTTCGCACTCCATTTCCCCAAGTTCTGTCCCTGTGCGGAAGGAGATATAACCCAGTTAAGAGGTACACGTAACACCACAAACTTTTTTCCCCACATTTTATTTCTCGTTTTATGATGTCATTTTAATATATTATTTTGCAAACCTTAAAGTATGTTCTTTCATATTTATACGTCATGTGACGTAGGTGTATAAAATGCAATCTCAGGTTCACTGAAAGTTGTTTCTAGGAATGCAGCGAGTTACAATGATGTGTGACACAATTGTACGATTTTTTTTTAGAAGGCGTGAGTCTCATTGATGCCCGGGCTAAAATTCGGTCGTTTGGTAATAGACATGATTAGACATTAATATGTTAAAAGTAATTTTGTTACGAATCAAATGAATGTTAAATGTGCCGGCAACTGCGTATGCACACGTGAATCGCGATCGTTTGAACGCCAATAAATTCACCTTCAGCTGTGTTGTCAGTCACGTCTCTGTTCATTGGCCTCTCTCTTGAGGTAATTTAAATACAAACTCAAAGTAAAAACAAATCAAATAGATTATTCGTGAATTCAAATAAACGGAATTAATTGGCAAATGTTACCTTCTCTGCTTCAGGGGATATCTTGTTCCTTACTTGTGAGCCCTCGATTAACTTTTGCAGGTGTTCCTTTCTCAAGGTTCCTGTAATATCCTGAAGTCGCGACTATTTTGGTTTTAAAACCAGAATGTCACGTCAATATTTCAGGCCTATATTCAGGCGTCCATTCATTAGCGAACTCTGTCCAGTCCCTTTCTAACCGACTTGCGTCCCTGGTATCCGCAGCTGCATCCCTCAATTGTCTCTTTTCTGCGAGATCATACAACTCAAATAAATTATATATTTTCATGTCTAAACAAATTTATTGCTAATACCATTGCATTGGGAAAACCAAATCAGAGACATCTTCAACAAACATTTGCAGCCTTTATTTATCAATATTATTCCAAGCAATGTGTTCCATACGATCTGGAAATTTACCCGAGACACGACTTCATTGCTCTCTCGTAAAAGAGACCATTAAAATAATCTTCAAACAATTCATCAACCATTAAAATATGAACTGCATAGTCTTCTGCTGTCACTTTCCGCAATCTCACTTTCCGACCCACTATGTTGAGATATCCGATGGGATATTTATCTGGCATATTCTCTCTTTCTCTACTTCTGACAGCGTTTGCAGAGTCAAATCTCAATAGCAGTAAAACATTATAAGAAGTCAATTATTTAATTTTTCACCCACATAAGAACTTTCTTGATGGCCTATTTTCGTCAAACGTAATATCACATGTCCCAAAAGTGATTCAAAGATCATTGAACCACGTCTGCATATTGATATTTCCTAAAAAATAAAAAGGAGACCAATTTGTCAATTGTTGGAACAGTTTGTGTTTGCAACGATCATAGAAAATGGTAGGAATCACACGTCAACCTAATTAACATACCCTCAAATTGATTATCTTTTCCACTGGCAAAATAGAAAGCATCCCAAAAATTTCAGTGATATGCATGTCAATTTTGTTACCTAAAAATAAAACTCTCCGTAGCATTAACATCTGAGAAAGAACGAACAATCGACGAAGCATAAATGGCATACGTCGTGCCTCTCACGTCCCCCTCTACACGGGCTCATGTAAATTCATTTCCTTTACTATTATACTCTTTTTTCGTTTACGTACCTTCAGCAAACATCATGATAAAAGTTAAATAAAACTGCTCCGTTCCAATTAGGTTTACCACCCCCAAAGGCATTGCAGCTCCACTGGAACTCTATCGCATGCACATCAAAACTGCAGGGGGGCGGGGCTGGGGGGGGGGGAGAGGAAGCTTTGTGGGAGGCGACGGCGGCGGCGGCAGCAGCACGGCCGGCACGGCACCGCGCCGCGGTGGCACCCCTTCGAGGCCCAGCTGGCTCGTGCCCGACCTGCCGCAACCGGCCGCGATATCGCACCCGCGTACGCGAACCAGAACCGGGCGCCAGGCACGGCTCCCTCGGCCTCCCAACGGCCTCCAGCCCCCCCCCCGGGGGGGGGGGCTCCAGCGCGGCGCCTCGCGCTGCGCGGTGGCAGCGCACAGCGGCCGCCGCCGCCGCCGCCGCAGGCCCAATTGGCAACGCCGGCAACTGGGTCGAAACAAGATTACAGCGGAGATGGCCCACCGCATCCAACTTGTTACAAGGGAGGAAATTAGTTGCAAAACTTGTCTTATTCAAAATAGCCTCGAATTAGTTTTCTGCCGACTGGACACGACCGCGAGTGTAACTCGGAGCGCCCGCAAAGAGCGTCTACCACGGCGGCGGCGGAAGGGGGGGGGGTTGCGGGCTGGCAGCAGAAGCATCGCTGCACAGAGCGCCAGGCAGCCCCAGCCCCCTCACTGCACAGGCGAGGCGCTTGGGCTTCAGCTCTCGATGCATCGCTTTACAGGGCTTCCATTCAATGGAGGCGTCTCCTGAAGAACAATCACGAGTGCTTCTGATGTGGGGCGACGTTGTTCGCGCCACCGGCGACTCATCGCAGCTATTCTATGCTGCTTTGACTCGTTTGTTGCAACAATCATTTTCCCTACGCCAATGAATCTGTTAACTTAAGACTTAGATGTGGGGAGCTTACTTTCAAAGAGCAGCAACAGAAATACTCCTCCCACAATGTACGATATTGACTGCTGGTTATTGCAAATTGTATTTTATCAACACTTCGAGCGGATAATGGACGAAACAAAAACGAAAATGAATTTTCATAAAAATTCCAGAAGTCGAATAGAAATAATATTGCGAAACAATGATCTTTCTGATATAAGGCACTTAATTTACACATGTTATGCCAACTATTAATGATGTAGAATTTTCATCATTGACATAATATTTTATAATAATCAAAATAATAAAGAATGATATAATACTAATAAATAAAATACTTAATGAAAGCGTTTTAAAAAATTCAAGTGTCCAGTTAGAGGTAATTTTAAGAAGCTTGCTAGCAATGTATCCCTCTATACTCTTATTTTTCTCAAAATAAAAATGCACACAAATATTTCTTTCAGAAGCTTGCCAAAAAATATTTTGTCGCGCCAGCATAATGAGGCGACGCAGGTACTTTTTGTCACCATTACAACAAAGTGTCACCCAACGGCAGAAACTCTACGACGCAAACAACAAGATCCCGTAAGAAACAAGAGTAACAGGTTCTCGGAAAGGTAGCAACACGCCGTCCTCGATCTACTGGCCGACGCCACGCGAAGCAAAGAGGCGCCCCCAGCGTCACGTGATAGCCGCACTGTGAGCAAGCGGAGATCGAGAGGAGAACGCAGCGGCCGCGTCGCGCAGGTATCTGCATGAGGGATACCTGCGATTCTCGTCGTCCTCTCCACCCTCGCTCCTCGCCGCCCGCGTTGCTGCTGCGTGAAATGCAAATCCCACTTCATTACATTACGTATTATCTAGCGTCTGGTAGGCAAATTGGCCGCGCCTATGCAAATGCCGCAAGGCGGTCGCGGCGGCGGAGGCGGAGGCGCCGGGGACTCGAGTTACGGCCTGGCTTGTTAGGAGCAGGCGGCACCGAAGGCGGGAGTAATGCCGGCGATGTAGTTCTGCTCTTTATCGGCGATCGAAGACGGCGGCGCCTGCAAGCGCCACGGGAGGGGGCGATGTTCCCTGTTTCCTTCGCCTCTGCCGCGGCTAAGCGACACAGAGGACCCCTCGCAGGGAAGAAGCCACGCACAGACTGCAAGAGCTTACAAAGTCAAATACAAGTGCAATCAAAACGAATGAAGCAATGAGGATGATCCTTCGAAATCTTTAGCTAGCGAGTTTTGGATGTTCCCTTCCTAAGCGGCATCAAGGACACAGAAGAAAGAAGTGAAGCAAATGTAATAGTCCTTGCATTCATGAAAATCATGTCGGTTTTATTTTCCAGACTCTCTGATAAGCATAGTCTTAGAATACAACAGGTCGCGCACGTATATTTGCAACTCATTTTCGCCGTTGGAAATTAATAATTTAACAAGAAAACTTCGGAGAGCAGTATGGGCTATGTAACAATTTAGAGATAGTACATTAAATGGTAAAACACACAAAGGCTTCTTAAACAGTAATTAACATAATGTACAATAACACCGACCTCATTCACATTCATATAATGTTCTTTAAGCTTTTCATCTACATTTCGATCGACATGATCGGAGAATGCCTGCCAAATCATGCATTGTCGTACCCGGTACCGAAATATTTTGAATAAAATTCCACTATAGGTAATCAAGTAATCATACCATAGTTCAATCATACACAGTCATAATGACTCCTTTGTGATCTTCGGTACGCAGTCATTTTGCATGCAAAAAACTCATTAAACTTCAATACGCGAAGGGCGGGTCAATACGATGCACAGAATTTAGTAACAATAATAAATGTTTGCCCTAGATACGTCTACAAGTACTGAATCCACAAAAAAAAAATTATGCACAATTCCAGAAGCGGGTGAGCACTGTCAGCAAAGAGCATAAAACGCGAAAGTAATCAAAACGCAGCAGCGAACAGCATCGAATTTAACGAGCAGGACAACGGAATGGCATTTTAACGAGTCCGTCGGCAGCAGTGACCGACGGAGTGGGGAGGGGGCCTGGGATGTGGGCCGAAGCCGTGCTGCCTGCTTCCTTCCCAGCCGCCGCCTGCTAAGAATGCGCTGAAATCGCCCGGAGCAATTTTGCAAGATTAGCTGCACGCGGCTCCGCGCACCCACTCGGGCGACGGGGAGCGGAGGGGAGGGGAGGCGGTGGTTTCATAATGCAACGGGAATTTCGCCGGCGATCTCCAGCGCGCACGAAACGAGAAGCATCGCGGGCGAAACGGCCGCCGCCTTCCCTGCCTCCGCGCGCGCACACGAGGTCTCGCGGGGCTCTGGCTGGCGCTTCTTCCTCCCCCGCACCCCACCTCCTCTCTCGGATGCCAGCCGCGTATTCCCGATCCCCAACAAAGCACGTACAGCAAGAAAAACGACGCAGTTCTTTCTAAGTTAAGCATATGCAATACAAGCAAAGGAAGCAAAGTTCCCTCGTACTTAATTCAAAACGCGCGTTTTCAGGGTTCGTTAAAAAAATGAAGGTCCTCTCAGTGAATTATTTCGCTTCTGATCTCACCGACAGACACCTTTTCAATTACATTTTGTTGTAAACAGCGTAACAGACCAAAGTATACAGAATTTTCATTGCAGCTTTCTGAACAGTACCCAAGACAGTGTCTGACTCTGTATTTTAATCAGTAAAGCATAAAAGGAGCGCAGTCATTCAAAACGAATCCACTGTCCACTGGAATTTCCATCAAAATAATATTGTGCAAATAAACGGATGACACAGGTCAATACATTCTCACAATTCGGCGTACGTGCGATTTACAAAAATCACCCAGCATTCGAAAGACATCGATCGAAAACGAATCATTAATTCCACGTCTCGCAATATGAGCACAATTGACGCCTTCTATGGTCGCATGGACGATTCGCATTTTAAAGTTTTTTTTTTTTCGACATGGGCACCGCGTCGCGAAATTTCCGGGCGCGACATAAACGAAAAAAAAAAAAGTTAAAAAATGCGTCGGCCCAATGAGGCGGTCGTTCATTCCCGCGCATCGCAGACTAATCCGCTCGCTTCGCCTCATTTCTGCGTGCATTTTCGCGCTACGCACGCTACTAGGAACCCCCTCCCCTCCTCCGCCGTCGCGTCACAGCCCTGCGCCACCGCCTTCGCTTCGTCACGTGGATAATCGGAAGCGCGAAACACGCGCTGGTCACGAGCAATATTCTGTGCCCCTTGGTCGCGATATTACGCGCAGCAACAGAGTTTAGGAAAAAATGTTGACCCTTCGCATGATGACGGGGGAAAAGGGCATAGTGATGACGTGTGACGGGAGCGTACTCTTGGACGTAGAAAGCCTGCCTATCTACGTCATTGCAGAAAATAGGAAGCCCAAGTAGCCTTGATATAGAATTTCGTATGATTTTTTAGGTCAGAGATTAAATATATTCTACGATAACAGTATAATGAAGGAAGTAAATCGTCTACTCGGACGAACGTTTTGAAGAGAAGGAAAATACAAAATGGAAACATATGATGACGACCGCAACGAAAGGAAACCTACAGGGTGACGAATGCACTTGAATGCTATTTGTTACCCTTTGATAATAATAATCCTCCTTTAGACCTAAAATTATTCGAATCCACAGCGATTCGGTTTCTGGAAAAACGGTTGACGCGCTGTATAGTCACGGGAGAAAAGGAGTCGCAAACGTGTTCTCGTGTGGGTGTGGCAGGAACAAAGTCTTGTTTGTAAAAGGCCATACCCACAAATCTACAATCGCGCAATGTCAAAAGGAAGCCCAACAAATCCTAGTATTCCACTATATGTTCACATATTTAGGTCAGAGATTACCTGCATTGCAAAGGGCATTGATGTATGAGGTTGGGGAAAGCATCTACTGTGAAGTACGAGTCCCGTCAGTATAGAAGGTGACTCATGAAACTATAGCACCTCCTGTAATTTTTGAAGGTTGAAGTTATTGCAATACAGATTTCACGGACATGATTGACGGAATGTGACTATTTGAAGCATTATTCATTTCCATTTTATCACTTGTACACTTGCATTTTACGAGATATCGAGGTAACTTTCCTTTTTCAAATGGAACTATACATATTTTTTAGCCTATCACGACGAAAGCGTAAAAAGACAAATCCAATGCCATACACACACACACACACACACGTGTGTGTGTGTGTGTGTGTGTGTGTTATAAGTTAGAAAGTTAGATAAGTATTTTTTAATAAATTGTATTTTTTGCGACTCGTGTTTAACGAATATTTTGAATAAATCAGTCCCAGTCCACCACCCAAAGTCATGTAGCGCTCTCCCTGCTAAGCGCGCTCGAGGTGTAGCAATATCCCTAAAACTGCTCATCTAACATATGAAAATATGTATATCATTGGATTCGTCCATTTACGCTCGTCATGATAGGCTAAAAAATGTGTATAGTTCCATTCAAAGTTACCTGAATATCTCGAAAACACAAGTGATAAAATGGAAACGAATACATGCTTCAAAAAGTCACATCCACCTCATGCATTTCCATAAAAACTGCATTGCAATAACTTCAATCGTTCAAACATTACAGGAGGTGCTAAAGTTACGAGACTCATCTTGTGTAGTTTCGTTCGACACCAACTACGTAGCCGAGCCTGACGATGACATTGCTTGGATGATAAATGTTTGCTCTTCATTTGCACCGTTCAGTTTCGTGGTTGCCTCCGATCGATTTCTGTCGAATACAGAAGTAGTTAAACAAGAGATCGATAATTGTTCCTTCCTCATCCTGATCCTAATCTTATCCTTAGAACCGAGCGACACGGGTCGATGACTCATTTATATATATCCATTCCCTCGTGACCTACAAATATTTTATGCAGTCAAGAATGTAGCCACTTGAATGGTGACGGGAAAATAGCGATCGTGGTGCGTGTCCTCGTCCTGTCTGCGACAAAAGCAAAACTAGTTCCAAGATTAGAGATTATATATACGCAACGACTGCAATAAAATACACTGCATATACGAGTATTATACTAGGTGTTCCACAGATCTTCCTGGAGTGAAAATAAATAAGAAGGACAATGCTTTGCAGATGTAAATGAAAACGTAAACACGTACTGTTAGCGATATTTTTTCAGCAAAAAAATGATTATAATGGGAAAATTCATAGAAATTTAATTGCAGCAGCGAATTCACGAAAAACAAACGAAACTTCATAGAGCTTTACACGAAGTTTACAGAGCGTGCAATCTAAAAAGCCGAAGGAAAATGCAAAGGAATGTGGTGACTCTTGATAAATATAATTACACAGAAATAATTTTACATTTATCTTCTTCCTTTAATAACACACAATTTTTGCATTTTCGTAAAAGAACCTGTGAACGTAAGAATAGTCTGTTTTTTTAACAAGCTTCACTTACTTTGCGAAAAAAGTAGCAACCGGCGTTTCGCCCTCGCGGCTCATCGTCAAACTCGAGAGTACACACAGTGTTATAGAGCTTCCACACATAGAGCAAATCACGCAAAGGGTTACATCGCAAGCATAGTCATTTGAAAATCACACATGCAATCGGCGGGAACCCCCGACAGTTCCGCGCTCTGTAACAACCCGCTATTTCCAGCGAACGAGCCAAAATGCCGGGAAACCCAGCCGATTCCCAGGGATAGCGAGTGGCGTCCGGCAACTAGGGGCTGGGGGGTGGCCCCTGGGCGCGGCAGGCAACAGCGCTGCGCCCGACGCGGGGTCCTGCAGCCACTGGGATAGGGTGAAGGGGGAGGGAGAGAAGGAGGACGGGGGAAGTGGGAAGGAAAACAGGGGAGGAGGCGAAATCCACGTTGGAATGCGGCGGGAGTGGCGGCGGGTGGCGTGGCGTGGAGGGGCGAGGAAGGGAGCGGAGAGCGGGAGGTGGCGGGGTGCAGTGCGGTTGTTGGTGCGCGAGGGGGGGGGAGGCGGGTTGCGCGAGGCAGGGGAGCAAGGGGGAGCGGGGAGGAAGGAGGAAGAGTGGGAGGGGGAGAGGAACAGCGCGCTCGGGTCCTGACTGCGGACATGTAGCGGCGGGCGGCTCGCTCCAGGGCCATCCGACTGGCGGAACGAAGCGGGGCCGGCGGTGGCGCAGCGCTCTGCGCGACGAGCGATTAAAAAGGGCCAACAAGGCAGAGAACGTTCACGGAACCGGACCGACATTCTAATAGTCAAGTAGCCATAATAACGGACACTATTGATTATACTAACTACGTGATGGACTTCAAACGCCTAGCACAACGGAAGATATTCGTTTTTGCTTTTGTGATTGAGAAGTACACGAGAACTTTTATGAAGTATTTATAATACTGTTTGTCAGAAGAAGAACGTTGAAAGAAAGGTATTAAATCATTACTTGTTATGTTTTGAAGATGACTATTTAAATGGATTTATACCAAAACGAAAATTATTTGACTGCAACAAAATACGCTGAAATAATAGTTAAGTAATTTATACTTCACATTAACAAACAATAAGGGAAATAAAATGTACCATTGACCTATCGCAAAAAACTAAACTGGAAACATACGTTAAAAATAAATTAATTTACAAGACTTCATTTTAGCAACTAAAATAACAGCTAGAAGATCAAAACGAAAAATCTGGGTCAACGGATTTCCACTGAGAAGAGAAAATACAAATAAAGAGAAAGAAATATAGGTATAGAACATCTTGGCTCATTCACAGCACAGGAGGAGCTGAGAGCTTGAGATAGCAGAATGATATGTAATTCCCAGTAGCGCAGAGCTCTCGCTCGTACACCTCAACGGTGAACGTTGTGTGCAACTGATTCTATTGCAAAGAGATTCCTTCCTAGGCTTCGTTCCCCATCGAAGTCTTCACTTCGAAAGTTCTAGTAGCATCGCTTATCGTTTCAGCGTTGTTTTCTTTTCTTTCGTAGTGTTGAACATTGTCGGAAAATTTCAGAATCAACGAGGCATCCGCTTTCAACATAACCTTGTGTGTTAAAAGCTGTTCCCAAAAATATGGAATCTCACACTTCTCTTTTAAAGTTCTATGCTAGCAAGACAACCATTTCAAAAGAATATTTCCCAATTAAATGTAGCGTGTCACTGAATGATAATATATATTAGTTATCTCTCTTGTTTAGTAGTAAAACTAGCAAGTTCAAGCAATAATGACAATAATTTTTCTACATATTCTCCTCACATCTGGGATTAAGTGTGAATGCAAACAGTCAAAGTAACACAATACCGCATATCTAATGTCAGCCAACTAAAAGAGGAAAAAACCTGGCCGGGAAGCATACATTAGGGCCGAAGTGGAGAGCGGGGGGTTCCAAACGTGCAAAGACGCGAGCCCCTTGCTCCAAATAAATAACGACAGGAACCCGCAGAGAGGCGTCGGCGCGCTGCCCAAGAGAGACCGCGCCGCGATTGCCCGGCGTCAGCCCTGGCTGCTGACCCACTCGGAAGTTGGAGTACTCCGAAGCGAGGGGGCAGAGGGCGGGGTGGGACAGGGCGGGCCCCGTCCTGATGGCGGGGGCAGGCCGGGGAAGGGTAGAGGACGCGGCGGGGAGGGGGGAGAGAAGTACAAGCCGTAATGGCATTCGGACGCAACGACCGCCCGTAATGACGGCGGAACTTTAAAACTTTTCCGCGACCGAGATTCTCCGCTTCTGCAGCCGGAAGTTCGCGAGAGCGGGCAGAATGGAAGTGCGGTTCGGGAGGGCAGAAGGGGCGAGAGCACCCAGAAAGGTAGTGCGGGCGATATGTCCTTTTCTGGTTGGTGGGAGGGTTTGAAAGCTCTCACCGGAGGTAGAAAATGGAATACGATGGGTCTTTGCTGTACAGTAAGCCAAGTATATGCCGTTTACAATTTCTTTAATGACATATAAGAAACGTGCTATTAAGCTTAAGCAGTTATTTTATTAACGCAAACGAATAAAGTTGCAAGCTTCAGACAAGAATGGTTTCGAGGAACCCTCTGAACACATGTAAGCGATAACGTTAATTCAATTTTTGATCACAAAATACGTTTAACGAACATATCATGAATAACTTAGACTACAGCTTCAGGTATATGATTATTTCACTATAAATACTGGAGCAAGCACAGCGACACTTCCTATATTTCACTTTACCCTTACTAACATTCCACCTTCGAAATTGTTTACCTACGTAAATTGTATATGGTGGTGCACTGTGCCTGAATGTGAAACGAAAAAAGTGAAATGACAGAACGCATTACTTTTACTCTAATTCAAATGAGAATACACGAGGACACATTAATTTTAGCCGTTTTTCTTTCTTATGAAGGAGAGAAAATCGCATGCCCGTTTTGTTGATAAATTCGATGTACTAGACGCTACGTTATTGCTAAAGCGATTTCAAATGCCATTACAAATACGAGATCATCGACAACAAGCATTACATGACATGGATATGCTGATTATATTTTTCCAGTCCAATACATGGTTATTCATGGGGTGATGTCCAGACAATTTCAAACGTCAAGTTCATGATAGAGGCGATTCATTAAAGAAAGCAAAGCAACTGCATGCTCAGTTGGTCCATGTACGTTTAATGAGCATGCTTCATCAAGTTTAGTCGATAACCAAGAAGAGTAATGAGTACGCGACCTGAATTTTTGAAACCGCTCAGCAACAACTTTTTTTTTTTTTTTTTTATTTATAACAAAAATTTACATCTATTTTTTTCAAAGTAATAAGTAAATATGATGTTGTAGAATTATTCTGACATTGATTGATTTCAGTGAAGGTATCCATCGGTACTCTTCATCTACTTTCTTCATACTATAACAAAAAGCAAGTATATTTTGGGTTACTGCAGTGGGATAGTTTTAGTAGCTGAGGGTAATGTTTCAATTATTTGTTGAGAATCTATATGGAAGTTGTAGGGGTGAGGTTCTGGTTGTCGATGGCATGTCTGCA
>BOPP01000023.1:11424801-11469044 GCA_017312745.1 Gryllus bimaculatus | reverse complement strand
TTTACGAAGCTTGACCAAGAGACAGTAACACTTGGCAAAAAGAAACATATGTGACCAAACTACGACATGTTCCAATCTTATCTTCTCTGAAAGATTTAATATCCTCCAACCAAATACCATCAATTACACCCGTGGATGACTGTTCAAATTCTCCAAACATATATAAAATTCTAAACACAAATCTAACACACTTTGCACTTTAAGATTCCCCTCATTGTGTCGTTCATCGCGCCAGCCGCACACCTCTGCGCTCTTGGGGACGAGTCAGCTTCGCATTCGTCCGAAACGTCTCTTCCTGCGCGCGTAGCTGGCTTCGAGTTTAGCGCGAGGCGGTGGCGAGCTATACTACCTGGCAGCCCTTGAAACATGAGCCTCATTAAAAAGGAAATCTGTTTGCAGCGGGAGCCGCGGCGTGACTGTGCCAGCGCGAGTTGCAAACGCAGTGCATTTGCGGAGCGCGGAACGCAGAACGAAAGAGGGAGCTTTGGGGCGGGGAGAGGAAGTTGGGAGTGGGCGGGAGCGGGGGACGGGTGTGACGCGCGCTGGGGGGTGGGTTTGTGCGGGCACGGCAGAGGTAGGAAGGAAGCGACGGACGAGTCAGGAAGAAAAGCGGGCGGTGCGGAGCAAGAGGGGAAGGTCGACAATGGACCAGGAGACGGACGGTCCAGAGTGGATGGCACGACCGGCGTAACGCGAGCGGCGACGGTTGGCAGTGTGAGGGACGAAGCGCCGGACGGGACACGACTAAAGAAAAGTGGGCGGGGCGCAGCGAGAGATGGGGAGGCGGGAGGGGAACTGCATCGCAGCGCGACACGGGCAAAGCCCCGCCCCGCCCCGCTCCACAACCAGAGGCGATAAATCACCATTAACTGCCTGCGATTTGTCTAGCGCTAGGAGAAGGCGCTTTCATTATTTATGGAAGCGGCTGCTCCAGCTGCTGTTGCCGCCGTCGCCGCTGCAGCTGCACGCTGCCTCACCAAGGCTCAGATGCAGTCGCGCCTGCCATCTCGAGTAAGGCAACCCGCGCGACAACACTGGAGCTTCAGAGTTACCACGCAGAGGAGGAATTTGATGCCTGCGTTTGCTTCCACGAAGAAAATGACGGTATACTCGTGTTACTAATTATGAGCGTCGTTAGTCTTCGCTGATGCTAGGAGCCGAGAACGTTGGTGTAGCAATCGATATTAACCACAAGAACCGAAGATCTATTGAGACAAAATTCGAACGATACCGACCGGTATACAATAACTGATTATCAGCCTTATAAGTTACTACAAAATAGAAATATACGTTTTTAAATATAATAAAATCGCTTCATTTTTAAGTGAACGGCATTGACAATACTGAATAAATAATTATGATGCTACGAATGTTAATTTTATGACCAGACGTGAGAAATACTGGAACATCAATGGAAATTATTCTAATAACTTTAAAACGCTCAAAGCTTTCAGCTTGGAAGATAAATTATAAACAAAGGTAAACACCGTGTCAATCATTTCCTAATTTCATTTAGAACGTATTTTTAATCTGGCGACTAAATTTTCTTTAAATCACTCGTTTACAGGTAGCAAAATTTATAACGGTTCAACAAAACTGTATCAGCCAGGACTAAGTTCATAAACCGCCGCCCCGCACGCAGGAATTTGCTCTCATCTTGTGAGCAAAAAGCATTCGCACGCCCAGCGCGGGGCTCTCGTGCGGCCTGGGCGTTGGCCACCCCTGCGCGTCGTCCCGCGCCCGTTCGCAGAGTGACGGCGCGCGCGTGGCCAACGAGCACAGCCCAGGCGGAGGAGGAGGAAGAGGCGCGTCTCCGCTGGCACGCGGAGGCGAGGGGCGGGGCGCGGAGGCCTAGCCCGCCCTGGGGAGGTGCCACGACCGAAATAGCGCCGACGCGCGCGAAGTGCCGCGTGCGCCCGCAATCCCCACCGACCAGTGAGAGAAACAGAGAGAACGAGACAAAGAGAGAGAGAGAGGGGGGGAGAGGAAATGTTTAAAGAAAAAAACATAAAATGGTAAGAATAGATAAAAGAGGATCATATAAAGCGGAAACAGAGAGAGAAAAGTTACATATTTAATGAAATATGAGCAACAGCAAACAGGGGAGAAAATAAAGTACAAGGCTTGACGAGATTTGAGAAAGGAAATCAAAACCGAAGGATTTTAGTTCTTTTTTTTAATTTTTTTACAGGCTGTACGTTCCTCTTAAATAAACCAGGGAGTATAGTTATTAAACCCAACAATCATAATGGATATATACACAAATATCTCCTTCAACGAATAGAAAACTAACCCAATCATAACGGAGTCTTTGTGAATTACATGGAGATATATAGCATTTGCTTCATTCACTGGATTATGTACAATCCTGAACTTTTCCAACTCCTGGTACCGAAGCAACAATGCACCGACAATTCTAGGCGAATAATAAAGAAATCGCTGTGGGTGTCGCCTCCCTCTCATTCCATGACCGCTCTATCTTCGCCTACACCATTTTCATTATAGTTTGTCTATTCGACTGCCTTGGCGAAAGCCACAACTTAACTACATTTAATAAGAAATAAATATATTTATATTTATTCATTACAGTGTGCTATTCCATCAAACATAACAATAAATATTCATTAAAATTATAAATCCGCTATTTCTTCCAAAGCAAAACGTGATCATTTGGATGAGATAATGACAGTGTATCAATTAATGAACAATGTTGTCAGGCATAGCTCTTTCTGGTTAATCACGACCTTTGCTTCAAACAAACGCGACTACATTCATTTCTAAAGCATTATATTTTGAACTACAGAAACAATTTTCTCACTGCCTCTTCATCGCATGGTCTCTTGCCTCCTCTTCTGCATGAAAAAACGAAAGCTCTTGACTGGTTCAAGATGAACTGGTAGCTTGCCATATGTCAACTCTAAAAAAAAGTTCAGGACACAATCCAGAAGAGTCGACGGTGTTCTCACCAATGCGGAAGGGTAGGTACGTTACGTAAAGGACAGATCCACCTGGGTCCTGCACATTCTTCCTTGCTCAGACCTTTTTTCGGAGACAAGGTATTCAGCTTTCAATTATCGTCGAAGCCACACAAATGTCTTTATCTCTGAACACATTCATGCTATACAGTGAAAACGATTGGACATTCCACGTCTAATTGTGAGTTAAGTGCAAAGAAGAAAAAATACTTCTTGCGATTTCTGAAACTGTCTTACTTGCCTCAGTGTACGATTAACTATTTTCCAAACTATCTGTATAATGCAACAAGTCTGATTCTCATACTAGACGGCATTTCGATCAAAACGTATTTTCGGAATAATAGCAAATACGTAAAATATTTCAAAATCCATCATCTGAAATACTCGTGTGTTGAGGACTGAGATAATACTCAACATAATGATTAGAAATCGAATAACTGGCAATATTAAATACTGACGCAATACTCCAGTACATGAATAAAATGTCAAAACGTACAAATGCAGGGAAGTGGGTTTTCAAGACAACCACGAAAACACAAGAAAATATTTATTTATTAATATATTAAATTCCATAAAGTGTTTAAAAATTAATCAAGATCTGTCCCGTTTCGCCCACACGTAACCACTGCAGCACGCTTTTGTCTGCCATTGCATTATTCAGGCAGTAAGGCGGACTGCACTTTCGGCGCCGCATCTGCGATTCGGACGCCGAGCCAGGGCCGGGGCTCCGTCCTGATTAGCGCCTCTGTATAAATAACGAAGGCGAGCGCGCACTTAAGGTCGGCATTAACCTTCATTTAGCGGAGCGCAGTGCGGCGCGGCGCGGCGGCGCAAGGAGGCGGCGGGCGCTAGGGCACCTGCGCCCGGGCCCCGCCCCCGCCCCCGCCCCCGCCTGCGCTCAGCACGCGCTTCCACGCTGAACACCTTTCCCAGCAGGGACGACTTTCCCCAGCCCTACTCTCCGTACCGTTTCTTGACGGTTAGGTTTTCTCAACCAGACCATTTTTCTGATTTGCGAGTTCTTCTGACATGTCAAAAACTACAAAAAAACAGGCACTTTTGCCGTCCGTATCTGTTGACTCCGACAGAATCTGATAATTACTGACCGTCTGCGCCTCCACTCGCCCCAGCATTCCTGTCGCCCAGTCAGCCTCGCCTAGACACTCAGTCCCTCCCTAGTAGCATTCACATTAATTTCCAAATTCTTCGCTGCATTCAACAAGAGTTCCCATTCGACAGTCAGCCGAAAACCTGCACCCCCGACAGTGGATCAGTTTGAACGGCCCGCCACCGCCGCAACCTCTCCGCTCGCTCGCCCCGAAGAGAGCGCTTATATCGAGGGTAATGCCAGAAATGCGCCCCAAATAGTGCGGCAATCGGATATTTCTGCTCGCCCTCAATCGCAGCTCCTCCGCGACGCGGACATCGCATTCGGGTCGCGGCAGGCGGGCGAGGAGGAAATGGCCGCACGGGCAAACCGAAGATAACAAATGGAAACGCAAAAAAGGGAAGGGTGAAACTTTCCGTAGAGTTTAGAATGGAGGTAATTGAAATTACGGAGTCAATCTGAGATTCATATTAAGGCGAATCAAAAATGAAATTTCTTTCAGTAATTTAGACATCTCGGAAGCAACGAACTGTCACACGCGCGACTGGGAAATGGAGCGCCCGGCGCCCAACTTCCAATTTGCCGTCACGGACAATCTGAGGGAGATTTCTCGACACGGCCCACTTTCGAAATAAGGCAGGGCGCAATTCCAAGTTAAAACCTGTCAAATTGGACGTTTCCATTAAGGACGGGGATGGAAAAAAGCAGTTTACACTGAAAAGAAAATTCGAAATATCTCTGTCTCAACGCATCGCAGGGAGAGGGGAAAACATCACATTCCAGATCAAAGCTTTTCGGGCCGAACGCCGGAGAGTGTGAAGTTCCTTGCGGAACGCAACAGTTGCGCGCATAAATCGGGCGGTGCGACGTACATTTTGACGCGGCGTTCGTGCAATGAAGACGCAGACTCAGGGGAGGGCGGAAGTAATGCTCAGAACGGGAAGAGTTAGTAAGTTTATTTTTTTTAAATGAGAGAACTTTGAAATCTTGTTTAAATGTAATAAGAAATGAAAAGGACGAAAAGAGATGACTAAGAAGATAGCTGCTTGGCGACTTAGTTGAGTTGATAAAATTACTGAAGGTAAATTATTCGAAATTAAGACTCATTTATGAAACAGGTGCAAATAGAAGCAAAGAATGATGTGAAATCAAAGAAATGAAAATGAAACGCTCATATCAGTTCTCAAAGTAAATCACAAAAGTAAATGTCATTGCCACATTTGAGGATAGTCGGATGCTCTGAGTAAATTCAAGGTTCAAGCAATGGCATAATTAAAAAATATAAATAATCATGTCATATCGAAATCTTGAACAGCAGAAAACGTGTCTGGGGCAATAGGTATGTACAGAACTTTGAGCACACGTAGAAAATTAGTTTTAAAATAAAAAAAAATTAAAAGAAAAAGAAATAGCCTCGCAGCTGGAAAACCAAAAAACGGTGGCGGCTGAAGTACAAAGCGCTTCAACTATCTTCGCAACGCCACCTAGGCGGTATGCGTCCAGTGCCGCCTCCCATGTGTCGCCCTCGTTGGCGGGCGACAGGAAACAAGAGCGGCGCCCGCCCGCGCGAACCCTTCCGGCACACGTGCGCTATTTCGGTGCGCGCGCGCCGGCGGCGGGGGTGGCGCGGCCACGCCGAGGCGGCGACGCACCTCGCGTCTAAAACGGCTCGCTCCGCCCCTGCCTCCCGCCCTATTCGGCCACTCCCCCGTCAAAGACGGCCGGGATTGTGCGGAGGCCAACTCGAGTTAATCAGGCTGCCCGCCGCGAAACACTGGAACCGAAGTGCGGTGAAACACCTGTTTCCGTCCACGACGTGTACCTCGTGTTTTTTTCCCTTCGTAGGTCTGCCACATTTTTTTTCTTCTTTTTTTTCTCTCCTACATGCCAGCTCATCCTAGGGCCCATCCGAAATTTATTAGGTGTTCCACCGAATTACGTGGCCGTATGTTATTTTGCCTGAGAAGCGTGACAGTCATGTTCTCATGCTGGGGTCATCGCACATGTTTGCCACAGTGAGGCTCTCGTAGACACGAAGTCGCGCTGTGCCAGCAGGCCGTCCAGTGAACTGGCGACAGATGTTCTTCGTATTGCAGCGATATTTCGCAGAAGCAAATGGCCGACGGCAGACAGCTGCATTTACCAATCTTTACCATTAGAGTTAAAAACAATACGCCACTACTTGCTCCAATTATTGACTGTCAACAAGGCATATTTTTGAAATGTGCTCTCGCATAAGGATTTTATATTGAGATATTAATTGCTGACGCACTCTGTGAAAGTATTCGCCAAGTTGACGTTGTCCGCAAATTAATCGTCTAGTCATTCGTCTAACTTATACTAACTTAATTTTGTGCTTGTGAATTTTCCATTTATGCCACATTGTCATCATACAAAGTAACGAAATTATTTTGTATAAAGTCTGTAGCGGAGGTTTTGGCATTAAACAGCTGGATGTTGAGATGCCCAATACACTAGGAAACGTTCAATGAACGACGTAAATGTCAATGCGACTGTGTGTTTCCTGTAAAAACCTGTACCACAGGCGATGTCAACCAGCCGAGGAGACTATAAAAGGCCTGAAGTACGCATATTACATATCAACAATTGTGGACACGCTCTCGGTATTTCGTCAAGAGATTAACTTTGTAGCAAATATCGCATACCACGGTTTACTGTCCCTTCCTCAGCGACTGGCGTGGGCTCTGGCCGTAAGCGAGCCGCTGGCCCACATCGATCGGGCCGGTTCCACCCAAAATTTCCATTCGTCGCCCGGCGCAGTCGCCGACCGCCCCCGGCGCCCCGCCACGTCCCGCAGCGAACACCAGCACAGCATACAACATGTCATCGAGCGGCGTGCATCATGGACACATTCACTGCACTGATCAGAAAATTATTTTGAAAATATTGCCAAAATAATAAACTTTTAGGTTAATAATGGTCCGTTTTAACGTCACGGATCATGTAATAATCGAGGTAGGCAGATTACCATATGACAAACACCAAAAACAGACGTTTCAACATTTCTCAGGATAATTATTTCAAAGGCAGGATATTAAAGATGGGAAAATATATTACATTAAAATTACTTGAAATTAGTAGAGTTAAACGATTGAGTTTTTTAATGTAGCTCTCTGAAACATACTTACTGCTACAGACAGTACGAGCGAACATGTATTTTTGAAAATATATAGTATAATATTACTAATTATAAAATTCGCACAGAATAATTAAAATTTTGATATTTAAGTTTTTAATTACACGTCACTTCATTTGCTAACAAGCTCGAAAATTAGAAAGAAGAAAAAAAATTAAACTTGGGAGTGAACAATAATGACTTTAAATAAAACATTTTTCGCTAGCAAAAAGCCATAAACTCCAAGAATATAACTATTTTTTTAGAACGAAAAATAAGAAACACACAAATTAAAATGTGAGGAATTACAAAAATTAGTCATATACGCAAAAAAATATTTAAGAGTATTTCCAAATCAACGTAAACACTGGAAATTTCAGAAAGCACTGGTCTCGAGAATAGTTACACGAAGTGAAAAGAGGCCAACTCAACATATCAAATCTAAAACTGCAATAATTGCAGTGGAATTGCCTGAGTCCAATAAAAAAAATAGAGCTAAATGTTAGTGTTCACTTGAACCTTTCATTAATTCCAAATACGTTTAGTAACCGAAATACCAAGCTTTCGTGCCATCCAGACGTAGCCAAGACTAGAATCCAGAGCGATCCCTGATCAGATCCGTAACAGATCTTACCATTTGCGACAACACTGATGAAAAGTTCACGACGAATCTCACTGCCGGGGCACAGTACGCGAGAAGGAATTCGTTCTTTCGTGACATTTTAATGTGACGTTAACATAGAGAAAATGTGCACGAAAAACTCATTCCAAAACTATTCCTCCAATTAAATATATTAATTTGCCCTACAGTTGTAATAAAAGAGAAAATTTGTAATACTTCTGACTTTGCGAGATGTATCGATTTGAGGACATTTGTCTTCTTCCATTTTCTCAAATAATTTTCGATAAGGTACCAGTGAATATCTCACAAATCTATTATATGAAATTTGTGATTCTAAGGCCGAAAGACGAAATGATATGCTCGGAGGAAAACGCTTCATTCCGCAGTAACAATAATGACTATGAAGAAAATGCAAGTTGATTTTTTTCCTTCAAAATTTTGAGATTACTTCGCGCTGATGCTGCTGGCCTTGAATTTAATACGAAGTGTTAATCAAACTCTCATTTCAATGGAATTGTTGTTGAGGGTATGTAAAGGAAGAAAACTTCAGGCAAAGAGCTGCATGATAATAACATCTTATACAAATTGTCAAGAGCATCTTCCCAACTTGATCGGCCATATCCCTTGATACGTACGAAAGTATGGAAGTCGAAAAGAATACGTAAATTTTGAAAATAAAGTGAACGAGATCTTTTTTCTCAAATATCATGAAAATTAATATTGATAACAGTAGTGTCATACGAAAACTCGTAATTCAAATGTACGAAAGCATTTATTACATAGATACAACGAAGAACTCCACATTCGATGATATGTTCGAACGCAAGTGAATAGAGCAGTTTATGCTCGCACATATGCCATTCCTCGAAATAAATTATACGCGTGAATCTATGAAAAACCTTCCTCCAACACCCGAAAGTCAATTTTTCATTACATCTCTTTTTCATTACAGCCTAAAAATAATCAGTTCCATGATGTTTACATTTAATTTCTGAAAATTAAATTCTCCCTGGCAAGAGAAAAGAAAAAAGAAAGACTGCTTCCCTTTAAAGGCAGGAAACGCGCGTAACTTCCAAAATTAAAATACTATCACATTCTTAAAGTCATATCGCATCTACGATATTATTCATTCTTCACTCTGAAGCTCTCTCTGAAAAAAGAGAAATTCGCGAATAAGCCTGTGCACTAAAATTTTCCGTCGAAAACTTCGTTGTACGTAATTTCACAATTCACATATATGAAAGAAAAAAAATCTAACGAATCAAAAAAAATTCTAAGTTAACTATGAAAAAATTATCGTCGCCAATAATGAGACCATTTGGCGGAATTTTGTAACCCTTTACTTCTTTGACGGTTGAGTACTTATTCCATAATTGCCAAGTTCCTCTTCTCATGGAACGTCCATCAATTAGGTCTCCTGTAGCTACCGCGCTTGTATTCAACCCCTGTTTTGAGACAAATCTTGTATGAAGGCCGCTCGACCATCCCAAGTCAAGTTAAAAACGTCGAAAAAAAAACAACGCAAAATGATCCAAACAAAAAGTAAAAGGGGTAGCTGAAGAGGAAGATAATTTTTTAGTGAACGTGGGAATCAGGAAAAGTGGCAAGATATGTTGGAGAGTGAGAAGCAAAAAGAAATTGATGGACATAGATTGGAGCGACCAGACTAAGTGTATGTTTAACTAGGAATGTGGACGCGATCTCTCGGAGTGTAATGAAGGCGCAGACTAGGCGGGAGAGAATAACAAGTCAAGGAAAAAGAAAGCACGAGAGGGAGGGGGAGAGAGAGAGAGAGAGAGAGAGAGAGAGAGAGAGAGAGGCAAGGGGGGAGAGAAAGGGCATACATAAGCAGAGAAAAGAACAACTTAAGTCGTCAGAAGAAGCCAGGAGGTAAACACCAGGTACGCTCTCAACCAGTTACGATGCGTGTACGCCGGAACAAAACCGGTGAGCCGGAGAGGGGGGGGGTGTCCGCTGAAACACGTTCGGCAGCGGGGAGCGGGGACAGGCTGAACAAGGCGCGGCGGCGGCACAATGCGGACGCGCGCTCCCCGAAGCCGTCACCTGTCGGAAGTCCAGCGCAGCGTGAAAACGCCGCGCCGTTGTCGGCGAACGCGCTGCCCAGGTGGCGCGCCCGCCCCCGCCCCCGCCCCCGCGCGCAAAGTGAAATTAACGAGCGGCGACTGCGCAAGAAGACAAGTGCGCCGAATTAATCACACGGGATACCCTCCGACAAAGCGCGCGTTTTGCGCGGCGGAGCTCCATGAATGCGAGCCCCGGCGGCGAGCGTTCCCGCTCACGGCGGACACGGGGGCGAGGCGAGGTGGACAGGGGAAGGGGGGAGAGAGCATAGAGACGTGAGACCACATGCGATCAACACAATAATACAAAATTTGAAATAATTACAGAAATAGAGAACGAAAGTAGAAAGATATATGATACTTGGCTGTCCGGGATAATTCGCGTCACAGATGGACGAAAAGAAAGATGTATTCCGAATTTGAAATGAAAATGTTCTATAGGCATGAATATCACAGGCATTAGAGGCACGGGAACAAGCAAAATACACATATATATATATATATATATATATATACACATATATACATATATATATACATATATATATATATATATATATATATATATATATATATATATATATACATATATATATATATATATATACACATATATACATATATATATATATACACATATATACATATATATATATACACATATATACATATATATATATATAATGTATATAAAACAAATCAAATGAACTGTAACACAAGTAAAATTAGTAGCATAAATGCACGAAAGGGAGGTTGGAGAAAACATCGAAAATAAACACATTTCATATACTAATTTCAGAAGCAAGCAAACCCATTACAACGCGCAGCAAAGAAATCTTTTTTTTAAACGGCAGAGAATACGCAACGGCAGGGCCGAAGCCCTACAACGGCACGACATGCACTGCGCCCCGGCGGCGGCTGCGCTGGTGAAAAGAGCCGCAGCGCCGCCCGTCCTGCGCCGCGCCATTCGCTTCCGCGCGCGCGGGAGAGGCCGCCGCGCGCCGCCGCGGCCAATGGAATAATTCGCAACGCGCGCGGCGCCGTACGCGCACACGCACTCAATGAAGTATGATGTTTAATTCCGAAAGGCCAAAGGCTGCAATCGATGGAAACGAAATTTCGAATTCAAACACTCGATGCCTCGATTTAGGCATGTGCGGAGTTAAATCAACAACGCTTTCATTGGAGGACACGCGGCAGTAATTTCAGACTTCCCACCGCTCTTTAATATTTTCAACATAAAATAGTAATTTTCGGGTACCGGAGAGCTTTGCTGCGCCCCCCCCCTGCACCGCTAACAGTAGACTTCAGAGAGAAATGGGAGGGAAGGGAGTTCGCGTGAATAAAAATGCTTTACATGACGTAAATTATCGGTGCAGTGGGCGAAATGAAATAAAAACAACCACTCTCAAAGTGTATGAGGTCATTGTAAACAGTAACGAACATCTGCTGTGTTATTATACAGTAATATTCCCAAATATTACAGAAATAATTATAATGAAGAGAATTAGGCTCAGAGAGTAATATTTTCTGAAATGAGCAGGGAACAATACCAAATTCAGCAATAGTTCTGGAAAAACAATATTTTTTACTTAGTTTGATAGCTGTTGAGAGAACTTCTAAGATAGGAAATATTAAAAGTAAATACTGCTTTCTGAGTTTACCATATGATATGTGAGCTTGAGACGGGTTGTCTTTATTGGCAAATAGTACATGATGAGTTTTTTATAAAATTGCGAATTATTGAAATATCATAAAAGCACTGTCTTAAGAAGCGTGGTCTAGAAAAATATGTATCAGTCCAAAAGTTTTGTTGTATGTAATCTACTAATAGAACAACATTTATTTCATTTTTTGTTTTATTTTTATGTCATCAAAATTATTAAATTCCTCTTCTTACTTTTATTATCAAATAAGCAAACTTCACATTTTAATTAGTCGCTTTTGTTAATTGTTTAGTTAATTAATTGAATGGAATCAATCAATTCGTCCACACGTGTAAATATTAATTGAAATTTAAAAGAAAAATCAATATTCATCTCTGTGTTTTAATTCAGACCTACCAGAGACTCCATTGACAATTTAACGTCCATAGGAAACAAACTAACAAACCATGTTCCTGATGTCTGTTTTTGCAGCGTTGGCAAAGGCTTTTAAAATGAATGTCTGGAAGCTTCAATAATAACACCTTCCGCACGTTTACTGGGAGCGACGACCCTAAACCGCCAGTGCAATAAAGCCGCACATACGAGTCGCTGGCCTCAAACACAGAGCACCTCCGACGCAGGGGCGCCTCAGAAACCCGCAGCTCAAAGGACGCGCGCGCGGCGGCTGCTGTCGCCGACCTTGTTAAGGGCGTGCCTTGCCTTGCCTTGCCTCGCCTCCCCCGCAGGACGATTCCAAAGCTTCCAGGAATTACTACCGTCTGGAACCCAGTTGAAGCATGATGCAACCACCTCTGTCGCCTTGACACCGCTTACTATAGCAGTTTAATTAACGGAATTGTTCGTTCAAAGGAAATGAGAACGCCTGCGGGGAATGGTACAGTCGCGTAAAGCGACTACGAGGTCTTCGTAAAATCAGAGTTAGACACAGTATTACTTCAATTAAAATGAATATGCGAAAAAAGAGACAATCGAAATACTTCTTTCTAATTGTTCACTCAAAACAAATCCAATACGAGACGCTCTTGAACACGTTCTCCTGACAGGCATGCATTATACTCAAAAATGTTTATCTTGCCTCGTATATTTTGATACAAGAATTTTAACATCAATTTTGTTCTTGACGTTGCTCTCTGGTTCTTGGTACAGTCATGGCTGATATTTATACGTTTTTCATTACAATTATTTTTACAAACGCAAAAGAAAATATAGAGATAAACGTTTTCAAGCCCCAAAAACATCGTCAATCGTAGACACAAATCCCATCTCAAAATCAACTGTTGTTTTAACACATTTTACACGACGTTTCTTCGCCAAGAATCCGCGTTTTCCAAGTAGCAATTCCGCGAATGTGCAAAACCAACAAACTCGAAAATTGTTCGTGCTGAACCTTTCACATTTAAGGATTTTTCATTTTTTAAAGTCCTCTAAATTGCTTTGTGATAGAGATAATTATTTCAATGTACACACAAACACGTAAAAATGAATTATATGGATATTCAGAAAAATCAACGATGTAATTAAACTTAAATAGAGCGACAGTGAAATGTTCTTCAGCATTTCAACGACGACACGAATATTTTGAAAATCTTGGAATGTAAATTTTTACTTAAAGTAGTATATACCGTGCAAGTGCAATACGTTTCTAATTCCGTGGACCACTGAACCACAAACACCATGCATTCTCCATGAGATTTCCATTCCTTTCAATAATGAATATGAAATTGCAATATTATTTTTTACATAGTGAGTCGAGTTTGCGAACTATTTATTTTACTCATCAGGCAGTATTGTTACTCGTAAGTATTTACAAATAACTTTTACAGTACGGTGAAATAACAAAAATCGATTAAAATGTCACGAATGGTGATTTTTCAACTTTCAAACGCCACTACGACACGACAAATCTATTCTGTTATCTAGTTCTCAGATCTACATTTCACCGTATTCACAGCATAAATTTACATCCCTTGAATTCACAACACTTCAATAATGGTAGCGAAGCATTTTTGACGCCGACAACTCCACACATCGCGCCCAGGGAGACTTCTCTCAGCACCCGCGGCAACGTGTGACAATAACGTGGCCACCCGGGGTCTGAACGAGACGCCGTGGGCTCCGCCTGCCGGGGCAGCGCCACTCCAACGCAGGTCCTGACCCGCCGGCGAGTCAACACGGGCAACACAGATTTTCATATCACTATTTATGATTGCTATTTAATGCATTAATTTACTAGTCTATTTACTGCGCAAATTAATTGCGTCCGCCACCCACACCCTTCTCTTCCCTCTCCCTCCCTCTCTCTCTATCTCTTTCTCTCTCGCTCGCATTCGCTCCGCCTCTCCCTGTCTCGCGTCCGTGCGCGCAGGCGACGTCAAAGCAACGCGATATTCTGTCTCCTGTCGGGCGCCGGCGCCGCCCGTGACAGCGCCGGCGGCGTCGCTCTCCCCCACCCCTCCCCGTACACCAGCGCCAGCGCCCCCTCCCCCGCGGCGCGCGCGAGCGCCGCGCGCAGCTGTTTGCAAACTAAATTAAGATTTTATTAAATCATATCGCCGCGTGGTTAATCTTCCGCGAGATCGGGCAGACATCGCCGCGGAGAGCGCGCTCGCGCCGGGCGGACGCGCGGGCGGGCGGGCGGGCGGAAGGGTTTACGCGCGGACGTCAAACTATTTCAATCAAGAGAGTAAACAGCGGAACGCCAGCGCGCGCAGGAGGACTGGTGATGAGAGCTCGCCTCGCACGCCACGACAGACCGGCGCGGCCGGGCCCCGGGACAGCATCGTTTGACCGACGGACCGCACGCCACCAGTGTGCTGCGGGTTGCCGGCGCCTTCACGTCACGGCGCAAGACTTTCCAGCGCCTCTCGTCTCTCGTCCCAACTACTCGAAGTTTTTTAAACGTTCCTATGAAACAAGCACCGAGACATTTCCGTTCACTGTCACATTTATTGAATGTTAATGCCTCCTATTAAATACTAGTCTACTGCTGCAGCTGGGATAATTCATACATCATGGTCAATTTTGTTTTTCTCACGCATATAATCTGGAACTTATGTCAAACCGCATTTCACCGCGAGATAACGCTGGTTCGACCACTGACATACAGGTCATTGACTATGAAGGTTTAATGCACAAAATACAGTACCAAAAACTCGGTGTTACCAAGCGGCTCGTTCTGAAGAGCTTGAGGATCGTATTTCTTGCTTGCTTATGCACGGCATTCTCAACTATAAAAGAAAAACTTTCCTAAAGTTAATTATTTGCCCCGGAATTCTGAGTTTGTAGTTAATCGAATAAGACATTTCGTAGCAATGTACGAGTTCATAAGTATTGTTGGTCTCCTCAGAATTTTATCCTATTACCGGAATTATATTAATACATATCCCGATTTTTTCTTCCATATTTTTGTATTTATTCATTCCTGTAATTCTCCACCAAACATGGTCGTCCGCATCTGAAACTTTAGGAAATAAAAAAATATCATAACTCAATTTTTAACGTTTTCCATTTCAAATGATACACAACTTTCCATTAAAGATCACACATTGATACAAATAATTTCTTGCAAATTCTGTTTTCCGCGAAGCGTGGCGACCATGCATTTATGTTTTATTTAGCAATTATGAAATAGAACAATAAAGAGGATGTCTTGGAAGACACAATTAAAAAATTACTGAAGCCTATAACTTTGATACGCTTTAATAATTCGTCGCCACTAATCCATATGCATTTATTTCTTTAAAAATATCCTCGATCATAGAGAATCTTTTTTAATACCAATTAAATCTACATACTACCACTGTATCTCAGGACGTGTTTATTGATAAATAACGATTTATTGATAAGTATTCTACTTTCCGACGAACCCTTCATGTTTACGTGATAAAAATAGAAGGAAATAAACTTTATTTTCGCATATACCAGGCACACTGCACAGATGAAATCACGAAGGGCATTGTACGCAAGGTCAACACGACCCAGAGAGAGGACAAAACAGGAAAAACACCCCAAGGACGGAAACAAGAAACAAAACAGCGACACTCTTTACTATCTTTTACTCACTCTGCACTAAAACGTGGTTAACTTTCCGCGACAGTTTCCCGGCCCGCTTCGCTCGAGCAAAATGTCTTCCATTGTGAAGTTCTTTGCATATGAATGCCGTTTTTACGAGATAACATCACGACGGACGCCTCTTCTTCCTTCTTTGAATAATTCAAGAAAGTTGTTGCGTAAATATTTTCGAGCGGCCCGACACGAGTCGCCGCAGGAGAACAGAATCTGCCGTCGTCAGCAGGCGGAGTCAGCGAACTAAAGGTGTGCAAACCACGGAGAAAACTCACCCCAAACGCGAATTAAGGTTTCCCTAAATAACATGATTTGCTCTCTGAATAGCAATTCTATTACAAAGATATGGTTACAAACAGATAGCACTAGATTCTTGACAGGGGACAGTAGTATTTTTTTAAAGAATAAATTATAAAGAAAAATATGCACATTTATTTATGGACAATTTGACATGTATGTCTCTGCAGATGATCTCTGTCACACCGATTTTGTATGAATTTGCAGTTATGCAATCGCCACCCCATCATGAAAAACACCGCATTAAGATTCAGAGACATTGAAGCAGTACAGTGGAAAGGAATCGGAATTTCACAAAGTGAGAAACAATGAGGGGAGAGAAATGAGTATAGAGACTCTAGTACAGGGCTCTAGTATGGAAACCGAAATTTTGCAGAAGTACAAGTTTTGCAAAACGCGTGAGAGCGAACGAAATGCGCACAATCGTACAGAGCAGCAAGAAGTAGGTACCGTAATAATACTACTCGTAAAAGAAGAAACAGAGATAATAGAAACAGCTTTGCGATTAAAAGAAATATGAAGACACGAAAAAAATAATGTATTAAAATTCGCTCACATAAAAGAGCCGTGGACGAGAGAGCATGTCCTACACGTAGCGCAGAGCACGAGGTGGCAGAATACAGTCTGAAATGAGAGGTCCGAAATATGTTTTTTCTGCGATAACCAAGCAAAGATGTGAACAAAGATTTAAAAAAATATTTCACGCAGTATATGAATATAAAACGATATAAAAAATACGTTAAGTTACTTCTGCCTGTACTGGTAATTTTCAATGCGAGCTTAAATTGAAAGAAACCTGCATAACCTTCGGCCACGTAGGATGTGTCTATATCTCTTTTTATCAGGTACCCAGAATATCATTAAAAATACAAAAACCTATAATTTACTAATCTTAAAAGCGCCGCGCAGTAGTTGAAAGACAATGATGGTCGAGTGAATACTCTGGTACAGTGAGAGGTGTCTGTGGTTTTATTTGTTATCCAGGCACTCAGGAAAAATACAAAAACATCTAAATTCCTAATTTACAATGCGAGCAAAAGTTGAACGAAATCTTTACAGACTCATACAGTGTGAGATGCTTCTAGTTTGGTTAGATAACCAAGAACTCGAAAAAATAAAAATAAAATGAAAACGTTTCAATTTTATCTGGCAAACGAAAAGACTTTGTGTCATTCTTCCTATTCTCGTATTGAACGTATCGACTACATTATCATACTCACTGCTCTCGAGACAGATGCTGCCAAGCGATAGCAAGGTTCGAAGAAAGAGACCATCTGCCATTACATATTTGCTATTCACGTTTTGTGATATGGAACAGCAATTGTTTGATATCATTGATATGTAAAGAACTATTGTTTTGTATCTACTACATAATTGTAGTGTTCATGAAGATTCGTATTTGTTTAAACATTTAATTTATTGGTATTATACGAGAGTATTTTATTCGTGTTATTTATTGTTCTTAAGCAGTGTGTGTGCTCCTTTTTGAAATTACGTTTTGTGTGGTTTTCTTCAGCAGCATTCGTGCTGCTGCAGGTTATTAGATTGTGTCTAAGTTCCCAGCCACTCCCAATGTCAATTGGCTTGGTTGGGAAAGCTCGAAAGCCATTGGTTCCTCCTTCCCTTCCACGGCCCGTCGGTCCGGTGGCGTCTGGGGCCCGCGCCCCGACAGGGGGCAGGCGTGAGCGCGCAGCCCGCTGTAAACACGAAAGCGGCGCGGCCCCTGTAGCGAATCATATCTCACGCCGGTGTTTGCTAAATGCGGCGATTTCGCGGCGCCGCCGAGGAAGAGATAACAAATGATGCAGCGATTTATGCGCTTGCCGCGCCCTGCCCCGCCCCTCCCCGCCCGCGCAGCGCTGGCCCAGATTTAAATATAACCGAGGAGGCGAAGGTGGCGGCGGCGAGACGCAAATTTCGAGAACAAAGAAACGAGTGGCGAGAAGGAGGGGGGGCAGATCCGAAGTGAAATCGAATGCGCGAAAGCATATTGTGGATAATGTATCACTATAAAAAAAAATTAAATTATCTTGTCTCATGTTCAAAAGTATAAACTAATTTTATCTTCTCGGGGAGGCTTCTCCAAATTTGCTTGTTATAATAGTTTCCTTTGTTCCAAACACTAAGAGCAATTTGCAGGTGTCACTGGTTTCAACGGTGAATACGTAATGTAGTTTCAGTGTGAATATCAATGACCCGCAAGTGACTACAGTTAAACATAAGTGTATTTTCGATAACAATTCCTGATCTGAAAAATTTTCTTGAGTTTAACACATCTTTATACATTTTCTTTTTTAAAGTTTATTATATTATTATTTATATTAATTAACATTGTAAATTAATAAAAATAACATTTTAATAATTTATTAATTCCCACACGTTTTGTTCTGCATCTAATCATTTTCATAATTATTTCAATTTCATTTCGTTTTTTTTATTTTCGCTTTACCAGTTTTATCTTTACCCCTACAGCTTTACCAGTACTCGCGGCCCAGTGTGCGGCGAGGTGCGCGCCCTGCGGTAAACAAGCCCACAGCCGACCGTGTATATATCAATGAGGGCCGTCTCGGTAGCACGCAGCAGTGATACTAGGAGACCGGTGCCCTACACCCAACCCGTGGCTCCGACGCACTCGATTCGCGCGCTCGCCTGCCCGGCCATCCACGCTGCGGCCAGCGACGCCCACACCTGCCGTCACAGCGTCACAGCGCCCGCCGCCCACGCTTGCTTGCACGCCGTCCGCCCACGCCAGCGCCCGCCGCTGCGCACCCTCGTTCGCTGCCGCTCGCCCGCGCACGCAGCAAGCGGCGGCCGCCTAACGCTTCCTGGATGCGCCGGATTGGCTTTCAAAGACGCCACTCCGCCACTCAAGCGGGCGGTGAAGATGGCGGTTGTGAACGCGGAGGCGTTGTCTAGGTAGTGGTGTTCGTTGTATATGGGTGAGCTGTTAGCGCTCAATATCAGCGAATATGCAATGCGTCGGTACAAGTTTAACGTGAACCAAGGGAACGGATATGAGCAAGCAATTTAATATGGAAGAAAGTATCGGCAATTATCTCTTAGATTGATCTGGGTAGGATTAGACGCAGTTTTGTTGAACAGATAGCTGACTCGACAACTTGTCTGAATGACACAGGTAGAAACACGTGAATTTGAATGTCATCTATGAGAAAAAGAATTAAAAATTAAAGAAATTAAAACACTTGATTAGAAAAACGTATTTGAAGATTGCAAGGGAAGCAAAAGAGACAGAAAAACTGGAACAGTAACATCGCAAAAAATAACAAACACACACAACATTTTTATAAGGAAAGCCGAATTCCTGGATGGTGGACAGAGAGAGAGAGAGAGACATTTGAGAGGAAACAGCAATTCTTTCAAAATTCAAAAATGATGTGCAACCGGAGAGGTGCAGAGTTGTCATAAATGTATCACGAATACCTAAGCCTGAAAGTAAAAAGGGAAACAATAAACATCCAGGATCATAGTTAAGAGGTAGTAGAAGGGCTCTACGTGGTGAAAGAAGAACTGTTAGAGAAGTGGGAATAGATGGTCGTGGCCGAAGAAGCGATTAAGAATAGACCTGAGCAAACTAAAACGCGCAACATCAGAAGGAAAGCGGAGACGCTGAGTCTAGAGCGTCGAGGACAACGGCTACACTACGGCGCAGCTCCGGGTCTACATTCCCGGTGCGATGCTTCCCAGCAATGCAAAACCCAACGAACGGCTTCCTTTTGAGTCACTCAGGAAAAAATCAGAAACAAAATATCCCGTCTTGCGGAGGGAAGAGGGCCGTCATGGAGCATCGCCGCTACCTTCACAATTCGCAGCACCGCTCGCCTCTTCTTCGAACAAAACTCGAGCTATACTAAATGAGTCCATCGCCAGCGCGGTGCTTCTCCGCGTCTAGTTCCATCCGCACCTCATAAAGGGCCACTTCCCTTCTGAGAGCAGCACATTTCCCCGAGATCCCCTTTGCCATCACGGTTCAAAAGCAAGCTCGCGTAGATCAACTAAGGGATTTAGTTTCTCGAATTACCCCGTCTTGTTCGGCGCGCGGCCGAGATCAAGGGCGGGCGGAGGCGGAAGCAAAGAAGTGGATTTAATAGAGGAATGCTGCGTGCAGGCGGCCCTTCAGACGAGGAAATGCAATTCGTCCCGCCGAAGACGAAACCGGGCATGCGAGCCGAGGAAGCACTGCCGCTGCAACCGAGGGGCGTGCACATGCAGGAGGGAATTGATCCGAATTCCCAGAGATAATCGTACAGCGCAGTACAGAGAGGAAGCGCGACCGACATTCGAGGCGAATGGCGCAGACTCTCGGGAGGCGGACGGCTTCTCGACGTAGCCCAAAGCAGCTAGGAATGCGAACTCCGTCCCTAGTGGAGCGAACCCACTACAGAGAAGTTCTCCAAGAATTCTGGACTTCATTTACGTCTCCGCTTTTCGAATAATTCGATATTCCTCATCTCCTCTTCATTTGTTGGATCCGGAATGGTTGGATGAGAATTCTGGTAATGTTCCTGGTGCATTGCATAATAAAAAAAATGAACAAAATAGACAAGAAATTCACTCTTTTTCAAATGAGGATTCAACAGAACACTTGTGTAGCATTTTTCGACGTTTGAAAATACATATGGGAGGGTTTTAAGGAAACGTATTAGGTAAGCTTTCATTAATCGATTTGTGAGAATCAATCAGCTAGTCAGGAATTAATTCAGAAGTGTTATTAAATCATAGATAATTAAAAAAGAATGGCTGACAATTAAAATAAAATATTTAAGTTTCGCATACCAATGTCCTGTTTTGTTTCATTACACAATTTCATAAATGGGTTGTAAAATATTTATTTAAAAAGATCGTCAAAAGATAAACGTCCAGAAAATGCATTCCAACGTAAAATAATTTCGAATGATAATTATTAAAATTCAGAGCAGCTTGGCATTGATAAAGTTGTAAACTACTTTAAATTTATTGTTATTTAAGTTGCAGTGAATAAATAATTAAAACAAACATGGCTGGTTCCCCTACCTTTGAGGTGATCGGGCGTGTCTCCGGCGCCCCGCATGAGGTCGTTCAGGTAATGCTCCAGGCTCCGCATGTTGTCCAAGGGGCTGGTGCCGTTGGCGTTCCCCATGGTCCGCTCCTGCTGCAACACGAGAGAAAAGGGCGGCTCGTGAATCGCCTCGGGACTTGGGCAGAGGCTAGCGTGCGCCGCGTGGGCGGATCGGGGCTGGGGGGGGGCAACACAATCGCGCGGGACGGACGGCGCCGCCGCTGCCACAAGTTTCGCTAGATCGCGGGCAGCGGTTCCGCTCGCCACGAGTGGGGGAAGGGGAGGGGAGGGGGCAGGGGAGGGGAGGGGAAGGGAGGGAGAGCGAAACGAGCCGCCGCCCCGAAATGCACGCCAGTCTGCCGACGCCACTTGCTCCGGCGAGTGGGCGGCGGCAGCCAGCAGCGGTAGCAGCTGTGGCGAAAGCGGAGTCTGCCGTGTCGCAGGCCAAAAGGTGCAGAGGAATCAGGTGCATTTCAAGGGTGGAACTGCTGTATATTCGCAGCAAACATCTAACAAAATGAACTTCAGAAGCAGAGACATAACTTTCAACATGACAGCGATGAAAGAACTAACATCTTAGCAGTACTGTTGCTAAAACCCACAATGGGCTACTCCGACCTTATAAGAAACAAGATTGATTGAATAGTTATGTACCTTGCATTAATTGTTCGAGTAACCATTACTCCACGAAATTTTTATGATCTACTGAAATTGACAAGATTCTCAAACTGACACAAATCGTTATGAAGCATTAGCGCTGCTATTCTCACTTCTACGAATTGAATGTACTTACTATAAATATAATTAATGAAACATTTAAGAGACGCGGTGACCTCACTTTCACAGATATACGCCAAAAATATATTTCGTATAATAGTACATTTCTTGAAATTTCCTATTTATGAAAGACACGGTACCACTTCATTATTTCTATGGTAAATTTATTTCTTTGTGCTAAAATTCGCAACGTTGAAAAGGTTTCCCACATTTGCATCAGAAATATCAAAAACTCAATTGCTACGCCATTGTTCGGTGTGACAATGCTAGGGGCTTCTCAAGCAGTTTTAGCAATACCATAGCAAATCAAAGGGAGGCCCTGCACTTGCGATTCGTGCGTGGGGGGCGGTCGTTCCGCGGCAGCGGAGGCGCGCGCGAGGTCGCGCGACCGTCTCCGTGGCCTTTGTGCGTCGTGCCGCGTGGAGAGGCTCTTCGCTTCCTAAGCGGCGGCAGACGGTGGCCGCGCGAGTGACCAAGAGCTATGACGTAGGCATTGGCATTGCGATCCACCGCGCAACTCAGGGGGATGGAAGGAGGAACTGAACTCGAAGATGTGAAGTGGAAGGCATGGAAATATAAGGGATGCACAAGTCAATCTCAGTATGTACGTGTGGGCCTGGAAGCGCAATAGAGCCGGAAATAATTTAATAATTAAAATATAACGTTCGATATTTTAAACAGTTCTCGCGTACATTTCACAGTTTACTTGCACATTAAAGTGGGATTTCAACGCAACAAAACAATGCGAATAGAAAATGTTTTGGTGCTGTTAACTGAGCGGATACTTACAAAAACGCAGTGTTAACTATTAATCTTCTCTAATATCACATTTCTCTAAGACTGCGTTTAATATTACGCAACCGCATTTTGGCAGAGTGCATCCCGGACCGCAGAACTGCGGAACACACGCGGAATGAAAAGTAACGGTTCCTTGCATTCCACATGAGGGACATAGTTTTTCAGCGGACACAGTAACCGTAATTCTGAGAGGCCATGAATCCCATAAACGTCACGCCATTCACCGCACACAAGAGGAGCGGCGTTCTACCGAGGCTCCGCGCGGATGAGCTACGGCGCGCGGCGCGACGAGTCGCGGCGCTGCGTCGCGCGCCCGCGCGTGGGCGCGGGGGCTCTATTGTTAGGCGCCCATAAAGAGGCGGGGGGGGGCGGCGGGCAGTGGCACGTGGCTCGTGGACCGGCGGCGACGCCCCCGCACGTCGTGTTCGCACTCGAGGCCCGCTCGCTCGCTGGCGGCGCCGCCAAAGCGTTGTCCACGAAACCGCTATCTTCACGCGGGCGACACACCTCGCGCGCCGCGCGTCCACTGGCTATCATGCCATTTCCCGTAAGGTGGCTCCACACATTCGGCGAATCCCGAGCGACCGCTCGCTGAATCCCGGAGTAGTGTGAACGGGTTGCTTGCGATCCGCCGGGCGCCGAACATTCGGTATTCGCCCTATCCACAGCGTGTCGGTCTTTAGGACACATCAAGAGGAGCGAACATATGCCGATCACATAAGCTGTTCGGGATTGGGCGAGCAGTAGTTCTCTGCTCGGCGAATGACGTAGGTGTGGAGTCGCCTTTAGGTGGCTCAGAGCATCAATTCATGTCATCGAAATACTTCTGACCGGGGGGTCCTAGTATTCCACTCCTAACATTCGCAGGATTTTCGACACTAGCTAAGTAGAATTCAATCACCTCCTGAAGGAGAATTCTAGCGGTCGGCTGTTCAGTTCGGTGGTTTTCTCTGTCTTCATGATCGGTAGTATTCCCTGATCAATGCCAAGTGAATACCGGAGCAGTACCCTAACAAAAATGGTTTAGTACGGTATAGGTAGGACAAGCACTGTAACTAAATGGTTAATTAAAATTATTGGCGTTGCGTTTTAATTACATTAATCACAACTAATTCAAGAGAAATACTTTTGTATATTAAAAAATATTTTTAATTGATATTCTTAAAAAAAATCATCAATAATATTTTTACCGAATAATTACAGTAAATGTATAAAAAAATGCTATTAATTGTATGCTTCTACTACTTATACTACATTATGCAACTACATCTACATTACAATTTAACATATCCCGTTTTATGCTGGGCATAAGATAGTTATAGTAACGGTATCGGTATCTGCTATCACAACGAAAAAATTTATATATTTCTAAATCTTATTTAATTATATATTAATAATTGGTAGAACTGTTGAAACTTTTCCCTACGGAATTCTTTATTATCACGATTTCTAGCTGTGGTTGGACCATGGGGATATACTGGGAGACTGAGAAGCACGCAGATGCAGTTTATGGGGCTTCACGCAGGCACGTGATCTGTACCGAATATGCAGTCCACTATGCTATCGTTTGAAAGCATGGAAGAAGCTATTAAAACGTGTAGCATATATCAAATGTCATTTCTGCTTTACGTTTATACTGTGATCCACTAATAAATTTTACTATAATTGTACGAAATTAATACTCACATGTTCATCCATATTACAATGTAAAAATAAAAATATAGAAAAAATATAATCTAAGCTAGTTTAAAAATTTCTTGAAAATATTTCTATTTCAAGTTTGATCATTAATTCGCATTCATTTCAACAGGAGTTTCACTCTGAAAAGGCGATTATACTGTAATAAGATAATACAAATCGTTGAATCGTAGCCCCAGTCTCACGTTGAGTGGACGCAATAAATCTCTCTCTAGCGCTTGACGGGTCATTACGAGCGGGTACTATTATTCAATTCATGACCTGCCACGTACAATATGACTGACAAGATGAAGGATGATTTTATTAAGAATACAGTAGGATACCAAGAAACAAAATTCAAGACAGTTATTGCCACTCACTTAAATGTTTCATGAAACTGAATTTGCCCCTCACGATAAAGTCATAGCTTGTTTAATTTCACAGAAACACAAAGATGTCGGTGTACAATAAAACCATATCAAGAGAAAACTCACACGGCAATTGCGGCAGTTAACTGAGATTGCATTCTGACAGCGCAGTGGAAATAGAACTGGGGAAGATTAAATTGAAGTTCGGGCACTCAAGTCCCTAACTTCAATAACTTGCGACTCTTAACGCAGATCTACTATGCTCCAATGTGCCTCCCGACTCTCTGGCAACAAAGCTTAGTTCTAATCTATACCTTATTAATGAGCAAGATATCACGAAAGTTCTCCAACGCCGGGAGTAGCGGCAAAAAACTTGAGGAGAAAAGAATTTAGTAACAATACAAAAGTCTCTGAAAGGGATTTGGAAAGCCCGGAGCTCACGGAGGGCCCAGTGGGGTGGGCGTGGACGTTCGGAGGTCGTCCAAGTACTAATGAAATTAAGCACTGGTTCGAGCTAGAAAGGGAACTCGAAAGGGACAGAAGCTTGGGCAGGGATACGGAGGAAGATGAACAGCAGGGACATGAGAGTAGACAAAGAAATCGGAACAGAAGAAGTAGAAATTTTCGATCACGAAATGGGAATAAAGAAAGGGATAAAGGAAAATTTAAGGACGTGAATTGTTACAAAGGAGAGATGTATTGCAAACAGCGTCGCGGGTTCTCAAGAGAAAAATGTTCAAACACAAATAAAGAAACGCGAACGAAAATGTTGAGGAGGAAGGCTGGTTGTACCCTAAAGCCGCATTAGACGAACCCAGCAAGTCAGGAACACCAGCACGGGAAAAGCTAAAGAAGGCAAAGGCAGCGAAACTGAGCCAGAAGGGAGAGCGCGTGGTGGCGGTCGACCAGTGCTGCGCCGGGCAGCGCCAGCGCGGGGGGAGCCTCATCTTATTTCGCCCGTTTGTTGCGGGCAGCGCGACGGCGGTCCTCCGCCGCGTCGTCATTTTCTAATCCAATCCACACCTCCGCCCGCGCAGCATTTACGAGCCGCGCGGATTTCGGCCCCCCCGCGCGCGCGCGCGCGGCCAAATAAAGGGCGCCGGGAGAAATATGAGCGTTTCATTCGAAACGTGAGGCGGGCGTCGATGGCGCGCGCGGACCGCGGGCGGCGTGGATGTTGGGGGCGACGGGCAGCGGGCGGCGGGCGAGAGTCCGGGAGAAGTTGGCGGGCGGTCGGCCGGCCGGCCTGCGTGCCGCAGAAGTTTCCGCCCCGCTCGGCGCCCGAGGGAGAGATCGGGCCGAGAAAGCGCGCGTCGCCTCCGCCTCCGCCCGCGCCGGCGTTCCCTTTCGCTTTCCTTCCGCGCCCGCTTCTCGAGCCCTGGGGCGACCGGGGCCCCGCGCCCGCACTCGCGCCCCGCGAGATGGACACTTACCGCCAGTTTACTGAACACTCGCGAAGGTTCTCATTTAACTTTCGCAGTTAAAATCTTACGGCCAATGGCTATAAACATTCATAATTGGCAAGAGTAACATGATAAAATCTGGAAAGGTCTCGGTGCCGCCGCTCATTGGACTGCGACGCCGCCGTTCCTTTGCAGAGTTCCATTCGGGCGACTTTTCTGGCCCTGCGCGCCCGCGGACCCTTTCGAGACGCGGAGATGGGACGGCGGTGCGACGCTCTTTCAGCGGACACTTAGGCCCGGCATTAAAATTAACAATGAACTCGCGGAACAGGCGTCCTCGACAATAGGCAGAGGATCCTGACGACAAATTCCACGGGGTGAGGGGATGTGCGGGGAGGACGAAGACGCGGCGAGTGGCAGAGACGGAGAGAGAAGGAGAACAAGCGTGGCGGCGGAGCGTGGCGGGACGGGGCGGGGCGGGGGGAAGAGACGGGTGGCGAGGAAGGCGGCGACGCGGCCGAAATGAGCCGCAAGCCGCGACGCTGTCCCCGCAAATCATTAATCTTTCGCCGTGCGCGGCGCGGCGCGTGCGCGGTGGACCGTCGCTGCCGGCCGCCCTCCCACGCGTCGCCCGCGCCGCCGATCGGCACCGGCTCTGCGCCAGCGCTCCGCACCCCCCCCCCCCCCGCGGCCCCCATGCCGTCGACTGAGTCTCCTGACGTTCTTACGTTCATTCTAAATTATTTCGTGTTAGATAGAGCCCCTGCCAACGACAATATGGCTGGTCAGTGGACGTCCAAAAGGTCTCCCGCACCACCAATTCACTGCAATAATGGAGGGTAGGACACATTAACTACTCCCATAGGGTTTAAGCCAACATCCGAACGCAATAGTAAACTTTCTGCAGGTGAATTTAAATACGTCAATTTCAATGTTTTTATGAAGATAGTAGTTAAGAAACCAGCCTTCATTTTCTTACAATTTTTTAGGTATAGTTTTAATGCAATTCTGAAACGAAAAACTCTAATCATCGACCATACGTTTCCTGGAAGAAACACCATTTATTTCTAGTATTCTCCCATTTATTCTTTAAATAGTAGATGCCATTCAGTAACGATTAAAATGCCGATCAGTAGATTGAAGAAAAATTAAAAACATGAATTTATTATATTTCTCCTCGTATATCTTACAACAAAAGCATAGTTATCAATCGCCAATAATATTTTCGTCATATATTCCTCTACTTAATTATTGAACAAAGGTCACGTTAGAACTAAAAACTTTATTTGAAACGTTTTCCATAACGAGTAAGTTCTGTGATTGAGAAATAGTGCGTGAAGCCACATGCAAATTTCTCCCCTCCTTGAAGAATAATCCAGTAATATATTTTCCTTGTATAACTTGAAACTCCCGAGTGCTCTACATACCTTTACGCTTTTTTTCTCAAGGCCTTTTCCTATTGTAACATATATCAAGAAAAAACAAAAAGCCTCTTTATTTCCTGTACAAAGCATTTGCTTATATTTTTCCTCGGACGTATATGACTGACAAGGGATTCCATAGCTCCGATATTTATCACTTTTTTGCGATTTTTTCAAAACGAAATCATAAATTAGTAAGTAATATCCTTCGAAATTATGAATAGACGCAACATATAGAGAAGTGTTCATAACACAGATACAAATTGTTATTTCTAAAATCAACGCATAATCTTAACATATAATCATAAAAAGTATGTAAATTCAGATATAAAATAGCCATCGTGTATTTCACAAACAATGACTGTTTTTAGTATATTAAAAAAAAGTTTTTTCAAAGAAATAATTACATTTTCAAGTGACAATCAAAATACAAGAAAAAAATCAAAATTGTTTCATATATTTCATCACTGTGTGAGATTTACGTTCTGGAATCACACTCCCTCAAAGAATATCCAATCGTTCCATTATTCAGAAAAATCTCAGTCATCTCTGAACGAATGTTTGCTTTTTATACTTTGTTATGCATTTCTATGTAGGGTGTTACATTTCGCAAATCGCTGTGCGTGCACTCAGATGAGTTACGGTAGAGTTAAAACCCATTAGCACAGATTAAGCGTTGCAAACATTTTTATATTCCCTCCGAGACAGCTCTGAATTTATTTCTCTGTAATGCCGTTCACGAGAACTAACGCGCAGAATTAAAAACTTTATTTTACAATCTGCAACAACAAACAATTGGGACAAGTGAATTCCGAACATCACACCATTTCAAGTTTTGAAGTAACTGCACTAAAACGCTACTAATGTTCCTTTATGTAGCTAGGGAAGCAATAAAATGATCACAAAGAAGTCCGACTCCTTTAGTGGAGAAGAATATAAACCCACTTAAGTGAGGCAGATGGCTAAACGCAATACCGGGAATAAAAAACTGTACGTTCTAAAACTGTGAGTTCTAGGTACTAAACTGGATAACAAGAACTCATTTGATACTGCACACATAAAATACGTATTAGCCAGATCTGAACTTATAACACCAAATAATACGCATTTCTCAGTGGTGAGAGCAAAGCAACAGAATACTGTCACAATAGTTACTCGTGATCTAACCGTAATAACAACCATAATAAACCTATCAAGGAGAAGACACAACTAATAGAACGATTCTTTGGTCAGAATTCGTCAGATTTTTTGAAACTGAGAACATAATTCCTAGCTTATACTATCGAATGACATTAAAACACAAGAGCTAGATCATACATTTCTGTAATCAGGGACGCGCTGCAATAATCACCAACATCGCCATTGGAATAACAACTCGTGAATTGATTGTACGTAAATTGCTCTGTTTGCCTGTGGGGAGAGGACCAGCACCAGTAACTTTTCTTAGGATCCGTGCATCGGCTACCCTTCACAGATCTGCATTGTCGGTCATACAATGCAGTCGAAAATAAATTCACCGCCACCGCGAAACTTCCCCCTCCGCCACGCGCAGTGCTTAAGCCGGCGGCGCAGGGCGCGGAGCGCATCTCGCGCAGGGGCGGTGCGCGTGCGGTGCGGCGCGAGGCCTAATGCCGCTGCCGGCGGCGAATCGCGATGAAATTATTCAGCAGCGCGCGCCGAAGAAGCGTGCGTGGGGCGATTAGGGCGCAAATTATTCACGGCGCTTCCACATGCGCGCGCGCCGCCGCCCGCGCCGCCGCGGGGCCCCCGGGAGCGCAGCGCTCGGCTCCTCAAGCAAGCGCAACCGCCGCCAGCGCGCGGGTGAGGCGCGGCGCAAAGCCGGGCTCTGGTGAGGCAACAGCCAGCGAAACGCCCAGAACGCGCTAAGGATCACTGAAAATGCGCTTCTCTCTGCTTGTTCTCATAACATCCTCTGCGGTGCAGCATTTAGCGTGGCAGACTTTTATACGCAAGTTTGCCGGTTGAAGCCGTGGATTTCTAAAGGTGAAAAACGCCTTCTCACGCCTTCCTTCGGAGACGAAGTAAAGCCGGTTGTCGCATGTTGTAGGTATCTTGCATGTCAAGTGAATGAAGACTAAATGAAGTCTCAAAGCTGAATTAAGCCGCCCGAGTGATACTTTCTTTCGTTGCTAGGTGGGGAAAGGCGCGTAGCAAAATTTGCGAGGTCAGGCAAAAGAGCAGGCCTGATGGCCTTAGTCTCCCCACGAAAAATTAAGAATCATTGAATTGAATTGAATTGAATTGAATGATGTCTATGGCAAATACTATTTGTTTGTACAATGTGAGTATTCAATGCAATAACAATATTTGGGAGGAAGCAACGTTGACGCCCTTCGACTTCATCACAAAATTGAAGAACCAAAGTGATTCAAAACATAACGTTCTGGGACAAACACTTCTGCAAAGGAGAAGGAGAAGGAGAAGAAGAAGAAGAAGAAGAAGAAGAAGAAGAAGAAGAAACAGAAAGAAAAGGAGAAATATAGAATGAAGAGAAGTGAAATTATGAAATTTAGACTACTGTGAAGCGACGGAAACTCTTGAAAGATAAAAATAAAAACAACGATTGAAAGTTACTAAAACAGATGAAATAAACTAGAGCCTCTGAATGTAGTATATGTGGAGCATTTAAAAAAGAAGACAAAATAACAAAGTGGTCGGTAAAATGAGTAAAGCCAGTGAAGACGTCGAAAACAACTACAAAAATCAACTGGATATCTGAGACAAACATGAGCAATGTTGATTAATGGTATCTAAAAAGGGGACTTATTTACAAAGAATAAAAAAAAGTTTCTAAGGATATAGCAAAAATATTGTGAAGCAACGAAACGAAGACAACCAAAATGATTACCGCTGTCATGTCGGATTATATAAGAAACATAAAAGAATAAACTAGAATGAGAATCAGAGTAAGAATTTAGAAGCCGGGGTAGCTGAGCTGCAGCGTTCGCAAATCCTCGAATTCTGTTAGTTGCTCGCACTGCGGGCGGCCACGACGCCAAAGCCTTGCAGCGCAGTGCACAAGAATCCCGCACCCGCTCTCGGGCCTCGCGCCAGCCCGCGTCGCGTCGCGTCGCGTCGGCCGCGAGAAGCCATGCCGCTCCGCGATCCGACTTCCGGCCTCATAATCTCCTTTGCATAACTGGATGCCGGCGAAAGCGGCGCAGCTTGGCGCGGCTCGGCGTTCAATTTCGGCTTCGGAACAGAAGACGCGTCGCTTGCACGCGTTCTCACAGGCTCTCCCAGCCGAAGCGCGTTCCCGCAGCAAGTGAAAAGGGGAAGGCAGATGATATTTCGCGCGCCCATGGGAGGGGAACGTCAATACTGTAGGGTACATTGCGAAAAGCATAAACATTGTTTCCACAAAACAAAACCATTCTTCGTTTACAAAAGAAACAACAACAAACAATTGCGGGATAAAAGTATTCAGCATCTCTGCTATCGCTGCTACCGCATTTATGCGATATAAAGAATGCCATTGGTTACTGAAAGTTACCTAAAATATGTGGGGGAATAAAATATCTGAGTTAAAACAATGAAAAACGTATTACGCGAGCCTCAATCATTTCAATTCCTCATTTCTCCAATTTTCCCTTTTTCCTTTTTTATGAAGATGTTTAGCAACTGCTACTTTTGTAAGCCGAAACTATGGATAATTCGAACTTCCACTCTTCATCTTCATTAATATCTCGAAGAGTGAAGAAAATGATCATATCTATTACTTTCCACTGATTTTATAATTCTTTATACGCATACATTACATACTGAGTAACGGCAATTAAATCTTCTACATTCATGATTCTTTACGAAACTCCATCATTCCTCCGCAACTTCAGCGCAGTCGTAATTCTTTATACGAGCGCGCGAATTGCGAATTATGAAGCGACCATAAGGCAGCGGTAGCGACCCAGTCGTCACCCGGAACCCCTTTCGACAAGCCCGCGAGGGGCCAGGGCGGGCGGCTCGATCGAGCAGAAGCTCGTAAAACTCCCCCCTCGGCTGGCTGCGCTCCGCACCGCTCCGGGCGGCCCCGACTCGCCGACGACAAGGGACATCGCTATTCATGGCGTGTACAATTTCGGTTCCCTCGTCCTTAGCGCCGCCGGCGGCGAATTAAGATGTAGCGACGTCCGTCACGGTAGCGATAATAAAACGTCAACGCGCCGACAAATTAAATCGAGGGAGGCGGGATCCGCCGGCGGCGAGGGACGAGGGCGGACAGAGCGAGGGAGGAGTGGCGTTCGATTTAAATCGAGAATTAGCCTGCGTCCGACGCGCCCCCTTCCGGGCAGCAGCGCTTGCGCGGCGCGGCGCGACGCGGCGAGCGAAGCCGTAGGAAGAGCCCGTGCCACACGCGGGAGTGGAGGTTGCATTCCCCTAAAAGGCGCACTGAGACCTGGAAGGTGGAGGAACAGAAATAAAAACGTTAAGTTAAATGATAGGGAAAATAATTAAGTGAAGACGCAGAAAAGAAAATCAGGAACAGAAAGCAAATTTATCTGTTAGGTGATTAAATGAGCTTCACAGACAAGGCAATATACAAAGAACATTATTCAAGATAGCTATAACATTAAAAAAAATTCAGTCAAAATCACAAGAACAATGAAAATAACACACGCCTGAAAACTGTACAGCGAATAAGGAAAATGTTACTAATAGAAACGGCAAATTATACGAATCACTTGAAGTGAAGTAAAAAATTAATTTTGAATACTGAAACATACAAATATTACTATTCATAATAAATCATGAAGAATAATTTTTAAAATGATTTTTCGCTGATTTAATACTTTTTAATATTGTTTTCATGGTATTTACTTCAAACAATATTTACGAGATGCAACAAATGTTCTCCACTGACTACCTGAGTAGCCTATACAATTTTTGAGGGAAAAAATCAAAATGTAAGCCCTTGTACGTAATCTATGGTTTCTCTGACGCCGATCAGCGCTATTCGGCCGATATCGCGGAAGCTCAAAACAGGCGTAGTGGTAAAGAACAGTACAAACCAAACATTTGCACGCTCAGTGCAACTGAGCGAAAGGAAGAAGCCTCAATTGAATCAGTAACATATTCAACAGCTTGAGTAGTTCATTTTAACTGGTTTTCATCAATTTATGTACGCCATATTTCTTTGCTTTTAGTGCATTATTATTGGTGAGGTTTTAGGCCATCAAAATCCGCCCCTACAAATGAACAAGGAAAGACAAGAGGCCTAACAAAAAAGCTGAAGCAAATGGGCAGAGCAAATTCTCTGGCAGGGCGGTGACAAGCCACGCACGCAGCGAAGCGAGGGCGCGCAAGGGTCGGCGACACGGCGCCTCAACAAACGGCCACCGGACGCCGGCGCCGGCGCTGGGGCCAGAGGCAATCGGCGAGGGCAGGCGGCGAAAAACAGGGCAGCGCAGAGGCGACACCAGGTGGCGGTCGCCCCCTTCAACCCACAGCCGGCGCTGCGATCGCTCCGCTCGCTTTGAAACCCGAGCAGCCTGCCTCCGCCCCCGCACCCGCCGCCGCCGCCGCCGCGCCGGGGGTGCGCTCGGGTCGCCGGGAGTCAACGCCGACCGATCGCCCGTCGGCGCGGGCGATAACGAGCCGGGGGGCGGCGCCAACGCCCGCTCGCGACAGAGGCGGAGAGAAACGACGCGACTCGACGCGACGCGACGCGCGCATTATTCGCCAGCGCTTGGCTCACGCCAGACGGAGCGGTGAGGCGTCGGGTGAAACGACGCTCAAGGGGACACAAAGGTATTTGTAGAAGCAGTTCGATAGCGTGGGAGTGGAGACGACGTTATACCACGTGCGTAAAGAGCGGAGACAGCGGAGACCGGAGAATATAGAGATGACGAAGAAAAGCAGAGCCTGTGTACCGCTGAATGATAAGAAAGCGAAGAAGCAACGCGGGGCTCATAGAGACTACGCCGTTGGTTCATCGACAAAGAGGAGGTTACATGGCGGAGCGGCAATGCAGTGGAGACAGGAGGAGGGATTGAGCGAAGGGATAACCTCACGAAAGGATGGCAAAGTACGTAGGCAACGAAGAATCGTTCCAATGATTAGGGGCTGCGGGCTCGGCAAAACAAGGCGAAGAGGAAGCAAGGGAGAAATAACGCGAAGTTCTGAAGGAAGCGAAAAAAACACAGAGAGGTAACAAAACAAGGCGGGTGGTAAGAATGGGGGGGGGGAGGGGCGCGGGTCAAGGCAGAAGGAAAGACGAAGCGGCAACAAAATGCGAGATCTCAGAATGGGGCAGCGTCACACGCTAGGCGGCGGCGGCGGCGGCGGAGGAGGAGGAGGAGCGGGAGGAGGCGAGCGAGCGCGCGACACCGCGGGCAGCGAGCGTCGCGCCGCTCGTTACGGCGAAACAAGGCGGAAGCCCTTCATTAGACGCTAACGAGGCGCGGCGGCGACCGGGCGCCCGCGGATAATAACGCCATCGGCCGCCGATCGCCGCGCGCGCCGCGCTCAAGGCGGCGCAGCGGCCGAGGGATCGAAAATAACGACGGCGCTTGAACGAGAGCGAAATCAGCGGCGAAGGCATCGCAGCAAGGGAATGGGAGAATGTACAATCTTTATAGCGTGCCTGGAAGAAAATGGAATAAATGAAAACTAATGAAAACAATCAAGATGACGTTGGAACAATTAAAACTTCAATGAGAGGACCATATTCATGCATATTGTAGGGGTCGCGGCAATATAATGATATCCACATCCCACACATCTAAAAAAATATTTTAGAATCCCTCCAAACAAACGCTGCGCGAACCTACAATATGTTTAAAGAAACGACGAAGTGTATTCATAAACTGAGATACGTCGAGATTTATACAAACTTTGTTTTTTCATTCATTTTCAAAAATAAACAAAATGAAAGTTATCACAATTTTGCACCGACTCTCTACGTTCGAAGACATCGACTAAAGGAGGTGTAAATCTGACAGTTGAAAGAAAAGCAAAATAATTGATAAATAAAGTGGGTGGCTGGAAACGAGACACTAAGAAAAAATTCCATAAACAATACGGCATGTCAAGTAAAGTTAATGAGAAAACTTCGCAGACCACAAAAGGGGCAAAGACGCGGCGAAGTGACTGGAAAGGTACCACGAACGAAACCTAAAGAGTGGCCGAAAGGGTCTGGAGAGATGAAGCGGCAGAAATCCGGATAGAAACAGGTCTGGGGCGGCGATTCTCGTCGCGCGGCGCGACGGAAGAACAATGCGGAACGCGTGACGCGTAACGACGCGGCGTTTCGGGCGCTCGCCATTGAATTCGGCGCGTATTTCACGCGCGACGCGCAGCGCGAACGGGCGCACGAACTGCCGCGCGGCGCTGCAAACCTCCAGAGGACCCACAGGAGCTGCTTGCAGCGAGATGAAGTGCGCTTGGCCCAAAGGGACCGGGAGGAGAGATGGCATTAAAAACGTGAGACGGTGAGAAGTTGATTTGTGAGGCAAGGTTTCAGGGATGTTCTGATGGATACTCTCCAAGTAATGAAATTGGACGTACTAATCACCGGAGTTAGCAATAAAAAATTTTAATTTTCGTGCACTAGTAACTGTGTAAAAGACATCAATTGATGGGTAGCAAAAGATATTAAAACTTTGGGGAAAACATTATCTTAACATGAAATTACATTATTATTTCACGCGTATGAGGGATGTCGCAAATCATGACAAACGTGAATCAGAAACGAAAAGCAAATAGAAGACATCGTATATCAATTCGATCCTTAATCTTATTTCAAACACTGCAATGTGCAAGCCATTCAAGCTCACGTTATTCTCTTTTGACCTCGCTTTTACAAAGCAGTAATAATCTTACAGCAAATGAAAATTTATTTTCTAAAACTTTCTGCAAATAATATTTACTAACCGCAACATCCTTTTAATAATGAATTGTTATATGCGAAGCAATAACATACATGTAGAGATTTCTGGGTTTGGTGATTACGACGTCCATCTTTCTAGGCCTCCACAGCTCGACGCGATCTCTGGGCTCTTGCCGCTCTTCATCTGCTTTGCCTTCCCGCTGCACCGCCTCACCCGCAATCATCCCGCTATCTACTTTTGTCCCACTTACACGTCTCTCCCCGACAAGTCAGCAGACGAATCCCTCCGCAGTCGTCGCTCCCGCCGTTCCTCTTATCTGAAGCTCCCAGCGCCGTCTGCGGTTGACCACCTGCACCTCTCCTACCCTATCAAACCAGTCTCCCTTGTGCCACCATTGCCCCCCTCCCTGACTCTAAATGCCTCTTCCGACCAATCCAGCAGGCAGCTGGCGTCGCTCGCAGCGTCCCGGCATTCGCGGTGCACCGCCCGCTCGCCTTGCGCAGTCGCCCGCGGAGGTACACGCGCGCCGACAGCCGGCGTTAGCCCAAGAACGGATAGAGCGGCGCGCGGCTTAAGCGCTCGCCCGCTCGTCCCACTTGGCGGCCGGCCAAATGATCCGCGTTCGAACCCCGCACACCACCTCCCGCTCCAACATCTTCCGTCCGGGCCACAGCCTCCCATTCAACACATTAACCTCCCTCTTCTATCAAGCGCGGATTCTTTTAGAATCTGAGCGCGGTAAATCTTGCGAACCGCCACAGCGCCGCCGGCCCGTAAGGGACTGCAACTCACTTTACGAAAATGCATTAACTCGCGAAAACGAGCAAAAAGCCCCCCACCGCCCCTCTTACCCCCTCTTTCCTTCGATAAGAAGAATGGGCGCACCTGAAAAATGGAACCGCCCTCCGTAATATTCTCGGAAGAAGCTTTTAGACTTCGCGGGTCCGCGATAAATCATCACAAAGAAGGGGCAGCATACGGGCCCGGAGTTATTGCTCCTCCCTTTGGAGATCAGCCATAATTAAAACCAATTCATATTTCCATAATCCTTCCGACCCGTTCGCTCAAAATTATTCTATCGAGATGAAACCTTCTGACTGCCGTCTCTGTTTCATACCTTCGCTATCGACCGGCGACCGATGGGTTTACTCGAACTCGCGATTAAACTGGTCGCGGACTTCTTGGACTTTCAATATTGCGGAGGAGATATGAACGCTGCCAGCGCGCGATAGCGGAAGAACGAGATTTAATATTTTATCGTCCCGTAATTGCCCGGAGCGCGCGGATAGTTTATCACTGCGGAACAATAACCGAGAGAAAAAACAACACACGGGAATTTATCGCAAACAGCATCTGGAGGAGACCCGAGGTTTTGTATTTGAGTTTCGCCCCGACCGTGAGAGCGCGTCGGGAGGGACGTAAATTGTGCATGTGCACTACCCGAAAGGTTGCTACAAAATAGGTAATTACACCTTTTCGGCGGAGGGCGGGGTGGCGCATAAATTAAATGTTTGCAGAGGCACGAAGCGACTCGACGAACCCGGGGGAGTTCGTAGTAGGCGCTATAAATTTCTGAGCCACCTCCCCCCGCCGTTGCACGCCACCGATGCGGTAAAGCTTAGAGGTACGGGAGAGGGGGAATGAAAGAGCGGGGAGAGAGGAGACGGAAAGAAAAAGAGAAATTAGGAGTGGATCGTATGGGACTATGACGAAAGTGAACCAGTAAATGCGAAGAGATGGAAAATGCAATAGCTACAAAACGAAAAAGAAAAGTAAGAAAAACTGTACACTCCAACGAGACAAGAAATTAGACGTGAATGAAACCAGAAGGAAATATGGACAAATAAGGAAAATTTGGTGACAAGTAAAAATGCCATGCCAGGAGGAGAAAATAATAAAATAATACAAAAAAAATACATATGTTGCAAAACCTTGCATCTCAGCACGAAAAGCGCAAAACGGTCAGAAGCGTGTTAAATTAACATTAAATGACAAGACAACAAGGAAGAAAATAAACCGATAGAAGAGAAAAGCAAAGCAGCGGCAGCCGAGGAACGACGCTAAAGGTTAAAGGAAACGCCCCGATGGTTGGAGCTGGGGAGAGAGAACGCCGCGGGCGGGCAGAGCGTGGCATGGGCCAAGGGCGCACGAAATCACGAGGACTCTCCAAACTCTTCTGCATTATGAACCGATCCCGACCGATGTAGGCCACAGAAACGCGAGCGCTACGAACCTTCCGCCGTTTCGATCGTCGCTTTTCCGTTAATACGCACATCAGTCACTCCGGTGGACGCCGAGCTACTAGATATCAGATGGAAGCAAAGGCAAGACTTTGAGAGGCGAAAGTCGAGAGTGCAGAGAAGGGTGAACTCAGGAGAGAGAGACGAAAGGGGAATGGAAAATCGGGAAATTCAAAGGGAGTGGAAAAACGAAGAAATACTGATCACTCAGCTGCTGAAGACCCACAACACAATCCGCATATGCAACTGAATCTTTGGGCGAGGGGTGGTGGGTGAAATCGAAATCGGCGGGCGAGCGGCCGGCGAGCGGCGGGCGAGAGAGTCGGCGGGGGCGGGCGAGCGGTCGGGCGACGGGCGCCGGGCGAGCGGCCGGCCGAGGGCGGCGGGGGCGGCGGCGGGCTGCAGCGGGCGGCGGCGGCGAGGGCCGGCAAGCGGCAGGGCCGTGGCGACGCGGCGAGCGGCGGAGCGACTGCGGCGAGCGGAGCGCGGGACGAGTGCGAGGATGCGAGCGCGCTGGGCGAGCGGGGCGCGGGCGGCGGCGGGCGAGCGACGGGCGAGCACAGCGGCGCAAAGTGAGCCGGCAGGGCGAGCGAGCGTGGGCGAGGCGCGAAGGAGCGCGGCCGAGGGCGGCAGTGCCAAGCGTGGACGAGCGGCGGGCGAAGCGAGCGGTTGGCGAGGGGCAGGCGAGCGGTGAGCCAGCGTAGTCCATTTACGTCGTACACGCGCTGGCCTTTGTTGGCGCCGCCATCGATCATGGCGTCCGCTGTTGCTGCTGGGAATTTGGAGACGTTACGGCGCCCCGCGGCGCCGGAGCGCCATCCGTCATCGGAGGCCGAACACGCCCGTTCCCGCCCCCGCCCACGGCGTCACCCCAGGGCCTGCCTGCCCGCTCTCCATTAGTTGCGAATATAGGGCAGGCAGGCCACGGCCCTCAACACCTCGGAAAAGAACGGCCATGGTCTGCTTTCACACGTACACCACACTATTCCGTAATGCAAATTGTCCACAGCATTGGTCCCTCGACAGGAAATCGAACCAGGGTGTCCTGTTTCTAATTGCCAATTACATTTAAGATTTCATGTCACAATAACCAAGAAAAAAGTTGCAGTAAAGATGCTCTTTAGAAAGATAAAAAAAACAGAATGGTTCAGAAAAGTAACCAATAGAAAAAATGTCCAAAAGAAATAATACAAAGCAGTTTTTATCCACCAAAAGTATCACCACCTGTGATCACCATACTATTACCACTATTTATGATCACTGATCACCATTATTTCCTCAGTACGAACTATTGATTGATTGATTAGTGATACTGGGCACATCAGCAGTTAAGGTTTTTAGTCTTTCGCAAGTGCAGTGCATGTTTCCCCTTGCGAGGTGGCGGTAATAGTATCCCGCTGGATGGTGAGATCCGGCGCCAACGTATCAGTCGGTTAGCAGAGCTTTTCGCTACCAGGTATCTCTCACCAGCGAGGCACCACCGTGTGTGCAAATAATGGGTGAGAACAAGACCAGGAAAGGGAAAAAAAATTGTCCGTGGCCCGTTTGTTAAGTTACTGCGCCGGCATTCGCCTGGTGTTGATCGGAGAAACCTCGGAAACCTATCGATCAGAGCAGCCGGCCGCTAGAATTCTCCTCCAATTAGCGACTGAATTCGACCTAGCTGTATAACTAGTGACAAAACTCCGGACGCCGTCGCGACTCGAATGTTGGACCTTCCGTTCAGAAGCACAGCAGGGACACCAATTAATGCCCTGAGCCACCTCTTCTGGTCGCAGAGTTTTGAGAATAATAATCGAATTCTCGAGCTATTTGAGACACAATGGAATTTTACCATCATGTTTCCATGAAGATATTTCTCCAAGAGGATATTTAAGCTTCATTTTTAGAACATTGAAATCACCACTTCTATGAAATTAATTATTAAATAGTATTTCATTTACAAAAGGGGATATTCCAGAAATACATCTTGGTAATTCAAGACCCCGGAAAATCATTGTCTTTTTTTCATTTGCTTGGTGGAAAGAGCGACGCTAAACTCGTCCCGAGGACGGCGCACTGGGCTAATCGCGTTACACGGAGGAGCATCGTCGATATTCATATTTAAAAAGGGCGGTGCGCACAGGGGGAGGCGGGACGGCGGATGAAGGGGAGGAAAGCTGATAGGGGCGGCGCGGTGCGGCGGAGGACGCCGCAGCGGTGGCGGTGGCGGTGCCACTTGAACCGAAAATCTGCGTCCATTTATTATCAATTTCGACCTGTGCTCTTTTAAGTCCCGGCCGCTCTGCGTTGGAGAGGGTAAAAGCCTGTTAGGGCTACCTTTATATCGAATTCCGGAGCACGCAGCCCAGAGAGGGAGGCGGGGAGGGGGCGATATGAGAAGAGCCCCGTGGAACGCCCGCCTCATAAAAAACGCTTAAAGAGCACAACCTTACAAAGCTTCGAGATAGATATAATGAGAGGCGATGCATAGATGGGATACGAACATATACAGAATATTTTTAATAAAGAAATACAAGGGGATGAAAGAAAGAAATGAAGGAGTTGACAAGCAGAAAATAATGACCGTTCAAAAGACGAGATTTTTAAGAGCAAGAAATGTCTCGGCAAGTAAATAGAAAGAATAACGAGAGTTGCCCAATAAAAAACCTCAAACAAGTGTGGAACACACAAGTCTTATGACATATTTCCAAGTGAAATATTTGTTGTCTTCTGGAATAAGGTCTTATGAGACCATGTATGAAGAAATGCCTGAAAGAATGAGGAAATAGAATGAGAATGAAAAAGAGAATGAATAAAAACAACTATCACAGACGACGAAAAGTGGAAAATAAAGACTCTTCAAACTACGCACTTTTATTAACTGGAAATTCAAGAATTTCAATTGCAAATAACAGACCCTTTAACAAGAAAATAATTATTATACGATCGGTAAATTTGTTCAAACACCTATCCAAATGACACAAACGTATCCAATTGTTTCTTAATTTGTGTTTCGGGTTTTGAAAGAATTATTAATATCGAATAATCAATTAATTATTGATCGCTTTGATTTTTCCAGTAGCCTGTTGGCGCTACATTTGTTTACTACGTCTCTGCTTCTTTCAAATACTCTGGGAAAGGTCGCTCGCGAATGTCTTATTTTTAAAGAGTCGTATTACGATACTATTTCGTAAGCAAACGTGTCTCCTATTCTCAATTTGCATTCCTCTCAGCAACACAGCTCCACGGGCCGTCTGAGGTACGTTGGGCATAACGCTTGCATGCTCCTCCAGGAAGCAAGCGGCGCCCTAATTAAGACGGGAGCGCGTTTCGTTCGCGGGCTAATTAAGCGTATCATTATATTACTGCTCGAGCATTAGGCCCCGCCAACCGCGAGGTGTCCTCAGGGAGCGCGCGAGGGGGGGACGAGACGGGAGAGGCAGCACAATGGCGTGCGGATGCCGCTTTCTTCCTCCCGGCGCCCCGCGGTGGCGGCGTCGACGGCGCCGAAGGGGGCAAGGGAGGAGGGCGGTGAGAGGAAGAAGCACCTCGTCCTTCCTATCAGGAGGCTCTGGCGAGAGCGCGAAAACAAGCAAGAGAGAAGGCAGCGTCGCCACAGCGGTTTCGAGATAGGAGATCACAGTATCACATTTTCACTTGGTTCTAAGTTCTTTCTGTCTGTGGGGTGGGCTGTTATCCGAGGATTCACTTCTGGTGTAATTTTTTTTTCTTTCTGCGAATACATTTTTCAAGGAAAGAAATAATAAGAGATACAGAGATATTGCTTCTCAAACATCTGCAGATAAGAAAGGGGAAAACTATTACAACAATATCAAATGCAGTGGCGAAACTATCAGTTCACCAATCCGTGGAAGACAATAAAAATTATGAACGCCGATATCGCTAAGGAAACCGTGCCCTACCGGTCTTGAACCAGAAGATCGCAGGTTCGAGTCCCGCCTCGTGCATGGGTATATCTGTGTGTCTCTATGTGTGTGTCGTCCTTTCACCTCTCATCATCATTTCTTCTTCCATATCCCCAGGGCTAACAAACCTTGGAGATAAAAATCGGATCCAACCAAAATACTAATCCCCTAACAAAGTTACATGCACCTGCCACCTAGATAATGATAATGAGCCCTGTAAATGCAGGGCGCATGCACATGTAGTCCAAGTCAGCCTATTCGCGAGTATGAAAAAAACACATCAACTAGGCCTATTGAGCGACGATGAGATAAGCTCTTCGATGGAGAAATGCATCGACTGGAAGAGCATAAAATGGGTAACATAACTGCCACTGCAAGACTATTAACAGAGTGGGATACAAATGATGACTAAAAATGTTGAGATTGCAACGAGAAGTGTCAAGATAATATATGTAGGCGTTGGTGGAGTCAAAATAGGCTGGCTCAATTCGAGGAACACGAAAGCCCGAAGAACGAATTTAAAGCGGAGATGATACACAAGAAGAAATGCAAAACAGCCTCACAAAACAGAGACACAAAAAATTATTACAAAGGCATGGATGGAAGTGACACAAAAAATAATAAAAAAATCAATTTACGGAAAACTGAGAAACTGATAATATAGAAGAAAATTGGCGGGAACCTTCATAGTGTCTCAGAAGTATCAATGTTTGTGGACGCATGACTCGTATTTTATCGCGTTTGGTACAAAACAAAGATGGAGAGCGGTGGAGAAGAAGCTCGCGAGAAGGCGGCTGCGGGAGTGAATGAAGCTCCGAGACAAAGGAGCGCAGAATAAGAAACGGACGAAGCCAGAGCAGGGCGAGGGGCGTGGGCGTGGGCGCTGGCGTCGGCGCTGAAGGGGCTGCGATTCATTTAGCGGCGCCTCCGCGTCTCCTCTCGGGCGCGGGCTTTAATTTATCAATAGAAGTTAGCTGCTACATCAATGACAGGCGCAAAAACAACGCCTTAATGGATTGGGGCCTCACGGCAGTCATTATTCAAGCCAACTTATCACAAGTTGCAGCTAATCTTGCCAGAATCCTCTCTCTCTCCTTCCTTCAACTTTCTTATGGGAGGGCGAGCGCCAGCGCCGCGCCAGACAAATGCACTCGCAACTCGGGCGGCGGCGGCGCGCCGTGGCGCCGGCCGACGAGTTTGAAACAAAACAACGCAACGGCCTCGTGAGGCGGGGGGGGGGGAGGTGAAAGGGGGCGGCCGGGCGCGCGTGGACACGGGCGAGCATGCGCATGCGCACGGCGCAATATGATATGATAAATTATAATAGAGCGGAAATTGTATCGGTGAAGCGGCGCCGCCGCCGCGTGCGCGGTGCAGAATCTACTGCTGTATGAACAGCGAAATGAATCGGAACACAATTTCACCAGTAATTAGGTGCGTTGTCACGGGAGCGTGGAGAACGGGTAATCGGCCGTGGCCACATGAAAGAAACCCGGTGCGTTTGGTGTTTGTATTTTTGACGACTAATCACGACCGCGCGCGCACCGAAGCCGCCGCAGTGGGGTGGTCACTGCCAGTGCGCCGGCTTAGATGCGCAGGGCAGCAGCAACTGATGTCACTGCAGTGCCTCTCAGCTTGAGGTCCTACGGTTCGAGGCCAGACGGTGGCAAGATTTTCAACACTACCTACATAGGTAGGTCGAATTCGACCGCAGTCTGGGAGCAGAAGTCCAGAGGCGGGTCGCTCCAATCGATAGTTTTCCGTGGCATCTCCGGTCAATACCAGGCAAATGCCGCAGTAATACCGTGAACAAATGGGCCACACATCGCGCGTGATCTTTCCTTCCTCTCCCTTGTCTTATCCTTACACTTTACTTACACACACGACCTGTAGTAAATGTAATATTCTTTATAATTTAGCAAATAAATTTTGTATAAAAATTGTAGATGAAATATTTTCTAACCATTTACTTAGATGATTACACGTTTTAATATACTTTGTCTACCTCTTTAATGTATTGTACCTCTCCAAGCATCGTTTCATTTAACGGGTATTATAGCCTAGACCGCAATGGAAAGGCTTGCGTCTGTCATTATATAATCATTGTGGAAGAATATATTAATATCATATGAAAACAAGATTCGAACTTAACACAAAAAATCATTATCTGATTTTCTGATTTTACTCCTTTATGATATAATGTTAATCTAATGAAGACGATCATTTAATGAAAGAGCGATTTTCGTTGAACTGTATTTTACACTGACTGAGAATACGCGAGGAGTCAAATTGAATAGAGACATTTCCAGCATCTAAATTATGAATATCTTAAAGTGACCTGAAACGTGCAGTTACACAAGGCACAAGGTATAAGAGTTCATTTACTCTCGTGCTTTTCCGCACTCGCTAACTACGATAATGGTTGAATTAATATCAAAGAACGCCTGTTGACTTTTTAACCGGGTTTACGAAATGACGCGTCTATAACACACTATAAAAAGCCAAATGAAAAGAACATGCACGGTAACTATCGCTCCCCATTCAGGTCTCCTAGAACTGCAAGCGCGGATCCTAGTTACTCGTCTTGTTAAAAGTTGTGTAATGCCTACAAAAGATCGCTGCGCGGGATACGCGGCGGGCGCACTACATCAAAGCCAAACTCGTTAGGAAATGCTCGCTGCAAAGGCGGTCCATGCAGAAAACGAAGCCGCGCGCACAAGCCCTTGGTCTCTCTATGCTATCTCTGGGAAACACAAGGGCAGCGGCAGCGGTCGCCGCTGAAAGGAAGCAAGGCGGC
>BOPP01000023.1:11405191-11421212 GCA_017312745.1 Gryllus bimaculatus | reverse complement strand
CGGCGCGGAGGCGGCGCGGAGGCGGCGCGGAGGCGGCGCGGAGGCGGCGCGGAGGCGGCGAGGAGGCGGCGTGAGGGCGGCTGAGTTCGCAGCCTTTCGCGAAGAGCTTCGCCCGACCGCGGGCAAAAACCGAGCGCCGCTCGCCGGGGACACAGTGCCGATGCTCGAGACGCTTCTTTAATTAATTATTCACCATCTTTTATAAAACTTGTAGTCCTTTTCAGAGCGGCTCCAGGAACCAGCGGGCGGAACCGCGCCCAAGACGCGGGGGCAAAGAGGAACGCACAGAAATACGATTAGGAATGACAGCGAAGAGTGGTTGAGAAGGAAGGAAAGAAGGAAAATAAAGTACAAAAAATAAGAAGGAGAGAAAGAAAGGGTGCTCAGCTACGTGGATGGAGTTATAAAAATCTAAATGAATCCGTGGGTGGGAGAGGACAGAAAGAACAGAGAGAAGAATAGAGAGCGAAGCAAAAGTCATGGAAAATAAGAAGGGGTTAAAGAGAAAGTAGTTGGGAGGGATGCCGAGGCAGATAAAGGATGAAGGAAAGAAAGATTGAGAAAGAGAGAGACGGGGAGACAAGATCTCGTCCGAAAGGTTTGGAATAGGTAGGAAAAGGACCGAAGCGATGACACGGGTAGGAAGAGAGAGCAAGCGAGTGGACTAGAAGGCGGAGAAGAGGGACAGAGCAGGGGGAGGGGAGGGAGACGTGGTCCGGCGCGGAGCGAGGCGAAGTCGGGCGAGGTTCCGCAAGCGCCGAGAGCAGCGGAGACAGAGAGTCTTACAAAAGGGCTTCTCATTACCGCCCTAAAAGAAATTCATTACCTCGCACCCGTCGCAACACCAGCCTCGTCCCTGCCACCGACGCCTCTACATTCAAAGCGGAACGCAGCACCCGCGCCAGAGACGTTCGCCAGAAGATACTTCGGCGGTGTAGTTCGGTTCTTGAAATAGACCCAATTGGCCCCGCTTTGTGAACTTTCCCAGTCTAGTGGCGAGACGCGATATTCGAGGCCTTTTGCTATCGCTGAGGGGGCAAAAGTACATTACATTTTATCTGTACACAAGCAACACAGTAAATTAACTAATTAGAAATGAGGTGCAGTAAAGATACTTCGTCACATGTATAAATGTGAAAAGGCAGTTTCCTAAAGGAAATGAACTTTTCAGTTTCGATCATTTAGATGAGAACTGTCTAAGCAGATGCTCATTTTAGATCTTTCACGTAAAAATTATATCACAAAAAGCAGAAACGAAACTTTTGGAAATAACAAATGAAGTGGACGAACGGTCACCGGGAGAAATTACAAATCTGAGCATTAATATCTTTATTTACTACAAATACTTTCCCTATAAGTCTTCTACTCTGAAATGTTTCTCTCATACGAAGTCCAGTAGTTGAATTACTCAGTGAAGGTTTCGCTCAAAAGCAGATATCTATTTTCCTCAGATATCCTAACAGTGACAATTTTCCTCTCGAGGATGTCAAGACACTTGCTTTGGAAAGATCACCTAGCCCGGTTGTACAGAATAGTATTTTCTGAAGTTGCAATCCAAACAAGTGTACGTGCTTCGTACTTCGGTGACTCCACAAGAATGGTCATTGAAACTGATGCTAACGTGGTAATGGTAATGAAATGATATGGTGTTGCAGCAATGGTAAAATGAGACGTAGGAAAAACGACAGAAGTCCAAAAAATTATGGCATAAATCCACTTTGTCCTCCACACAGTTGAAATGCATCGAATTTGACCCCAGGTTCATAGAGGTGGAACGCTATCCTGCTAGCCGCAGTACTACGGATCATCTGGTGCATGTGACACTATCAACCATGTTTGAGCGACGTTCACCCTTCGCGAAACACTGTCCGCGGGGTTCGCCAGCAGTTCGGACACGCCGCCGCAGCTCGCGTGCTGCACGGCTCGGTTTGGGCGGGCCCCGCGTATTTAAACATACATATCAGAATGGATTGAATTTAAATATTTAGAGAAGCGAGGGCTTCGGGTCGCCCCCCCTCCTCCCAATCGGTCGCTCTACCTGCGCAAACACACGCGCGCGCCCGCCGACGCGGACCGCGCGATTCGCGTTTGTTCGGGGCCGTGCGAGCGAGCCAGCGGGATCGCGCGCGCACGCGTATGACGTCAGTGACAAGTGAGGTCGAGAGCGCGCGGAGGGGAAGGTCGACTGCTGGCCTCGTCGATAATGCACGCGTATGATGGTGGGAGTGGTGATTGATAAGTGTTGAGATGATTTACAAGTGAAAAATATGTACTGAACTATATTTTTCGTATTTCTTATCAATAAAATAGTTCGAAAATGTTCATAATCTCATTGTATCCTCATACATGTTTCTAAGCCACGAAATATAATCGCCGGACGTTGAGGGAAAATTTCATAAACAGCAGAGAGATGAAGGCAGATGTACATTTTCTAGCAAATAGTCGTGTACTTAGTAAGTAATTTGAACGTCAATATTTCCGTTTCATTACATTCACAGCATTGTGTCATAATACACCATACAGCACATATCTCTTTGCAACCATATGCTTAATTAAACAGTGTTAAATATGAGACTTCCACAGTGTATACATAATTTATGACGATAAATCCTTTGATAAAAATTGACAATTCTATTTACCGTCAGTTGTAGTGGATTACATTTCGTAATCAATACCTGCATCATCCAATTCTACTGAGAAGGATTGTTTTTCAATACACATGTAAACGCTTCAAACTCGAAACAAACCAATCGACATAAGACAATACTAATCGAGATAATTCGAACAAATCCATGTAAGCGGAAATAGTCAAAATCTGAAAACATTTTTATCACTAGAGACCATTTGTTAGATGCTATACACAAACAACAAAATATTAGAATACATTTTTACACTTCCTTAAAATAACATATTCGTACTAAAAATAAAATTTGAACTTTTAAAAACATTAATTTGCGGTATATGCAAAAGAGTGCCAACTTATTGCGTACTGCAGTGTAATACTTGAGGTAAACATCATAGCTAAGAGCAAATGAAAATTAAATCGTGGAAGAAACAAAATGCCAGCGTTATATTCACAATGAATATGCAAATCTGCATTTCACAAAACGCAATCTGTATAATATTTTTCTATAAATCATTTACCATAAAAAAGCATTCCTTTTCAAATAAATAATATAAATATTTCGTTTTAAAATTGTGTTATCAAGTTTAGAGCATTTAAAGTTATTCTTCAGATCCCCAAAATTCAGGAAATCGACATGGAAAAACCCAACGACATACATCCTCCCTCGTCTCAGCGAAGTATATGAACCCCTCATAACACGTCGTCGGCGTGCTACGCAAAGAACGGTGAATCAAATTACGCGGAGACCCGCATACGTCAGCAAGCAGAATCCTCGAGACCCACTCGCCTCCCCGGCAACGAGGCAGCGGGGGCGCCACGCCGCCGGCCTCGGCTCCAGCGACGCTCTATCTAGGCAGACGCGCCCGTCCCTGCCACTTACCCTGCTCCCCTCCCCTCCGGCTCATTCCCCTCCGCCTCCCCGCCTCTTTCTCGCCGCAGCCTCAAAAAGCGCACAGTGAAGTGCACAAGCGGTCGTCTATTGAAACAGCGGAACTGGGTCGCTGCGGCGGGACAGAAGGGCGACGAGAGGAGGGGGGGGAGGAAGGACGAGAGATGAGGAACGGGGGAGGAGAGGGCGGTTCGGCGGTGTTTGCGCGGATATGCCGCGCGCGCCTCTCCCGTCACTTTTTTTTCCAGGCCTCGCCGTCCCTACTCGCCTACGCCTACTGTCCCACCACCACCACCACCATGATGTGACGTAATCCGCGAGCTGCAACTGCGAGGCAGTACCGAGGACGTCGCCTCGAGACTGCAACAAATGCCCCCGCGTATTGATCGCGCCAGGCCCGGCGGCGTGGTTCTTTCCTCGCTTCCCGCGGCTGAAAATATCGCGGATTACTCGGTGCCCCGCCGCCCCGCGCGGGAGGGTTTCCGCTTCCGCGAGGTCCGCCAGGTTCTCGTTGCGCCGAGTGCGCCCCGCCTCGAACCCGTAAGCCCTCGAGACAAATAAATGGCCAGCACATCGGCGGCGGGGGGGAATGCAAAGAAAGAAACGAGCAAGCAAGTCTCCCGCGGCGCTCGCTTCATCCCCGAAACGATTCCCGCGAATCGGTGAACATATTAACATTCTCGAGAAATACCTCGAGAGGATCCATCCCTGCCAAATGCGCTGCAGTGGATTTTAGTCGTAAATGCACTTTTATATGCCGCAACAACAAAACAATTTTTTTAAACACGTTTCAGAGCGGGAGACTTGCAGTAATTAACTAGATCGTGATTTTCTATGGAAGATATACATAGATAAAGAACACAATGTTCACGTAGAAGTGAAATAAAATGGATTAGAAATTTTAAAATTTGAAAAAAATTATATGTTTCTGTACAATCTCGAACGTTTTGTTGTCGACATTGCAATCAACATCTACTAATTTGTATTTCCTTATAACTTTGTATCTTCCCTTCTACTAGAGAGGTAATGAGACGAGTTAAACGCATATAACTAGAATATTTAGTCTCTTATTTGAATAAGACAATAAGACGTATTTTTCATTCAGGTTCAGTTACGTAAGTATTAAATAACTAATAACAGAATATGTCTCTTCTGTTTTTAGGTATTTGATGTAGTTATTGGAAGGCACGGCAACCTATAGATGTTATTTTAATGGCCTCTTCTGTGGATTCACATTAGTGAACTTACTGTTTTATCATGGAACAGTTAATCATTTATCGAATACTCAGTACCTAAAGAAAACAAAGCTTTATGTCTTAAACCAGATAAATACAATAAAATATAAATACAAGCCAAGAGTACGCCGAGTGAAAATTGACGGTGATGGCAGCGAGGCGCGCGGGAGGAGGGGCGATGTGTAATCACCTCCAACATGAAACGGTCTCCGCCGCCGTGGGCGGGGCGCGGTGTCCGACGCGGCGCGGTACACAGCCACCGGGGGAGGGTGGCGGAGTTGATCGGTGGGGGGGGGGAGGCCCGGTGAGGATCGATGCCCGGACGGCAATATCACCGTCCCACTGCCTCCGCGCGCGATTTCCGTGCGCGCCCCCGCGCACCGCCCACGGAAGGCAGGTCCTGCGGCGCGCCCCGCGGCGACCACCGCCCTGACAGCAGCCCTCGCTCTCGGCCCTCCCGCCTCCCGCTCGCCCTTCTGGACAAGCCCTTCGGGTGCGGCTGTCCCTGTGCGAAGGACGAAACCCTGCGCAACGTGTGTGAGTATGTGTGTGTGAGTATGTGTGTGTGTGTTACTGTGTGTGCGTTCAAGCGCACGTGTGAGTATGTGAGTGTCAGTCTCTCCTTGCCACAATCGTCTCCACAGCTTCTACATTCATGTTTTTGCAGCTCCACGATCTTCAGCGTTATAAATGCGTAGCGTATACTTTGGCAAACTCTCGCCGTTTCTGGGAAGTCCCTCCCGTCTCCCATTAGCGCCATCCTTCAAGTTGCCACTATTTTCCAATCTAGCCAAGTAGCACTACCGTACCCGCTCGTTCCATCCGCATATACGTATTACCCGACATACCTTCGACAGTTTGCGGCGGTGATGGTGTAACGGACTGTTACTGGTTAGCGTATCAGACCACTATACCCAAGTATGCGGGTTCAAACCCGATCGAAGCTGTCAGTGGATTTTTAGGATGAAAAAGGCCTTTGTACGCCTTCCCTCGGAGGGGAAGTAAAGCCGGCTGTCCCATGTTAGTAGATTTACTGCATGTAAAAGATCATCAAGCTAAATGAAGTCTCTGAGCTAAATTCAAATCGCCTGTCGCCCAAGAAATACCGTCTTTCTCCGCTAGTAGGTGAAAGGACCGTACAGAAATTTGTGTTCAGACAGAAGAGCAGGCATCATGGCATGAGTCCTCGTCATCTAAAATAGGCAACAATTCAATTCAATACCTGTGCTTTAATTTCAGATCAAAAATTCTCACTGTTTCATTTTTCATTACTCTCTATTATATTTGTGTGCCATCTCATGGTTGCCTCACCTCAACGTCAACGATGTGTCCGCCTCGGTTTCCCGTGGTCGCGCGACTTCTTCCACCACACCCTCCGCCATCTCTCCGCTTCTCCCAGCTCGAGTCCGTCTCCGGACTGCGCCTTCCAGCAGCGGCACTTTCGCCCACTCCCAAACCCGCCCCGCCCCGCCCGCCGCCGGCGGGCGTCAGTGAACTTGCGCGGCTGCGGGGCGACAGGGCCAGCGCGAGAGCGAGGCGGCGGCGCGACGGGCGCGGCGAGACCGCGCGTGAGCGGCCGGGGCAGCGGCCGCACACGCTTCAAGTGGACGCAATACAACAGAAATGAAAGCCCCTGAAATTAATATTGCCCGCCACGGCGGGGGTTCTTGGCTTCTAATGCCTCTCACTTCCGCCTCCCAGACCTTCTTCTACGCCCCTCCCCCACCCCGGGCTCCGCGTCCCGCCCACGCCAGTCGCACTATATTGCGAGGACCTGCCGGCGAGGAATTCCTATTTTGTTGCGAGCATCTGTGCTCTATTTCTGCTCCTTCCAGATGAGAGATACGCGCGCTACACAATACGACTGCGTGGAGACGGTGGCTGCTGTGGCGGCGACCGCTGTGGACAGACCGAACAGCGAGATACAAAAACCGCAGCGAGCTCAGTGGTTCGTTCTGGAAAGGCGTCTTTCGAAGCGAATTAATCTCAGGCTACGTAGAACTGTTGCCACACATATCCTGTCGTTCCATTGTCCCAGGAAAAAAAACTGACAGATGGTAGAACTGTGTATATTTTTATGAATGAATGCCTTTCAAAAACAAAGTGACTGAAGAATATATTTTTGTACAAACCCATCTGCTCACCCTTATCTTAATCTGGGTAAGTACGCAAAATATAAAATCTCTTCCCAACCTAACAAAATATTATTCATACCATGATCACTGAACTACAAGTTGTACATATTTTTAGGATGAGGGGTCATTTCTTCTGATTTAACTAAAGTTTCAGCACCCAAAATCAGAAGAATACACATAACAGAGAAATTTAAACTTTGCTTAGGGCAGCAGTAAAGACTGAACCCATTCACTACATACAATCATACAGATTACAGTACTACGTTTCGTGTCCTCGCAAAAATTTAACTTCCCACAACTGTTTGTTTAAAAAACAAAATATGAAAGTGGCGTTTGGGGCAAACAGTCGAGAGCGCTGACAACGAACATAACTCCAGAGCGCACAGGCGCGTGCACAGCGTATTGTGTATCGACAGCGTCCGTTCTCCAGTTGCAACAGGCCATCTCCGCTTCACCTCCCTCCACGCCACGTGCGCCGACCCGGGTTCCGCCGCTGGCCGCTGTTTTTAGAGGCAGTCGATACGATTGAACTGCTCGCCGCAGTCGACCGGTGACGCGGCCTCGGTCGGCGGGGTCAGTACGTCCCTCGCCACTCCCGCTCCGAAAAGGCAAAAATGTTCACTTCAAAGCCGGTTGTTGGAAACTGCGCCGGTGCGTCTTCTTTTTAGTTTTTCTTTTCCCTCTTTTTATTTTAGACACAAAAGCACATAGGGCGGAGCGCCGCTAAACGATTCCACAACTTCTGATCCGGCAATACGAGTCCATCATTGTTTAATGTGCTGAGGAGGTTAACGGAAAATAGAAAACGTTTATAAAAAGCGCTCACCGTCCACAACGCTGGTCACTAAAAGTTTCTGCGCAAGACCAGACCATGCTCCAGGTGACTCCTCGAGGTAAAACGATGACTAGGATCTGATGACGACACGACGCACGAATTGCCCAAACGAATGCCAATACCTAGCAATTTTTGCACATAACTTCTACTTTCTGATGCAAGTACGTCTCAACGTAATATCATTTAACATTCTCGTAAAATGATTTTGAGAACCTGTTAAGTGCTGTAAATTCCTTTAAAGGATGATTAATGGTGACAAAAAGCCCGAGGCCCTTTGGCCTTAGTTAACGCCCGTACATACAAGATTTTATACGTGAACTAATTTTAATGATTCTGATTTACTTATTTACTGACTAACTAGATGTTAACTTGACTCGGTTTGTCTTTTCATATTTTCCTCCATTAGAGTGCGTGTAACATCGTTCATTTGTTTTGATATTTCCATCGTAACCAAGATCCTCACGATCCAGTTAAGTTATGCAGAGTATATCGAGTTCTGCATCGAAGGAAATAGAAACAAAAACGTACCACTAAAAAAATTAAATACTTTCAATTATTTTTTTCACTGCGAGTAGATGTATGGAACGTATGGCCCTTGGCACATTTTCAATTATAATCTTAAAATATAAATTGTCATAGGCCATGTATTTTTTCTAGAACCCATCCTTCGTTTGAAGTAATAACTAGTAACGGTGAACTACTGATAACACGAAAATAATGCAAGAAACTCCCAAAGAGGACCATTTGATAGGACGAAAATCCGAATGAGAGATCCTCCCGGACATTATGGCTGTACAAACTCCAGAAATACCATTCGTAATGCGATATTAAATACACGGTTATCTACTGAGAAACAAGTGTGTTTTATATGCGTGAAATAGAAAAGGCGTTTTTTCCTTCTTTCGATCTATAGCACCAAGTGCGAAATTGCGTGAATATTCCTAAAGAAACCGGAAATTTACGTCCGGTTTAAAAATGCTCCGGAAGTTTATTGCATTTTCCTCTTGCGAAACAGCCTCCACTTTCTTTTCCTATCACATATATCTCTCGTAACTCACTTCAAATAGGATCTCTCTAATATTTTAAAGAAGTTTCGTCTACAAATTAATACCTTCACTATTATGCCTGTAAATCTATACAAACGGGCGTGTTTCAAAGCATATAAAAATATTAATTTAATGTTTTCATTGAGAGGAGACAGAAAGTGTGATCTATCACGCACAACTGGTAGCTGGTAGGTGATATTAATGTGCCAGTGGCAGATAAATCGTTTGCAGATTCAAAAACTTGAACTGCAAGGGCAGTAGTATGGCATTTTAACTCTCTTAACAAAAAGGCAGAAGACAATCGATGGACGCAAAGCGAAGGACAAGAAATATAAGAGACAGAACTTGAGCACCAACTACATATCTCCAGGCTCCTTTCGAACTCGATATCCATCACAGGCCGGCAGGTCCTGCGCAATGAAGCGGGCCAGAACTACTATCACAGCATCCGCCCAAGGTGGGTCGTGCAGCGGAGGGACGGGCGAAGGCGGGAGCGGGGCGGGACGGAGAGAGCGCTCTGCAGCAGATGCAATTTGGCAGCCGAATACGAGCGCAGCGCGGCGACGTATTCCGCGACCACCGTAAAAAAAAGCGACCGCACATGCGGTCGGCGGCAGCTGGCTCGTTCCCATTAGACTAACGAAAAGCTTATCGGGGCGCGCGGTATTAGGGAACTAATGAAGCCGGTGGCACTAACCACGAGCCCCCCCTCCCCGCTCGCCACGTCGACCGTCGCGCCGCGCCGGGACGTAACGCTGCCATGCGAGTGCTCCACTATAAAAAATGGCCGCCGAAGCCGCCTGTGCGCTTTGCCTTTACGGCTGATAAAAGCCGCCCTCGCGCCGGCGCTGCAAGTGTTTAGTACTCAGGGGCGTTGACGAGCGCTCTCTACCTGGCGCCGGCTCGTCAAGCGACGGCTGCGCTGCACACTCACTCGAGACACAACCTGCGCCACCGGCAGATTGGGACAAAAAAGAATCAAAGGGCGGGGGTTAGTGGGTGTTTGGACATAGACGGGGTTACAGGAGAAACCTATAACAACAGGCAGAAGATAGAAACGAAATCAAAAATGGAAAGAGAATAGCTTACGAGAAAACCAGAGGAATGACAGAGGAAGAGAAGAAAGGGGAAATAATTGGACGAAAATTTGAGAAAAAAAAAGATGTATTTACGAGAAGTGAAAAGAGCAGAAACCGCTCTTATAAAACAAATTAAAAGATGGTGAAAGAAAGGAGAGATAACTCTTACAACAATTGATGACTGCTGCTAAAAGAGAAAGAAAAGGCGGAATGCAGAACCGAACGAAGGCCAGAAGAAGATAGTGGTGCACGAACACGCCGGTCGAGAATAGCAGTAAAGACGTAAAAAAAGCAGACGAAACATAAAGCACCGAGAGAGCACCGGCGACGAGGGCAGGTGACACTGAACGCGAAACCCAAACGCGCGATTGGATGTCGCCGCGCCTCGAGCGCAGAGCGTTCGGCCTTAAAAAAGATACGGCGGGCACTTCCCCCTCCGCGCGCCTTCCCCGCCGTTCGCCCTCTCTCGAATTTAATTCTTCTCACAAAGCCCCGGCAGGAAATTACGAGAAGAGGAGGCGACATGAAAAATTAACTTTCGGCGAAGAAAGAGCGACCCGCCCACCCGCCGCCCGGAGGCGCGCCCGCGCCCGCGCCAACGCCCGCGCTGCAAGACGACGCTGGCGAGAGAACAGCGCCTTCCAAATTGCGAAATGGACCTCTTAGAAATCAAACGCTGCAACGACGCGCGGAGGCGGCGACGTGACGGCGAGAATGGCGACGCGGCGGGCGCATCGGGGGGGCGCTCAAAGGTGGTCTAATGGCGCGGAGGTCTCTGCCAGCGAGAAGGACGGAAGACACGCCGTTAGGAAGGTCGCTTCAAAGACTGATAAATAAAATGGCCAATAGACAGTTTCAAACAGAAAAATGTTAACAAAAGAAACCTAGACAATACGATGCTCATAAGAATTTCAATTAAGAGTAGTGCAATGTACATAGATGAAAGGCTTTTATGCGAGCTTATTTTAAACACCATCGCTTACTATTACACTACATCAAACAATTTAATTCGTAGACATCAGTTTTATTGTGTGCTCACAGCATCTACGCAGACATCAGATAGTGTATACATTTTGAAATACCAATACTAATCAACTTTTTTAAAAGAAAGATAATTCTTTTTTCAAACAAAGAATTCGATTAAGTAATTGATTTTACATCGATCAGTCTTCCAATACATCAGATAAATGTTGGAAAACACACAGTACATAACTATAACCAATTACATTACGAAAGCACAAATCAACATCGATATGAGTGATTAAATCGCGTCCGGTTGAGAGCTGCGTTGCCGCTGTCTTTGCGGAGATTCTGACCGCGAGGTCCTAGGGTTCGTCGCCCGACGGTGGCAGATTTTCGACTCTAACTAGCTAAATAGATCGAACTCAGCCGTCGTGTGGAGGAGCTAAATAGATCGAATTCAGCCGCAGTCTGGGACTAATGACCAGAAGTTGACGTGCTCGGAAACACTAATCAACCAACCGAAGTCCCGGTGTGGAAAAGGTGAAATAATTTTCACTAATAAAGAGAAAGGATGGAAAGGAATCTGCGAGCAACAAGAAACTAGTGGTGCTGGTACAGCATATACTTTCTCGTATTATTTCTAAATTTGCAGTTTCTTGGAATTCAGAGTACAGGGTTCAACGACAATGAGATCTGCACCATTCTCTTACGTGTCTTTTCTAATATCCGTTATAAAAAACATTTGGAGCCTTTTTTTTACCGAACAAAAATGAAAGTGTAATTGAGGTTACCTGTAAATCAAGCCTGCACAACGCCTGCTGCCGCAGGGATTTTGCACTTAGGAGCTGGACTTAAAGCGGCGAAAGTGCTAGTATTTGGGTAGAACGGTAGCTTTCCGGGGAGGGGAACAGCCTCCCATTGCCCAGTCGGGACGACAACGCGGCGCGTAGATTGACTACCTGGGCGTCTCATGCTCTGATCCATGCTGTGGAATTATTTGCCCACTTATTTAATGGGTAATGTTCCATATTTCTAGCTATAGCCGTAATTCACCGGTTAGTTTCTTCTGTGCATTGCAATGTATCGAAATTTCCTTTTATGATTAAAAAAAATACTTTATTCTCTTTGCGACTGTTAAACAATACTTCAAAGCAGTGGCATTTGACGTTGCGCGCTTCCGAGGCCAGACTGCGCGGGCAGCGCACGCCGCGTTCGCATGTCGTCGTCTTTCCACGAAATCAAATTAGGCTCGAGGGGGCCCTGATCGATAGTGGCAGTAGCCGCCCTCCCCCGCTCGTGCAGGTATCTCGCCATCGGCCAAGCTGACCTACTGGTTTCATAAAGATCCCCGATCCCGTTCCGAAAGGTGGCACTAAATTGATAACGAATCGTTCGTGGAATTCGGCTCGTCAAGAATTGTTCTGGATCCTCTGTAAGAAACGCGAATGACACTGACGTAAGGATTCCGCACTATTTAATTTGCTATTTCTGCACCTTCAAAGAATAAAATAAAAAGATATGGCAAATTATTTTTTTTATCCTCCAGATTCTAATACATGCGACCCTCCACAAATACAATCCAAAATAAATAATCACTCTCACGTATCCGTTGGATATCAACATATTTCATTCATGCCTAATTCTGGAAACATTATAATGAACCTATTTTTCCACACATTTTCGACTAGTTATCTAATTGTTGGACTATTTGATGCTCTTTTTGACTTTTTGTAAGAGAATCAGAAATTTTGTTCTGTGAAATTTCATCTGGACGTCGTGATATTGCAACTCAATCGCGGAACGTAAAAATGCACCACTGTGCGGAATAGTACAAAAACAACTAGTGATGGGACAAACTTTCTGGCACCAGCTAGTTTTATAATATATTTAGGCTTGCTTTTTCCACCACCACCCCGCGTTTCAGCTGCCTATCGCCGCCAAAACGACATATCTTTACATTATTTTTAATTTTTTCATTCTCTACAACAGAATATGTCTTTATATATGATAATACGGTAAAGCAGGCACCTCAAATCGAGAAATATTGCAGGATCTACAAAAATATATTTTCTGTCGAGAAATCTCCGTTTTTAGTTGCAGCATTACATGGCTTCCTCTATACTACGTATGCGAGAAAGTAAAAAGCAAGTCACATCACTTCACCCAATTTTATTGCTACGTGTAACTCACATGCAACAAGCTTCTGCAAATGCATAACTCTGTACACAGAGAGGGAAAGACAGACAAACAGAGGGGGAGTCGGCGAGGAAAGTAAGAGAGAGGGGGCGGAAAATCAGGGAGGGAGAGAAATAAAAAGAAAGAGGCAGAAAGGAACGAATGGAGAGAAAAGAGCGAGAGAAGGGGAAGAGTTTAATAGAAACTTAAACGAGTTCGTGTCGTTCACACCCCAATACCGCGTTTTCTTCTTCCGAAAGCGCGTCCGCAAACATTGATCTTGCGGCAAAAAAACTTTGCCCGAAATAGAATTCAAATGCGGCCGCGGGCGACTGTTTGCGGACCGCCGCAGATCGCCGCTCCGCACCCGCGCGCCATCCTCTCGAGAGGCAAACAAGGCGGCGACGGTGGAGGGAGGGGAGGGGGAGGTCCGCCGTCGCCACCGCCGTCCCAGAGGGCGCCGCGCGCACGGACAGCTCGCCGCATTTCTGTTGCATTTCCGATGAGATGGATTCGGACGGAGCAGGGTTGTGAAGCGACGTCCCAAGTGTGAGCTAATAAAGAATGCGCATGCGTACCACGATATATAAACGGATTTACACATCAGCATTTGACAAACGTGTGTCTTAAGATCAATAATAAGACAAGGAATGTTAAGAGAGTTTTCATCTGAATCAAATGGTTTCACAGAAGCGACTAGAATTTCCAGTACCGCATCACGAAATCGAGTTTCTCAGGTAACATGCAAAGTATCGGAACGATCTCACATTAACAGCTATTACGACATTCAGATCTCGTAAGAGAACAATGCGAAAACGCCTCTAATACACTAGGTACAATTTTGTGCGTATTTATCTCAGAATGTATAATGATTGGAATTAAAAAAATTAATCAGCAAATAATGCAGTGCATGTTCGTTCTGCAAGTGAGCATTGAATTATGTACAATTCATTTCCAAACTAATGGTTGCAAATTTTACAGAGATCAACGTATATCGGCCCGCGACATTATTGTAACCGTTTTTTGCTTTCTATTCGAGAAAATATTGTTTGATGATTTTTGAAAAAATAGTGCCTATTCTTCACGCAAAATTATGCGAAAATTACTGATGTTTTTTGAAAAAAAAATGTACATGACCTTATTTAATGATATGTCTTTGAAAAATAAATTATGTTAAGAAAAAAGTATGTGTCTTCAATATTGTACTTGCTCGAAGACATCGAAAATAAATTTTCATTGTTGAAAATTCGGAGTTCAATAAAATCCAAACCTGTGTCCTTGCTCGACCCGATGAGAGGGGGAAATTAAAAAATTGGGACCAATTTTTGAGAAAGTTTTGAATATATTGTTGAGACTTCATATAAAGTACCCTCAAACATCAAAATATCCGTTTCAAACTCCGAAAGTCTCAAGTTCGTTCAGGTCTCGATCGAGGAATATGAATTTTGGTGAAAATTGTCTGAGCGGTATAGGAGCTAGCGTTGACCACAGACGGACAGACGTTTTGCCGTAAAACAATTTTTTCGGTATCAAGAATCTACAAAACCTGAATTGCGATTACACAATGCTTTAGAGGATGTAATTAGTACAAATGAGAACGGGATTTATCAACTTTTCGATATAGGAACCCTACAATATGAGTTTTCAGACGATCATTACTTCAAATCGCCATTTTTCGTTGAAGCATTACAATACTTTATCATTTCTAGGTAAATACGAGAGAGAATAAAAATAAAATGAAATATATTTTATTTAATATATGAGCCCCTGGTGTACATATAAGCTTATAAGTTTTATAAGCGAGCTATTTGTTCGTGAATATTCTCAAAGACTGTACACCATCTTGCTTTCTTGACACTAAGAACGCATTACTCGACCCCTTGACTTCTGTACAGGAATGTTGTACGGCAAAACTAACTCAGATATATCCTCCTGAACTCGCCAACGAACAAAGTGCTGCAAGTTCTTGTCAGATTTATGAAAACACTACTATTTGAGTAATGGGCGCACTTAGCACGTACGCCTGCCCGGCTTCTGAGACGCGCACGAATTATTGGTGTACGCCGCCCGCGCCGCGGTAGTTGAAGCGTAAACGCGCGGCGAAACAAGACTCCAGAAACCAGTTCCAGCGCGAAAATCCATTCTCCAGCGGAGCGCGCGGTCGCACGGAGTCGGGCTCCAACGAAATTACCAAGTCGCGGCCCTTGTTCTCGCCGGCCCGTTTTATCTCGTAATTATCCGAAACTGTGCATCTGAAAGAGAATGATTTCGTATAAATCCCACTCCATCCCTTACGTATCGCCGTTCCGCGGACGACAGCCCCTGCCGACCCGCCGACACGACTGACAGCATGAATAATGTATCGGCCGCAGCCCGCTCGCTCGCTGGCTCGCGCGCGCTCCCGCGCAATCCGTATCTGCACCGGGGGAGGGGGAGGGGGAGGCGACCTCTGCTCGCCGCTAATTAGATCAGATGAAGCGCGCGCGCGTAGAAATAAATGCCGCGCGGATGCACCCGACGTTTCGATTCCGCTAATTTTAATAAATATTACGCACGCACTGCAGTGACGGCGCGCCCACGCCCAATCAATCGCGGATTATCGGGCCGATTTTTTTTTTTTTTGTTTTGCACGCGCAGCTGCGACGTCGTGTGTGAAATCTAGTTAAAAACAAACACCCCGCGCGAAGAGAGGTCCACTCCCCCTCCGGAATTCGTCGGTCCCACGCGAGCTGCCTTGCAGTGCGCTCGCTCGCTCTTGCGATGTTTTTTTCCTCTCCCTCGTCAACTGCTTCGTTGGCTGTCTGGCTGGGTTGGGTGTGCTCGCCGCGGCGGTATTGCCACCACCGTCGCATCGGGAGAATGTTCTTCTTTCGTTTCAGGTGACAGACTCTTAACAAGCGAATAAGCGCGATGCGCAGCTATTTGATTATTTCTGTTCGGGAGCGCTCGCGCGCAAGGGCGTCATGCGATTCGCCGGCAGCAGATGATCCCTTATTGCCGTCGCCGTCCGCCGTCCTCGTCCCCGCGCACCCCCCCCC
>BOPP01000023.1:11371875-11401697 GCA_017312745.1 Gryllus bimaculatus | reverse complement strand
GGTGGCGGGCGGTGAAGGGCACGAGCGGTAGTGTGTGGGTACGGGTGCCTAAATGCGTGAGGGAGAGTGCGGGGACGGGCGGGGGTGAGGGGGCGTGCGGGGCCTGTGCCGCGCCGCAAAAGACGAACGGTAGCGAGCCGAGCCGCTCCGCGCGTGGCGTCGAGGGCCGGGGCTGCACAAAGATGTCGTTCGGCGCCACCTTCACGAGCGCCGCCGGCGGCTGGGATGAGCACGAGGGAAGTGGAGGGCGGGCTCTGAGGAGTTCGAGACATTCAGCACCGCCCATGTGGGAGCTATAATCGAAAAAAGGTGACTGTTTTCTTGGCTCTTTGAATCTACATATTACTCATCAATATTTTCTATTTGGATGCATTAGGACCTGAAACTATCTCATTTTCCCAAATTTCGAATTAAAAAATAATTCGCGATTTCTGCCTTACAGTACTTAAGGTAAGAGACAATTGCACTTAACAGTTTCTTGAAATATAGGAAAGAGTTAATTCGACATTCTTAAAATGATATACATGTATGCGTATGTTCTACTAGAAGAATACACGGGTAAAACAAAATTGTATATTATTAAAAACACTTGGGTCCTATCAAGCAGGCAATTCTATTAAACAGGGTATTTAATAAAGTTTAAAAAATAAAGAAAACTTAAACAATTAATATCAAACGTTTAACAAGCGTGGCGCCTCCGGTGGGATTTTTGTGTTACTAAATATTTGTGCTTTGCAATTTCACAATTAAAATCAATTTTAAACATAATACAGTTTCTTGGTTCATTCATTTTCAGGCATAGAAAGTTACATGAAAAGTCTCGATTACAATATTTTATTAAATTTGTTTCATTAAAAAACTAGGTTTAATTATCGACATTCAAATGAATTAAGTCGTAGCGATTCATGTAAATTCCAGAAAGAGAGTATACTAATTCAAAAAGTTTCACTAATGTACTCATAGTAGCATAGTTACACGCTACGCACATATTTTACACTATTATGTGACATGTAGCTCACACAATACTTCGTATTATAAATCCAAATACGTGTTTTCTACAATACTTTCAGAATATTCTAGAAAAAAACGGCTAAAATTGCGCCAATCGATTTGTTTTGTCAATGAATTATTAATCACATAAGCTATTAATCACATCTGGAAATAACGTATGTCACCTAAAATGCGTTTTAGTTCCGAACACTTTTTAACGCCTTTTTTTACAAATATCTGGATAGATCGGCAAAAATCTTATCAGTTCTCCTACAGGAGATCGAGACACTTCGAATGACGCTTAATGATTTCGATTGGTGGGCCGATTGGGAGCTGAACCATGAGTGGCGAAAAGAGTGACGAATGCAGATTACTCGAGTGCTATATGTAGATGTATGTGCATTTACAAATATATTTTCATGCAAAAAATATACTTATGTATATGCATATTTTACTCGATATTGATTAACAATATTGTTACCATACCGCTATTGACCTAGATGTTAATACGAACTTAAATAACAAATAAAATTACATGAAATATTTTCAAGATAAGTCATACAAAACAAACACACCACCGAAACGCATTACCCTAACAAGAAACTTTTTTTAACTCCATTTATAACGTGAATCACAGCAGCAATCACGGCGGTATTTCCAGTAACAAATTCCTACTAGTTGCCAGATGCACGGGACACACTAAATCTCGGTCGACGAAATCTCTCGCCATGCAACCTAATTGCGGAGAAATAGCAGAATTCCGGAACGCGTCAACTCTGCGGCGCGGAGGGCCGCGCCGGCTGCCAAGTTGCCGCTCAGAATGACCGCCTCGGGCGTCGAAGTCGAGCCCTCCTCCGCAAATTATTCACAGCGCGCGCGTTCCCGACACCGGCAATCCATTACGCGCAGCGCGGCGCGGCCCAGCGCCGTCTGAATAGTTTGAACCAGCGTCAGCCGACGGCGCCCCCCCCCCCCTCCGCCTTCGTCAAGCTTCTTTGCTGAAGAAAACGGAAGGAGGAGAGAGAAAAAAAAGTGCAAAATCGCTCGCTGCGCGACGGAATTACTCCGTAGGAGTTTCGTCGCCGCCGTCAAACTACGACGAAAAAGCAAAGAAGAAGGACGCTGCTGAGGCGGGGGCCCAAGTCACACATTCAAAGAGTTTCCATCACGTGCAGCAGCGCTGGGAAGCACGAGCTGTCGCCGCGCCCTCCGCCCACGCTCCGCTCGCGTTCCGACGCCCGCTGCGTGCACAGTTTCAGGATAAAAAGCAACCGACATGAAATTAAGGATGACGGAACAAAAAGAGGGATTAGATTTGGATGTTGGAAGGGAGAAGTGTTGTAAACCGATCGATATTTTTCGTATAACGCATGTAATGGCATGTTAATGGCAGCATAAAATATTCAAGAACTAAACATGTTTGTGTATATGTTTAAGAAGAATTTACCATAGAGGGCACACGGAGGAATATTCAAGCACAAATTGGCTCACATAGATTCTCAATTACAATTCAACCTCAAATAAAATACGATACTTCTGAGCCAAATAATCAACAACCAGTACATGTAATATTTGTGACGGGTGCGAAATATTACAATTATGTTGTTGAAATGGGTCGCCAACATCGTTGTGACGGATCAGCACCATTGCTATGAGTCGCACGCCATCATACTTTTTCTGTCAAAACGTCGGTACTTTTTCCTGGAGCACAACATCACTTTTTTTTAATGCGAGTTAGTAAAAAAGAGGATTTATTCTAGCCATAAACAATAATGTTTCTGGCTGTTCTTTCATCAATATCAGTAACCTCAAATTCAAAAACATGGTATTTCTCAAAACCATTTCAAGATCCCTTCCGCATGCAAGAGGTAAATCTTAAAATATGGGCACCGCGCGGTCGGTTACCTGGAACGTGCCTCGAGGGACGCCGCGCAGGGCGAAAGAAGGCGGTCCTTAGAACGAAAGCCACACAGATTTCCACCGGGACGCGAAAGGGATTTGGGTCTCAGAGGACCGACATTTGGGCGCCACAATTGGGGGCGTCTTCATCCCAGTGTCAACATCCGGACCTGAGGACGGGGAGAAACGCAGGCAGGTGGAGTGGAGTGGCGGGAGCTGACTTGGCATGCGGTCAAGGCCAAAATCGGGCGAACAGGAGACGAAGGGCAGCAGGAAAGACAGGAGCGCGGAAAAGCGAGGAGTGAAAGCCAAGATGAAACTACTTGGAAATATGTGCGGCGGTGGGAGTAAGATCGGGGGCGCAGACAGCGCTCAATGAAGATGAATGAATTGGACAAGGAAGTAGAGTAAAGGAGAGGTCACATGAACTAGTCACCGGTCTTTTTCAGGCCGCCTCAGAATATACACTGGGCAAGAAAGTGGGCATCTGTGAGTGCATGTGAATTACGAGGATACATGCATGAGAGACGTTGTCTGAACGTCCATAACATTGTTAACAAAGATAAAGGGCATGAACGAATGGCCAAGGAGACGAAACTATGAAAGTGATTCGGGACGAGGGAGGCGCTCAGGTGAAGATATTTTTCGACAATTCACTCAATAACTCCTTGAACCAGCAGCCGCTCACCAGCTTAACTTTTTGCTCGTCTGCCAGCCCGTTCATTGGTTCGATCGCTCGCCCTTCTCGCTCGCCCTTCTCGCTCGCCCGCTCTCGTTCTCTCTCGCTCCCCCGCTCGTTCGCTCTCCCGTTCGTCAAGACGCCCACCAACCCGCTCGCATACTTTTCCTTCCCACCTTTCACAAGCAGTCACCTCGTGCACTCGCCCGTTCGGCAGCTTCCTCACCCGCCAGCGCATACGCCCTTTCGCCCGGCCCGCGCCCCCTCCCTCTGCGGACGCGAAACGGGCACCGCATGCGTCTTTTATTCGCCCCCGCGCCGCGCGTCTCAAAGGGTGCGGAAAGACGCCGCGCGCGAAATAATATGGCCTCTGCGGAGCTGCCGCCGCTGGCGCCCGCGGCGGCGCCGCGCCGCACAAAGGAGGCAAAGAGAGGCCGGCGGGCACGCACGCGGAGGCGCGGCGCGTGAATGTTTAATGGTCCTGCGGGCGACAAAGACACCGGCGCGGAGCGGAGCGGAGCGGAGCGGCGCACCGTGCGAGGGCCCGGCCGCGTGGCCGCACGTCGGGCGAGCGTCGCGCCTAAGAGGACTCCCCTCGAACGTACTCGGAAGCGACGGAGACTCAAAGGACCCGAGGATACACAGGCAAAGAGGAACGAATGAAAACGGGTTGGAGAGAATACTTGATGCATGACATTTGCTATAATTCGCTGGTACTTTTTCTTCAAAAATAAATAAAATTTTTGATTTCAAATTTGAAAGAGACTGATTTAATTTATGATGTTACCTGATAAAATGGATGTTGATAAAATAAGGTTTCGTTCTTTTGAAATGAATCATGAAAGAAACTAATTATTTCATTAAATAACCATACTACACTATTTTTACGTGAATAAGAAATAAAATAAATACATAGGAGAGAGAAGTAATTTCCAATTCTTAGGAAGCATTGGGAAAAGAAATGAATAAAATATAAATACTTAAATGAAGGAGTAAAATGCAATGAATAAGTAGTTGAACATCTCTGTAATATTCAGCACTCAACAGAATTGTATATGAAAAGAAGACGCAAACCACAAAACAACCCGCACATTTTGCTGCAACAATTCATTACACAGATAGCGTCGTGTCTCCACCCTCGCTGAGCACCCGCTCGGGAAGAGCGCTCTCTTAAGACGCGAGCTGCGTTTCCGCGTGCGTTTCCGCGCGCGGCGTGGCCGGGGGCGTCTGCGGGCCCGCCCCCACCCCGCCCCTCGCCACCCCCGGCGGATGCCGTGCGGCGTGGCGCGGTGGCGCATTGAGTTCCCGGAATCGATTCTCGTGCGGTGCAGGCAGTCGCGCCACGTGCCGCCGTTGCGGCCCACGCCAGCCCGCCAGCCCACCCCTGCAGCCACCGCCTGCGTCCTTACAAGGGTCAGCTAGGACGTTTTTCGGTCCTTACTTCCTCCCGGACATGAGGCAATTGATCCGAAAATCAAGCATTACCTTGTGAAACTATAGTACAATTTTCAGGTTCTCTTTTTCCACGATATTTACTCCTTTAACGCCTCACCTTACCTCTCACCAACGTACATTATCCAATATATTCCTCTTATTACCGTCTAACCTCCCATCAAACCTTGTCATCCTTTGGTTGGCGCCTGTTGCGAACTTTGCGACACCGCTCTACTTCTATTCAATTCCACCTCTTCTTCCGCTCTGTCAAGCAAATGAACGAATTTCGAAGAGGGAGGTTGGCGGCGCACTTGGGCGATGGAGGCAGAGTGGGACGCGGGGGGTGGGAGGGGGAGGAGGAGGAGGAGGCGGCGTGATAGCGCAGGTGGTTGAAGGCTTTGGAAGCGAGTGAAGAAGAGGGCGGATGAGTGCAGGCTGAACGCACGGGTTCTGAGCGGAGACTGGGCCTAGGCGGGGGCGGGGCGGGGCGGAACGGGGCGAGGCGAGGCGGGGTGGGGCGGGGCGGGCGGGGCGGGCGGGGCGGGGCGGGCGGGGCGGGGCGGGGCGGGGGGCAGGGATGAGGCGGGAGCGGGAACGAGCGTTCCGGGGCGCCGTGCTGGCCAACGGGTGGCCTATATCCAGACGGCGTTGCGGCGAGGCGGGAGGGGAGGGGCAGGGCGGGGCGCGTGCCGGCAGCGGTGGTTGCCGTGGCGGCGGACATAAAAGAGTACTCAAGTTTAATAGCGGAGTCTGTTTGTTCCTGGCGCGGCCCGCGCTATTACGTCCTCCAAAAATAGAAGGCGCTACAATGCGCGCGCATATTGCGCCCTTTATGCACCCGGTCAGCTGCGCCTAAGGCCTGCAGTGCGCGCGTCACCCCGCGGCCCCGCCGGAGGAGGGCGAGGACGAGGGAAAAGAACTGCCGAAGGAGGAAAAAACAAATTACGAATTTGGGATATGAAGAAATCGCAGTTCGATAAATAAAGCAGTCTTAATAAAGCAAACTTCCGAGGGGGAAATCTTAATAAGCTTCACGAGTTCCAGTGTCAAATCAGAATTGTTCCAGTAAAGAGTATAGATCGTTACATACAGATAGGAAAATACTAGAAATAAGGAAAATTATATATGGTCGCCTAATGAGAGAAATATGCTCAAAACCGCTAGAAAATGAAAATAAATACTTGTAAGAAAATAAACTTAAAAGTATACATACATTTAAAGAAGAAATAATGAAACGAGTGACGGATTACATTAAGGCAGAAAAATATACCTGAAGGAGGAAGATTCAAAAAGGAATGGATATAAAAGAGGAAGAAGAATGAAAAAAATATGAATACAGGGTAGGAAATAAAACCCGCGAACAGCCTGCTTACAAAACGAGACTTGCAGAGAAGCCGCCGAAGTGCGCGGTAGCGGCTCTGCGGTGGCAAGGGGTGCGCGCGAATTCGCAGTCTCTCTCCGAGCGAGCGAGGGGGCGGGGCGTGGCGGGGCGTGGCGGGGGCGGGAAGACGGCGGCCCCGAAGAGCTGTTCTTCGCCCGCGCAACGCGGCGCCGGCGGCACAGCGCGCAGAGGAGGCCCAGGACCGAGAGAGAAAGGGAACGCGAGGTGGCGCCCGCGAGAACAACTTTCCCGATGCGCCCAAATACAACGTTGTTTCGGCGGCGCCTCCGAACGCACGTCGGCCGGCCCGCTCCAGATTCCCCGAAAGCGCGACAGACGCCCCCGCTGCGGCAAATGCGGCGTCGACGAACGCCGTCCAACTCCGCAATTGGTTCGCGGGACGGATGTGGGGAATGATGCGAGCTCCATTTGACTACCGCACGAGGCACACGCGGCTGATCGCTTTGAAGGCCCTGATTGAAGCTCGCGGAAACATACCAACACCCACCCATTCACGAAACGCGTAACTTCGTTTCCGACCATCATCAAATTAACGTGATTTCTTTTATTCTCAACCAAATGTTCTCCACTTCTGCATTCTTTAGCAATTTCAAAGTCTTCATCAACCCCGGTAATCATCTTAGAACAAATCCTAGGATTCTGTCAAAAGAAACTAATTTTAAAATGTGAATTTCGAATATTTTTTTAATTGAGTAAAGCACATAAAAAGTTTGTAATCATGAAAAATTTTTTTCTGAAAAATAATATCATTAAAATTGAACACATTTTAATTAATCAGACGAAAAAGTTATATAGAAATATAGAACCTTTAATTATATGAATCAAGAATTTCGCTATAATTAGTATTTACGCTGTGAAACTCACATTGGAACGTCAAAACCAAAATAAGAGTGTATCGTCGTGATTACGAAGACTAGGCGCACGGCTCGTTCCAAATTTAAAATTATTCTCACTACTGCGATCATTTCGCATGCCTTCCAACTACATGGTTAGAGCGTCCGGCTGTTCACTGAGAAGACTATCACTGGGCGAATGAGAATTGTGTTCCTAATTTCGAGGCAATCCGTTTAGCAAATTTTCCGGCCCTTTTGATCGGTGTTTCCACAGCTGTGTTGCGCGAACACGAGTAAAAATGTTATCCGCTGGGCTCCTGTTCAGTCAAAGAGTATTCGCAATGTTACGTGGAACGGAATTACCGAGGAGAAGCTTCGCTGCGCCGGCCGAAGCGAATCGCGCGGCGCGGGGGGGGGGGGGCCGCTGCGTCAGCGCGCGGATTATTCGTGCGCCGCCGCCCCCACGCAGCCTCTCGCGCTCCTCCGAATCAATTATTTATTCCCCGTTAATTAAAAATGACGCCGAATATGTCGATGTGGCTGCTGTGCACTACGGTTCAGGATTCGAGCAGGGTTACACCGAGTGCCGGTTTACCAGTTCAGGTCCCAAACCACATATTTCAAATACCTGAGGGAGATCAAGCGGAGGTCTCAAGCCCTCGTTGTAAAACTATCAATGCCGCAATATTACGTCAATGAACGACGGATTTACAACAAAAGAGATACAATTATGAATCGCCGAAAGACCAATGTACGAGGAGAACTGTCAGGAACGAAACCTGAAGGTTTGCGTTATTCTTTAAGCCACTGAATCGTTATTGACCGTAACTTGAACGTCATTGTGCGTGAATTTGTATGGGGAACAACTTCTGTAATGCTACATCTGTAAAGGTGAAATTTGTCACATTAATCATGAGACTCAAACCCAGAGAAGTAAAACTGAGCGTTAGTTGGCGCCTTCGGCATAGGGTTACGCACAAGCGCAAATCAGAGCAGGTGAAACAACCACGAGTCCCGAACGTGTTCGGGACCCGGCGCTAGAAACGCGACTGGCGCGTGTTTCCATCGCGTCGCTGCAAACGCCTTCGCGGCGGCTTTCGCATGCGCATGTAAAAGCATTCTACATAATTTATGAACGCAATTACGTGCGGCCGTGATCGGGTTTCGTTTTTAACGACCGCGATTATATGCAAGCTGTTATCATCAATGGAGTGGGCGGAGCACCATCGACTTCTCTAAACGAGCGATCCCTTGCTCGGGCTGGGCTCGGGCCTCTATTACGCGAACGGCCCACATGATGTCCCGGCATGGCTTTGACAGTTGTGCGTTCGACAGCGCCCCGGCCCCGGCTCCTGCTCCGGCCGCGCGCGCACGTGAAGCCTCTATCGGCCGACGCGATGCGAATCAGTGCGGTTCCGGAGAGCGGGGGTGGGACGGTTGCATTGCCCGCAAACGCATAGCCGGATCGGTACTCTTTGTAACAAAAAAGGCCCATAAATACCCTCAGATGAGCCCCGCGGTCGTTGGAAATTTTCAACACAAAAATAAGACGAGAAATACGAGAGACATTATGTAAACGCGCCCCCCCCCCCAGCTTCCACAGAAACTATGAGCTCGATTACCATACGCTGTGACCGTTAAAATGGAAGCGTGTTCCGGAAAATATCTATTAATGCGCGTTTACTAAAGCTCGCTCTATAAATAAGACCGCTAACACAGCAAACACAACGTTCCCACACACGGCTTCCCAGGTGGTAATAAAAAAAATCGATACCATTTACTATTACAACCTCCCGATAGCGTTATCCCGAGAAACACGGCCGCTAAAACCGTGGACGAGAAATCTGGCGGAGGAATGTTCGCCCGATGGGAGGGGCCTATAAATACGCGTGGGCGTGCGGCCGTAGTAAGAAGCCCACGAGAGGCGAAGAAATTTCCATGCGGACACGGCATCTCTGCATTACCGGGCGGGCACGCAATACGCGCATTGCCTGCGGCGGCGATGCGAACTCGACGGATCCACCCGATAAGGCAGGCGTGCCGCCGCCGACGCCGACGCCTATAATAGCTGAAGGCCGCGCTCCGACCTGTGGGCGAGTATTCTCGCGCAAACGCAGCCGGGACGTCACGAGGGGCGGGGAAGAGGCGTGGTTCGTCGATTATCAACTCGATTGCGCCCTTCTCATCAGTCACCCCTTTCTCCTTTGCTGACGTCCCACACTTGTCTGAAACTGCCCTTTGCTCCCCGTACCACTAATTCTTTTTCCAAACTATCATTCCACAACACCATTTCTTCAATAGGTATTGAGCTGTTAAATTTCTACAATTAAAATACAAATACAAACAAAAAAAAGAAGAAAAAATCCTCATTCGTTTATTATATTATGAGATTCTTATTACGTGATTTTGAAGCAATCACGAAACGAATTCTTGAATCTGAAAACGATACTCAGCGGACAGTAAGCACAAGAGAAAAAGTAATTTAAAATTTTAAGTTGTGAAATAATGAAACATTGTAAAAATCAATTTCCATTTCATCTTTTTGAGATTCATTTCCCAGACTGAACGTATATTCCACATTGTTTGTTTTCATCCACAACAAAAACAACAGCGGGATTTACAATTCATATCGTTCATTTTCGTTATTACAAAAGAGCTTATTTTCTTCTTCGTTTTGCGAAGTCACCTGAGCTATCACGTTCGTTCTCGAAGAAACAAAATTGCGAAGGAAAAGCAGCAGCGATCCACTCGCCAGGGACACGAAAAGCGCGACCAATTTCTCGACGGAAATACGTCCTCCGAAGGAACGCGCTCTCTTCACCGCTGTTGTCCAATTAGCCGTATTTAATTAACGGAAAGAAAATGTTTACAATTTCCTTTTATTCTTTCGTCGGGTCTCGAAAAGAGAATGAAAGATAATAAAATTTCTCTCGCTGTGTCTTTGTTGTACGCACATGGCAGTTTCCTTCTAATAGAAAAACGTCTCGGCTCGTGCGCAGATCTCCCTCGGATTTTAATGCAGCTAGAAAGCACCCGCACGCTTTCCTCTCAACTAAGCCGACTAATTATTCTCTAAAAACACTGTGGGTTGTAATAAGAAACAAAAATGAATAATTGGATTAAGGTTACTTCTAAACTTGGTATAAATATATTCACATCCCCAGATTAGCTCCTAATTGAAGATGCAAATTGGAGAAAAAAGAAAAAAAAATCTACCGTATTATTTTCGCATGCAAATTTATTGAGTAACGCGACAACAAATAAACGTTTCAAAGAGGAAGTCAATGGATGATTTTTTTCATTTTTCATTTTCTACAATATTCTCATAATTCAAATTTTAATTCTTCTTAATGTCACGTTAAAAATAGTAAATTTCCCATATTAAATCCAGTTACTGGAAACGAGCGTGTTTCTACTCACACACAGAGCACGCACACCCCTTACGTTTAACGCATCTCCGCTTACTTACCTAAAACAGAACAGAGACGGGAGTTAATCTAACAAATAGAATAATGATCCATAAAGCATACAAATCTTCCTTACACTCAGAGAAACAAAACTATATCAAACACAATAAAAACGGAGGGTAAAAATACCTATATGTGTACAATACTTAAAAACTGTACATTTATAGTAGTAAATTAATGAATAATGAACTAAAATAACACAAAATAAATCACATTCAATATAATAAATAGTGGGCTGAGAATACGTTTTAAATAAAATACAATTAAAGCTTCTTAAGAATGATGAAGACACACCTGTTTAGAGAAATCACTTAAAATTCAATAATATCTCTGCGTAGATTTCAGTCAGGTCTTTTCACTTAAAAGTCTCTGTAAATTAGGGCAACTTGCGTTTGTAACGCCACCGGCGGTGAGGGAGCCTTTCTCGCAATAGAAAATGCAGGCAGTCTTTTCTCGCAATATTGGCAGTCAAAGTGCCGTCGTTTTAGTTGCCCCCAAATAGATAGTCTGAGGAGTTGAGATATCTTGGAAGCTCCCTGGTTTAGAAATTTCTAATATGGATTTTGCTTTCCTGTTGACTTGTTTTGTTTGCAGAAACGAAAAATTTTTGATTGCAGGCTTTGTTCTGTTGGAACCAACTTTACCAGTTATTAAGAACGATGTACTTTTGGACAAGGACGTTCTTCTCCGTGCGGAGTAGGACGCAGGTTCGGGATGCAGGAGGTGGCAAAAGCCGAGGATTGGTAGTGCGGGTCCTCCCAGACGCAGCATCCGGCTGCGTACCGCTCCATCCTCTCCCGTCGCACTCCGCTCCGTCTCGTCCCGCCCCGTCCCGCACTGCCCCGTCCCGTCCAATCCCGAACCCTTCCCGCTCCGGTTTTTTTCCCCCCGCCCCCGGCCCTTTTTTTCTTTTTGGTTTTCCCCCATCCGCGGCCCCGCTCCGTGCGCCCCGCCCCCGCCCCGCCCCCACTCCTTTCCCGTCCCGCCCGTCCATCCCGTCCCCCCGCTTCCGTCCCGCCCTGCCCCTGCCCCGCTCTGCCTCGTCCCCTCCCTTCCCGCCCCGACCAGTTACACCCCGCTCCGCCACAGCCAACCCGGCGAGCGGGGGCTTACTATCGAACGCTTGATGGATGGTTTGCGGAACCCGATACGCCCCAGCCCCGCTTCGCCCCGCGCACCAGCTAACCAGCACCCTGCGCCCCGCCGCGCCCCGCCCCAACTCCTCCCGGCCTCAGCGCCCCCGATCAGCCTTCGATAATGGTCCGCGATGGAAAAACAACGCGGCCGCCGCGCGACGCTGCCAGGACGGCGCAGCGGCCCAGCGAGAAGCTGAAGCGAGCTCGGAAAACGACCCAGAGCTAACCTCAACCGGACGAAGGGATGAAGAAAATGGAAAAGAAAGAAAATCAAAATTCAAAAGAAGAGAGGAGGATAAAAAAGACGGAGACTAAAAAATTGCAAGAAAATGACGAAATGAAGAAAGCAAAAAGTCTTATACAATAATGGATACACAGAGTACAACAAAAGAGTCGGCTCCACGTAAACTTCTACATAATTACGTCGCCAAGCACTGCTGTAATAAAGCCCTATATCGTCTTGTATATTACTTTAAATATTAGTTATTTCACATAAATTTTTCACTATATTTTCTCCGCTTCAATAAAATCAAAAGTTCTTAGCACAACAGTTCAGTTCAACCTGACGTTGAATACGTGTGGCGAGATACGATTGCAATCGATGACGATTAACAAGTAGTTGCGGGATATTCATGACACAGACAGGAAGTAAATAATGATTATACTGAAAGCGCAAGCAGCTGGGAGGATCACGTTAGCAACTGAAAAAATATATTTTTCTGACCAAAGGGTTGGTATAGAGTGAGACAAAATATGTACGTTTTAACGAGAAACATAATTTCTACTCGGACATTTCAAAACATCGAATCTGCTTGTTGGTCCATGAACCAGTACAAAGGTTTTAAACTAACAAGGTAACTATACAAGACTCACGAAATAAAGCAAAATATAGAATAAAGTGCTCCAGTAACTTTCTAGTAGAATTTCTAATGCCCTAATAAAAATTTGAGAATAGGATTCCTCAACAATTTGCCTTTTAAATAACAGTTATCTAATCACTAAACAATATTATTTAATACCAAGAAAATACAATGGAATATAAAATGCATGTACAAGTCATTGAAATTAATTATAAGTAATTGGATGATGAAATTTACAAGAAAATTTGCTTACAAAATTTTTCTGTGCTGAACAAAAGCATGTTATGGGGTGCGTTTGAACTACTAGATATTTCTTCGAACTACATTGCACTGGATAATTTAGGAACAACAAACGCGTAAAGCAAATAATTTAAAACTCAAAAGAAAAGAGCTACCCAATAAAAGCGCTTGTAACCTCAAGATAATATACTTTCAAACTAAAAATACTGCATGTGTTATATAATTCGCCCGAAGTTAAAGCAGTGGATTTTGGTTAAAAAAGTTAACATATTGCGAACCAATTCAGCATGAAATCTCAGCGAGTAACATAAGCATCTGAGACACGCACGGCCAGTAAAAATCCCTTGCGGAGAGGAAGGGAGTGGGAGAGAGCATATCGGCAGCGCCAAGAATGCAGCCTCCAGACGGCGCCAGCGGCTCGCAATAAAACCCCAAACGCACCGACACCAGCCCCCGGCCAAATCCCGGCCCGCCCTTCGCCGTGGTGCGCGTGCAAATATAACACCAAACGGCACAAATAGAGGCAGAGAACTCGTTTAAACACTCATAAAAAGATATCTTCGACTCCGAAACTCGACTGGCCACCCCCTCTCTTCTTCGCTCCCTGCCTCCCGCTGAATATATAGAACACACGGCTCCACAGCCGCGGGTGGGTGCGAGCAAGCGACGAAGTTGGAAGTTAACACTGTTACGACACAAGAGGCCTACGACAAGTTGCGACGTTGCCAAGTTATCGACCAGTGCAATCCAATTTTACGAGCTCTGTGATATTACATAGAAGCTCGACTCGGCACAAAGCGAGGGAAGTCTTAACAAAGACGCTCTAGGAGTGGGATCGGGGAAGGCGGGCGGAGGGCATGGAGGTCGCTGGGCAGGGATGGGGTGCGGCGGGGGGACGGCGAGTTGGGAGAATGGCTATTTGTCGATGTTAATACACAATGGCGACGCCAAAAAGGCAACGATGTGGATGACATATAGAGTAAAAAGAAGACAGCGCAATGACCGACGCTTCGTCGCCTAGAAAACTACGTAAATCGTGCAAAGGGAAGGGTAGGAATAATGGTCCTAGAGCCGGCGAGCTGCAAACGAGGGCAGGAGGTGAAAGATAACGAGGGCGTCTAGCCAGGTGCTGGCGAGACACGCCAAGCATCTGCAACACCGAACGTACGAGGAGATGACACGAACAATACATCTCGAGGGAATTTCGTTGTGTGGAGACGCGCAGAAGCAATAGTATCGAAACAGAATATAGGAACAAAACAAGATAGGATGTGCATGTAGAGAAGATGGGACATGAAAAAAACCCAGTGAAGTGTCATGTTACGTGGTTGCCACGAAAGATCTTGCAACCTTCTCGCGTCATATCAATCAGTGGATGAGCAAGCAACAGGGATGAAGGGAAAGAAGTGAAATATGCAATAAGATCAAAACATGTAATTGGTTAAAAGAGCACAGGAGGGGAAAGGAAAAACATTTTTTCGAAGCACAGTCCAAGAACGGAGAGGCGAAAGAACAGTCAACTGAGAGACGAAGCCTACTCCAGAGTGGAGTCGGGAGAGATGGTATAAAAGGTCGGTATGTAGAAAATCTGGAGGGAAGCTGCCCAGCTCAAAAGGGTCAGAACAAAGTAGATCGCAAATGACCCGGTCGGGGCAAAGTGACTCTTCTAATGCCGGGCGGGGCGCGGGTCAAGAGACGAAGGACTGGAGAGAGACCAGCAAAGCAGCACCCGCTCGTCCGCGGGCCGCACATCGATTCCCGCTGGCCCGGCGACCGAGACGCCCGGGTCTGCCAGGCAAGGCCTGGACGGCCACGGCGGCGACCCCGCCGCCTCGTGTACTGTCGCGTCGCGGCTCGTAAATCACAATTGAACTCCTCTCACGGAGCGCGGGGGCATTTATAACCTCCCAATATTTCCCCGCGATCAGATACGCGAACGGAAATGTACGAGCGGTATCATCTCAAGCGCCTTGGCCGCGCTGGCATCCCTCCGCTCTGCACACGAGGCTCAAGCACCAAAGCGCTTCGACCGAGATGCTACGTCAACGCCGCCGCCAGGGCGAGCGGAGGGTGAGCGTTGGACACGGAGGGCGCCTGGGCTTTGAACCTCTAGCGCGAAGCCACTCCACGAGATCTTTTCTATTGCGTACGTCACCCTCGCAGTAACAGTATATTGTTGCTTTGCTCAGCTCTGGCATATAAAAATAGACGATATCGTGGGATATAAATGTATGGCAAAACGCCAAGATTCAAGCCCCCTGTTTTCTGAAGTATGTTTCATAGCTGTTTATTCATTTGATCGCAACTGCGATGTATTCAAAGCAACGCCAGGATCGGTGTACATTAATCACAATGCAGTGTTAAACAGTATGCACTACACTATAAAACAAAGTTAAAAAATGCAAATAGAAGTACATATCAATAATTCGCAAAGTAGTACGCGGCGCATTCTAGATAAAAAAAATTCGAAGAGAAAATCAATGAAATGCATCCAACAAACAAACAAAGAAATGTTCATTTGAGGAGATACAGAAGTATGACACTAGCGAATAAGTACAGAACTCGGCGGCCCTCTCGAAAATCCCAAATTGGAGAACTCGCTTGAGCGAACCGGAGGAGCGAGCCGCCTAAACGACGCAATCTGAAGCAACACGGATCAAGAAATTAATCAGACACACGGAGGCAGATAGGCAGGCTGGGGACGGACGAAGGGTCGCTGCGAATCGACGGCCAACAGCACGTTGCGCTCGGCGGGGGGCGAGCGCTATCAGGGGGCCGCGACCCACAAATATCTCGAGCAGATTAACTCCACCGCCCTTGGGAGGAACGGTCGAGCGAGCGAGCCGGCTTACGCCCAGTGGGCCGAAATGGCAAGGAAATCGCGAACAAAAAGATCGAAGGATGTAATTTCAACGAATAAACAAAATTAAATCCTTAACATGTTTATATACAAAATAAAACTAATACTTCTTGATTTTTCCATCACATTCTTTAGTTTCTACACACTGGCAGGGTTTAAGAATAATTATATGCCCTTAGGAACAGTAAATTGCCGGAATATCCAGAATATTTTTAATTATACAAAGCTGCTTCTTATTCTGTAATTTTTTCTCTGGCGTAGGTTTGTAAATTACAATTTCTTTTATATGCATTTTGGGCTAATTTCTCATACCTCCGTGAGCTGTTGCAGAAAACAGCAGAACTTTAACCTAATAATGAGTAAATCGATAAAACTAACTATTCCTTAATTACAACGTTAAGTAACACTAAGTTATGATTCTTCTTTATTGATTTATTTGATAACTGTTTGTGTTTCGGGGTTCTCTTCTCCCTGCTCGTTTCGGTCGAGTGTGCGGCAACGGGTCTGCACCGTTGCCGGCGCCGAAGAATACCGCAAACAGCGGAAGACAGAACCGATCTCCGAAAGCAAATACCGCGAGCGGAACGAGGCCGAGGCCGAGGGAATCGATTCGGAGGAAGACCCGGCGCGGCGAGCGGCTCGTCCGCGCCCGCCCACTCCGCCGCGCAGGCTCCGTGCTCGAAAATTCGCTCTATCGCATTACGCGCAAAGCGAGTTAAAGGGGAGGGCAGGGCGGCAGAAGAAGCTGCTTACGGCGAAATGAGCGGGCGGTCACCGCCGCCCCGGGCGGGCGGTAACAGTTGGCGCCCGTCGACAATAACGACGCTGGCGGAATGGGGGCGAAGCAGGAAATGAAATCGAGGCGGCAAGGTAGCGGTAATCACTGCCGAAGAGACCGTAACGAACACATTAAAAACAATTCAATAAGAAACGAAGTTAAGGGCGAACACGGGGAAATGCTAATGATGTAAAAATGACGGCTGAAATCAGAATTTTCGAATCAGCTAAACAGCAGTAATATTTAAATACCATAAAAAGAAAACTGTGCCGCCTCCGACCATGTCAAAGTGTATATTGCATCGTTAGATACTCCTCAATTCGAAAAATCTATTTTTCATAGCACACATGAATTAGAAGGAAACCATGCGTCCTCCGGTCGTACTAGAGGTTGATTAGATACCCAGAAACTCGCCAGAAAATGCAAAAGCAATGAAAGAGTTCCCATTTTGAGAGAAAATGCAAATATTTGAATTTTTTAATTCCGTCTATTCTCATTTGCGCGTACCGACATATTTCTCACACACATGTTCAGGTTCACATCAAAATCAGGGACCCTTAAACCGTATTTTCCATCAACATTTTGTCACCGATTTTTACAGGATTACAACATATAGACATAGAATATTTCAATATATTTCTCGGTACTTCGGAATTAAGACAATAAAAATGAGTCAAGTCGGGCGGCGAAGGTGGCGTAAGTGGAGTGCGGGAGGGGAGCGGAAGCGGGCTGTGGTGAGCTGCCCACGCGTTTCGCCCCACCCTGACGGCGCTGCAGGCAGTGCCGCTGCTAATGACGCTCCGAGGGTGGCGTCCCGCCATTGCGGGCAGGCGCGCACCTCTGAAACTACCCTCCTCTTCTCCCCTCCCCGGAAGCTTTCCGGTGGCGCTGGCGGTGCTCCCGGGCACCGCAGCCGGCGCGGCGGCGAAGTCGACGCCCACGACGTGGGCGGGGGTGGCGGGAGGAAGGGCATGGAGCGCGGAAGCGGTGCCGCGCTCGTTTCTTGCTGCGCCGCCTCAGCCGACGGCCGCATTCCGAGAAGCCGCCGCCCTTCGCCCCGCCCCGCCCTTCTTCCTCCTCCTCTCCCCCCAGCCCGCCCCGCCCCCGTCACGCCCTTCTTCCTTCCTCTCCCGTCCAGCCCCGCCGCGCCCCGCCCCCCTTCTTACTCTTCTCCCGCCCAGCCCGCCGCGCCCGCCCCGACTCGCCCCACCCCGCTGTGCCACCCTCGCCAGGAACGCCGCTTCTACAGCCTCTGAAGCCACTCATCGCCGTAGGACCTTGCGTTTCGACCTTGCTAAAGGAGCCCCCGACGATATCCGACAGCATGAGGTTGGCGTAGCCAGATATTCCATATAGTGGCCAATTTTTTTTACTCCAGATTCTACACGGATGCATGATATTCGGAAATGTTAACTTCAAAACCCAAATTTTCATTCGTGTTAAATACTGTTACGGCTATACTCGAATACGCCCCATACGTTCGAAGATTAGCAAGCATTCAAAGAAAGATGAACTGTCAAAGATATTTTAATGATAAAGTAGAAATGCGTCGGGTAATAATCATGTAAGTGACCCCACCCCGGTCGCATACATGTTTCACATGACACTCAAAAAACCGAAACACACAGATATTGGGCGCTGAGAGCTGGCGCTGGCGTTGACCGTATTACTCCAGCTCTAGACATCCCACAGATTTGGGCGGCTCTGGGATGGAAATTATGTCTTTAGAGTCTTTATTGCTAAAAAAATATAATTATTGCTTTCAAGAGGCATTGTCAGGTGGCAAATGTTTATGTATTGATTGATTGGTGATTCCGGGTGCTTGAGCTGCTAAGGTCATTCGTTCCGTAAGTGTAGTACATATTTTTATTGCGGGAGGTGGCCCTTATCTCTCCCGCTGGATGGCGAGTTCTCCCCAATCAGATATGCCCCACCAGCGAGGCACGCCCCAGGTGGGACATGGTCTAATCTCCTGACTGGTCTCCGGGCATGTGTGGGAGCGCATGTAAGGGTTAAGAATAGGACAAGGAGGAGGAAGGAAAAATAGGAAAATACCCGAAAATGCCCAACACCTGCGTGACAAATTTGACTGAGACGCAGTGCTTTAGAGGTCACGGAGCGATTGCGTCAGCCCTAGTCGTCATAATGGATTACTTATGGACACTGTCTTCCCCCGGAAGGGAAGCGGTAAGAGTACAGATTCGGGTCGGCGTGGCGTGAAGAGGACCAATGCAGCGTACGGCTTGGTAAGTCACCTACGGTGAGAGGGAGGGAGGAGCGTGGCAAATTAGGTTACATTTGATGGCGAAGTTAAGAGTATGAAAATCACATGTATTGAATATTAGTAGAGCGTTAATGCGGCAATTAATCTTGGGACATTATTTGTGAGTTAACATGTCCACCAAGATTGAATTCTTTGTTCATATTCCCTTGATGCACCGAGATGATTCTTCGCTTTACGTCAGAACAGTGTATGTAGTCTTCACCCCGACATCCTTACATCACACAGCTTTTATTATTTTGGACATACACAAATAAAAATAACTCATATTTAACACACAGTACGATATCTTTGGTACATTCAGTCACTATAAATAATCGTCAATTTGCATAGTTTTATTATATGTACAATGTTTTATCTTCTATATTACAGTACGCACAAAATAGTATTTTTACAATATTATTGACATTAACGTCACGCTGAATATGCAATTTCAGCTGATCTGATGACGGAGTCAACACCGCCCAAAATGTAAATAATTTAATACTCCGTATCAGAGTTTATGTTGACAACTACTTTATGGAACACACGCGAACAAATTTTCGATCATATACAGTGGCGTCAGAAATAGTACGGGACCACATTGAAACTAATGGAAAGGCTTGCAGCGCCAACGTAGTCACTCGGAGGTCGCTGCTCCGCTCCGTGGCAGCGCTCGCGTCACCCGCACCTCGGCCCCCGCCCCGAGCGGCCTCAAAACTGCGCCTCGCTTCGCTCCGCCTCGCCTGCTCTCGGCCACAGCTGGAGCGCGAAAATCAATAGGCGCTCGCGCGAGGCGGCGGAGGCGGCGGCGACGGGCAGTGCGGCGCGGGTGGCGGAGGCGCAGGCGGAGGCGGAGACAAAGGCGGAGGTGAAGGCGAAGGCGAAGGCGGAGACGAAGGCGGAGGCGAAGGCGGAGGCGAAGGCGAAGGCGGAGGCGAAGGCGGAGGCGAAGGCGGAGGCGAAGGCGGAGGCGAAGGCGGAGGCGAAGGCGGAGGTGAAGGCGGAGGTGAAGGCGGAGGCGAAGGCGGAGGCGGAGGCGAAGGCAGAGGCGGAGGCGAAGGCGGAAGCGGAGGCGAAGGCGCAGGGAGAGGTGGAGGCGGGACGAATTGCACGGTTGTGACGCCTACGACCTCGACCTCACCTCCTCACCCAGTATTGCACACAATTGTTCAACATGAAAATATTTCTGTGACGGCATTGATCCCCCTTCATAGAGGGATTCACTTTCCTGATGGCTTCTTCGAGACGACGTCAGTTATCATCCACACTCCAATACGAGTTCTCTCGAACCATGCACTAGCTCACCTTCTTCTCAATTACAATTTTCATGCCACTAGTACTGAGATTACAGTAATAGAAAGAGTGCAAGGTTCTAAACACAAAAAATAAGTTATATAATGGCTCACGAAAACAAAAATGCTAGGCGTAACAATTGACAACCTCCATATTTAAAGCAATTCCAGAGTGAGGAACATACCGCAGTGCGTAGGAACCTGCACTAGTCTCCGAGACCTATCGTCCCAGGTTTACACGTTACACGCGCGTGGAGCTGACTCAGACATATCTTATCACGGCCCGAAATAGAGCTACTCGCTTAACTGCGACCGACGCACCCGGCATTTCCACCCCGCTCTCATCACGAGACTGCACCACTGCAGACTCCGCCCTCTCCATCCCCGGCAGTCTCGCCGTTATTGGCACCATCGCCACCGCCAACTCGCAGTCATGTCAACTTCCGCCGCCCGGAGTGCCCGCGCCCACGATGACAATGCAACCAGCGGCCACCCCGATGGAAACGTCACAATCGGCCCCGCCCCCTCCGCGATTGCCATCGCCAGCACCGGCACGGTCACGTTCCACGCCAGCGCTACCTGCCCCGTCGCCGCCGCCGCCGTCGCCTCGCGTCCGCGCGGGGTTACGACGCACTCGTCGCGCGCCTGTGTGTCGGAGGGAGACAGAGAGCGGTTTAGGGCGGGCGCTCGCGGATAAGCGACCGGCGCCGGAGTTTATGACGTGCAACACAAACACGTGTCCGACGCGGACGCCACCGCACGTCCACTGCCCGCCGACGCCCGTCCGCCCGCTCGCCCACGCGCCCACGAGCCCGCCCGGCGCCGCCCGATAGCGCCTCGTGACCTCTCTGCCCCACACCGCCCCGCCCCGCCCCGCCCCGCACACCCGCTCCACATCGCAACGCGCCGCGCCCTCGTTCCCAGATAATTCAGGTCCTCCGCATTGCGCACGTGGAAAAAACCAACCAAGGATGCGCCGCCAACGGAACAATACACGACAGCACAGCATTACGCCCTGAGGAAGGTCGCAGAATGGCGACCGAAACGTCGGCACCTTCGACATGGACGCGGCGTCACCCGAACAGCCAAGTAAATAATACACGACAGCACAGGAAACACCACACCGGTTCCACATCTATACTGTTAAAAATACTAGTTGATGTGATGTTGTTAGCACTGGATACGTCGATAGAGCGGATATAATTTTTTCTCGGTTTTATTTAATTATTTATCCCATTTTGACACCTAAGGATATCATAGTTCCTATCGGATTGGCGGCTTAAGGGAGATCACGCATTCCACATCCCGACTCATTCCACGTGGCAGATCTGATGATTTCCCTTCCAAACGTTTCAATTAAACCCATGGGAAAGATTAGTGAACAATAAATTAAATGCCACCAATACCACACGGACGCATCAAATTGTGTGCAGTGCGAAACATACCGCACGACAGAAACGTCACTGACCGAATTATTTATCAGCACTATTTTATAAACGAATCAACTAAAATATACACAAGCATCGCGACACTTATAGGCGATTCCTGTTCCAACGCAACATGACATGAGGGTGCGTCCAGTGGCGTATCTCTTAACGAAGTTATTTGCTTCGCAGCACGTACACGGCATAATTTGTGCTCTACGAGACGTTCCTGAGTATACCTTGCCCGGGCACATTCAGCAGACGTATGCGCCGCGGTGCACAGCGGTTGCGAAGCACCTCCGCCGGACCGCCCACCAGACGAATGGATTTTCCGCACGATCCGTCGACGTGGGGTCAGAGAGGAGCGGTATTTAGTCGCCCTCCACGTAAAGGATGGCGGTCGAACGAGCGGCGCCGGCACGTAGCGTGGCGCCATTTTGTCTTTAAGTGCATCCATTCGATAACGCTAACTCAGATCCGCTCTCGCGCCGGTCTGTCCCACTTTAGGAACATCGATAGCGGAGTGGAAGCAACAAAAGCCGGCGGCGGGCACCCGGGCCCCGCCCTTCCTGTCGGCTGCCGCGCCGCGCCGCGCCGTGCTGCGCGTAGCAGGTTGCACGCCGCCGCGCGACGGAAAACGACCAGACTGCGGAAGCGGAGGGGAGGGAGGCACGGACCAAGGTGAATGAGAGAATAGCAGGCAGTAGGAAAAGAGAGAGGCGGAATGAGGAAGAAAAGGAAAGGGTAGAGAGACGCTCAAAATGTCAAACAAAACTGAACTATTAGAGCCTGGTGAGATAAAAATAGGATAACATTATTTTATAAATGTTTACAGCAGTTTACAAGGCATAATAGCAATTGATTATTTGATTTGAACTCAGCTTAATCTCAGTCAGTGACAAATATGCACAATATCACACGTATATTTTTTACAGCAGCCTTAGGTATGCATAGGAACGAAAACAATCGAAAAAGAACGAAAATAAGTAAAATCAAGTCCCGCAGCTAGAAGAGGGTGGTAGATGAGACCTAAAGAGAGAAAAAACGTTGGATACGAAATCGCAGGGTGAGCAATATAGTGTAGGACATAGAGGAGAACCAGGTAAAATGAGTTTCAGATCCCGTACAAAAATGAACATGATAACATTCAATGCCACAAAGAGACAATACAAAAGTCAAAGTAAAATATGGTTATCTTTTATCCGATTAAAGTTCCTTCAAAACGTATTCTTCTATTTTATGTAGTCAGAGAGAAAAGATATGTTAATTTCTAAATCTATAATGTGTAATAACTATTCCAGCCAGAGTGGCAAAATAATCAGTAACGATAGATACACCGATTTACACAATTCACAGAGCACCTCATTATCTCTTAGAGCAGAGAGCGCGGTAATGATCGTCAAACTAATTCCTATTCTCATAAATTCTGAGAAGCACTCGATTCACCATTGCACGAACACGACAATACCATTAGCGCTCGGTCCTTCAACCAAATAAAAAAAAATACACATATTTCCCCACCATTCTGATAACCATCCTGTGACCAAGCTTCCATTTCCCGTTTCGCACACAAACCATACTAAGCTAGAGGTAAAAAAACATCACTTTTTACGAGTCGGGGGTTTCGAGCGCAAACACTCTCGAGCGAACGGACGACGACAATGGAGGCAAAACAAGCGTTCCCAGCGCGTTCGGGAGAGCGCTGCGCATCCATTTTGCAACGGGGCGGTCGTCCCGGCGGGGCGATGGCAGCGGGGCCCAGCCCGAAGAGCGGCCGCATCCTCGCCCGCCGCGAAAATTTACTCGGCGCAAACGGCGCCGGTGGGGGGAGGCGATGCTGCGAGAGGCGAAGTCATATCGGGAGGACTGCGCATTAAATGTCTGATTCCCCCCGTGTGCCCTTCGGTAACCTGGGAATCGATTTCATTCATACGAGAGTAAGCCGAAGAGAACGCCCGGCGCCGACCCGAGACGATCCCGCGCCCGCGGCCCGGCGACTTGCGACGTCGCAATCTCCACATTTCCTTATCTCTGTCCATTCTTTGCCTTCACGTGTGTTATCCTCCACTACTCGCCTTTCACTCACTTATCATCAAGGTCGGCGTGCTATTCACGTCTTTTCTCAACTCCCCTCGATTCGATGCCTTCCTAACCAGATTTGTTTCCGTTAGTCCGCAATTCGCCGCCATTCTGATCTTGTTTCACTCTTGCATCTTTTGTGTCGTTTCTTTTCAGATCACTGCATTTATTAATTTCCTTTCCACTCTTTCGGTTGTCTTGATTGACTCGTTCTCATTCCTCTTCCAAAAACAAGTAATTTCAACTTAATTTTAACTCTTTACTATTTGCCCTCAGCTTAACGTGTCTACTTGTACCTCACAATCACTTTTATACTTTTTCCTTTCCTTCTTTCGACAAGATGGAATTTCCAGCGGATTTTCGTTAAACTTTTCCTCATCAAACCTTCCCTCTCATCGTCGTTCGCTTCCTCATTCACGTTCTCTACTCAGACATCGCCGAAAAATGCCCACTCGCGGCGCCACAAACGCGTCAAAAATAGGGAAACGACGCAGCGCGGGGTGGGGAGCAAAGAGGAGAGGGGCGGGGAGGCGAAGCAGCGACGGCCCCGCGGAAAGCATCGCTGGGACGGCGACGGGCGGCGAGGGGCGGGGCCGCCGGACGAAGCGCAGAGCAGGTGCCGATGTTGCGCTAGCGCTCTTTGGCTTCTTCGCCGCCGCCGCCGCGCGTTACACAAGCAGCGATAAACCGTGAAATGTGGAGGAATTTGGCACGGGCCCTTTCAGCGGTTGCCGCAGCCGCGAATCGCGGGGCTGTGAGGCAAGCGCCGCAGTGTGACTCACGCTTCCGACTCTCCTGGTCGAAAATACGAGCGGCGCTCGATCGGCTAAACGGATAGGAATCCCCTTCGTATCAGTTGAAAACACTGTAACGGCAAGTTTTTCAAAGAAATGCTCTCGTGGAATACTCCTACGAATTGGTATCCGAGAAATGGCTAGTATATGCATCATTTAATATAATACTGTGATACCATTGGTTCATAGCAGTATTTATTAATTCCGGAAACTCAGAATTAACTTTGTCGGTAATGAACCGACATCGGTTATATTGCGAACAAGGAGGTATAAGGAAACAAATCATGCTCTTTTTTATATATTTACATTCACGATTATATGGAATAAAACAGGTTTGGAATTAAACGAAATCGAATGCACATTCGTGCATAAACAGGAACTTAAAACTTTAATAAAGATAGTGTTCTTACAACAGATCGAATCACCAACAAGAAATAGTGTCCATATCTTTATGTTACAAAGACTTTTTCACTTTATTAAAAATTTGATCAGTTGCATTCGCATAGTCTTTTATTGTGAATGACGGAGGTCGACGCCTACACTAGCAAAAAAAATCACCACCTCACTTATACAATCTCTATGCGCCAAAAGACGTACTGAGCAGAACCATGAATCGCATGCGAAAAATTAGAATGTGTTCCCAATTACATCATTCTATTACCGATGTCTCTAAAACGATTGTAAAGGAACTTGCGTCACCTTGGCAACCGTGAAGGCAAACTATTCGACGTGGACAGCCCTGGCCAGGAGAGAGCCTTTCCGCTGGCGGCGATGGGACGAGGTGGCGCGGGGGGGGGGGGGCGGGGGGGGGCAGGGCGTATACGCCCCGAGCGACGCGCTTGGCCAAATAACAACGCGGCGTTTAGTGCCGCGAGCGACCTCGCGAATGGGGGGGCGGGCGGGGCGCGGCGGGGCCCGGGGCGGGGGCGGGAGGGGGGGGGGGGCGAGAGAGGCGAACGACGCGACGAGAAGGCAGGTCGGCGAGGAAGCAATGGCGGTGGCAGCCTACTAAAGTTTCAGAGTGGCGCTGCTACGCGACATGAAACAGAAGCGCGCGGAATTTCGATTTGCTTTTAGCATAGAATGACGATGGGGGACAGCGTAGCGAGTATCATACGCTACATTATTTACAGAATAATAATGAGATGGGTGGGTCACTTTCTAAGAATGTTTCTCATTCTTAATAGTGCACGTGACAGAGGAGACAGCAGCTGAATACACACAGCAAGCACTTGATCTTTAAGAAAGTGTACCTATATTATTTTTACAGCTGCTTCCAATATATGCGTGAGGTAACGATGTTTTAGGGACTGTCTGATGCCTCTTGATAGCTATACATATTTCAAGGGCTTTGATGGGCACAGAAAAATAGGACATGGTTATTACTAGTTTAAAATCGTCGAATGCTGCATGTTGTTCTAACATGAAGGACGTTTGTATAATAGTTACCCACGATAGTGATTTATAATAGTAAAAAATTATATCTATAAAGCATAAGTATCTTCTTCTGAACGTTTGATTTAATTTTCTTGTTGGTTTGTTGTTGTTGCTAGTGCTTTGCATGATTTTTTTTCAGAATATTGTGTGGGTAGGTTTTTTCTTCTTCGTCGGAAAAATTCTGCATCGACACCATTTTCCTATCTTGATGTTGGATGGTCATTCCCCAACGCTGGGACGGCCAGGCTAAAGAATAAGACAGCGAGTCGTCGAGCTCGGGGAGCGCACTGCGCGTCGATAGTGCGGAAGGGCGGGGAAAGGAATTCTCAGAAGCATTTGGCAAGTCGGAATGCGTTGCGCGCTCGTGGCGTCGCGTCGTCGCGAACTTGTGGGCTTTTCCTGGCGGCGGCGCGAGCGCTGCCGAGGCGAGGCGAAGAAGCTGGGGCGGGGCTGGGCGGGCAGTCGTGGCTTGCGCGAGCGGGCGTGCTTTTAGGCGGGCCGGGGCGTGCTTTAAGACGGGCGGGCGTGCTTTGGCGGGCGGGCGTGCTTTAGGCGGGCGGGCGTGGCTTTAGGAGGGCGGGGGCGTGCTTTAGGCGGGCGGGCGTTAGCTTTGGGACGGGCGGGCGTGGTCTTTGGGGCGGGCGGGCGTGCTTTGGGCGGGCGCGCGGGTGCTTGAGGCGGGCGTGCTTGGGGCGGGCGTGCTTGAGGCGGCGGCTGCGTGTTTGGGGCGGGCGACGGGCGTGTTTGGGACGGCGGGCGTGTTTAGGGGCGGGTGGAGCGGGTGGGTGGGCTTTGGGCGGCGCAGACGGGTGGGTTGGCCTTTGGGGCGAGTAGGCAGTGATGGCGGGGCATGAGCGTGCAGTGATGGGCGGGCGGTGGGCCGGCGGATAGGCAAGGCGGTCGCGTACCCAGTGCGACGTCGCGTCTGCGGGGGGGGGGCACCGGCATTCGTTTAGCGGCCACGCACTGCTCCGGCCAGGAGGAAAGAGGACACAAATAGACTTCCACTTTATTTATTTACATATTTATTTCAATAGAGTAATGTCTTTTTAACTCCAGATGTCACTGTAATCATAAGTGATGGTCTAATGAGTATATCCTAGCGATAAGCACAAGGTGAATGATGGCGCAGCAGTGGCGGGAATAAGGGGCAGAGTAAACTAAAGAACCCCCAGAAACACTACAGAAAACTTGCGTTATCCATCACAAATTCCACATTGGTAGGTAGAAGAACTTTGTTTTCTTGCAATAATACTAAATCCGCAATTCTAGCGAAGAAGAAGGGGAGGTTTACGTTTGAAACATACAGAGAAAAGTAGATTCCAAAATCACAAGAATGTATGACAAGGTGGCTTCTTGAAATGTCCACAAGCTTGTAGGTCTTTGTCAGAATAATGAAAAACCAATATGACAATTTTGAATAAAACGTGACACAGCGAACATTTTGTTTTTTCCCCATTTGAATCGCACAGTTCATAGCACACAAACCGGTGCATTGTTGACTCGTTGTGCCCGCTGTTTGCGCAATTGCTACCACTGTGCGGCGAGGCGCGCTTGACCAACGGGCGGGCGCCGGGCGACGCGGAGGCGACGCGGAGGCGACGCGCGGCGCCGCTGGGCGCGGGCCAGCGCACGGGAATAACTCGGGCGAGAGGCGCGCGCCGCAAAGGTAGCTCTGCGCTCGGCGTTCGCTGACACTCGCGTCCTGCAGGGCTCTTGGAAGCTGGCGGCACGATGCTTTCCAATCGCAGGTGAGGAGACTCGGATTTATAAATGAAACTTATGTGGAAATCAAAAATTAAAATCTGCCTGGAAATGAAAAAACGGTTTTGATATATATAGTGCCAATGAATTATTCATTGCAATGACAGAACGTTCGATCAGATACTGTTGATCTCTATGCACAACTAGAAAATAAACTAAACCTACATTATTATATAACTATTAAAAATTCTTGCTTGAGAACTATATAATCCATAAAAAGAAACTGACTTTGAAACAAATGCTATTTGGTACCTGTTACTTCATTACGGCACGAAATTAAAAATTAAGTTAATGCCAAATATTCCGATGAGGAAAACGATCTTTTGCAAAAAAATGTAACAAGCCACATTGAGCGAGTAACTCACAAAATTTTAATATAAACCCGAAATCCGGAGATACTTCAAGGTGGATTCCTTAGATGTCGCAGTCCTACGATCACGAAACACTGGCTTATTTACTCGGGAAAACGGTGTTCTTTGATGTTTGCTTCAGAGAAGAATTATGTACCACATGTAAAATAGAAATTGTCAAAATGGAAAATAAAAATTACCAGGAACAGTTTAAATTATTTCGGTTTAGTATAATACTCTAAAGAAACTTGATTAGCTTTATATGACACGAAAGAAATGTGGAGAAGAGAAGCTAAATGAGGAGGATCCTTAACACGAATTATGTAATGTATTTTTGGCTTCAAAATATGTTTGTCTATTTTCCCCCCTAGTTGCACAGTTATTTTAGATCTCTTTGTCCTCGATTATCGACGGTGTTCAAGTGAGGGTTTCAAAAAACTTTTATCAAATTAATTTACTTCATTTGCGAGGGAGATAACTGTACAGCATTCTCAACATAACTGTGTTTTGCTTTGAACCGAAATTACAAAGGAGTTATTTAAAACTAAGGATTTAAGATTCATAACAATTTTTGGACTTTTTACGTAATCGTCCGTAAAGTTTGGGGAGATGCATAGTCGACACACTAATAGGACGTTGCCTTGTATTGTCATCAATTTTAGCAACGTCCTGTAAGTTTCGCAAGCACAATTTACAAATATAAACTTTTAATGTTAGGAGCTTTGACGTGTTAAAGATAGCAGGTTAAAAAAGACATTTAAAAATAAGAATAAAGAAAGTCAGTAGTCAAAATAGCAAATCCGGGCTTTAAAACGACAAAAGAAACGTTACGCAAGCATTCATTAATTGGAGATTTGCATTTCAAAAATAACAAAACTTCAACGATGTAAGGGTGCTCCGTGTATAGCAAACCGTTACAATTCGGTGACATAACCTCGCCCCAGCAGCCCGTGTACGCCGCGTGGCGAGTCGCGCGGGTTGCATAACGAGCAGCTTCAGCAGTTTGCCTAAAAAAAAACTCCTGAGCGCCCCGAGAGGGAAGCGCCGGCTGCGACGCCTCTGCTGGGCCACCACCAGGCTCCTCCTTTTGCGTTGCCGCTGCGTAAAAACGTCGGAATGTTAAGTGTTCGTCGGCGCCGTAAGAGAATTGTCGGATTGGCTTCCTGGCCTCGGCACGCTGCGTCGGCAAGTGCCAGATGTCTTGCGACGCCAGCGTTCGAGGCTAATTAAAATGGCGAGGGCTTCGCACTCGCCCCTCTCTTATGAACGTGAATCTGCGGAGCCAGCTTGTCGCACGTCAGACCCGTTCTCTGGGTCGTTGGGTCTAAACGCGGTGGTTAATGAATAAACCTATTTGAAATTACTCTGGTTTTCCTTCTGCTGAAGAGTTATTGTGGGGTCCTCGCTTCCCCCTCAACTCGCGACTGGGTGTCGAGGCTGGGGGTGTTATAGGAACCAATACATTTTTTTTTTCTCTCTATCTTTTCATTTCTGTTCCGTTTTACCATTGCCCTTGGTGCAGAAAATATTCGCTTTTCTCCACTCGTTTAGTTCTATTTAATTTTTTTAAAATATATCTTTTCACATGCAGCGGGAAAATTCTTATGTATCAATTTAGTATGGGCTGCGATACTTTCGGAGAGAGGCGCGAGGGCGGACATGCTGGAATGGCGAAATGCGGCTCCTACCACGTGACGCAATTGCACCAAGATTCTTTGGTATCACAAACAGCGCAGTACCGCCGCGTATGCCCAAGCTGTTAATATGATGGGTCATCAAATGATAGCGAAATCCCCCTCAACGCATAGCGTCAACAGGTTTTCCCACGCACTTACCATGGT
>BOPP01000023.1:11335664-11371850 GCA_017312745.1 Gryllus bimaculatus | reverse complement strand
TACCATCAGTTATCATTTCATATATTAATTTTAACAATATTGTGATTATTATAATAATTAATTCACAAGGATAACATCGAAAACAATAAAAAATTGGAGCATAAGACATGAAAGTTAAAAAAAAACATTATATCGATATCTGAAAAACATCGATGTTTTGGATTGACATCGATGCCGCATCCCTCCCACGCACCATCCCCATGTGCAGGCGGCGGGCGCACACGGCGCTGGCGAAGACGCTCGCGACAGCAGGAAACGGCCCACAAATCAGCCTCTGTGGCAGCCCTCGGCGAAAAGTTCGCGGCGCGGCCACCCGCGAAACAGAAGTTAAATCGTTCTCGCTGGCGCTGCCCGAAGTGGCGGCGCCTCCGCTACCTGTCGCGTTGGCTGATTGGCAAAAATAAAGAGCGGAGGTATCCGTTTAGTTGCCTTGTCTTTTTTGGTTCTCGTGTAAGCAATTGAATGAATGCGACCTGCTCGTTCGAGAGACCCCGAGTAAACAGAACTCGACGTTTAGAAGAAAAACAGGAAAAATTGACACGTGGCACTGCAAAGTTTCAAGGCGGATGAAAACATCAGTTGGTTGACATTGTTGATTTAAAGTGTATCTTCTAAAAATCTCCTGCTTTAACGAAAGGAGGTAAAAATATAAAGAATTAATTTTACTGAAATGCCAATTATTTCTCTAAAAACAGTAAGAGAGGAACCCAATAAAAATGAATCGTTTAATTAAGAGGAAAACAGTATTTTATTTATGTCGATAAAGAAACTTTAGAAGATATAGCATATTTTAAATTAATTGTAATTTTTATGATTTTACAAATTGAGGTTTTAAAAGATGAAATTCTTCTTATTTCCCTATCGTATTTTATAACGACGGAATTGGATTAGGTTAACTTCGCAATCTGGTGCTTTTACCATCAAGTCTGCACTAGCTTTCTCACATGCAACGTGTACTGGGAATGTGGAAGAAATAGTTGTAAACACGTAAATACTTTTCCATCACATCATGAAACCAGTCTTAGGAGAATATATAAGAGAAAATAGTAGATGCTCCCGATTCTCACGTCGCGTCGGTGGCAGCACCGTGGCTCACGACCGTCTAATCAGTCGCACTCGACTGCTGGCTCCCACTGGTCAGCCTCGCGCGAGCGGTCGGCTTTGAGGGGCGCGAGGGGCATCCAATGGGAAGCAATATCTGCCGAGCATCGCCCTTCAACTGGAACGGTGCATTCCACAGTTGGGATTGACAATCATACGACATAGCCACCAACACGATATTGATGCAAAGTTGTAGATCCGGCGAACAAGCGAGTCGTGTCTCCTGCGAGAACAGTGTTGCAATGCGAAAGTCGCGTGGTCGGGTTTCCCTTCTGCTGCCAGGCGATGTTCCAATACTGCGCTAGCACGCCCAGCGTTGCAGTTTTTTACCGACGGAACGATCCATCGTGACAAATGAAAAGTCGAAAAATGAGACAGAACACGAAATAGCAACCTTTCCAACGTGGATGAACATGCAGAAAACCGACAAACGTAGCAATTGTTTGCGTTATCAATAACAAAGGTACGTTAATTTATCAATAACAAGCATCTTCGCGCTAAATAACATATGAAAAAAGTCCACAATTTTTCATTATTATTATCTTAAATATTCAAGTTCTGAATATTTGAAAAACATCACGTTAACTATACTAAAAAACCTAGTAGAGCATCTCCTTTTCATGGCTTTGAAGCAATCGTTTATTAACAAAAATTAATATTAATTTACTTCAAAATAAAAATAGATTGTAATAGCACATTCTCAAATAGTGGACACAGGAAGATGTTTAAGGTTTCACCGAACAATTCCGCCGTTTCGTATTTTTAGAAAGTTTTTCCACTGGTACAAATTCCCCTTTTATTATGGATACCTTTTCCACGGCATTCGCCAGTTGCAACACGCTATTTTCTCAACATGCAAGAGTTTTCTTCGTAATTCGAAGCAAGACTTCAAATGAGTTTCCCTCGTGTCCATGCGTTTTTGAAACTCAGTCCGAAAACAACACTCCAATAATTGCTGAGATACTTTCGATCGCACTGCAGCTCGCGCAAATCAAGAGCCGAGGCGCTATTTTCCTTAATTCGCGCGCCCGGGGCCGCCCGGCTCTCGCGCCTCCGCCTCTTCCGTCTTGGTGGGCTTGTCCCTGAGTTGCTGAGCTTGTTCCCGCATTCCGCCGGCGTGAGCCTATAGGTTCAGATCGAGTTATTAATGAAATGACCTACGCCGTTGGCTCCCCCGCGCCTGCTGTCTTCTGGTCCACGCCTCAGTCGTATTCAAAAACGCGCCGTTAATTATTAATGCAATCAAAAGTTGACTTTCAATTACTTTTGACGCCGAATGACATCAAAGAGATCTCGGATGAAACGTCAAAGAATCGTCATTAGCTGCAATTAACTTGGTAGATGAAGCAGCACAGGGTTGTCAAACTGAATGTGTTCGTGGGAGTGACCTGGAAATGTGCGGCGGTAACAATCTTATGGGTGTTTTTGTTATGGAAGCGTTAAAGATTCACGAATTCACGACAAGAGTACAAGCCTTGCGATTTTTTTTAAATACTCGTAAATACCCAGCATAAAATTCAACTTTTATTTCAGTACACTCCAACCTTTCACATAAAATAATGTGATTATTGAACAGTAATTCTATTTTGAATGGTTTATGAGCACATCCGCATTTATATTCATATCAAGTTATTAGTAACTAATAAGTAGTGGTGCTACAAAAGCATACACTTTCCGCATTATTTCTCAATGCTCCACTATATTATACTACTTCATGATCAAGCAAAAGTATTGTCAACCAGCCAAAAATTATTTTCCGCGCAGAGACTTCAACATAGTTCTTCAGAGTTAACTCGCCGTCACCTACCCACTAAGCAACAGAAGAATCACGTGCCTCGAACTCGGATCAACGCTTAAAAAATTAATTGTCTCAACCCAACATTTACAACATGCAATTTTTCCAACATTCATGCATACATTTTCGAAAGAGCAGAAAGTTCGCTAAAAATGGCCTATCGCCATAACTTAAACGTCGGTTGCTACATACGAGAAGCAAATTCAATGCAAAAATTTGATATGGTTTTTGAGAAAATACTTTTTTCTTTTAAAAATGCATAAATTTTAGACACAAACTTCGCAAAATTAACTCGCTTTTTTTTTCTTCCGAAAATTATACATTACCTTTTTTAAAGAACTGTTTTTAGAACAGATTCTGTTTCAGGCGAAAATCGCTATCTTCAATTGTGTAGTTTTGAGAGGTTAACTTTTTGTAATGTAACTAGCACCATATTTAATAAAAGAATATATACCTCGACGAGTTTCTACGTTGAACAAATGGAAAATACTTTCTCGTCTTACGAAGTAAGTGCGAGAAAGTAAAGTGTAGTTATTATTACAACATAATGATTTTGGTACAATAAATCATTTGTACACCCCGCTCTCCATACACACGCGCTCATGCACTGATCTGGAGACCAGTCATGATATTAGTTTGCCCGGCAGAAGCGGTGCCACACTAGCGGAGATACCTGGAGGACAACCCTTTGCAAGTCGACATGCAGGTCGGCGCTGCGTCTGAAATTCAAGAGGAAGAGGGACATCGCCGACTCCTTCCTGCACTACTCACGCGGAATTAATTAGCACAGTACTTGACTCGCCCGCAAACACAAAATGCAATTATTTGTACTCATACCCCTATGAAGAATCATTAGAGGTGATCTAAATAACTTCAGGATTCACTGCAGTGAATGACATAAGCACAATATAACTTGTGTATGCTTCGCATAACAGATCTTTCTAATAAAAACGTACGTCTAGCTGACGTATGTTCCTTTCTCTTGCCATTTTCCTCTGGAGAAATGCATTCAACGCATGGGTTATGGAAACCTTTTCTACGAACGCTGAATCTAAATAGAAGAGTATACATTCTTAAGTACATATACGCTACTTTGTAAACATGCGTAAGCGATAACACCGAGAATTATGAATTAACTTCATTCCCTGTGCCGTGATATGCAATACTCCCCGCCGATCTAAAGTCACATAAGACCTTTATTAGCGGTGACACGAGGGGAACATGGAAAACAATATAACGTGAACGGATTGCTCAAGACCTTCCGTGGGGAGCCTGTACAATGTAGAGGAGGACTTGCGAAGGGTTGCGCTTTGAGGTACCAGCAAGGGTTGAGCGTGGTTACTGTTGTGGCAAGGCAAAACAGGGGGAAGGGGGTAACGAAGTTTGCACCACACACCCGTGTATGTGAACAAGCAGAGGTGAAACAGCGCAATAGTAAGATTGCACTGGGGGATGGGGAGATTGCGAAGAAATAACACAGTGAATAAAATGAATTCATTTTCTCGACACTAAACGATACATAGTTTTTATACTATTGTACACTGATCATCAAACGCAAAAATGCATTGAAAATTGATGAATGGAGAATCTTTATGAAGAAGGGAGAGATGGGGGTTAGTGGGGAAACAGTGGTGTACGGGCAAAATGCATGGAGCAGAGACAGTGAGGTATTGCAACACTTCTAAATATTTCTTTGTTCCAACGACCATTAAAGGACACATATAATTTTCACACCTCACTGAATTTTGCGATGTAAAACTTCAATATAAGTGACCAAAAAACGAGTAAATTGACTAAAAATTACGCTACGTGCAGAGAATGATGCAAACGACATGAGCTCCGCTTTCGCTCCGAATCCGCCAAAATTGGACGGAAAAGCCACAATTGTGTCCATAATTTCTGATAAATCGTAAAAAATCATATCCTTGTATTATTTAAGGGGAAGATTATGTGTACTTGATTTTATACCTTGTTACCACGGCCTCAGTCAACGTCCACGCGATGAGATTACTAGTAACATAGTTGCGTTACTCCCATATTTACGCGGCCGAAACCCTCACATCGTGAAACTCGAACGACTGGATGACGAACTCGAACAACTTGTACGCGAGGAGGCGCACCGCAAAGGAAACGTCCAGTTCGCTCGTGCAAGTGCACTCGTGGAGAGGCGCGAAGGCGGCTCGGAGGAGTGGTTGGGCATTTGGTGTGTGTTGTGGGAGGGCGAGAGTGACGTCGCGGCGGGGCAGGACGGGACGAGGCGGGGCGGGGCGGAGGCCCAGGCCGCGCAATTCGCCCGTCGAGAAAGAGGCATTAGCGGCGGCGGGCGGGCGGGCGAAACAGCGGGGAAGCGCAAATTATTTTCCCCACCCTCGCCCCTTGCGCGCGCTCGCCTCCAAGCAGCTCGCGGCTGGCGGCGAAGGGCGAAGGGGGAAGAATCCCCCGAAACCGCAGCTCGCGCTCCCGACACGTGACGCCAGAGGGTAGGGTCGATGCCCTGTTCCCCGCCTTCCGCCCGCGCCCGCGCCCCCGCCGCGCCCCGCTCCTATCTGCTTTCTCTTCAACCCCCTTCGCTCGTTTTTCTCTCCCGCGGAGTGCGTCGGCCGCCGCCTAAAGACGTACTCACGACGAGACTGATTGTCTTTGGGGATTCCGCTCGGAATGAGTAGTCACATTACATTCACTGTCTACGACGCTTGCCAGCTAACGTTGCCGGAATAGGATTCACATTTAAGATGAAATACAATTACTTTATGAGTTATTCGCTTATGTCTCTCTAGTTCGAGGTCTTTATGTCTCACTTGTACATTGTTTCACAATGAAAAGGAAATTTAAATAACTGCAATGTATTCAAATAAATAATGGTAACAGCAATGAATTAAGACCGTAGACAATAGCTTCTGTAGTTCATTTTCTATGCATCATGAAACTCGATGTTTTTCATAGGTTATATTTCGCTCTAGACTCTCGACATAATTAATACCTAGCCTATTTAACGTTCACAGACCTAAATATATTGAAGCTTATGTTTCACTTTCACTGCAAGTTCATCTCGTATAACCAGCATTTCGCTTCTGTCGGTACCAAACGAGTTTCTGAGAAGCGACTGACCAACCACTTCTGAGTCAAAGCTTCGTCTAGTATTTTCACCAGCCACAGAGTGACGCTGACAGCACTTTCACCAGAACGCCCGGCCTCCGCGTCAGTCGGATACAATAGTCTTCCGAAAATTAGCTAACTCCGTGGAGGTGCTGCCCTGCAATATCACTTTGCACAACCGAAATTCGACATCCTACGCACTGCTCAGCTTCCTCAGTCCGCATTCCTCGATCGAATAACAAATGTACGTTTTTCAGTAATTCTTATCTACTCCTGACTTATTCATTGCGCACAATTATATATTTAAAAGTCAACAACGTGGAACAAACTGTGAAGTACAATGTATTTTATTTGTGACTACATGGTGGAGCTCATGGAACATGAAATAATTTACTCTCTACCTTCCTAAAAGGACTTTGAGGCCTCATTTGACCCCTAATTCTTACTAGCACATAAACCATCCGTGCCTAAAATCATTATCCGCAAATTTTACGGATCTATTTTATATCAACTTCTCAAGTCTTTGGACACGTGCAGCGACTTTCAGAGTATCATCACGCGGGCAATATAATCTGTGCAGCTTAATATCGAGCCGAAGCCTTCCCTTCCAGCCGCCCTCGGGGGCCCAGACATTCCCGAATGAACCCTTCCCCCCTCCCGTGCCCCGGCGCTTGGAGCCACGTGCGGTGCGCACGCGGGGAGCAGCAAAAACAGAGCTCGAGGGTGCGCGGGGGAGGGGGGGGGCGAGGAGGAACTTCGGCATCGGAAGCGAACGCAGGGAGCGAGCAGGAAGCCGAGCGCGGCCCGGAAACAGGAACCTCCGCGAGGAGCTCCTCGTCCCCTCCCCTCCGTCTCGCCTCCCCTCCTCACCCTTCGCCCATCGCCCTTCGCCCCGGTTTCTTCTCCATCTTCATTTTCCGCCTTCCGCCGCGGGGCTAATTACCGATTCGGTGTCCGCGCGGGGCGCAGGAGGTAGCCCAGACGCCGCTCCGCCTCCCCCGGGCGCATGTTCGGGTGGGTTTGTGTAGGAACACAAGCGAGGCAGACGCGGTTCTTGTTGCCGTGCGTGGGATGATAACTAGGGGTCATTTGCTGCTACAATTCTGACTAGTAACTCATGAAATCGCATTTCCATTGTGCAAATTCTCCATGCTGTACCAACCATTTGTATAATGAATTATAATTACCGACGTATGTATTTCAACTGCGGAATGATTTAGAATTTTAAAATATTCACAGAATACTGCAATGCGATGATTATTTTCATTATCACATTTCAAATAGATCGTAATTACTTGTTATCAGATATCTTTGAAAAACAAAAATTGCCATGGATACATATATAGTAACATCACGTCAATTATAAAATGAACTATACAATACGTCTGCAATAAGTGAAGTACAGACATGATACTCATAACGAAATTCTCCCGTTCTACTCCTACCTGTCGACCCCGAAACTCCCAGTTCTCGCAAGTTGCGAGAACATAGGCACACCCTGGTCGAGACTGCTTGCAGGCATTGTACCGAACAGCACCTCCAACGTGCACTCGCGAACAAGCACGCGCACAACGCACGCACGCGCGCGCGCGCGTGGGCCAAGAGCGGGGCGGGTCCGGTCCGTTGGGGGTGCGGAGTCAATGGCCGGTGACAGCTCCATAAATCCAGGGCCGGAGGCGCGTCGCCGCTGCGCCAAGAGCCCGTGGCGGCACGTGGCGCGGCGACGGCGCCCGCGGGACTTCGCCGCGAGGTTCATTATGCAGGTGAAGCGACGCCCGCCAGAGTACAGCTCCCGAAGTCCTTCTCGTTTCCCTCCCCCCCCCCCCAAGAATTAAAAATATGTTGTAATATTATAAATTGTATGATCTGAATCTTGTGAATATAATAAATTTATTTTAAAACTAATAACAAAATAATACACGTTTAAAAGTAGCCTTAAAATATATTTTAAACATTTGTGTTAAGTTTAAATTAAAACACAATCTCCAGATGCATAAAATGATATTAATTTTAAAATGTTGAAGCTTTTTTAAGTAATCAAAAACATCGCAGAATTCTCGAATTTAATTGAATATCCATGTATGCACCCTCATTATTTATAAATTGTAAAGTTTCTGTGATACATCGATAGTATAAATTACCTAATAACACAATGAAGAGAAATCAATGATTTTATTTCAGTTTTTGCTTTCATTCTTTCGTTTTGTCTTTTTCTCAATTGGATGAACAAATATTTTTTATGCTTTGCTAATAGACGATTTCTCCTCTCCCCTAACGTCCATTTCACTTGTAAGGAGTCGAAGCGCAGATAATATTGTTAAGAACTATCGAAGAAAACTGAAAATTTTGCGGATCCAAACACGAAAACACATTTGTGAGCTGACGGAATAGGTGAGCGTATTTTAACTCTCCTGTATCACGCGGGGGCTCACGATCGTGCTCAACTTGCCTGCTGAGGACCGTCAGAATTGTAGTTTCGCAAATGCCCAGATAGAAAACTGGACTGTATCATGGTCAATAGACTGTGTCAGGGCTCCCAGGCTTGGAAATGCGCACTAAGGCTCCGTGACATACAGGCTGCGACCAAATAGGAAAATTACAAAACAACTTTCTACGGGAATCAGTTTCATGACAACCAATCAGAAAGAATTTGATTTGTGTATTATGATCATGTCTGACACAAAATGTAAGAAGTCATTTTAAACTTTGAGTTCTTGTAGGTGGGGAAGGCGCAACGAAGTGAGCAAGTCATACAAGCATTTACACCACGAGTTTTGCAAGGTTGCGACCCGGCCTCTCTCACTCAGGGTGAAAATGTACCTCCACGCACCCTTCGGCTACCTTCAAATAAAATATTTTACACGGGGCCCTACCGTACTTTCATTAAAATTCATGTCAGTAAAATTAAAACCGTTATTATAGCCGTTAAATTGCGCCAAATTTCCCAATTAAAATACGTAATTCCTGATTATTACATTAAATGAAAATGTCCATTTCTCTCCTTTTTTATCCTCTACTTCTCCTCTCCCTTTATGCATTCTCTCTATCCTCCCATTGGAGCCGTAATATTTGTATGCATCGGTTTCAATTTTCAACATTTTTATTACTTTCCTATACATATTTATGGGTTGTTTTGGAAGTTGTAGCTTTATACAGATTCTAGTTTATTTTTTATATATATATATATATATATATATATATATATATATATATATATATATATATATAGTTTTCACTGTATTGATGAATAACTATATTTATTTATAATTAGTACTTAATGAAAATAAATACGCGCGGAACATAATGTCTTATAGTCCTATTCTCACATTCGTGCTTTACGTATTGTGAATTAAAATGGAAGTAATTTCAAGAACTTAATGTTGGCATATTCAAATTTGCAAAGATTGCCTTAAAGAAGAGTTTACTCAAACTAAAATATATTTCGTCAAAAAAGAACTGGAATCTCCTGGTAATCTCAACAATATTTCCTACTGTTGGTAAAATCGTTCTAATCTCGCACTCGCAAAGAACCGTTCCGGACTGAACCCCAAGCCAGGCTCCGTCTGAAGGCCTCCACCGACCAAGTCCCCATCGTCTCCGCCACCAGGACTATGAGGCTCCGCGGACGGACACAAGCTGCTAGCCGCCCGCTCGCCCTCCGCGCCGCGGAATCGAGCCCCGCCATCGACCGCCGTCACCATGGCAACGCCACGCTTCGCCACCGCCGCTGATGAATTCGACCAAACAGGATACGTCCCGCTGTCAGATCAATGAGATATTGGATCGCGGGAAACTAATTTGCGCCCATCACTCACCGCCTTCTTTGTTCGTCTATGACAACCATTTGATGGTCTAATTCTAGTGCCATCCATCAGAGGGGAAAAAGTCAATTCACAACGATCAAGGAGGATTTCCAGCGTTTGTATGATAAATATTTTAATTCATAGGAGAACAACGCAATACGCCTACCCGAGTGGATAAGTTCGTCCATTAATAATGATAAGCATAATTAATACGATTAAAAAGCTCAATGATTATTTCGTCCATAACATCACATCTAGGGCAAAAGCAAAAAATTAGTACATTTCGAAGCACCATATTTTTCACTAATCACGACAATACCAAAAGAAACTCATTACTGTCCAGAATATAAATGACTTCGAAGGTACTGATTTTCATCTTCTAAATTTCTTTCATATCTATTTTTCCACAGCTTATGAATTTCACTTTTCTATATATTTATTTACTACCTACTTCGCTATAATTATTTGGCCTCAATTTTATTCTCCAGACACAATATTCTCTCATCATCATTTTTCCTTTTTATTATGTTTACTTGCATATTTCACACCATTCTTGTTCTCTTCTCTCCTTCATTTCTCCGTTATTGTCCTTAATATCGACCATCACTTCTCCCCCTCGGTTCACACAATCCATTTCCCGGTTCACACACACACACCATCCTCTCGCCCCCGCCCCCCCCAGCCATCGCGGCTGACCGGGCCCCGCCCCTGCTTCCACGTCCTCCGCTCTGGCTCCCGCTCGGGCGCTCCCGAAGAGCTGGGATATTCTACATAGAGTGGCTGACCCTATGGTTTCAGCGCTCTTGGTCAACGTTCGACTCCACCATGTTTTTTGCAGTAAAAACATGAGAGGTGCCAGATGGTGGCGTGTTGTTTGTATCACACCTTATTTCTATATTGTTGTCTTTTCGTTTCTACCATGACCAAACTGAAGAACACCAAATCCAACCCTGCTAGACTTCATATTTCTCACATTTTTTATGCATTTAGTTACTACATCCCCATTTTCAATTGCGAAACGGTTACAAGGCGAGTGTATTTTAAAAATCACATTCCGAATACAAATTCACAAAAGAAAACCTATTATTCTCGTGAATTCATTTTTGAAACAGCGTTTCTAAAAGTAATTGCCACTCGGAATGTGATCACTTCATTGTAACAACATCCAAGGTCTATTCTCCAAGAAAGCAAAATAATGTGAATGGGAAAAAAACTTTTTCAACAAGAGCTAACTAAAATCCAGTGCATAACAGACGATGAACACAAACTCTCTTCACCAAGCAATAAAGCACCGAGAAACGCGTACGCGAAAGTAATTACGAAACTTTGCGAGTCCGGCAACTCATTCAAAAGACGAGAGAAAAATATTTCGTCGCAAGTTAAATTGCAAATTCGGCTAAGAGAACTCTTTAACAAGAACCGCAAGCAGGCTGAAAACAGAATATGACGCAACGTGCAAAGGATAAAAAGGAATCACTCTTAAGGGAATAAATAACCACACACAGTTCAGGTCAATGTTATTCTCTGATGTGTCGGAGTAAACGAACATGCCTCTCTTATAGTTCAGTCAATGTTCCGATGCTGGCTGGGAAGACACAAACAAAATTACATTAATTCTTCAAATAGAAATAATGATTAAACCACTAGATAGAAGAAAATGGGACAATCCAAGAAACACAGGGCTACATTAAATTTAATCAAGAAGAGGAAGGGGTCAAACAATGTGATTAGGAAATTTGCGGGGGGGGAGAAATACTTTCGGATTTAAACTTTGGGTGCAGAAAGAAATTTAGTTTCATTGTAAATCTGCATAAATAAATACATTAATAAATGTTTTCTAACATAGCATATTTTCTTCCTTACAAACGATGCAAATTAAATGAGTTTTCCAGTTGAAGAGATTGCTTGTATGTACTAGATGTGTAGTTCTCTTGTCTGCTAGTTCCAACTATTAAGTGAAAAACTACAGCAGTGTCTCTCTTATCTACCATATACGGCATACTAGAGCCGTTCGTGAGTGTCGTGCAAGTTCGAGAACGTTCACTGTTCTTCATGAGACGGCGGTCGGACGGCAGTTCCGCCATGTCTGCGAGGATGTCAGCCTTCCTCGATCCAAGCGCTTCGCAGTGTTCACTGGAACGAGCGGCGTTCTCTATTATTTCTTTAGGCGAGATCTATTCAGCGCGGCGCCCTGGACTCCCTTTTATTTTGCTCCCTGTTCTCAACGTCATTGCTAAACCGTATTGAATATTGTTAATTTATTGAAACTTATTTCAACGTGTACCACGAATTTCTCCAAGGAAGAGGTCTGCTTAAAAAGTTCAGAATTTAAATAATTATAAGTTGGAATGCATTCACTGTTCCAATGATTCTGCTACGTTCACCTGTGTTGGAGGTTTTCTCTGTGTTTCGAGAACATCTATTTGCGTTACTCGACACTCTGATCGGGATACAATCGAGCTATACCTTCTCAGGTAGACAAAACCACAAGAGGAAGCAGAGTCAAGGAAAACTGGCCGCTGGATGCAATGAAGCTATTCCCGTCGTATTCTAAGAAAACGCAATGAGAAACTCCATCTAGAAGTAGAGCTGTAACATACTGCAGTCTGCTATAACTGGTTTTAGCATGATTGTTCCAGTGAAGTGTAGGTAGATATAATTACAAATAGCAGTAAAATGATTATATTATAAAAGAATTGCAGTCTCCAAGGAAACAGTAGTTGACACGACTGAAAAATTGCAATAATAATGACAGAGATTAAGAACTAAATTTCTGGAAGAATTGGAAAATGATAAGAAATAAAATAAGGAACAGCAATAAGACTATAGAGCAGGTTTCGAAAGCATAAACCCCAAAAGTAGTGAAAACAGTAACAAAGTGAATGCATATTACAAGTAATGAAGGGCGACAAGAAGGGCGTGGCTGCAGTCGGCTTCCTTGGGCGCCACGAGGCGTTCACGGCGGAACGAGGGCCAAGTAACAATGCGCCAAGTAATCCGGAAGCTCTCGGAGGGGACGGCGCTGGGCCAATTGTTCGGCCGGGCGCGTAGCAGCGGCGGCGGTGGCGGCGCGCCTGCGGGCTGACAGGCGACAAGCGCAGCGCCGTGTAGCCGGCGCCCGGCGCTGCAGCCCCGCTCTGCTCCGCTCTGCTCCGCCCCGCCCTGCCCCGCCCAGCCCCGTCCTCCTGCTCACCAAAGGGGCGCGCGCGACGCCCTGGACGCATTTGGTATGCAGCGGCGCCCAGAGCCGCCCGCTGCTTCCAGGGCGCTGCGCCCCGCCCCGCCGTGCCGTGCCCCGACCCGCGCCGCGTTGCGTTGCGTCGGCCACTCCGCAGGGGACACGCGCGCCCCGGGGGAGGGGGCAACTGGGTCGAGGGAGGGCTTCCGAAGGGGAGCGCTGGCGCCGGGCGAAGGAGGACGCGTGTCGAAGCTGCGGATGACGAGAAGGCGAACCACGCCGCCTCTCAGGGCGCAGGGGGCTGCCGGATGCAAACGCTTCGGAGGGAAGACCAGGGGCAATTAGAAAGAGAAAAATCCGGGCTTCAAACGGTATGCAACATGAAACTTCAGGCGGGAAGATCGAACACACCATCATTCAAAACTTGAAAACGTCTGGAAGACAGTTACATTTTCTTTTATACTAACTGAGTTAGAGATAATACAAACGTATATAATTTCTTCTGAAAATTATAGTAATGCGGAATCTGGAAGAGGAGAATTGTAAACTAGCGTTGTACAACGACTCATACGTTCTTGTATTGTGTAACTATGACGTAATATTATAATACTAGTAGAATCCGCGGAAAGGTTTGCACCCGGCAAAAATATTTGTCTCTGGGACGCGAAACTTCTGGGTACCGCCATTGGCTTCGCCTTGGGTTCCGCCATCGACCTCTTAATCCGCTGATAAAACATTCCGCTGAAGTCAAAGCAAAATATAGAAATAAATGATTTGCTTTTATATTTCGGATTTCTTTTTTCAACGAGAATCAGACCTGCCTCATTTTTACAAAATTACTGCCGTATCTCAATTATCCATTCCCGTTTACTCTAATTTTGAAAGGTCATTTTACAGTTTTCGCAACCTCACTCTCTTCTTAAAATTTCACACGAAGCAACGAGACGTGAACGAGCCCAACGACCGAACGACGATCAGAACATTGCCTGAAGCATTTCACCGCGATGACAGGACGGGCACGCTACGTGATTATGATTCGTGCGAGGCTTAGCCCGGAGGAGCAGAAAGAGGAGGAGTAGGACGAGGAAGAGGATGAGGAGGAAGAGGAGAAGAAGGAGGAGGAGGAGGAGGAGGAGGAGGAGGAGGATGACGGGTCGCAAGTGCGTCAAGGCAGAGGGGACGTGGCGCGACGCGGAGCGGCGCAGAAGCGGAAAGAGCAGCGACGGCGGGCGGACACGCCCCCCTGCCGCCCGCAGCCGTAATTAACGCGCCCGCGGCGTCCGAGACCGCGAGGCGAGAGGAGGCGACAAGATCGAAATCTGCAGCGCAAATATGAAGCGTGGGCCAATTCGCCCGGCGCGGCCCAGGCGCCGGCGCCGGCACCGCGCGTCAAGTCCGCGCGCGGAGGCCGAGGCGGGGAGAGGCGGGGCGGGGAGGGAATCACGATGGCGACGTCCGCCCGCGAGATAATTAATCCCGGCCGTAATTAACTATCCTCCCGCTCGCCCGCTCGCCGCTCGGGCGCCGGCGGGAGAACGAGGCCGCGGAGTAGGCGGCGCCACCCGTTGCCGTTTGCTTATCGCGCGGCCTCCCGGTTCCCCCCGGCGCGTCGCTGTTGCGCGCCCGTTCGCTCGCCGTGTTAGCCTCCCTTCGCCCCGGCCCCGCAAGCTGTCATCCCGACGCTCAAAGCGAGCTAATGCCAAACTTCATTCGGAATCCGCGCTGAATGACCTCGGAATATATCTACTGTATCCGCGCTCCGTGGCGGTGCAGAATAAGCAAATGTTTAATGTAGTTTAATCGGCATGTGCGTGTCGGTGGATTTTGCACTACACGCAACACCGTAATCAGAAATGTTTTCTTTAATTGACACACGAGACGATTATGAGTTGAACAATCTTGCTCCTACACTGCATCAATTAGCCCAACTCATGGTGGAATAACACTCTTCAAAAAACACGATTTCACGCACCGTCAAAAGACGAAATTTAACCACTTAACGGTTTCATTTATCACGATCGTTCAGCCAGATTTTTAAAAAAATCCTTAAATTAAATCTCACGAATTAATCGTTTGAATTACTATTCGTATTTTCTGGCAATAACATGCTCACGAGAATTTATGTCAGATATAACCAGCACTAAGTTACCTAAATCACAGAAAATGGTTCCAACTTCTCTGCTGCACTGCAGGGGTCTTCGTGATCAAATTCCGGTCACGAGTACTGCGAACAACTGAAAGGGTGAAAAAACCGTCGAGGAAGTGCAGGGTCTACAAGTTGCACAATGAATCCGGCAGGAACTCGTGTGCAGCACGCAAGCGGCCAGGAAAATACGAAGTACGGAACAAGGGCCTTACGTCAGAGCACGAGAGGCGACCACGCCCCTCCTGGCCGAAGTTGGCGGGGGCCGGGCGAGCCCTAGGGGCCCGAACGAAGTGCCGCAGCCCACGTAAGGAGACGCAAGTGGTATTAAAGAGCGCCGGGCGACGTTTGTGCGTCTAACCGCTTGATGCGCGGGAGCACGTCGCACATTTGCGAGATGAAATGGACAAATCAAGATTTTCAATGGCAAATTGGTAAATAGAATGTCGCAGAAATATTGAGAAGTCCTGGTGAATGTATAAAGCGGAATAATCTTCTACAATGAAGTATGTATTTTACACTAATTCCGATTTTACATTTCAGCAAAGACATTTTGAGAAACTTTATTTTATCTTCTGTGCTCCCCAAGTAACGGGGCACAGCAAAAGTGGCGCACAAAATGGCGTCGACCAGGGCGCATGCTTCACAGCCATGTTTTGCACCCCGTTACTTGGGGAGCTCTGAAATAATTCTCCTCGAAACATGTTCGCTGGAAAGTAAGATCTGAATTTACTGCAAAATATGTATTTTATCGCGGAAGATTATTTCTATTTTACCCATCCATATTTTTATGCGTTTGAATAGTGAAGACAAATCATCAAACTGTTCCAAATAACTCGCCGGTTACGGTTAATAAACTATTTTGGTTTCTGTTTTTGATAACAAAGCATAGTATCAGAATTACTTCTACCCGATTTTTCCATCTTCTTATTAATATATCGCGTTTTTACTATTTTCATTGGAGAAAATATTATCGAAGTGCAAAGCTAAGAGAGGATACAATTTTGAAGAGTTAACAAGAAGTGGTTCAATTCTTCATTCCATAAATCAAAATATAACATCATATATTTTAAAGCCGCTCAGGATATATAATATGAATTAATATTAAACATATTTTGTTTATATTATTAGTCTCTTCTTCGAGCGTAACAAATTACATGAGATTATGGAGATCCTTCAGAAACCGAAATTGTTTCAGTCGATTACAGTTCCAGAAATATATTTATTGAAAAGGCGTAGTTGAGGTTTGAAGCGTTGAGTGAACGTAATTTAAAAAGTTTGTGAAAGTAGAATAGAAGGCGAAAGAGAAAGTCTTAAAAAGATTTAGCGCATTATTGAAATGACTAAATATTAAATTATATCTTGGAGAAAAGTTCGGTACAACAAAAAAAAACGTTACAATTTGCCTGAGATTTATAAGAAGTTAAATCCACAGAAAGTTAAAAACTGTGGTTATTGCTACCTAGCTAAATTTCCATTATGTAGATATAACGGCGAAAAATGATTTATTGTGAACTTTGACGACGACAACAACGCAATCATTTGGTATGTGTAAAAATGAAATACACGTCTTATCAAATTAATACCTAGCAATACCGTTGAAGTTTACATGATCCTGTATCTACCACTTTGATATATGCGCCAGTGTATGTTAACTCGCAAACATGAATCGTAAGAATCTAGAAATTTGCAAAATATAAATAATAAAATGAATTCAATGAACACTAAGTAGGTAAATCATAGCAAATAAATTATACAATTAAACAAACATAAAGTTGTCTGACGAAATATGTATTTTGCGTATATGTTAAGCTGAAATATTAATATCGCTCCTACAGTACAGAATAAATTAATACGAAAAATTGAGACGCTAATACGTTCAAAACTTAGATTTTTGGTCAGAAAGATGCTCTATGGCTTCTGAATAAAAATCTCCTTTTGTTCACATTGGCACACAACACCTTTGAAAATTCCACTCCTTAACCGCTGTCGCACAAAAAACCGCAAACCTTGGACACACCTCGAAGCGCTAATAGAAAGCGATTCATTAGCAGCGTTTATTGTCTCCTGAGTTTCTCTGAATCTTTCAAAAAGTCACACTTATGTTGCCTGCGGTGAAAACATGGAAGTGCCGACGTTTCAAGTACATTTCTCACACTGTCCATATGTCACGTCTCTCATACCGCTAGGACATTTTGAATTAACGCATTCGTCAAAAATATAAGAATTGTACTTTACTTTTTTATAAAAGTACCACGATGTACGTCCTATTTTCATTATTGTTATTCTACAGACGTTACATTTCCTTCGTTATTGCATTTCCCATGAAACGGAGTCGACTGAAGGGACGATTCATCTCGGATACGACGTTTCCATTTCCCAGAATTCCCGAGAACCTACGAAGCGCGTTCCCTTCGCCCAGCACGGGCGCTGTTCGAAAATCTCATCACGGCCCTTGGCGCTCGCGTCTCCACTCCCACGTCGTCTCCTCCGCGCGTCGCAGCGCTGCTCGGCGCTGGCCCTTCAGTGTCCTCGGCGTCGTACCGCCTCGCCGCGCCGGTGCAGCGTCGGCGGTGGCGTCGCGACGCCGGCGTCGCGTCGCGTCGCGTAGCGCAGACGTCAGGCGCGTCGGCGAATCATCGCCCCCGCCGCCGCCGCTGCCCTGCGTCCTCGGACGTGACCCCAGACACAGACGAGCACTTTGGCGGAATCAAGGGCCATCGCAGGGACGGAATCCCTTCGCCACCGCGATCCGCGTCTGGCGTCTCGAGGCGGAGGGCGAGAGATAGGGCTCCGAGACACGCCCTGAAGGACGATTTCAGTGGAGACCGTCGCGAAAGCTCGGATGGAAGGTTCAAGAACGTCGAAACACGTTGAACATTCGCCCTTCACTTGGAGCAATTCTAAGCAATGTAGCTTGCATTAGATAAGTTAACATTAGGCACGTGTGAGACCGACCGCGCGATATTTACGTGTCGTTTTCCTCATCACGTTCTGAAAACTTTACGATATAATATACTGGAGTACCTTACAAATGCAAATTCAAAGTTACCGCGTACGTACCACGCACCACGTCTTCAAAGAATATAATGATATGAATTTTAGTTCGAAATTCTGAAGAACAATGTTTTATCAAATTAAAAAAATTGAACATGAAAAACATTATGCACTTTTGAAATATCTCAGTCAAAATTTCAATTGCAATTGAGCTGTGCGAAGTAAGATAAAAATGAGCGAACACTGCATTTGGAAGACCACCGTAGCACAAATATGTAATTTGAGTCTTGATTGTAACTGTTTGGATAAAAGATATCACGTATTCAGTACAAAAGGAAGAATAATCAAGCAAAAACCAAATTCAAATATTAAAAAACGATTATTCTACACTGAAAAACGAGGTTATTTATTGATAGAAACACATTTTGGAGTATAACCCATTTACTCAAACCCTTGCTTGCAGTAAACTTCTTTATTCTGGCTCCATCGCTGAAAAGTCTACGCAGGAGCGCTAATAGAACGTCGACAAGCGACAAATATGGAAATATGTGGAGTGGAAAGAAGAGTCTTCTGTCAGGTTTAAAAATAATAGTAGTAATAACCCAGCACGTGAGATATGACAGCTTACTAGTTAGTGCAAAAGGACGAGAGATACAAAAATGCAAAGGTGAAGAGGGCGAATAGTTTGTGCGGTGTCAGAGTGTACGAAGGAAAAGCGGAAGTAGTGAAGAGGGGCGTGCGGTGAAAGGAACAACAGTCGAAAAGGACGAGAGAGAGGGAGAGAGAGAGGGAGAGAGAGGGAGGGAGAGAGGGAGGGAGAGAGGGAGGAGAGAGAGAGGGAGAGAGAGAGGGGACGGGCCAGGGCTGGAACGACTTGAGAGGGCAAGAGAGGAAGAGGGACGTAGAGGTCGAAGAGGGGATCGATGAGAGCGGGGATGTCGCACGGGGAGGCGAGAGGGAGAGAGAGGAGGGGGAGGAGAGAGGCGAGAGTAGGTCTGCGGCCGGGCGGAGAGATAGGGGGAGAGAAGTAGTCGGGAGAGAGAGCAGGGTGCGCTAGGTGAGGGAGAGAGGGAGGAGAGAAGACGGGAGAGAGAGAGAAGGAGAGCGAGAGGGGAGCAGGGCCGGCGGAGAGAGAGAGGGAGAGAGAGAGGGAGGGAGAGGGGCGAGAGAGGGTGGGTGGCAGATGGAGGGGGGCGCAGCGCATGGTATTGTAGAAAGGGCAATCTGGAGGCGGGCAGGAGGTGAAAGCGTGTATGAATATACAGGCGCAAGTCGAGAGGCCGAAGGAACGGGCTCGCGGCCATTTGCGCCTGTTCTCGCGACGCGTGCGCACACGGTCCCGTAGTGTCCTAGAGTCGCGAGTTATGATAACGTGGCTCATTCACGAACGCCCAACCGTTATAGCAACACAATGGCCGGGAAATTAGGCGTACGTAGTGCAAACGATAAAGCACAACTAGTAAAGACAAAGTAATTGAGAATGCACGAACGTTAGCTCGGAACGGGGTTGTCAACCTGAGCCTAATCAGATTTCAAAGGTATTGAAAGCTTGAGTCAATCGTATGGCATGGTAGACGTGTTGATAGCATAGTGGAAAGTTATTATTTCTACAATGGTTTTTTAGCTTGTTGCTGGCACGTGATGGCGGCAGGCAGAGGTTTCCTCTCCTCATCGTGTGTTCTTTCTATTCTAAAATGCAAAATCTCACGCGTCAGCGGCTACGTGAGGGTGTAGCTGGCTCGGCATTTCGTCTGTTGTGCTCTAGGGAACAAGCCGATATGAGGCAGAGGTGCGAGGCTAGCAGGCACGGTTTTATTCCGGAAAAAGGTGCGTGCGAGTAGGTGCAGAGCGCGTCAATCGCGTGGACGGAGATGTTTTTCTTGCCGCTCACGCGTCTCAAAGCTTTCAAAGGTCACAAGAAAATGGCCGAATTGTGGCAGAACTACGGGCAGTTCGTGCGGGCAGTGCGGCTGTTGGGAATTTATGCAGGAACTACGCAGTGCGTCAAAGACAGTCGCTTGACGGGCTAAAGCTGCTATGAGATTGTCAGGTCATGAATAATGAAGATGAGAACAGAAAACCGCAAACTTTCCTCTAACACAGATTGCCGGGGATTGATCTCGGGAAGTTGAATCCGTTGCGTTTTTCAACGATGTCTGATTGGGTCCTCGGTCGGACGCGAGCGTTTTGCGTCTTTGCCGAGGCGGTAGTTGGCATATGTGCGCTGAACTCTTGTTGAAGGTTGTACGAGCTTTACGTCACGGTCGATTACATCAAGGCATGCGCTGAAGGTGGTCTGGCGCTTAGAATATACTCATTTCTAGTGTTTCTTGCGGGCTTAGTTATGTCTTACGCGTTTAGGTGTGTGTCGAGTCGCATGCGTCGGTCGTGGGAGGGGAGGGAGAAGTGGGAGGGAATATGGGTGGTGCAGCTGTGCGGATGCTGCTGCGCCGCTAATGCCGGCCGCCCGCATGTCCTCCCTCGCGCTAGTAGTTGTTGAGTTTGCATTGTGATGGAAGCCTACACCTGCGGTGTCACGCACGTTGGCGCACGGAACGGCTGCGGTGATTGGCTCACATGCCCGCTATTTGTTATATTGACTGTGGACAGCCTACAATACACACTCATACTACAGTTAGTTGCACCGATACTAGCCGCACCCGTCGCACGCACCCACGCGAGGACATTTTCTTCATTCGGCGTACGAATAATAGCACAAGTCTCGTGTTAGTCTTCACGATATCATACGTACTGCACTTTAGCACGCTATCTTAGTCTCTTCTGGTCTCAGGGTAATGTGGGCGTATGTGTTATGTTTAGCGCGGCGAGAGCCGGAGCTATGGGGAGTGGAGGGAGGAATATTCTACGAGAATATGGAATATGCTTGTAAGCTGGTCTGGGCATTAGCCTCTCGACGCGGTCAGTGACTGGGTGGGATGTCCGCAGCTGTCTAGACGCTCACATGGCGAGATTCACTCACGAAACAAGGAGTGCGTGCGCTGCTGCTGCTGACTAGCGAAGGGCAACGGCGTGTTGAAGCGCAGGATTGACAATCTCAACACGATAAAAACTCGGCTATGGCAAAAAGGCAAGATCGGAGCTTTTACGACACAAAAAGGAAACTGAGATAGCTATATAACTGAAATATTCACAAAAGGATTTCAGAATCAAGGGACATGTAACGAGGAGATGTAATCAGATGTCGGTCGATATATAGTGTCATCTCATAAAAATACAACAACATATAGATGCTTGAATAACGCATGACAATTATCATGAATATACAGAGATCAAAGATAAACATTTCGTATAAATACACATATCGTAACTGATCTCTTATATAGGCGCTGCTGTCGATGATGAGATATCTACGTTACTGCTAACAAAGGTAGAAGACAGCGACAGATGGTCTGAGAATTGGTCAAGCACAAAAAGGATTAGAAGATAGATCATCTATGCGCGTGCAATGGCGTGTGAGAGGGCTCCGCGGTTATTTATAATAACTACAAGATCACTGATCTTAAGATATCTTCATTCGATCATCATTAAACACTTCACTTACGCTGCGCTGTGCGCAGCCTCTGGCGCCCACCAGGTCGTGGACTGAAAATCCCCACAGTTCCTTAAGCGGCTACAACTGGCACAGATGGTCACGTAGAGCGCGCTAGTATCTATCGCTCACGGATGTCAAACGTGCGCAAGAGAAGTCGTAGGATACGCGGCTCGGAGTCAGTTATATTAATTGTCTGTTTCGGGTGACGCCGCGTCGCATGGCGAAGGTTGCCGGACGTTTTCAGGTCGCCATTCGTGGCGAAGCTTCCTGCAGGGTGATATGTCGCACGTCCGGGCGAAACGTCCCGACCTTGTCCATGCGGCAGCGGCGGTGACGCGGACAGCCAATTTAATTAATGCTCGCGAGAGTATATTTCACCCTAGCCGCTTCCGGAATATCCATTCGCGTGCATGTCAGTTGCACAGTGTTTCGCGCACAGACAATCTGGCGCAGTCCGATAATTTGATGCCGAGAGGCAATGGTGCCAGTCTACGCGTCCAAGACGCTACGAGAGAGAAAGTGTCACTGATTCTAATTACGATTGCATGGCGCGGGAGGTGCAGACTACTCTCTCGGAATGTGCAGTGGTGGTATGGGTGGAGTAGGTGTGATCTTGAGATAGTACGCCGGGCTAAATGTTCGGGATATGACGGGAGACATAGCTCGCCAACCATAAGAGGTAGTGGAAAAATCCAATTCCGGACGCGCGGCTCAATACGCCCCGCATCGGTGTCAGAGCTCTAAGCTGCCATATGCTGCGCGCGTCGCATCAGGTGGTAGAGCCAGTCTATGTAAAGTGTATGGTTGTGTAAGTGAGGGAGATGAGAATGAGTACATGGACAGACGTAGAGAATTGATATATCCTGGGTATCTGTCGGAGAATTACGCGCAGCCAATACCCGTGGCGAAGCAGCAACCGCCTGATCGGTGACTTCCTTCTGCCTTAGAATGTTTGCCCTCTCTTGACTAGGGCTTGGAGCTGGGAATACCTCTGCACTCGCCAAAATAAACGATAAGCTCGGCTAGGAAAGTACCGTGAGTAAAATTTCGTGACCACGCGGTCGGTTGGTTCAAGGGTTCCGTGTCCATGTTTTAGCACTGCAGAGAGACTTTATTAAGGTACTCAGTGTACCTTGTCCTGGCCACAGGCTAGCTCTACAGAGATATTGTATATGCTACACGGTCGTTCACGTATAGTCTGGAAGTAGTATCTGAACTCCCTTGTTATGATCAGATGTATTGATATTGACATTTGTCAACTTCTTATGGTATCTGAGGCCTGTTTTTAAACTATACTGTTATAGAGATATCATGTGTAAAATCTTCATTCGAGTAGTTACTGTCGAGACGACGCGATCCTTATTCGGTTATCCTCAGACTTTCTCTTCAGCATTCAGTAGGGCATCTTTGGGCGCAGCTTGCTCATTCAGCTACAATATGCCCTGATACCATAACGTCCGACGTGCTGAACACTGGTCGTGGAGGTCTCTCGAGATATGAAGCATATTGTTTTGTTCTGAGATCGAAGGTGGTCAGAGTATAAAAGGTGTATGGTATCGCTCTAGTCTGGTCAATGCGTGTGATAGTCGGGCGTGTGCCGTAAGTGCGATCTAACAAGCCACCTGGTTCAATCTATTTAATCAGATCAACGACGACAAGCTAGTCACCCAAATGTTCTAGCTAATTTTGAGATTCGCGACCCTTTCAGAACCGCACGTGAAATATTAATCGTTAAATTCATGAGCGGCAAGCTTGGGCGAGAGATGATATGTGGAAGATCTTCCGAAGTCAATCCGTGCGAAAGAGGGTTTGAGTAGGAGATGAGCTATGGATAATATATTTGTGTAATCAATGCGGAGACAAAGTCAACGAAGATAATATCAAGAGACAATTAGTGGTAGAATGGAATTTTATTATTGGGCAATTTGAATGTGATTGTGTAATTGTGAGGAGGGGCGGTTTCAGTATATTCTAAATGGTGCGCATGTTACACTAATTTTAAGGAATCTATTACGTTACATATTGTATATTGAAGTTAGTCAATATATAAAAATAATGAGACTATAGTTATTACTACTTGAGCTATGCCAAGAGATGATGGGTTCATACTCAAGCTCGCAAACAGCACAAAGTAATATTCAGAGTGTAATGTAAATGCGATACGCGATTACAGTGTATAGAGTGTGGGATGAATGGTGACAGTGTGACTTTGAAAAGATAGGTAGAGTGAGACAGAGACTGTTTATTAGTGCACTGAATAATATGGTCTAAAGACGCACACAAGAAACGCAGAAAATATCACCTTGAAGGAAAAGGGATCACTGGGACTCTCGGCTGGATACGATCAGCCGATGAGGTCTATATATTTGTTTGTCAGTTGGACGGAGGTGATCGTATGAGGAAATTAAGAGTCGGCTGTTAGTAGTTTTTAATTAATATATAGATACAGTAGAGTTATAGTATTTGTTGTCCACATTAATTATATAAAATCATAAAGCCTCCATAACATTAGAAGTAATGATACAGATAGATAGAGTACATTACAAATGCGCTTAGCAGAAGTGGAAAAATCCGCAAGATAGATGACAGAGTATAGAGAAGTATTCCGCTTGCATTTGGGTCTGAGTGCGATTATTCATATTTCTTGGAAGGAGTAAGAAAGCTAGCTTCTATTGTTGAATAGCAGACGCATTTTATGGATGGCATGATCATTAGTCAAGTTTGTACAGTGATAGGGAAGCGGGGAAGTAGAGCAAAGAGGGGAAGGAGAAGAGGAGTGGGACGGAAGGAAGTCAGCTAGGAATGCTTAGCGGAGAAGGAGAGCCAGGCGGGATGAGCAGCGGGAGGGTCCAGCACGCTCGGGCTTGAGTCGACTTGGGATACAGAGCGCGCGCACACTCGCTCGCGTGGCGCGTCCCCTATAACGAGGAGCTGGTGTTGGCGATGAGCGTGAATGTCGATATGTGTTTGGTGGGGTTATCACATCATTAGATTGCCGTTCAATCATGTCGTCAATGGCGACTTGTTATGACAGGCATCGGACGGAATCGTAAATATATTACTGCATGAGATTTCTGCTTCTGCGGAAAAATTCGCCGTGAGATTTTACTGGCCGCGTGGTGAGGCTTGCCGTATTCTGACGAGAGAAACGATGTTTGTTCGGGGCTCTAGGCATTCGATATGTTTGTTTGCACGCGTGAGGAGCGCTGAAGTAGACAGGAGCTGAGATTGGTGCTTTCCTTACGCGGTGGTGGCGTTGATTGTCCTCGGGAAAAGCTGGGGAAGCAACTCCGGGCGGAGCTGCTGTATAAGGACGTAAGAAAATCGGTTGATGATGGTGAACAGAGAGCTTTCGGCGTAATGTCTATTCAGCCGCTGTTCAATAATACAGCCATGATGTAGAAACTGACGCAGAACGGTCCGTGGCGAGTTTAGTAGTCAGCAGACTGGCAAATGACGATGTTTATCGAGTAATTGGCGAGGAAAGTCGACGTAGACGCATGTAGAATAATTAGCTAACGGATGTTGGACAATCATACTCGCGTAATACGCGGATCGCTAGCGAACAGATTGCGCATAGAGAGGAAAACCGTTCTCTGAATTAGATAGTAGAATTGCCTGAGAAGTAGGTAAAGAGGGGTAGAAAGCATAAGTGTGCGGATTTTGAATACTTGCTTGTTAAAGGTATTTGATATTTGTGATTAAGTTATGTGGTATGGGGTGCAGATTGAGTGAGTGTTGAGCAGCGAGTGTTAGAGGTCACTCATAAGCATCCAGGAAATTATTGTATGCCCTTGTTCGTTGTGAAGGGTGCATTGGGCAGGATGTACCTATGGTTACATATGCTGGCCGTATGCAGGAACGGACAGCTCGGAAAGGGGAGAGTCACACTAGCGAAGATAGGTTGCATTGCGGCTTTGGCGTTGAATTGCTGTAGAGGTGAAGAGAGATGCTGAGTGAGAGTAGGGGTGCAGTTCATATCGTCGTTCCATAGATAGTAGAAGCTTCATGTATGCGTCGCGATAGGTGATTGGAAGAATCGCGGAGCTCGTTTCATCATTTTATTCCAGCAGTTTATGAAATTATACTATTCGGTGCAGCGACAGTGATTCCGTCAGTCGTTGGTGTCGGTTTCTGGCAGTCGGAAGAACGTACAGCGTAAGATCTGTAGAATCTATCTCCTCGTCTCGACATCTTCACGCTCTCCCAATCCACCACGCGGCACATAGAAAGGCATCAAGACTGATGTGCAGAATATTCGTGACTCTGATATCGCTATATATTTGTGATGTTATGGGTAGTGGGTGGTTTTCTGGATACGAATACAACTCCCTGAGATAGGTACGCACTATGTATTTATGTTTTCATTATTAATCTGTTAGCAGCAAAAAAGTCGGGCGATTTCCAGAAACTATTCTAACTTGGTTGATAGCTAAGTTGGAGTGGCCAAGAATTGACACAGTTGTATCTGTGGAGAGACAGTTTCATCGGAACTACTTTGAGTGTATTAGATACTACACTAGAGATTTGTGAGCATGTCAATATAAATGTATCATTTTGGTTGACTGTCTTTAAAGCCTGTGTTGACAGTAGTCATTATCTAACTCTTGTCGTATAGAGTGTCCTAATACTAGTGTTCGGTGTAATATGAATTATTGAGTATGACGATTTTTCTTGAATAACTGAAAACATTGATAGAGGGGTGAGAGATAAATGCTTATTAACAAATATGCACCGATCACGTAATGTTGTATCGAGGAATGAGTGGAGTTTCGGGGATCATTCATTCGCGCTGTCGTCTCGACTCTCTCCCACAACAATCAGCTTTAATCTATTTGCTGGCGTAATAATTATCACATGACAGAAAAAAATCATGCCAACGTTTAACAGGTCTGAATTGGCTTCGAACACTTTCCATTTGAAACAGATGAAATTAACAACTCACAAACTCGTAAGAAACATGGTCCTCTACAATGTTCATCGACGTAGACATTAACAACGAAGTACCGGCGCTGAAGCCAGTAAGACATTTAAGGTTCATAGAAGAATGAGTGTGGCTTGATAATAAACCATGAAGGATAAAAATACCCGTCGTAAAAGAAGCTCTGTGTGAAACGCGCCCCGAGCACACACGAACATTCGAAACGGCGCAGGCGGCTCGGGCGGAGGAGTCCTTTTCGCGAGCAGAGCCGGGGAGTGGCCGCCGCCGTCCGCGAAAAGTACTGATGTCGCCCTTTCATCGATGCCCGCTGCGACTATTAAGACTGGCACTAAAATGTCAAGGAGAAGGCCATAATGTCAACTTAGGCGGGAGCGATAGAGAAGAGACGACAGAGAGGCCGCCGCTGAGGCGTCTGGGACTTACCTGTAAAACAGAGAGAAAAAAAAGTTCACGGTTTAGTAAAAGCACGGAATAAAGGCAATAGAAGTGGAAACGCCACTCCCGCCGTAACATAAATTACATTTCTCGGATACACGAAAAGTAAGAGGGGAGGATTAACAGCAAGAGAAAGAGAGAAAACCACACAGACACACAGGCCACACGAAAGCTTGCTGGCCGCTCGTTTTCCCGCGAAGGTGTGAAATACTTTAAACCTCGGGCATCAATTATGGTAAATATACGCTGAGAAACGGGCCGCTGCGCCGTGTGTTGTAATGCTGATGGAAGAGCAAAGCGCAGCGGAACGACTAGCAGGCCGATCGGAGACGTTGCATATATATCAAAAACGAAATTTTCAACCCGCCGGTGAGCCGGGAACCAAAGAAGGTTGGGGACGGACTATTACAACGGCCATAAAGAGGGAGACGACGCGCCCGGCGACAATGGAAAGACCCGACAACCTGTGGCGGGGGCGGGGGCGGTGGGGCCGGTCGTGGCGCCAAAGTCGTTGCGAGGGCGGGGGTGACGGGGGGGGGGAAGAGGAGGAGCCGAGTGAAAACAGCCGAATCGAGAGAAAGAATTTGTCGGCCAGCCTCGTCCAAAATGTGAAAGGGCGGGAAGGCGTTTGTCGGTGAGATTCTTTCGCGTCAGCGCCGTTGTTAGCCGCGCGGTGCAGAGAGGATAGTGTCCGGGACAGGCGGTTGTCGGTGCGGCGCGGCGGCGCGGGCGCGGCGCGGGGCGCCCGCGGCGGCGTGAGTTCGCGCATGCTGTGCGCGTCGCTGTGGGTGGCCGGCGCCGCCCGCCGTTTGGTCTGCGCTGTTTTGGCGCCCCGGCGCGCCGGCATATCGGCTCCGGCGGTATCCTAGTTTCAGTTGATTCGCCACAGACCGTTCGTGACTGCTCTGTGTACTTTGCTGCAGCGCTGGTCGACCAGCGAGATACGCGCTACGCGTCTACGCATGCGGCGATAAAAGTGCACATTAGGCCGCTCGCACTTTCATCATCTCGGCCTGACATGACGAAGGAGAATTCGATATGGCGGTTCCAGACGTAAAAGGAAGTCGTCGTGTGGTGTTAGGATTGGAAGGACGGGTCAGAATATATTCGTGCAGGGTTGTTTTACGCATGATAATCTCTTTGTCGATGCTTGAATGTGTCAGAAGATATGATTGTACAATGTAAAAGATAAGTTCTAATCTATAAAAGTAAGTTCAGTGTATGCACAGCGCATCTGGGGGCGGGCGATAATAGTACGTAAAAATGAACTCGGTATATGTTTGTAATAATACTGGATAGTGTCTTTTTTCATGAATTTTAATTATTTCGGGGAGATATTGGCAGGAGTGGGTTGATGAATGGAAACATTTGAATATGGAGAGGCATGGTAGGGAGCACTCTCGCTCTTGTAGTCTGTGTTGACAGCCCACGCAAGCCAGGCCTGCAGTGATGTATGACGTCACGGCTAAAATCACGTTTAAGCATTATTGAGCTCGAGCCATCCGAAATCGACGTCGTGCCCCCGCGTATATGGTGTTTCGATTTTTATTCATTTCATTGCATTCACATTCGGGGTATCTCTTCGACAAATCAGGAAATTTACGAGACTGTAGAAAAGCCTATTCTAGCATCTTAAAAATTTTATTCCAAAACTTTAAAATCTTAAAAGGTACATTTTAATTAAGAATTCCAAGAACGATTTTTGGACATTATACATAATATGTTCCCATGTCGTGGGTGATTCGCCATTGCTTTCACTCCGCGCTACTGTTTGGGAGAGTGTGCATAAGAATAGTAATTATATATACATAGGAAAAGTGAGAAAGAACATCTTCTCTTCGAGGCTGAGCTGATTTTAAATCGTAAACGGAAATTGAATCGTAAGAAACAGCGTACGCATTAAAGCTGTGTAGTTAGCATACTTAGGCATCAAGATCTCGAGACCATGATAAAGCATTTATCTAAAATCTTACGTATATTCTTCATCGTTGAAAATGCAATCTCCCTTTGGCGGGGGAGGCTATCTGCCTACGAGTCTGCTTTTTCAGTGTCGACGTACACGTGGTGGCGTGTATGTTTTGTGAAGGATTGTGAGGTCACCGATTTGCAATTTACATTAAACGATGGTAGGATCTCAATTAGTAGGCGTTTTGAAGGCAAATTGGGTCAACCCTCTTCCTCCATCTCAGACTTACATCTAATCCCAGCAATCCAATCCACATCTTTTATGGGCAGTCAAAAAACCTAACAGCAGATTTTCACAAGCCTCTTTTTCGCGCATCTTACCTACTGTGCATTTTGTGTTTTCGCGCGTTCCATCTGATGCACATTGGCCCTCCTCCCAGCTATCCTTACTATGTCTATTCGGTTTGGTCTATCGGTGGGGCGGTAGGAAGCGTGCATAGTTAGTGCTCTAGCTCCGTAAGCTGATCGCTGTGTGTGGACCTCGTCATCTGTGCCCTCGATCCTTTGACACGTGTGTGCACACACGCGAGCGCGGTTGTGAAGTATAACTCCCAGATTAGGAGGTGGATTGCGCTGGAGTGGTCACTACGCTCAACCGGGATGTAGCAAAGCACTCATTCAAAAAGAGAGAAGACTAAGAGAGCACGGAGTAGAGCCTAAAGAGCAAGTATGAGAGAGACGAGAGGGCGGAGAAGGTCAGGATAGAGATTGTCAATCGCAATAGCGAAAAGGAGCGAGGGGGGTCCGCAGCGCGGATGTGGCGGCCAGCGGCTATAGTGAGCGTGAAGAATTTGTCCGATGGTTGTGCAGACTGGGAGGGCGGCGGGACGCGTGGCTAGATGCGGGCTTCCTCTTGTGTTTGCATGCCGATGGGCTGGGCGCGAATATCCGGCGCGCTATCACGTCAGAGACTCTCCCTCGAGAACTCGCAGACTAAGTAGCTCCAGCACCGCCGTCATCTGCAAACGAACGCTCTATCTCAACGGTTTCGTGTTAATCGGTGCTGTTATAGTGGGATGCTGACCAGACCTGGATAGTATTCTCAAGCGCAGGGCGGTCTCGGGCCGCGGCCCTCACCGCCCGCCCACGTTCGGTTCCCGCGGCGCGTCTTCGCGAAGCGGCAAGAAGCCAATGGCGAGAGCAGACGCGCGGACGCTGGCGCGCACACGGCAGATGCGTCCGCCACGAGCGGGATAGCGACGCGAGATCATCGAGCTGCGTGCGGCGGCACTAGATAGATAGCCTTTGATGCTCCTCCCGCCCGCGGCCGACTGAGTGCCCTATTAAGCAAGTAGGAGGTAACGTCGTAGTCTTTTTTTTGTCATCTCACACTATCTAGCAGACTTTCGTGGACTACATCGAAAGTGGGTTGCAAGTTAAGAAATATTGAAACTAATTCAGAGTAACGCTCGCAAAAATTCTATAGACGTTATAAAGATAATTTAAATTGATAAAATATAATATTAATCCGCGGCACTCGGCGTTGAGGTATAAACGTACAACAAATAAGATAGAGATTATAACAACATGACGCCTTTTTTCGTAAGGCGGAACAGTTAAGGTGAGGAGATACCACTTAGAGATACTTGCTATTTAAAACGATAATTGATGTATTTCGTTCTTTGCCCATTAAAAAAGTGTTTAAAGAAATAAACCTGAGAGAAAACTACAATGGTCACACGTTCAGATCATTGCTTACTTTAACACATTTTTTTCATTCTTTCAATGAATCAATCGATTTCCACCAATAAAGCAATGCGCGCGTTCGAAGGCCGTCGTAAAAGCGGTTCTCAAACATGCGGAGAACAATGTTCAATTGCCAGCATATCGTGACATGTTTCGCAACTAATACATGTTAGCTTGCTTAGCGATAACTATTTATCACTCGCCACGAGGGACTCTGCTACCCGTAAACTGCGGCCAACAGAGAGGAACAGCTATCGCACACGCACACAACCGACGGCGGCGCCATGAACTAGCAACTCGCGGAGTGGCAGTTCTGAGTAGCCACTAGACAACGAGAGACATCGACGACGAAGAAGCGCGCATCTTAAGAGGAGAGAGCACGCTACTACGTATTCCGACACTGGCGTGCATCAAGACACAGCGCACGCACACGCGTAGCACAGGAGGCACTTGGGCAAGTTTTATGCCAGCGCCATTATTAGTTTTCACACAAATCCCTTAAATTGTATAGATATTCAAGCATGTCCAGGTTGTGCTTATTTTGATATTATTCTCACGTACTCACATTCCCCAGACGGAGAATAATATCTCTCGATATTTCAGAATACGCAAAACATGTCAAGTTTTTTTTCGCCCTGAAGGCTACGGGAAAGTTAAAAACGATTTTAAGTAAATGTACTGTTTCACATTATTCCCACCAACCTAGTTATTTCGCGGTACATTAAAATATATTTTGAATAGCAATTGAATTTGGGTGGAAATCTCCAAACGGTACTTCTAAAAGTTGGTAGATCGTTATTGAACTTGACACTTTCTTTGAAAGAACACGTCTTCTCTCAGCCAACGGATAAACATTAACAATAGCAATAATTTCTATTGTTACTTGAACTTACATAAAAGATAGAACAATTACTAAGATATAGTAATGGAATTACAGTCTGATATTGAGCGTTCCTGGTATAAGTCGTTAACGGTAAGCCGTGCAACAGTTATAAGAATTTTCATCTAAATAGGACATTGAGACTTCGGTTGTCCTCGTCGTAGGCGGTTGTATTTCTTTTTGTCTCTTTAATAAGTTGAAAATATGACAAAGTAAGCTGAGATCGAAAATTTGTCGCAAGTGAGTGAGTCATGACCTCTTTAATGCCAGCTAGGGCGTGACCATGTATGTAAGCGCTCAATACTGAGTTATACGCTGTCTCTGGTGTATTGTGGTCAATAGTATTAGGTCGAGGCTTTTCCTGTATGTTTAAAGGAGGAGGCATGTGAGCTAAGAGCGTACTTTGATCAGTGAGTATCGTGGTTAGTGGGCTGTGTTAGCTGAGAGATGCGTGGGATGTCGCCGCAGTCAGCCCTTTATAGGTAGGTTTGAGTTTGAGTTTCTATGTAGAAGGAGGTCTTGGATAATAATACGGTTCGAAACTTAGAGCTTCTGCCGTTCGGAGAAGCGAAATGTCTCTAATTAAATAGAGACGGAATACGGCGTGAAGGATGTGGGAAAGCGCGTGGAGCATTGCAACGAGGATGGAAGGACGCGCGTCGGTGCCGGGTTCCGCTGCTTTAGGCAAGCGAAGAGCCGGCGGGGGAGGCGGCGGCGTTGCTGAGAACTTTGGCGCGGACATTGCGCTCGGCGGGCGCAGGCGCGGCGGCATGGAGCAGAGAGGGCCGGGGCGGAGGAAGTCGAAGTGTTTCTTTTATGCGCAATTCGCTTCACAATTTGCTTCTTGCAATGAAGACTTGTCGAATGCAGCGCTTTCGGGCTGGCTTTTCTGAGAGGACAGTGGCAGGGCGCATTAGTTCGGAAAAATGTGTTACGGCCTGCCTTATTTAAAAAAACAAAACTGCAATCGAGTGCTAAAAATCTGCCGAACCACGCCTGTAGTTGATTTTGGCGCACTCATACTTTTTGCATCCTTCGCGTTTTCGATGATAAGGAGTATTAACCGCAACGTACATCCTTTTTGAGTAGACAAATGCTCTAACCGCTACCGTGCTCCTCAGTGCCATCAATTCGATGCCTGGGAACTCCGGATGGTATTCTCTCATCGGGGCCGCCTACCGTAGTCCCGACATATCAGTCAATGCCACACGGACTACCCACTCGCTCACCCGGCAACCCGACTTCAACCGTAAGCGTGGCGCGCGCGCGCGAAATTCCGACCGACTTGCAAGTGGATTGCCCGATCGAGCGACAAAGCCACAGGGTCCTTCACGCTCACTGCTCCAAATATGTCAGTCGCCGGTCCTGATTTCGAAACATACTGGCCGCTACCCGGGTCTAAAAATTGCTCCCTTCCCGAACGTTTTCCTCGTAGCGGGCAACGCCCACGGCAGACGCCTTGCTCCCACTCCTCCCAGTCGCCTGTTTCCCGGGCACCCCCCCTCCGCAACGCACGAAAACGCCGATGTTATGAAAGACGGAGTAAGCCCACGCAGCCGTTCGTAAGGCAGCGCGCGCCCTGCGAGGGAGAAACGGTTCCAAGCCGGGGGGCGGGTGCGCGAGCGGCGAGGAGTCCAAGAGTTCCCAGGCGTTTCCTGTATTACATCGGTCGGGCGGTCGTGTTGGGGCAAGAATTGATGGGGGCTTGGGTCCCGCTCAGCTTCGCGCCGGCTATGTGGCTCGACGGCAGAGCGCTCACCCAACAATGTCACCCTGAGCTAGAAGCGATCGGCACCCACGGCCGGTTCACGTCCTTAACGCTCTCATCAACGGCTCTTCTCGTGCATCATCGCAGAAAGCTCATCATTTTATCTTACTGACTATTTCCACCTTTTTTTTTTCGTGCTCCTTCTCCCCCTCATTTTTTGCCACTCTCTATTGACCCATGCAGCTATCTCTTCTTTCATGTGCATGAATGCGATCGGCGGTCTGACCGACTTCCGTTCGCATTTATTCGCCCACCGTTACGCAGGTATCGTCTTGTCACGGTTCCACTTCGGTGAGGTCATTTCTTCAGGATTTGCATGCGCATTTTACATGCCGTCATTTCTTTAGTCGTAAACCAGTCCGCGGTCGACATTAGATGATCTCTCTTCATTAGAACGGCCGCCGCTCTTATTCGACTTGCGTTGGTCAGTTCTAGGGCTGGGAGTGATGCTTTACAAAAGTATTGCCATTACAAAAAAATACGTCAGCGTACGGTTGCAACCGTATTTTTGACAGAAAGTGTATTTATCTTTCCATGAATTCCACTTTCATAATTAAAGATTGTGTGTGATTAAATCAATATTTGATGGAGAATGTGCTACATAGTTTATCTATTGACATAACCTTACCATTCAATGATTTTTTTCAGGTAACAACTCATCTGTTTCATTATCTTGCATCCACACGCCCACAGTGTTTTTTCGTAGGCTAAATACGTACCGCTTCGTTTTTTCTTCCTTTGGAGCGTAATCTGTGCGGCGGTTCCTTGGTTAAAGGAGAGCGAGCGACGTGACAAATCGGCGTCCTTGAGAGGCACGGCAGCGCGGCGCGGCGATACGAAGAGAGGCCGAGGCGAGGCGAGGCGACGAACGTCGTTTGTAGCCATTCGCTGGCGGAATTAATTGTCCTTTCATGGCAGTTCGCGTGATTCATTCCGAGTCTGCATCGACGCACTCCACGACTGTGCGGTGTGCTTTTCCGCCTTCTGATAACGCAGCTGCATGATTCGTGAGATTGGACATGATTTGTGTTGTCGGAGGAGAGACAAGCGGTTAGCGGCCGGAGAGGTTGCATTGTAATCAGGAGAGAAAGCAACCGCGAACACCGGAAGCACAGTTTTTAGTGATTTAAATGCTGCAGTGGAAATTTTTATATTTGATTCCTGATGCCTAAAGTGTCATGGCATGTGTCTACACTATGCTGCCCTCTATCTATCTTTCATACTCAGTTCGAGCAGCCCACCTTACTATGTCGCAGTAAAAATTTTCAAGAGAACTGTATGTCTGGCAAGGCAAATCTTCCCGAACTGAAGTTTCGTTTCGCATAACGATTGATCACTCGTTATTCGACACTCCCAAAGTATCAAGCAAACAAGGCAATAATGAAGTGTGTCCTTGAATGTGATTAATTTTATTAGGTAATATGAGTGGCATGTTTCCAGCGACGCGAAATGTAAAATGCAACTTTGTGATTAAGGTAGTTGTGTCGAAGTGTCTTTACAGGAATGAATACAAGTTCATACTTAGCACGAGCATTAGACGTAAAGCAAATTCTTTCCTGTCATAAAGATTCACTATTTTGTCCCTTGTAGCCTGAAGTTTAAAAAAGGAAGGTTAAGAAATTATTTTATTTGTACTATTTTTTGAGCCGGGTCCGGAATGAGCCCGAGATCGTTAAGACAGTAAGTGCCGTAGCGCGAGAGAATCCTAATCGGACGTAGTAGTCGCGGGTTGAGTCCCGACTCGGGCATGTGGTTGCATCGTCCTTTTCACCTACGCCTATCATCGACCTCTATCCATGTGGATGTCACTTGTTTGTGCACGAGTGACGGCTTGATCGCTCAATAGAGCGAGTTAACGAGTACTGAAGGTCGAAGTCCCGTGACGTAAGTTGTCTTGAGGACCTGGAGAACTTAAGAATGTTGATGCAGTTACCATCTCGCTAAAGGTTCGGTAACAAAAAAAACATTAATGTTAACTAGGTTACGCTATGTATGATATGTCACTGGGATAGTGTGTTGTGGCGAACAACACATCCAGACCAAGAAATTTATTTTCTTCTCTGGCATTCAAAGGCATTCTGGCACATCGGCTGTTGCTGTGTAGTGTCAATCCTACCTCCTCTCGAGGAAATTTACGAAGATCTTGGTAGAGAGTGTGTGAGAAGACAAGTCGCGGCATATCGTGCGAAGCGATGTTTGCAGGCTGTAGCCGGCAGCTCTCTCATCTCTCTCGCGGAGAAACGGCACCTGGGCCGATTGACCTTCCGATCTACACTCGCGAACATCGTCCGCGCCGCGGCGCCTTGCAACCGCATTGATTTCCTGGGCAGGCTACTAATAAACGGCCGTCCGCGCGAGGAGATTCAGTGAAGAACCGCGCTCTTATCTCGGCATTTGACGGCCCGCATTTATTCATCGAACGTATGTACGCGCGAAGTTCCCTCAGTTGAGGGCGCTTGATATTTCAGGGCTGCGGCGCTGGCAGTTCCGCGCGTGCCGCGCGGGGCCGCGGCCTTCGCCGGCGCTCGCCTGATCTGACGGCGTGTTGGGTTAGATTTCTAATATCCGGTAGCTTAGGATCGCTGCGGGGTGCGCGCGGCGATGTCCTTCCCTCCTGCTCTCCCCCCTCCGGCCGGGAGGGGCGGGGCGGGGGGCGGGCCTGGGCTCGTTCGCTCATTAGATCCATTGGCCCGCAGGGCCAGGCTCGTGTAAGGTGAAGCGGCGAGGACATTGGTTTTTGAAAGAAATTATTGGCAGAGCTATGCGGACGTTCCGGACAAGCTATTTTTGCAATGAGGAATTCAATTACTTAGCGTCGGCCGTTAGCAAGACCCGTGAGCGCCC
>BOPP01000023.1:11307945-11318316 GCA_017312745.1 Gryllus bimaculatus | reverse complement strand
GTGGCGGGTGGTGGCGCGCGAGGGCGAGGGCAAGGGCGAGCGGAGGCGGACGAGAGCGGGAGCGGGTGTGGGAGCGGGTGCGGAGGCGGGCGAGCGAGTGTGTCGCAACGCGGTGCTTCGGGTTTACTCCAGGTGCAATGGCAGAAGCGAACAACATTTATGCAACATCTGGAAAATGCAGCGGCCGCTACAGCCGTCGGTTTAGAACTTGCCTAACGCCCACCTATGTCGTCTACGGAGAGTGTTCTGGTTCATTCGACGCGAATGCGAAGAATAGAGGGTATTTCTTCATTCTTTTAGAGCGAGGTGGGAACAAAAGGACGCAGTCAGAAACGAAAGCTAGTAGGTAGCCAAAAAAGCAGTGTGGAATGAATTTCAAAATTATTTTTTAACATATTAGTGACGAGAAGTATTAAGCCCAAGATTTGAATTTTCACCCCTCTTTTTGTATAAAGCCAGATTTCGAGAGCATTGTATAATTATGACGGGATTATCATCACAGTTCGTCTGAAAGTAATTAGTGCGTCATCTAAAAGTCTATTAATAAATCATTAGTGGTTTTGGCAATAAAACATAAAATGCATATTCAGCCCAATATGTTTTAATTATTAATTTCAAGAACACAATTCCTCGACATTGGGAGAATTATTTTCTTTATTTTTTAATAACAATTCAAGAAATATTGCATTAAGTTCCTCTGACTAGCTAATGTAGCATCTTGTTATTATATCGGACCATACAACATATATCACATTACCCCAACTAAACAGCTCAAATATTTCCCTCAAACCAGCCCACGCTCCGCCTTCCCGAGCGCGGAGAGGTACGCATACCACAATAACCGCGTCTGGCGGGTCACCGCGCAAGGACACCTCGTCCGCGGCGCCGACAGCGCAGAGCGCTGCGGGGCTCTCTCCGCCTGCACCGACAGTTCCTCCAAAGGGCCGCGCCGCGCGCACCTCAGGCATTGGGATAAACAAACCCCGGCGCGTGCGGAGGGCGAGGGCGGGGGCGGCGCGGCATCCGGGACGCCCGGGCGTAATTACTCGACGCTGACAACTACACGACAGCGGCGTATCTTCCCATTGTTCGCCAACTTACTTGAAAGGGCTCGCCCTGCCGCATGAGTGAGAACTCAAGTTTCGGGCGACGCGCCCGTGCTCGCCCGCTCTCCCCGCCCGCTCCGCAACACGGCAGCTGAGGCGCGCCCGAGGGGCGGTAACAGTTTTATGGCGAGCACTGGGAGGCGACGAAGAGAAGCCGCTACGCTGCGGGCGGCGAAGAATGGCGGCGAGGGGGCGACGCCGTGCGAAATAGGTGAGGCTTTGTCAGGCGAGGGGCGACGCGCAATAGCTCACGCGCAAGTGAGAAGGACGATGTAGGAGGCACCGCAGAACCAAGTTGGGCGGACTAATAACGGAATACAGTACATTCAGGAAACTGTATAGGTAAGGGGAGCGAAGTGCGTTAAGGGAAGATAAAGGAGAGCGAGATGAAAAGAGTAAACAGAAAAATGAATACTTCGAGAGGAATAAAAAAAATTAAAAAACGACGGTGCTGAACGAAATAACAAAACTGAAGGAATGAAACATTCTCAAATGATACGAAATACAAATGTGCGATAAGTTGATGGCGAAACACACACACACACACACGAAATTGTAAAGAACGTGATGAAAGTGATCACGTAAGAGAGCTTACAATGTAATTAACAAAATGCCTGAATGATGTCATGTTATGAAGTCCGAGGCAAGGAAATATGTCATTATAATAGTTTTAAGCTACATTTCAATGTAAATATAAAGCAACGAACAATGAAACTATGAAAACAACAAACGATAGGGAAAATAAACAAAAACTTGTGCAGGTAGAGTTAATGAGAGGAAGGTCAAAACGCAGAAACGCAAATGTATCCCAAAGCGAGAAGACATACACCTACAGGGCCGAGGGCAGATAATTTGGTTTGAAGGAAGGTGGAACGAGGGGCCGCGTGGTTCACCGAACGGAGAGTTGCACGGCGCACGCCAATTACCGGATTACTTGCGTGAGGGGGGCAAAGTAACAACGCGAGCTAGAGGCGCCCGTCGGTGAGGGGTCCGGATTCCCCAAAACAATGAGCGCGTTAAGACGCATTCACCCGGCCATTTGCGTACGGGCGGCTGCGGCCGATAGCTAGCAGCTACAGGAGAGGGGTGGGGGGATGCGATGACCTGCCAAAACACTAACACGGTAGTTGCGCAAAGGCTACCACAGAGTTGCCGGCAGCAAGAACACTGCGACGCAGTGTGGAGGAGCGGGGGACGACTGTGCTCCCGGAAGAGAGGACGCGGGCAGCGATGGCAATCGTGGCGGTGATTGACTTCAAGTAGGGCAGTGACGGCCACGAAAATAATGCGAATGGTGGCGACAGGCGTAATCTGCGAGAGAAATAAATAAACTGCGAGAGGGAAATGCACCCATGAACTGTATGAAACCAGGGGCGGATCTAGCCGATCATTTTGGAGGGGGCCATCGTAGATTTTTGTAAAATAATAAACATTTTTATGTTATTCCTACGCTGTAGATGTGATACTACACAATATTTTTGTAGAATAATTACTTAATTTTGACATAAATATTTACATGAATTTTGCTAAACAATGGAAGGAAAACAAAAACTCTTGGCATTTTTTTTGAGGGGGGGGGCATATAGGGCCCCCATGCACCCCCTGAGTCCGCCAGTGTATGAAACGGCGATGGTGGGATGCAGGCGAACAGCAACCGTTGAGAAAGAGTCGACCCCACATTTGGCCGACGCCCCGTGTGGGAACGCGTCTAAAGAAACCTGACCGCGGCTACAGTGTGTCATGTTGCCAACCGGGCAGGCAAACATTTTCTCAACGATTCTTCTTTCAAACACGGTGATATCAAACAACGAACGTTTTAACTTGCATAGATGACTTTTTAAACCTTTTTAAAGAGGTCAAAGAGAATGAGTGGTTTTACGAAGAACTCAGAAAATACGCCAATCAATACCCACGATTCCAGGGAGTGGCCGAAATTTCACCTGGAGAAACCGATTCTGGAACCGTAAACAACTTGGGTGAAAATTGCCCGTTATTTCACAGATCGCTTCCGAGTCATGCGTTTGGTTGGTAACCGCTTCCATCGAGAAGCTCTAACACTGTGTGTTCTCCTGAGCTCGTAAAGGCCCACCTGTCGCTGCCGCAGCGCCGAGCTCTCGATTGCAGCAGCGTGACTTGCGCGCGCGATCGTGTGAACGCCTCCCAACCGTCGCGTAATTATGCTTCGGCAATGGATGGGACCCCTGTCTCCCGTATTCACGAACGCCTCTATGTTGCAATAAAGTATAACGCCTAATTTTCTTAAAATGCACACTGTTCTTTCTTTCTGTCTTTCTTTTAATACGTACATTCTCTGTGATTCACAAGTATGTTTTCTTCAATAGTTCCCCAAGAACACAAACAAATTACACTAAGGTTTTTTCAAGAAACAAATTTAAAATGAATATATTTTATACTGAAGAATTATAAGAAACTCGAGAACAACAAAAAGTACTAAAAATCGGATAACTTATTAAACGTTTAAAACACAACAACTTCTAACTCGCGTATACAAAGCAGTCAGAATTTCATTTTAAAAAATTACACTGTTTTTGCTGCAAAGCGTGGTTCAAAGATGGCAAAGAAACAAAATAATAGTTTACATCTCTTTATGACGCATTTGAAAAGTTAGCTCGTGAAACAATGAAAAAGGACCAGCACAACCCTTCTCTACTTCGGTTACTGATATTTTTATACAGAGTTTTACCCTGTAAGATAAAATTGTTGATGCTCCAAGCTATTAATATACGAAAACTATAACCAGACAATAAAAATCCCAGAACCACTATATTACATCCAATACTATTCCAATAGCCCAAAACATCGATTGCATATTGAAAAAGAATCACCACAAATTCTTCTTTTAATATCAATTTATAACTACTAGAACATTTTCTGACTAAATGCCACATAGCATCGAGAGATAAAAAACTAAAAGCATAAACAAAAAGCAGCTTTCAGTCAAGCTTACGTGAAGAAATCTGGTATGAGATAAAGCGGCAATATTCAAACACTCGGGATCCAATCCCAAACCGCAAACAAGAATTACTAAACCCATGAAAGAGAATAATAATGTAATAAAAATTACAAAATATATAAAACTTTAATCATGCTGACGGCGCGGTTTCACTTTCTTATGCACAAATAACTCAGACTTTTCATCCGCCAATACATTTCCCTTTTCATATTTAGGAAGACATTTTCTACAAATAGCCGACACTTACCGAAACGTGTTCGAACAGTCCTGTGACAGTTCCCGTTTATTTCTTGAGCAACTCTCTCACAATATACATTTTTTAGTACTTCTCAGTTGTACACATTCTAGTCATATAATTGTGACCACCGTCTTTGTTCCACGTAAGCGTGCAGTAACCCCTCACAGACGGCAGTGGCAGCACTAAAAATAAAGGGTATATAAAGCGTATCCGGTGGAAGCGGAAAACAATGCAATAGTTATCGGAATGTACAAACGACTATTTATCGACGTTCAAAAGGGCATGATCATTGGCTATCAGGCCAAGGGCGGAAGCATTTCCGATACTGATAAGTTTGTAAAATGTTCGCGAGCCGCCGTGGTTAATGTACATCGTGCATAGCAAAATGGCGATATCCAAAACCGGCGGCGAGACATCGGGAAGAACAACGGCTGAGGATATGTGTACGGACGGATAAACGTGCATCTGTAGAGCAACTGACCACGCAGATGAATCAAGGGGCTACCAATAGGATCTCAACAACCGTTCAGCGAACGTTGCTGCGTGTGGGCCTCCGTAGCAGGCCCCGGGTTCATGCACCCATGCCGACAGTTGTTTATCGGAGTCCAAGTTGGAAGTTGCACGCCAATACCGCAACTAGACGTCTACTGATTAGCGACAGGTGATTTTTTAGATGAATCACGTTTTCTGCTCCACCGAACAAACGGTCGTTGACGTTTTCAACTTAAAAGGTCTGAACGCAAAAACCCAGCAACAATCGCCGGACGGTTCCACGCCGGAGAAGGCAGTGTGATGGTGTATGGATTGTTTTCGTGGCATCCCATAGGTAATCTCCTCATTCTGGAAGAAACGATGGATCTCGTCATTCTAGAAGACACAACAGAAGTACGCAATCATCATTGGTGACCATGTCCACCCCTATATGCAGAGATTCGTCAGCAAGGCGGTTCTATCAGCAGGACAATGGGACAATGTCGCAGTGTACGTGCGTGGTTCGAAAAGCATCAGGGGGTTTACAGACATCCCCTTAGCCACCAATCTTCTCCGATTTAAACCCAATCCAGAACCTGTAGGGCCATTTAGATCGGGATCTTCGCGTCTTGGATCACCATCCGAGAAGTCTAATGCAGCTGACCACGGCACTAGAGTCGGCATGGCTCCACCTTCCTTCGGCACCATCCAGAACCTAACTGACTCTCTACCTACACGCCTCGCAGCGGTCGTCGCAGCAAAAGGGGGTTATTCAGGATTTTGACGGGTGGTCACATTAATGTGACTGGAATGTGTATGGTGCGTGCTGTGGATGTTTTTTGAATTGAATTTGCCTTATTTTACGTGGCGAGACTCGGGCCATCAGGCCCGCTCTTCCGTCTGACCACGCAAATTTCGCTACGCTCCTTTCACCAACTAGGAGAGAAAGGAGGTATTTCTTGGGCGAGAGACAGGCGATTTGAATTTAGCTCAGAGGCGTCATTTAGGCTTGAGGATCTTTTACATGCAAAGTAAATCTACGAACATGGGACAGCCGGCTTTACTTCCCCTCCGTAGGAAGGCGTACGAAGGATTATTTCGCCCTTAAAAATCCACGGCTTCGATCGGGTTTGAACCCGCCAACTTGGGTACAAGAGTCCAATACGCTAACCGTTACACCATCGCCGCCGCCGATGTTGGCCAGGCTGGGTGGAAAGGAAGCCCCCAGCGGCAGAGGTTTGTGGCGCCGCGATGATGAGGCGGTCGCGGGGCTCCGCGCGGCGTCTCCGATCGATCGGGCACGGGCTCGGAGGGCGACCGCGCGAGATAAGGCGGAGCGCGGAAAACTCCGCGGTGGCGCCTCTTATCTCCGGACGGCGCGGCGCCCCGCGTTGCTTTACGTGTCGTAATTCCGGTCCCGCCTTCTCCACGGCACCGCTGCCACGGCACCGTTGCGTTCCATGCCGGTTGCAAAACAATGGAGACAATGAAAAGAAAAAAAATAACGAGGGAGAAGAAAATCTGATTGGGAAGTGGAGCAGAAACGACGTCCTGATAACACCATATAGGCTACTTGCGTACATTAACATTCATTTACAGACATCACCAAGAGCCATGGAGGATACTACAAGAAATATGTTCGGTTGTGCTCTGTCACTTATATAATTAATAGGATTTTCCAATGGGATTAGTTATATGTCAATGAGACTCAGGTTAATAAAGGGTCATTAAAACTTTTTCAAAAAGGCCTCAAAGTTGTGCAACATGAAAAAAGCTACAAAAAATAATGTTCAGTCTTCAATAAGGAAAACTAATTACGCCGGCAATTCCATTTTCAACTATTATATTTTTAAATCAATTGTACCACAATTTCCTTCCAATTTCCTTCCGCAACAGTCACTATCAGAGAAAGAGAATCAGCTACCCTCACGCTTTGTTTCTTGTTTGCTAATTACAAGATTATATTTCTCAGAAAGTAAAATAAATTCAACCCCTTGCGAACGTTTTTCACTCTTAATAATGTATGTTTTGGGAACAAAATGTACTGAACTTCCTGAATATTTGGAATCACTGTAGTATATTCTTAGGTTCTTTATTATATTCACCTTTATATTTCAGTATACTTACTTCAAATACACTTCATTTAAAGATGTTCGTGCAACGAACTTTTTTATAATTCTTTTGACAGACAGAAATAATCCGCTATATTCATCTCACGTTGCAATCCTAACTCATCACCGTAACCCGTTGCCTATCCACACACACACACACGCGCGCGCGCATCATCCCTCAGTCAAGTTTACGCCCTTTCTTCGGCGCACTCTCACAAATGACGTTTTCAGTGGGGGCTAGCTCGTTTCCGGGCTGTTACGCCCGATGAGGTCGGCGGGGGCAAATACTCTGCAGTGGGCCCCGATGGCTCGCAATCCAACAGCACGCGAGGCGGCGCGGTGCGGCGCGGCGGCCGACGGCGCGCCTCCCACTAAACCTTCGCGCCCGCACCGGCGCCAGCACCCGCCCCCGCCACCCGCAAAAGAGCAGCGCCAATTTCCCACGTTTACAGTGATCCTGAACGCGGAAATATTATAATTACACAAGGGCGGGGACCTCCATTATTTGGACGTTTGAAGAACTGGCTCGGGGATGAGGGCGGGCTCTTTTCGCGAGGAAAGATGCTGGCTGCGGATTAGGGCGACCGCGCCGCGACCGACGCCCTCGTGTTGACAGAGGAGGGGGCGGAGGGGCGGGGAGCAACAAACAAACCGGCGACCGCCGCTCCGCCGTCTGTTTTTATAGCCGTCTGCCGCCGCTCGCAGGCGATTCGTCGCCTGGCCCCGCGTCTCCATCTTCTCGCAGCCTCTCCTCACTGCTTTCATTGCTTCTTTCCCTTCTTTTGTGTGGGTGCACGTCCTTCTTGTTTTCATTTGCTTACTGTCCCCCATCGCTGTTATTGCAATTCCACCTAATCTATTGACATTCTAAAATGTTTTTTTCGTTCGGTTCTCATCTCGTATTTTCGTTAGAATCTTTATGTTTTCGCAAAAGGATAGGAGCACGGTCCGCTGCGAAATTCTCAGCAAGACCTTTCAATCTGATGCATAGAATTGCCTTCGTCCTGCTCTTGAAGTCGTAGCGGAAGGTACTCGTAAATGCCAACAAACACCCCGTACACATTCTGTTTTATGCCCCCCCCCCCCGAAAACACAGAGGTATAGTATTTTTGTCTGTTAAATTTACTTTCAAATATTGAGCAAAACGACCAGACCACACAGATCGTACTTTCGTACAAATAGTATTTCTCCACAACGTTTAAACCCTACGATTATTTCTGATTCAATATTGTTTTTTAATTTAAAAAATATAACTTTCGTAATACATTCTCTAATGCGAAAAAAAACAATAAATTCATACTTAAATGTGAAGGCATGACTCCATGGAAAGGCAGCATAATGTTCTACATCAATTTAATGGTGAAAATTGTAATTATAAATATGTTGGTACAACTAAAAGATCTTCACAGATTGGAATAAAATGTCAATTTAATTACTCGAAACTGCATAACAGAAATACATAGGCTATTTTTAGGACATAATTTTAAATCGAAAGAAGTCAAAATTTTAAAGAAACACATTATTATATAGGAATGTTATCTGAAATGTTATACATTCATAGCTCCATACACATCCTGAATTTTGCGAAATTGACATATCTAAATTAAATAATGTTCTAAATTATAATATAAAATTATCCATACATAATTCTATTACTTTTTTTAAATAATTTATTATTCTTTAAAACCTATTGCAAATTCTCTTATATGATCACCAAGGAACTTGTATATTTATGTTCCAACATTTAATAAATTTGTAAATCATAAAGATATTTGTTTTAACGTTCTACTTTTGATAATTTTATTACTACATTGATAGTAAAACATATTGCACAATTTCAAAAAGTTATCTATATATTTATTTCAATTTATTTAATTAGATAAAAGTAGTTTAGCATTAGATATTTTGTTATAGAAATTATTTTACAGTTATTTCAGTTCATGTTATTAATAGACGCCTGAGAAAAACCTAAATTAACAGTTGCCTTTCTCAATACTTTGTTCGTTTTTTTCAATATTTGACAGATAAATATTGTGGAAGATTAATGAGAACGAAATAAATATTATTTCTCAGACATTCCCACGAAAAGACACCACGTAGGGCATTTTCCCCCTTACTTTCAATAACACCCCATTAATGAGTGCAGATCGCATCCAGGGGCCTGTAGGCTGAGCGGCAGCGAAGAGGCGTGCGTGGACATGGGGCGTCGGGCGAGTGCGGCTAGATGGCGATAGGCGGCGCCACAGCCGCCGCAACGCCCACCGCAGCAGATCCCGCCCCCGCGCACCCAGGCGCACAAACGCCGGGGCCATTCACGCCCACCTGTGTCACCACGTTGCGCCTATGGCGTCGTTGCTTCTGCCTCCCAGCGTATGGCGTACGATACAAGCAAAGGAACTTTTGCCTCTTGCACCATCGGAGGCAGCACAATTGACAGTATCAGGCTTCAAAAGCGCTATAGTGGGGGACAATGTGACTTCTAGGAAAACTTGCTCGCGAGTCACCCGTTACGCCTGTGTGTATTCCCTCTGCGTTCCATAACAGTTCTCTCCACATGAATGATTACGAACTCTCCCAAATCGTCAACGTAACAATTTTGCGTTTCGGAATGGGGAATATTGATACATTTCTTTCATTGCATTTCAATACAAATAAGTACACTGTGTAGATTATTGTGACTTAGGAAATATCAGCGCTGTAATTTCTATACTGCATATCACAAAAAATCAGCTTATTATTTTGTAACATAATTATTACGAAAATGTCACATACTTCCCAACTTTTGGGGATTTTTTATCCTGCATTGCATACAATTTGTGCAAATATTCTCCATGATTCACCACACGTTCTGAAACTACCAATCAGAAATATTCAATACCAAACCATTCCATAAAATTACGCGTACAATCCACCAGTAAAATACTAGACTGTATCAAATTATCTCATATACACAAAACTCTGCGCTCATTACAAGAGGTTACGTAAAATATCATTCCCGCTGGTAAACTTGTTGAGTTAACTACTTGTCCATGAAACCGTAATGGCCCTGCCTAACAATTATATTTATTCATTCAGTAATGAAATAATCTTAAGAGCACCCACATGCGACTGAACTAAATGTTTGAATGTTATTTACCTCACAATTCTTCCTAGTTTAAATAATAACTCTGAATGAGTTTACCCCAACCTTTCTGCTGGTAACCTAGGTAACTTTCGTTATTGGAGCCATCCACATTAGATCTGGCGCATGGGAGACAATATTTATCTACCACTATCTAACTGCTTATATGCTGAATAATAACATTGTAAGGAAATCAACCTCAAACGCGATTCAACTCCCACTGTTTGATTGTCACGCGACAGATGTAATGGCAACAATGTTTAAGCCACACTCAGCTGCTTATCTACCTCAGTAACTCAGTCACCTCATCAGTATACTGTTTTAAAAAAAACCAACACAAAAAAACACAT
>BOPP01000023.1:11251952-11307663 GCA_017312745.1 Gryllus bimaculatus | reverse complement strand
GTGGGGCGCCGGGGAAAAAACGCAGCCACCGAAACGGTACTCTCGACAAGGAAAGAGGGCACGGCAGTCACTACAGGTGTTGCGTATTGTCATCCAACTACCATTTTGCGACTAAATTACTTCTTCCTTCGTATACGTATTAAATACGATTCTTCTCTATTAAAAACTAACAAAACTGGTCCTTATTCCAAGGTTCTGAAAAATCTACAGATGACTACACTGAGTGATACATATAAATATACACTGTCTTAACCAATAACTCCTCAAACAAAATTAGCAACAAACTTTGTAAGTGTCCATCAGAGTTCAGCACATTAAAATTACACTAATATATTCAAGCACTTCCTCGAACTTATGAAAATTAAAATTTGGCTCACCCAATTGCAATATTCGTGCGGCCTGCTTGTCGCCCCCATTGTTTCCTTCGGTCGCTGCAAAGCAAGGCAAGAAGAGCATATTAAAGCGGGTCACGGATCCCTACTCTGCTAACACACCCATCCTTAGGGGATCACCTTCACAAACGCCTTCCATCCAAAAGCTTTCCGGCAGTATCTATTGGAACAACGCGTTCATTACAACACACAGGGAACATATAATACATTTATGAATAACAGACACAATAACAAAGAATTAGGTAACGTAAAACAGAAAATGAAGAGTTTGTTGGGGAATACGGTTTTTGTGCACGGAGCGTCAGACCATCTGCCAGCTACACCTCGCCCCGCAGTCCGACAGCCTACGAACACGAAGCTTCTCGACAGCATCCATTTGCAGGCCGCACGCAACGGCGGCGCGCGCCCACAGGACGCGTCCCGCCGCCGCCGCCTCGGAATACATCCAGCAGCGGCGGGGCGCCCGAAATTAAGAGGCCGCGAGATAAGACTCGCTCGGGATTAAGAGGCAAAAACGAAGCCGCCAGACCCTGCCCCACCCCTCCCGCGTGTCCCTAGCTCCGTGCGTTATCTGCCTCGTTTCTCGGGGGAAGGAGCCGAAAATGGTGAGTGGTAAAACGGATGGTGAAGGTTGCGACCGAGAAGGCGAGGTGGACGGTGACGGTGGCGGTGAAGAGTGGTTGTGACGGTGATGGTGATGCTGGGAGGCGCTGGTGATAGGGGCGGTAACGGAGACCATGACGGTAAATATAGCGGTAACGGCAGCGGTTTTGGTGTCAAAAGCCGCATCTGTAGCGGTGGTTGTGGCGGAGACGGTGGCTGACGGAAGCGAGCGGCCGAAGAAAGTCGCAGCAGGGGACTCAAACGCGCTGGCAGTTGCCGCGACCACCGTAACAAACCACTTAGTACTACATTCCGAGACGCACCGTCATAAATTTACTCCGAGGGGTGGTCGCGGCGCGCTGGCTCGGGAGTTAAAAAGGGTTGCCGCCTCCGCCAGCGCACCCTCCGAAGAAGCGCGTTTCTTTTATTGTTTGTATAGCTTCGGGGCAAATTACTCTCGAAGGATTTTGATTAAAAAAGTTAAAGGAACAAAATTCGGAAAGAGCTCGTTCTTTCTCGCCGGTTACTGCGCGTAGCATGGAAATTCCACAACACAAATGTAATCAGCGCTACGGAAACACCCACGGGGCACGCGGGCGAGAAGCGATGGGGGCGAGGGGGGGCGGGGCGTTGCGCATCACGAGCGCCCCAGGCGGAAGTCGATGAGTTAACAGAGAATAAAGATGTAATCTCCGGAGAATACCGTCTGATATCTTCTTTGGATACAAGAGAACAACAGTTTCGTTGGCGACAAAAAAAACGACTGTTTTCTACGAAGAAATAAACTTAAAACTAACGTTTTATTTTTCGCTTCGATTCCAATTTTTAAGTCTTGATGTTGGCGGCGAAGTTCGAAGTGCACTTCGATAGATTCATTCAAAAAGCATTAATAGAGAATCTGATCTAACGAAGATACAACTATTAGATCCGCCATTGGATTCAGCAAAAACCTATAGAAAAGTTCCGAGAAGGTTGCTTTTCTGAGTTCCAAAGCCCTCAAAGGCCAACAGATATATTTCCGTATATACTATATATAGAATCAATGCGACGGCCTCATAACCATAGAAAATCCACGCGAAATAACCGTACAACGCATGCGAATATAATTGGAGAAATAGTCTCACAAATAGAGCACGCTTGACATTCTCCATTTATTCATCGCTTTGGATACTCGATTTGCTAGACAGTGAAGGTTCATGGGTGCTTTTTTGCTGTAAGGTGGAAATTGACGTTTCGCAGCGGCAAGGAAACCGATGCGTGAATAACATAAGAGCGAAGAAACCCCGCAATTTCAAGCACTTCTTACACCGACTTAGATATATTTAGAGACGATCAGAGTGTTTCAACAGGCCATTACTCAAGTTTACGTAGCAGAGCCCGGACTGCAGTGGCCGCGGTGGCACAGAGGCCGCCCGCAAAAAGAGAGCTCTGTCCACGACTGTTTCTGCGCTCATTTACCGAGAGCGCCGCCAAGGCGGCAAAGGAGGGCTCAATTATTATCCATTCAATTCCTGAAAAGAGGCCAGCGCCGATCCTTTTTGCCTCGCCTCGAGCGCGGAGTCTCATTAGAAGTTTTAAATTGGATTTATGCACGTGGCGCACGCCCACAATGGGACTCGCGTTTTGCAGGGAGGGAGAGGGCGGGCGGCGCGCGGCAAGGCNNNNAGCGGCGCTAGGCGGTCGACCCAGGGCGGGCAATGCGTCGACGGAACCGCCACGTGCAAGGCGACGAACCACTGACATTTCGACGCTGGAAAATACTCGTATTTATTTTTCTCAATCGTGAAATAATGAATGAATTAGAGGAGGATGACTATGAATCCCCAACTTAAATACTCTTAGTTAAAACAAACAATTTAAATAGTTACACCCAGTCAGTAAAATGTCGGAGAGTGCGTCGCAGAACAGTAAAATGTAGTACTGTGAATCGCCTTGTGGTGCTGTGCTGTTGTATTGTAATATTAAATAAGGTTAATAAATAGATAATATTAATAATATGATTATTATTACTACTATACGTTCTTCGTTTAATTTGTAAACCACTACAGCCCAGCTCTATTGCAACTGGACATATATCATATCTTATTTAACATTGCTGGAGGCATTACATTTCGGCAAGAGAGGTTTGCATATTTCTAAGCTCCTTCTCCAGGCAGGCTACGAGTGATATCTACTTGAACATAGAGCGGTATAGAGCAGACGGATTTTCACAAACGATAAGCAACAACCATAGACGTGCGAAGTAACTAGTAAATATCTCCACCAGAAGAATTTGGAAGCTAAAGATGAAGATCAAAACTACAGACACCGAAATCTCTTTGCGGAAATTGTTTTATTATATTTCCAATGCAATAAAATGGTGTTTTTCATGTAAATCTATTTTAAAAAAATTAAATTTATTATACGTAGTATATTAAATCACCAGAAGATATACTTGGTATTCAAACATGTCAAGATAGATCAAAAAGCCTACTTAAAGTTTTTAATTTTGTATTCGCTACCTCGCACATGTAAAGATACGCGCATTCCACGGCAGCTAACGAAATGTCAAAGAACAAAATATAAATATAGTTTTATACACCGTAATCCAATAGTAATGGTAGATGCCCGTGTATCGAGTGAAATTTAATGACTGCTACATTATATTTTTGCTGCGACTGAGCAATGCAATCATTATAAACCTGTAACAAAGACGAAATTAATAGAAAAATACACGGGAACGTACGTAGCAAAAGCTCGTCGGTAGGATAATATTGCAACAGCATCCTTGTACAATGTTCTCATTTTCTTTTGAGTTTCACCGCGTACATGTAACCGTATATCGAAACATCATAGTAAACACCAACAACAAACAAATAAAGTCACGTTAGGTCGCTGCAATGTGAATTTAAATATCCCCTTCGTAAGATCAGCACCACTGCCATCTTATAAGCATCAGAAAGAAAATATAAACAGTCAAATACGGACGATTTAGAGTTTGTAGAAACACAATGTACAATGACAAGAAACGGTATGCAAAAATGAAAAACAACAATGTCATTTGATCATTTACAGCCCACTATCTTTTCTCAAATGATTTTTTTATTTTGAAAATGGAAAATCAGCTCCAATTAGTTATTTCAATGTTTTGAAAGTAAAGTTATTATTATTATTATTATTATTATTATTATTATTATTATTATTATTATTATTATTATTATTATCACGATGATGATGATGATGATGATGATGAATATGCAAATAGAGCCTCCGAAAGAAAGAAAAACCGTTTTAAGTACATTATCCAACACGCGCACAATGAACTTGAACTGTCTCCTCGAATAATGCAAGTATACGTGAACACCGCGCTTGCATAAATCTGCATGTGGCAGCCTCCCCCGTCCGCTGCGCCGTCTAGCGGGCGCGCCCTCTTCCTCGGCGGATGGGCAGCGCGGCGCAGCGCGTCCCAAAGGTCATGCGATCCCATTCCCATCCGAGCGGTGGCACAGCGCTCGACCACTATCTCAATCTGGCCACCGCACCATCAGCGACTAGAATGGGCGCACGCAGGCAGTTCAAACAGCGGTTAACACGGGAATACGATACTGTTTAGTGCGGCCGTTCTGGGACGCGGGGCGGGGCGGCACGGCGCGGCGCGGCATCGCTTGTTGCGCGGTCGCTGCCTTTGACGCCCCCACCCCCCACCCGCTCTAGGCTCACCCCACACGTCCGCTCGGTCCTCGTCTCCACGCCTCAGCCCCACGCGCCACGCCCGCCCCACACGTCTCGCGCCACCGCTTCGAATTTACCCGCACCGCCCGCTTGTCCCTCTTCGTTCCACTGCTCTCCGCCTTGCAGAATACCTTCAGAAACGCCGGCACTCGTCGCGACGGAAAGCAACTCAACCTGCGATGTGCGCGCGTCCCGCCCTTCCCAGCACTACACCGCGTCCCCAACGCCCCTCACGGCAGTGTCATGGACTCTATTAAACTCGGTGCAGTCCGCCGCTCCGTTCCGTTCAACGCCATCGCATCCTCCTCCTCCTCCTCCTCCTATGTGATCCCACCCCCACCCCTTCCTCATCGCATTCCCACTGCGACGCCCGGCACCGCTCACATTTCAATGGCCTCCACACACCACTTCCTCACCGCCCTGCGCACTTCCGGTCGACGAGGGTCCACCTCGATTGGCTCGCGATCTTAAAAACTGTTCCTGGCACCACCAATTGGATAAACGAAGTCGAGAAGGATCTCACAAGGACACATAATGTATGATGCAGAAGATAGAAAAGAATTCAGAATCAGTATCAAAAAACATACATTTGACATCACGACACAGAAGACGTCAGGATATAAATGGACAGCGGGGCGAAAGAAACAACACAATGAACATACTAAGAAAATTTGGATACACAGAAAACAATTATGAAGAAATTTAATTTCAACCGCTCTTTAAATTAGCATAATCGTGAATAATAATAATAATAATAATAATAATAATAGTAATAATAAAAATAATAGTAATAATAATAATAATAATAATAATAATAATAATAGCCAAAGAGAACAGAGATTACCCATACTTGACACATCAAGATCGAATTAATGCTAGTAAGACAAAAGAACTGCATTGCAGCTCTATAGCAAGGTTGAGTTCTGAAGATTTTGATGTTAAATGGTCTACAGAATGGCTGCAAACAGTGGATCCTTATGGTGAAACACAGGGATTCCTGTTCTCCATACATGACCAAGATATTAAAACCACAACCTATCAAAAATATGTTATGATTCAAAAGATTGATAGCAAAAGCCCATTATGCAAAACTGCCAATGAATCTATCCCAAACCAGCCATTCCCAATGCCATCGCCGCGCCCCGTCCACTGTCATCTGCGTTACCCGGGGCGCGGTCGCATTGCGCCCCACCGTCTCCTCTCCTGCCCCGCCCCGATCGCCACCGCTCGCACCGGAAACGGCGACGACCGGGCGCGGAACCGGTCAAACGGCGCGCGGCTTCTGTGTACTCGCGGTCTGCGCCACGGGCTGACGTTTCAACTAGATGCGCAATAAGATCGTCAGCCGAAGGGGGCCGCGCGCTCGGAACATTACTTGCAGCACTCGACTAATCAGAGGTCCCAGCAGCCTCACACTCTGCGCGGATTACGCTACTCGAGAAGAGTCACGACCATTGCTGTTCGATGCTATTAAGGTTAGAACGAAGTCTCCACTGCTGCCCCGGAAAGGGCATTCTGAACTTGCAACGGCTCGATTGTTTGGTCTCGTATAACTATGATAATCTCCAAAACGGTTCTGAACGAGTTTTGACAACAGTCAATTACTTTGGCGCATGTGTGTAGTAATAATAGCTACAGTTTAGAGATGCCTTAAACATTATTGCAGCTTATCCGTAAGATCACGCAAGATTACGATTTGAGGCACCTAAAAGGAAAGTTTTCAGTGCCTTGACATCCTTTTTCTATGATGACAAGAAAAAACGGCTACATGCTGAGATATTGGGGAAATAATATATTACAATTTTCTCGATTCAATCTCAGGAATTGTCATCTTTCTCGATACTACATTCAATATTTTAAAATCACAGTACGCATTTTCACGGATACAAAAAAGGAGGAAAGTGTTACGCCAATATGGATTTTATGCAAGAAAATTGGAATAATGGAATTAAAAGTTTCCAAATTGGAAATGAAATGGAGCTCCTAATTAAGTAATAGCAATTTGCATCTGGTATCAACCACGCCATCATAAATCAACCCCACAATGAGAGATAGAATATGTAATCATATTATTTCACTTCCCGCTCCAACACGTTTTGCAAGTTTCGTGTAGCGTGGAATGTCTGACAAAAAAACTGAATGTTCATGTGTTTCATGAATATCCTGCTAACATTGAATTTTTGCACGATGGATATAACACTCAAAGGATCAAACATACGAATTAATGAAAATTGACAATCAAGGTTATCATTATTTGAAACGCAAATGAATAAAATAAAGTTAATTTTTCTTAATTAATTCTCTTCCCTTGTATATCTTGATTCCTTGTTTCCAAACCATTATTTAATTCTACACAATTCTGTTTTCACACGTTAACATTTATGATTAATGATTATATTTTTGAACATTGATAAGATTACACATAGATTCAGGAAAAGAATAATGCACTTCTCTGGATATATTCAAAGGATGAATGGGCAGAATTTCAAGGCGTATTCTTAAAGACATCAACGAACAAAGGGGAAAGACAAATTGGATAAACGAAGTCGATGAGGATCTCACAAGTACACATAATAAATGATGCAGAAGATAGAGAAGAATTCAGGATCAGTATAAAAAAATATACATTTGATATCACAACACAGAAGACGTCAGGATATAAATGGACAGCGGGACGAAAGAAACAACCAAGTAAACTTATTAAAAAAATTTTGACACAGAGAAACAGTAATGAAGGAATTCAATTTCAACCTATCTTTAAACGAGAATAATCGTGAATAATGATAATAATAATAATAAATATAATAATAATAATAATAATAATAATAATAATAATAATAATAATAATAATAATAATAGCCCCAGAGAACAGAGTTTTCCCAGACGTGACAGCTCAAGATCGAATTAATGCTAGTAAGTCAAAAGAACTGCATGGCAGCTCTATAGCAAGGTTGAGTTCTGAAGATTTTGATCTTAAATGGTCTACAGAATGGCTGCAAACAGTGGGTCCTTATGGTGAAACACAGGAATTCCGGTTCTCCATACATGACCAAAATATTAAAACTACAACCTATCAAAAATATGTTATGATTCAAAAGATTGATAGCAAATGCCGATTATGCAAAACTACCAATGAATCTATCCAACATAAGTTAACACAGTATGCAATGGATGTTCATCTTTGGCACAGGCTGAATACTTGCAGCGACATAATAATGCAGCCAAATTAATTCATAAGGCACTTGCAAAGAAATATCAACTAGTAGAACCAGAGCAGTTATATTATAAGTGTAAGCCTGAGAAAGTAATCAGTAATAATCTAGAACGATTACTGTGGAATAGCACAATTATAACTGACAGGACGGGTGAATCAAACAGAACTGAAATAGTTTTATTTGATAAAATAGCGAGAACAGCTACGAGTATCGATGTTGCAGTTCCTACAGACGACAATCTTGTGTCAACTGTTGCTGAGAAGAAACGATAATTCCAGCCACTAGCTGTTGAGTTAAGGATATGCACACATTGCAGAGAGTGGAGACAGTAACTGTGATAGTATCGGCCAATGGTGTAGTTACGAAGGATTGGCAGAAGTCAGGAAAAAGTGTGAGCCTACGAGAAAACATCTCAGAACTATGTAAAAGGCTGCTTTATTAGGTACAGCAAACATCAAACTATCATTAAGGAAGGACTACACAAATGATGTTTAGAACCATGTATGAGGAAGCTCTTCATAATAATAACTCCATATTTTTGTAGACAAGTTGTATCTTGAGCAGGTATTCTCCGACACTTCTTGAGAAGTAGAGTTGTAATAAATAATAGTAGTGATAATAACATTGAGAAGAAGAAGAAGAAGAAGAAGAAGAAGAAGAAGAAGAAGAAGAAGAAGAAGAAGAAGAAGAAGGTTTAGGTTTTGGACTTCAACATGAAGGAAAACATTGAGTTATGGAATATTTCGACGTACTGAAGTTTGAGTTGCTGAGTTAACGAAAGCTGAAGAACAATGAAAAATAATTTGGAATATAAAAAAACAAAAACTAGATACCATGCGCTAGTTTTGGTCGCAACTCTCTAACAAGAGAAGAAGCGGAGTAACAAAGTACGAGTACCGACACGTCCGTTTCTTGCGTTTCTCAGTGACTACGTACTCGTCGCTATGCTTCAACTACCCTTCTCCATCCGAGCCACGCAAAGCGCGGCCAGCATAAAAGAGGCGGCGTTGCGGCGCGGCGCGGCTGCAGGAGACGCGTGGCCCAGTTCACGGAGTAGAGGTAGCGCGCGTATTTATAGCGCTATTATGCGGCGTCGGCCATGCGGCACGCGGGGCCTCCTCCGAGGCGCACGTTTCCATACACGCGGCGCGCGCGCGCCCCTCCCGCACGCCCCGTCGCGGCGCGGCGCGGCGCGGGAAGCTCTTCCTCCCACGGCCTCGCCCTTCAGAGCACCTTCGTTGAGCGAGTTCATCTCTGGGCAGTCTATTTATAAGAGAAATATCAAATGAACATATCGAATGCCTCGCAAGGTATTTAAATGGAAAAAACTTATTTTTTTACGTTTCGGATCACAGATTTTGGAGCTTTCAGCAAGTTATACATACTCGTAACATAAACGTGTTAAAGTATTGGTGATTACATAACCCCAATGCTGCTGAGCTATCCACAACTGATATCTTACAGCCACCACCTATAATTAAAAAAATTAATTTGGTGGGCGGGCGGACGGACGGATGGCCAGTCGAAAGTAGAACGGTAGGGCGGACAGATCGACAGCGAACATTTTGCCATTTACCTTTTTTTCATATAAAGGACCCCAAAGAAATGAATATTCAGTAAATAACGTGTTAGAGGAAGTAATTTACTACTTTTCTTATTACTACGCACATAGGAATAAGAATTAACTTTTTTTCGGTATCTGAAACCTAAAATATGATTTTTCTACCAAAATATTGGCGTCTTTTGCTGCAGCATTGCATAACATTCTCTATACAACTTCACTAGTATGGGTTAAAGTAAAAATGAGCACCGACTTTTTGTAAGAAATAGGAATGTTCGAATTTTCTCTATGATACATTCAACAGAAGCACATAAACGCCCGAAGCCGCGAAATCACGCAACACTTTTTATGGTTTCAGTCTGCAACATTTCTATTTTAATTAAAGGTTATTTTAGATATTTTTTAAAACTTTCGTTCTGGTTCATTAAAAGTTTGCAATTCATTTTAGTCATCTATTAATAGCAGAATGTAATTGGTTTTGTGAAGCGAGTTGAACCGAACGGTAAAGCTGTGAAAGCAGCGGACGCTGTCCCCAAAGCGCACTGCCCCTTTGACACGGTTGCTCGGCAAACTCTCCACAAAGCGCAAATCGCGTTTCCACCTGAACTTTACTTCTCATCGTTAGGAGAAAACATAACTACTGTGTAGCGTTTAGAATAGTGGACGTAACTACGCTTGCTGTCGAAGAAAAGTATCTGACGGAGAACATGCACGGACAATGTAACATCCCTAGATTTATTTGATTATCATTATAGCAAAACCTCCAAATTTGCAATTTTCATTAAGAAACACAACATATTGGTTTTCACTAAAAACATACATATAGTTCCGGTTCCTTCACAAAACTTGAAAATGTCATGTAAATGTGGACGTGAATTCAAAAAGGTGAATAATATTCATGTGTGCTGAATCAAATGAATGCTCGTATTGAAATACAGAATGGAAAAGGAAGAGAAAAAGCGTCATAATCCTACACCTTCCTGACACAAACGAAACTGTAACAATGAAATGAAGAAATTGAAGTAAGCTAAAATTATATTTTAAACCTATGTCCAAGTCAGAGTAAAACTGATAAGTTTAAGCATGCCTACTGTTCGTAGTCTCAACATCCTCGTAATAACCCAAAGGCGAGCTCAGAGAGCGTGAGGAGGTAGATCCATGGCGAGCGCAAAGGCCAGGGCGCGCGAACGAAGCCGTACGACCCACGACTCTCGCACATTACGAAGCTCTACGCGGCGGGCGCGGATGGGCGGGAGGGCGGGCAGGGGAGGGGAGCGGTCGGACGGGGAGGGAGGTGGACTCGCGGCCACCTTCCGTGACGGCCCCGCCGCCCGCCGCCGCCGGCCGCGCTGCCTCCGAGACCGGGCGCGTAATCCGCTTCGGAGGGAGCGCCCAGCCCGCCCTTCGCACCCTTGCACTGCACGAGGCTCTGCCGTTGCCTCCGCTTTCGCGTGCGCCTCGCCTCGCCTCGCCTTGACTTCATCCACAGTTTCTCTCTCCGCATACTCTAATGCCCTTGTTGTTCCTCAGTGCTTCTCTGTCCCACTCATTCTCTCCTCCAATACCTTTCATCCTCACTCGTGTCCGCCTTCATGCACATTTTCTAAAATCCTATGATAACCATTATTCTGATTTCCTTATTTTCTGTTTCATCTTCAACACCCTCGCCAAAATTCTCCATTCAACCGACTTCCATCAACACCTCGCCCACGTGTGTCTGCATTTGCACTGCATTGTGCCCCGCATTTCTCTTCGTTTCAGTCCACTTTTTCACCAGTTGCATTCTCGATGGCAAGTTCACGCTCCACAGGCGCAATGTTTCAGCCTAAACAACGCCTTTCTCCGCGCACCTCGTTCACCCACGTTCGCCGTCCTCTCCTCCCTGCATCGCTCTCGCAGCCGCTCTCTTCCCCGCGCGTTGTCCCACACGCGCGGGATCGACTCGACGCGGCAGGGTACATTTAAACGCATCCTGACCCCGACGGGAGCGTTATTAACTTTTGCGTCGGACGCACGCACTCACGCAGACAGGCCGTCCGTCCGCCCGTTCGCTCGTCCGCTCGTCCGTCAGTCCGCCCGTCCCCCCCTCCCCTCGCACACGCACCGCGCCGGCGCTCCCCGCAATTTGCTCGTCATTTTCTACCGCCGTGCACTCTAACGATGGAAATTATGAAATACACACAACTGCGTAAATTGGAACGCTTTGTGGAGGGGGCGGGCGACGCCACGTCTAAATATGCAAACCCGCGTCGCGGGCAATTCCGGCGGCGCCGAATGGACGCGGAAATCCTTTCGTCGCCGGCGCCGCTCCGACGCCAGCAGGCCGGCCGACCCCGCCGCGCTGCGCTGGGACACGCCGCACCCCGGCCCAAACTACGCGGGGCACAGCAAAGACGGAAACGGAAATAGGTTTTTAAGATGTGACGTGGTAACACTGCAGGAAAATGCCGGAACGAAGGCAAACGTACTGACACTCAATAGGCAGGTTACGGAAAGTCAGGACACATTATCTGATGTTGGCAGGACAGATGGAAGAGGATTAAGATAAGAAGAACCAAGCTAAGAAGTAAAACAAAACTGTTTTTCCCCTCAAGGGTCAGCTTCAAGCTGTACCCTCGCCTCAAATGGCATTACATCCCCGCTCTAAGGCCTTGGGAGGGGGCGTCCTGTGTCTAGTTCTCGAGGCCGGCACCCTATCTGTCGGTATCCCGCTGTGACAGTCGCATCCCTTCTCAGGAAGTTCTTGGTTATCGCCTAGGCACCGCTGTGATATGTAATGGAATGGTGGTTAATGAGAGGATAGGTCAGGGAATGAATGATGGGGCGATACGCAATGCAGACGGGAGTATCCCGAGAAAACCCGCCGCGAACCCGCTTTGTGCACCACAACTTGCAATCGTCTGCAATCGAACCCCGGCACCAGTGATGGAAGGCGTGCAGTCTGACCACCGCACCACAGGCCGCCAAGATAAGTATGTGACATGTAAAAATGGGTGAACAGAAGATCGTGGTGGCAGATAAGAAAGAAACAGCAGAAAAGAGAATACATGGAACAACGAGCGAGAAAAAACACGACGTTAGGAAGAATACAAATAGTCCGGATAAAGTTGGAAGCGATGTGGAATATGCGGTGAGTAGAGTATGCCGACGGGAGGGCCAGGAATGGCGCATATTGAAGGAACAGGCCCGCCAGCAATTTGCCTTTGACGGTAGCCCTCCTCTGTAGGCTGCAGCTTTGTGTGGTGAGTCGATGTTCCAACGCCGTCCAGTGACAGCCACGCCCTCCGGAAGCACGGGGCCGAATGCCAATGATGTGACCACTCGTCACTCGCGAAATGGACAACGTGCAATTCAGAATCGAAACAACCAGCACAATTACACTTTCACGGCACGCACAGATTACACTGTTCTAAACAACCGGTTTATGCATTTATGCGGGCGTGCATTGAGAAAATCTCTCCCTCGGTAGAATGGTAAATCGAGATCCTGAATGGCCGTTAGGTACATCTTGGAAATTCATTGTAATTATGTACAATTAGTAGGAAAATCTTGAATTAAGGAGACAAAATAAAAAATGAAGTTATTCTTGAGATCGTCTGTCTAAATTTTACGAGTTATGGTATCTTTCAATAATAGTCAAATACGTAATAAGCCTATTACATTGCACGGCACAACGTTTCACAGATGGACGGGTCTGATTTGACAGGTACATTAGCTTATCTTAATTTATTTTAAACCTACTTCAAGCTAAAAGCAGCAGTGATAGGCGTAAAATATATTCAGATAAGCTAATGTACCTGACGAAGTTATATCGATCTGCGAAACGTTGTGTCATGTAATGTAATAGACATATTACGTATTTGACTGTCTATAATTAAATTATACTATAACCCATAAAATAAAGTTATACATAACTAAGAATACCATTTAAACTGATTAACGTACTAATTTCTTTTGCAGTGCTTTCCTGTAAGAGACTCAACTCGACATCGGTGGTTCCGAACACACCACAAACACAACACTCTGTACGACATTATGTGCCTACCTGAAATGATTCCTGTTTTGTATCCGTGTTATCAGTAAGTTCGATGGATCTGAATTTGAAAAGTGCTGCAAATAATGCTAAATATATACTACACATGATAGAAACTTTATATTTGTCGTTTGAATGTAAATGTATCAAGATTTTTAACAGTCTTAAGAAAACAATTTATAGTTAACACACACAGACTGAATTGCTCCGGAAGTGTTGAATTAAAATTATTCATCTACTTCACTTTAAAGTCCGTGTAAACTATAACAATACGCAGTTTTATCGCCTGTCTTAAGTATTTCTTACTAATCGACCATGACGCTGAAATTGTTATCCGACACATCGGTTAAAAGCTGACACAACTGCCAACAAGAGCACTAAGTGCGCTGTGCCCCCGGCCATCTGCGCGACTCTCGAATAGTTCCGGGCTGAAAACTTGCTCGCTTAGAGCAGAGGCGGCAGCGCGTTACGTCGTTTCCCAGAGTTCTTCCAAGTGCCATAAACCCGTTATATTGGGAAGTCCATCGCTGCCGCAGACGTTTCCGCTCCGCCCCCGCCTCCGCCCCCGCCCGGCGATTCCCCGCGACGCGACCCACTCAATGTTTTAGCGAGTAGCAATTTACGGTCCGGCGTTAACGGCAGCTTTATCATATCGCGGTGGCGGTATGCAGCCATTACGGACGGAAGTACGATCAGCTCACCTCCGGCAATGGCTTCGCCGCGTACCGAATGTCCGTTTCCGGTCAGCCTCGCGTTGACGAACTATGATCCTCATTCATTAGCTTCCACACGTACGGGTAAATTCTTATTAGCTCACAAACCAAATTAAATGGATTTTTCTACGCTCAAAATACCTAACTCATGTTATTGAATGTTCTAGTTTGCAATTTGCTAATACTTCTCAATGTTTTAACTCCCTATTGTCGTAAAATCGTAACATGCAACTCTCTCTCCCTATTTCCATATCAGACCACTCTGAATTTACTGTTCTGCTGACAGACGACCAACCGCAGATTTCGCAAAACTGTAGCATCATGTTCACTTATTTACATATTTCATACATTACTAGATCGCCAAATGCGAAGATGATTAACTAGCATAAGTCTGGCCAAAAGATGTTGACATTCATTTCACTACTATCTACTATGTGAGACACACTTTACCTACGTCATAAGACATGCCTTTCCAAATGAGGTGGGACATATAAAGAATTCAAGACACCGCCACATCAATACTGATGTCAAAAACGGATATCCAAATTTTGCGTTCACGAATTTCAAAGCAAGTTATCAAGTCAGAGGTCTAATGGTACACATTTTGTCATATCAAACACGAGGAAATTTCAATTCAGCTATTTACAATCAAGATTTAACGGCTGTTTTTTTAAACCGAAGAAGTAATAAACGCCAGCGTTCTGTGAGTATCGCCGCCGCACTTCCCCCCGTATCCTCCCACGCCCACTCGCTGCTGATCGACACCAGGAGACGGCAAGCTTAGATCCACACATCCCCACTCCATCCGGTCTCGCAATTCCACAATATGACTTGCGCACACACCCCAATATTGCACGGGGAGTTCGAAATAATTTCGACGCCGACGGCCCAGTCCTTCATAGGCAGGGGGTGCGGGCATCGGGGCGCTAAGGCGGGTAGAGGGCCGCGAGCGACCAGGGCCGGGGGAGAGGCAGGGCGAGGAACGAACCGGACCGCGTCCAGATAAGCGCGCGCCCGGAGATCGGCTGGTTATTGCGCCGGGCGTCCGCCTCCACGACGCCGCAGGAAGCGGCGACGGCCGGAGAGGCAGCCCTTCAACTGTGACCAAACAGCCCGACGGCTCTCCTAATCAGAGTTCGTGCTCCGGCCTCTCCGCTGCTGTAAACTTTATGTCGCACACACGATCTGTACGTGGCGGCAGCGTCCGTGTTGCAGGGATCCCGCGGTGTTGCCCAATTTCAAGGCGGCCGCGGCGGTGGATGCCAACGAGAAGGAATTGCTCAAGTCCAATTGCTGAAGAAGGTATTGCTCAAGTCCGAGACTATTAATTCAAAGTTGCAATACAGTGATTCTGGAAATTATAAAATAATTGCAAGAAACTCTGCAATTACTAAAAGAAATGAAACTAATTTAGTTTAAAAAAGAAATCAAAAAATGGAATTAAAGCAGAGCACCTGACACAGCAAAGGTACTGCAACTAAGACCGCACACAGAAATCGTTCGCAAAAGTTGCACTAACAAAGCGTTAACTATCCTGAAAGTGCAGAAACTCGATTTACATCTACGTGTAATCAGGACAATGCTGTGCTTTGGAGGTAAAATGCCTAAAAGGTAATCAGGCGTTTCCTTACAACATCATGATCAGTATACATTGCGTATGCAACTTCCAATATCATGAAAATAAAATTAACAACATTAATGATCAATACATGTGGTGTAATAAAGTCAGTGGCGCACCCAAGGGGGAGTTCAAGAGGCTTCACCATCAGCCATTGATACATATTAAATTCCTTTCCCTAATGTTCTATGCCAACGAAAGTCATTCAATAATAATATTATTAATAATAATAATAGTAATAATAATAATAATAATAATAATAATAATAATAATAATAATAATCTGCACGTCAAACAATTCGGAAAATGCAATGGATAATATTTTTACATGGAATTCCGGTCCGAGGACCGTTCCTAGAACAGTGGAACCGACACCGACGACTGCTACGCCAGTAAGAATAGAGACAAAAGTAAGACCGGAGAGAGCGAAACCGCATTCGCAGGCACGGCCCAGCAGGAGACGATGACGCCACTCTCGTACCGTGGTAGGGACAAGCTTACAACCTCCCGAAGTTAGTCTGGCTCCCAGTATTACGTTCCTCCTCCGAAGTTCTTCATGTCTCCTTGCTCTACCACGGCGACCACCGCGCCGCTCCATGCGACATCCACGACGCCCCGACATTTCTTCGAGTCCCTTTCATCGCGCCGTGGCTGCGAGCTGGCAGTGCGCGGCGGCAGGGGCGGCGGCGCGGTCAATAGTCTTTAGACGCGGGGGCGGTTCTGGCCCAAATCCCCGGAGCCATTGCTGTCAAGCGCACGCCCACGCTGCCGCCGCCCACAACGCTGCCGTCGCCCGCCCGCCCCCGCGACTGCGACGCGCGCGGTGACCGACATGGACGTGGCGGCTTCCGTCCCGCCCGTCCCGTCCCGCACCGCCCACCCCCCGCCGCAGCCTCGGTGAAATACGGGCGCCGTTTGCGCGCTCCTGCCCCGGGCCGAAAGACGTCGCGTTCCCTCTGGGAAAGTGTTACAGATTTGTCCCGAGGTCGCCGGGATTAGGTTTTTTGTCGTGGAGCGGCGGCGGTCGCAGCCGCCAGCGGGGCGGGGGCGGGGCGGCGGGCGTGGCGGCGGGCTTGGGGCCCGCCGCGCCCATAAGGTTGATCGCGCGTTCGCCGCCGTGATGGCGACCCGTTGCGCTGCGGGACTGGGCCTGGCGGCGCGCTATACATCTCGAAACTGCGTCTTCTTCGTTGAAGGGCAGAAGCTTTACGACGGACGTGGATCTTCGAACTTGCAAGTTTTACTGCGCGAAACCGAACAACATGGGATCTAATTGGTTCTCTTAACTACGTTTAGGAAACACGCTTAAGGAAGCGCAATAAGGATTAATCGATAAAACCGCTCAACTAATTTATGTAACAGTGTTACAAGTCTTTATCAATATAGCTTACACTACCAAAATCTTCTTATTCTAAGTGAAATACACTCGAGCTCCTAAGAAATTCCACTCTATTTCTCATTGGTATATGACTTGTTATTAACTTTAAATTATAAGTAATGAATATGACATCCAAAGAGAAGAATTATAATAAAGTTTTTCACTTCAATAATTACACAATTTAACAGAGAAAGTCGCAAGGATATAGCATTAAAACATTTTTAATTGAATGCTGAACTGGGCACAAAAAATAATTCCTTTTAATAACGCAAGGTTTAGACTGGCGAGCATTTTAAAATCTCAATAGAACATCAAAATATATATTCATCGCCAGAATTTAATGAACAAAGTATCACATTCCAAAGAGTTAAATATCGCTTCCAGAAACATTAGCAGCTACGAATTACGAGCCTATCATTCGCTCAGATCTGCTGAACCATGCAAGAACCGCTGGCCAGCCGCACACCGCGCTTAAACGTACCGATTTGCGCTGCGCAAATCGTCATTTATCAAAATAATAGAAATGCGTTCTTTTTCTTCTTTTGTAAAAAAGCAAACGTGAAAAACCAATGTATGTTAAAATCACGTGAATGCGGACCGCAACGCTCACTTTTGTTACCTTCATGCAAATATTTATAATGTGTATCACGTTTCGCGAAATCCAACCACGCGCGCGCTGGAAACAAAACCAAACCGCAACCCCTTTCGACTGCGGACAAAAAAGCTGCTCGGCGAGGAGGGGGGACGGAAAGAGAAGGGAGGCGGGGCGGGGTGGGAGTATGCCGCACAAAAGCAGGGGTTTGCGCCGGGAGGGGAGAGGGGAGCGAGAGATGGACGCTGCTGCAGAGGCGCATGCAGGAGAGAGACACTGCAAAAAATAAATGTTTAAGACGAATACTTGCATTTACCTACGCCAAAACGCCACGAACGTCTAATACATTAATGTACAAATATACATCAAATGCTATCAGATGCATTTGCAGTGTTATTTTCTTTCCTTCATGGAAGCTTTTACGTCACCGTTACGCCGCCATGAAGCCATTATTTCGAAAAGAAAAAAATCCATTTTAAGATAATACGTTTACTTAGTAGGTAGATTGTTTATTACTGCCAACTTTACATTAAATACGTGAACACAGAGCTTTCTAAATGGAGAATTCTATACTAGAATTGATGTCGGCGCGCATTTCCAAAATACAAGAAATTTCTTGCATTTTAAAATTGATGGACAAATAATGCATACATCAAAATTCGTTTCCATTTCGTAATATTCATTTTGTTATATTGAGGAAATATCAAAGTGCATTTATTGTCATACGACAGCGTGCTTATTGTCAGACGCATAATTGTATCCAACACAAATTTTACTAGCAATGGTAAGAATAAGTTTGCAAATATATGACAATATCACTCGCTCACCTACCAGCTCGCTCTTCTGTTCGCCTAATAATCAACGCTCGAACAAAACATTTTCAGCTCCACAATATCTATCTTGGATTCAATCTGTTAACTATCTATTTGCTTTCAATCTACTCCTTTTCATTTCGCCGTCCTTTGTTTCCTCATCGCCTCTCACGTTCCTTCATCCTCTTCCCACGTCGTTTCCTTGCCCACCACCCCGACACCAATCGTTCTCTCTCCCCAGCCCTCGTCCTTGGCCTTCATACCAACCACGAGCAATACGCGTGCGTATAAAACTTGATTAGGAATTTCATAAACTTTACGCTCATCGTGTCCTTTCCCCTCCACCTCCGCACCAAGTCACAGTGCCGCCGACGGTACGTTCTCTTTTCACTTAGTACTTACAACGTATTACCAGCACCCAGATCTTGACGCGGAAATTAGAAACTCGGGAACGAACCGCTGCCGTAACACTGTAATATTTAGAATTACGAAACTTTTACAATGTTCCGGTTTTCCAGAGCGCTGTTCGCGTTCGTGCGAGTGGCATGTCTTCCTTTTTTACTTCGCACAACTTTTATCCCGCCACGCACATTGAAAATTATGCATAACCGCATGAAAAGTACAGCGACTGCTCTCGTTACGCGATGCCGCGCGCATCGCGAGTTACGAGGGCGAGGAGCGGCCGCTAATAAATTCTTAACGTCGCGCGGCGGATTCGCACGAGCGCGGGGGGGGGGGGCGTAGAATAAGCGCGGGTCCGCGAGGAGAGCTCGGCCGCAGCCTCGGCGAAAATGAAAAAGGACGCGCGGACTGAGACGTTTTGCTACCGACAGCGCGGGGAAGTAAACTGCTCTACGAGTGTATTTGTTATCTCCCAGCGCGGACGTGTGCTCTGGATGCTAGCGAGAAATACGCAAGTTTACTCTGAGATGAAACTCTGCGGGGAAGACGAGGTAAGAAATGTGTGAATAATACAAATTCTGCTCCTCCCTGTAAGATAGTATATCGTCTCACGTATTAACAATTAATTTTCAAATGGCTTAACATTTATTAAATATGTTCTTAAATTCTGTAACAACGATCTTCATCTCACGAGGCTCAGAAGTATTAAAATTCGTAAACAATGTATTACTTGAAACGATATTCGTTATTTTCACCAATAATATTCCCACCACAATGGCAGTATAGTAGCAAATAATATGATCAGAATAGATTTCCTCAGATCACGCATTATTAAGCAATATGCCGATTCACATTTCATGTAAATATTTTAGACCTCCTTTATAACTCGTACTCTACAGGGTCACTGTAAATATATCTTCAGATCTCAGCAAATGAACTAAAGAAATTCCACTCCCATGTCATGGTATAGACAAGTGCGACAGAGACATTTCGAAATGTATTTTTTTTAACCCTATGACAGAAAATATCAAAGAGCATTTTGAAGGCAAGTGATCATTACAGTACTCGCCTTTCATAACAATTATATCTCACATTAGCTTAACCTTTATACGTTAATCATTTTTCTCACCAAAACGCGGGTACAGAAGCCCATTTCCAATTTCACATTGCTATTGTTGGTTACGATTGCAACGGCTGACTTTGGTATAAAAAATAATGTTCGGAAACATAACAGTGTTCTTATTAATAGTTAAAAACTTTACACGAAATATATTGACATTCGCGCATAACAAATGTCATGCTTGTCACGTAGAGCTCCTCTTCAAAACGAACGTTTTTCGCCAACTCTCCTTTCTAGCAGCATTGCCACCCAGTGTCTTCCGTCGCCTTCACGCCAGGCAGCAAAGAGACGCGCAGGTCGCCGCCATCGCCGCCTGCACCGTCGCACGTCATTGCGGTGGACAGGGCGCGTCGAAAAAAAAAAAAAGAAACATTTCGCCGCTTTTCCGGCGACGGCGCGGCGGCGGCCGCAGAGCCGTGCTGTGTTGCGGCGCGTTCTTTCAGGGGCGGTCGCTTTACGACTCCATAAAAGTGGCAGGTAACACTCGTCAGTTGGCGACGCCCTGCAGTCCCGCCCGCCCACGCCCCCAAGGCCCAGCGACACAGCTCCCACGAATTCTGTCCAATGACCAGCGGTGCCTCCTCTGTGCTCACCACATACACGACTACAACCACATTCGTCGAATTTCCTCTTTTATTTTATATTTTTCTTTACACTTTTCATTTCATGTCCTGGGTTCTCGTACATGTTTTATGTGTCTATTCTACCTAAGCTAGTTTTAAGTTGTAAGGGGCGGCATGTAAGAAATAAAATAAAATGAAAATTAATTATAAAACGTGAATTCCTACATGGCGTTGAAGGCCAACATTGGGCTTTGACGATATCGGCGCACAAAAACCAAATTTCATTAAAGTAATATTATCTACAAATAAAACTCACGCTATTAGAATGAAGTCATTAATTGTGTATCCCGATCACTAATCTAATGAAATATTAGGTTTTAATGCAAACCATTTAACAAACTACCTGTACACCAGTACAGTGTTTCAAAATATTTACCGTAATGCAAAGTGCACTACTGAATTAGTAAGAATTATAAGGTTGTGTATTACCAACGAAGTGATGAATAAGTAAGTTACATACGTTTTGCTTCAGCTAAAGTTGAGAGCAAGGGGATAGAGAAGAAAACTAACTTATCAGCGATGGCAAAAATATGGGATGGCAACAGAAAATCGAACCACGACAGAGTTCATAGTACGTAAGTAATAAGAATTGATTCGAAAGTCTAAATTCAAATTATATATCTTTAATAAGCAATACATTTTAATACATACTAAATAATGACTCATTTTCAATATACTTTTGTTTTGCCACAAACTGGTTTCGGTACGCCTGAATAGACAATTATAGACAAAACATCGCAAACCACCTTAAAAAGATTTGCATCTAAACTATGAATATTAAGAATGAACAAAATAGATCGAATAGTGCATGGCGAAGCAATACCTAAGCATACAGACAAATGTTAAAATATCGAGAGATAAAACCGTGCCCCGTTACACGGACACATCAATTGCCCCAAATAAATCTCTGCTCCCCCACCCTACTGCACGCGAACAACAAAAAAATCGATGCGCCGCAGAAATCTAGTTCGCGAACTAATTTTAAGCATTCGCGCGTAATAGAGCATTTTAGTAGAAACGAGACCTTTCGAAACTAGAGCACTCGATTACACGTGGCGTAACAGATAAATGCACCGCTGCACTTAACATAATGGACAGCACGCCATAGCGCAATTGATGTGGCGTCCGTGCTGACGACCGCCCCGCGTCTATTTACGGGGTTCGTGAAAGGACGCCGGGCAAGGCTGCGCCAAGCGCACAGCGGTGGAATGCAGTTGCGAAGCGATGTTTCCCACGCGGACCGCAGGCAAGGAAATTGGGAGCTGTAGCGACAACGTAATTTCTTTACGAATTCACTTGCATCACGTTGAAATTGCAGATCGAGTATGTACATCCAAGGCTCGATCTTACGCCATGCCCTGTCAATTTGAATGAGAATTCTGTTAAGTGAATAAAACTATAAAGTGGATTGAGAACTACTATAAAGATGTATGTCTTCTCGGAACAAAAAATAATAAGTAAATTGATTTACATCGTGCAAGAACAATCTTTGGTTATATTTATCAGTTGCGCACTTGGAAGAAATCTGTATCACATCAATCAGATAGATTCTGCTAAACCCAAAAATATTTCCAACAATTAAAATGCTGACTCTGTAAGCTATTTGTTACCCGAGGGAACGTTCACAATAGATCCGCATTACAGTTTAAGAAGAAGCGAGAGCGGGAGCAGCAGGCGGTAGGCGGGAAAATTTTGGCAAGGAGCGCACTTCAATCCCCGTAGTAGGAGCCCATTTTGAACATTTCCCCGTCGAATGCGCTTCCAGGTCTCTCCGCCAGCGTCCGATTCGATTCCATTTGATTCGATCCGCTGGGCGCTGAAAGGAGAGGAAATCGACGACGGGCGGCGGCGGCGGCGGCGGCGGCGCGGAAGAGGGCGCGCGCGCTCGGGCCTCATCAAGCGCACCTCGCCGCCGCGCAGAGAGCAGACGAGAGAGAGGGGAGAGGAGGGGAGAGGCGAGGAGCGGGAGGAGGTCGCGGCGGCACGGGGCGGGGCCGGGCCGGGAAGGAAAGGAAGGTGCAGATGGCGCCGGCGCCATCATCATTACCATCAATTCTAAGCGCACAGATGGGATCTCGGATTTACGCCCGAAGACCTGTCAAATGTGAGGCGCTCGCCGGAGTGGGGCGGGGCGAGCGGGGCGGGCGGGGCGCCGGGGAAATGGAACACCTAATTTCTGCGGGCAGGGGCGCCGTTGGAGGAAACCGAGCGCGTGGCACTCAGCACCTCGGCGGCGGCAAGTGGGGGAAGACGCCCACGGCGTCCGCTGGCGGAAATGCGGCAACAGCTCCATGTTTCAGGCAAACCCACGCGAAGGGAAGGGCGGTGAGAGGAAGTCTCAAAGATCGCGAAACAAATCACGTCATATGGAAAGAATTCTACACAAAACAAAATGCACGCACAAGACAAGACATGATGGTGAATCCTGAATGAAATAAATGAACAACGCAATAAAAATGCAACTTTCTCATAAAAAAAGGCGGCATGATAGAAAAAAATAAATGAAATGCGAAGAGGTGGTTGAAAACAATTTGGCAAGTAAAGAAATTAAATTAATACCGTTGTACTATAAGGAGAAGATGCGGAACAAGCTCGGCAAAGGCCAAGCGAATCACACAGCGCAGTGAAGTACGAGTGAGTGCCTGGAGAAGGGGCTGAAAGAGAACACACAATACAGAAACAAGGAAAGAAGAAGCTATGAGCAAGCGGTGACAACGTCACGAGGGCAGGGGGTGTGTGGAGGTGCAGCGCACAGGCGAAGAAGAAGCAGAAGGCGCAGCCCGCAACAAAGCGACGAGGCGACGAGGGCGGGGGCGGGGCGGGGCTCAGAGGGAGGAGGAGGAGGCGGCGGCGGCGTCGCTGGGGGCGGCAGCGACGATCAATACGGAGCGCAGAGGTAGCGCGGATCTAGGCAGCGGCGGCGGAGGAGGAGGAGGTGGAGGCGCGGGGCACGGGAGCGGACCGCACGCTTGCTTCACGATACCCGCGAGACTGACGCAGGCGGCGGGCGGCGGCGGTTGGCGGGGAGGCGTGGGCGCTCAAGGTGACGGCAGCTTGGGAAGTACTGGAACGCGCGCCCCAACCCCGCGTATAGCGCTGCCTTAGGCGCTTACTGCGTCCGCGAGTACCGCCCCCTCCCCTCCTCCCCGCCCCGCCCGCCCCCGCCGAGCCGTTTCCAGGTGCCGGCACAACCTCTCACTGTTTAAACGCCCCAACTCGGAACAAGTTACGGTCTTCTTTTGGATATAAAACAGACTACGAAAATAATTTAACAAACATCATTTAATCCAATTAAGTACTTATTTAATCACCCACCAAGGCACGTGATCACCCACTATAAAATGTTTTTCATTTACTGAATGTATCAAAAGAAAGAAATAGATGAATTATTTTCTTACAGCGAATTGTTTATATTTAAAAAAAGAACTGGATTGGGTTTGGTTTAGTGCCATTTTTTAATTATGTAATGTACAAACTATCACCCGAATAGTTAGGGAAATGATTAAGATTTTTTTCATAATATATTTTAAATGATTATTTATAAAAAAAAGTAGAAATTCTTACATTTTGTTTAAAAGCAAATATGGCGCAAATATGAAAATGCTGAATACATCATGAAACAAACGTTTGGTTTATTTTCGTTTCAGGAAACATGCAGTATATGACACACTTTGTCTTCACGTTGTGTAATTGCCACCTCAAAAATCGTGGACGGTTGCAGGTTTTCGTACCGTCTTATTACACGTGCCAATCAAGGGAGCCCACGACAACCCTCTGCCTGCGGACAATGCGAAAACATTCCTCCCTTTGGCAAACGTCGAACGGAAGCCGGTGCAGTAGCGATTCCCCATTGTCAGGAATGAGCCCAGCGCAGAAAGCATGGACGCGCAATACCCGTCAAGTGCGCCACCCACTATCTCCCCCCCCCCCACTCCCCACCCCGCCTTCCACCGCACTCACGCGCGCGATTTTAGCGAGCAATTTCATCAGGCTAACCGAGATTTACGGTTCTCGGATGACGCGGAAGGGCGGGCAGAACAATTCCGATCGCTACACACACACACAAGACTCGTGGACACAGCGAATTACAATCGGAGATCTAAAAGGGTGGCTACATCAACAAAAACGCCAGTGCGTAAAAAGAGCTATCCAATGCGTCAGACTTGTCTCACGTAGCATTCACAATACGAGCCAACCGTAACACAATATGAAATTCTCGACGTATTCAAACGTTTACTTTTTTTTCAGAAATAAACTGAAAACCTCTATTTGACTTGTAGATCGACGCAAAGCAATAAATTCAACGCACGGGGTTCCCGCGAGAAGAGGATGAAGCCAAATACGAAATAGTTTCTCCACAAAGGCAACCGCAGCTGATCGTGAAGTGCGTTTCTACAGTACGTAGAACACCGAAGGAGTAAGCTATCGTTCACAGAGGGCGTTACTGGAGGCATCAGGCTTCATAACGCTTTTCAGTTTACATTTTAAGAACAACGCCTATACTTACAAACGTATGTCTCATGTTTACTGATGTTTGAATATTCATCAAAATGCTACCCAGCTCCTTTAAAATAAGTGTATTAACAGTCTGAGAGTATTCGCTGTTCGCGAATTTTGATGACCACGACTCGCAATGTAGTTTACTGTGTTGCAATTTTTTGCCACGCAAAAAAATATTAGATTCACTAATTAAACTAAAAGTATATAGCACAAATGTGTAATAATTTTTTATTATTTATATTACATGAAAAACGAATAATCGCTAACATATCCATTGCCACATAAAAGATGAATATTCATGAGAGCTGGAAACCCTGACTACAATCCAGCGTACAATATTTCAGGATAAAAGTATGTAATGTACAAACTGTTTAGTATGAGATTCAACAAGAATATTTCATGAAAATCAGCAAGAGTTGCATCCTCATTAAGAAAAGCGTGTTTCCAGAGTATCTACTATGAAATGCCGAAAGATGTCTGTTATTCAGAATGTTACTGATGCATCATGCTTCAAAAGCGACGAAGTGCAATTCTCCTGTAAGTCAAATACAACAGCACTCCTGAAGCCTGACACATTGAGCATACAGATGAGATGGAACTACATGGATGACGAATAGCGTGTGGAGTGCTGTTACACAGCACACAGACTGGTGATGACCCCAGATAGTGTCTGGCAATCTTCATTAAAAACATCTAGCATAGGAGGCGAGTGGCAAGCAACTCGTCTGGAGAAAAACTCTAAATGAGTAATACAGTCATGATAATTATCATTACCCAACCAATTACAAAAAAACTATTTATCATGATAGGAAACATACAGAAACTACCAATATTTTCAAAGTACCTGAAATTAATTAAAGAAGTAACAGTCGAGAACAAATTTTGTTTGAAAACATTTTTTTCTTCAATTTAGTACTTGTACGAAGACTCTAAAAAACTTTTGAACTCTTTCAATTTTCGAAAATTCAGAGGATTTCATAGAATTCAATGAATTGATAGATGTGCCATTTCATATGCACATTTTGTTCTATCTAAGAAAGAAAGAATCAAAAAATATACAGCCATTTTTGAGAAAAAATGGATACTGTTGGCGAGGCTTCATGTCTAGTAAAACGCAAAATATCCGTTTCAAATTCAAGGTACGACAACATAAGTGAGATCGATCGGGGAATATAAATTTTAGTTGGAATCCTGTACACGATTTAGCCGATAGCGTTGTCCACTAACAGACACACAGACTGACGGACAGCTAATCGTGCCATGGACGAACAAAACAATTATTCTGAGTACAGACCGTGTTAGTGTAAGTAATTTACTATTTATACGGACAATAATTAACCAATTTTTCGGTATCACGCACCGACATATTTTTTTCTGTCGAATAATCGCCAGCTCATGTTGCGTCATTACGTTTTTTTCTATAGTAGGCATGTAGTAAGCGAGAAAGTAAAAATGATTGAAAATGTGAAATCTTTCGAACACGTTTAAGGGGCTGTGAACGTCACTAGGGCTACCGGGTTCTCTGTCCGCAGTTCATCACCGAGAGAGCCTCGAGTCGCCGACACTAATCTTATTAAGCGTATCCGCTCCAGAAACGCGCCAGTGCCGGCGGCGGCCCTGCCTTGGCGTCGCTTCGCGGGCGCGCGGGCTTCCACAATGAATCCGCATTAGCGCCGACACTCAAGCAAACACACGAGAGCGCCAGAGCGAAGACCCACCCAACTTCTTGGCGAGAGGTGAATTGCGTCGCCCGCGCGTCGCGCCGACTGCCACGCCCACACCGCGCCCGCTCACTGGTTCCAAACAGACCCAAGTGGGCGCGCCGGAGAGATCAAACCGTTGCCTGGAAATGCTCTATTTTTTTAAAAAATAAACAAGATAATAAATAATGAAATTTCATAATTAAAGTTCCTAAATAATTTACTCTTCTTCTTCTTCCTTTACAAGGATTGGAAGTCAAGTTTCGTTCTGAGACTCAGAATGTACCCGGCCACCTCGTTCTACGTCCATCTACATTTTTGAAGTCTCTCGGACTACAGAACTTGGAAGCCCATTTTGCTTCATCTTGTTTACCTGCTGGAACTATTTCGACTGATATTCTCAATGACAGGTATCACATTCTCAAAATTAAATACTGAGATATAAAGTAAAATTTTAATCTTGTCCTTATGTATTCGTTTGGAGCTCTGTCCTTAAAAGTCAGCCCTGGTAAAGCGCTTAAGAAATTCATTTAGAAACCCATTAATCTTCTTTCGTACTTTTTCTCAGTGTCAAACAGAGTGTGGGTTGAGATACCATATCGTAGTCTCATTAAGGTACTATTGAACATTTTAATTTTTAAACTTCTCTTCACAACCCCATTCCCCATTCAACGTATCTTTTCTTGCATTTTAAAGTTGATATCTGGATATTATGCAGTCACAGTAGGCGAAGCTTGTTACTTGTATAGTAATTTTGTTGTTGATAACCATTTTTATCCTTACCAAATTTTACCTTGGAATGCCATCGTAAATTACAGGAAACCCCTGTACTCTGAGAATATTGTAGAAATGGAGTCAGGAAATTTCGACTAATCAAGCGAAAACATTGGGTGTTGACATTATCCGACGGGAAAGAAAAAGAAATCTGTGCGATTGGTTGATACGCCAATAGAATTATGAACGTATTCTGGAAATGAAATGAAAATGTCCTTACTAAAATGCTTTAACATAAATATTTTGTATTAAAAAATTAACAAAAATGTTAGTTCTTCTAAATTATATCCATACGCGACACACGATTTTGGAACCATTTTGTGGTTTGATCATGAGATTTTAACAAATTCTGAAGTGGTGGATACAGGTACGATAAAAGGTTTGACTTCTTTTTATTAAAAAAAAATAATCAAATAGCAAAGGACTGGCGCTTTGGTGCAGTTTGGCACTATGATCTAGAAACATAACAAGAATTTAGCAATAAAAGTTGAAAACGGATGCTAGATAGAGAGATGGCTCCAACGAACCCCTGCGCACATGAGTACGATGACAATGAGCACGTGCGACGACCAGCAGAATTACTTCCCCAACTAATTGATTAAAATGCTTCCTTCGAACATACAATTTATACGCTATGGTGTGCGCTTTCAATGCCGTTTCGACCGTCTGTGCGCTCCCTCCGTTGACGCCCACGCCCCGTCGCGTAGCGTTGCTCGCATCGGTCGTCTCCTGCCCTTCTGGCGCCGCGAGTGTAACGAAGTCGCACATACGACTCGCATTCTCTGCGTCAGAGAGGAAGTTGCATGTTCTCAGGCGGCGGAGACGAACACAGTAAACAACGAAAATTAGATGCTCAGGCGACGAACACGTCAGCGCACGCCAACTAAACGGACAGCAATACTGACATACTAATAGTTTTCGACGTTTACAAACTCAGAGATCCAGCGAAGGTTTTCTATATTTTAGGGGGTCACCATTTTCCGCCCTTAGACCAACTAATAACTCTCTGTACAGGATTACCAAATTCCCTTTACGAATTATACTTAATGAAAAAATTAAAATTCACTCCCGAGAATTGGTCTCATTATCAACATACCGCGAGCGACGGACGTCCTAAGACCCAAAGGCCGCTCGACCAAAGCCACCACGCGGAAGGGGACGTCGGAGCTTCTCGTTGAGACCCGCACTCAACCATCCAGTGTAGCGAGTCGGGTCGACCACTTTCTCCGAAAGAGCAGCGCCGAGCGGCAACTCGATGTTTCGCGCGCGCCTCCCACCCCGCGACCGCGCGCGCCCCGCGCCCTTCCGAAGTACTACTCGAAATTCCAGCCCAGCGGCGCGGCGCGGCGCGGCGCGCGATCGCCCTTTGGCGGGCGGTTGCCTTCCGACGGCGCCCGCGCCCCGCGCCCCGCGTCCCGCGCCCCGCGCCGCGCCGGCCGACACGGCAGCACGCACCCCCCCCCCACACACACACACATTCCGAACGCACTGGAGGGCGTTCATTTACGCGCAGGACTATCCGCCAGAGCAGTTTCACCAGAGCCCATTACGTTTCGGGTCTCTGACGTTTCGGTGAAGGGAAAATTATTTCCTTTCACATACTTCATCGGTGAACACTTGCGAGAGAGAGCGTAGGCTTCCGCGGCCGGAGTCAGTATTTACTAGGCTGTCCGGGTGACGCCGCGTCCATGGCGAAGGTGCCGACATTTCGGTCGTCATTCTGCGACCCTCCTCATTGCGGCATTACGCCCTGAGGAAAGTTCCAGAATGGCGACCGAAACGTCGGCACCTTCGCCATGGACGCGGCGTCACCCTGACAGACTAGTAAATATGAGCACTTGCGAGTTCAAATTAAGCCGGAAACGCGTTCCAAATATTTAACTTGAATAACACGTTTTTTTTTATCAAGCAGTACACGAAATATTTTCGAAGGTCACAGTTCAAGCTCTCTTACTTTACTCGGTAGAGGCGGATTATTATTTTGTAAGAAATTGTGAGCTCAATAAAACCACCGGAGACCTTAAAATAAAAAAAAGTAGGAATTCCTCACGAATCAAACTTTTAGAATAATTAGTATGTAATTATTTCTCACGCCCCAACAAAAAAGAATAGACACGGAGTTGAAAATACATTAATAATTAAATTATTTCACACTTCGTTCAATAATCTTTCGCATGGACCATAAACTATACTGAATTATCACGTCATAAAAACATTCTTTATCACACTTTATCTACTTGCATTTCAGTAATATTATTATTATTACTACATAAAAACATAAAGAGAATGGGATGTCATAAAAATATTCTTTCTCATACTTTATCTACTAGCATTTCAGCGATATTTTTATTACATAAAAACATAAAGACAAGGGAATGTTATTACCAAATAATACTGCAGTCAGAAAAAAAATACATTTTGTGCGAACAAGCTACAAGAAAAAAAAAAGTTCCTCGCCGCGCCAACGCGGGCCCAGTGGCCGAAACGGCCCGGCCCGGGCTCGCTCGCGCACCCACGCGGCCACGCACGGAACATGATTTACAGGGGCAATTACGCAGACGGAACTTTTATGCCGTCTCTCTTAATGGCCCCTCCGCTGCGGCTTTTCGTTAACCCCGAATAACGGATCGCATTTATTAATTCCCTAAATTTACACTAGGAACATTTTAAGACCGCATTATAAAGCACCAAAAATTTATTGTAAAACATTGATGAGGGAAACCGGCACGGCCCCGTAAATATCAATACAGGGGTCGCGCAGTAAACCAGAGAATAATCGCAGAGGGCCCTGGATGACGTCACGCCGGCACCGATCAGAACGGCGGCCTCGCCGGCGGCGGTGGAGACGGCTGCGGCGGGGCACTAAAGTGGTTTACGACGCGGAGAGAGGAGGAGGATGGCGGGGGAAGGGAAGGGCAGCGAGGAGACGAAGAGGAGGCGAAGAGGGGGCGGGGAGCGTGCCTGTATTAATGGAGCACCGGGCGAAGAGCGACTGCGCAGGTAGTCGTAATTTTATAAACGCACTTCCAGCGATGCCGTCGCCAACTTACGCAGAGATTCCGAAGCGCGGGCGCGCCGGCACGTGGCGGATTGGCGGTGGGAGCGGCGGAGATGAGGGCGGCGATGGCGACGGTGGAGGCAGTGGCTGAGGATGCGATGACACTTCCGCGGGGGCGGCAGAGCGCCGGGGACGTCGGTAGCGGGGAGGCAGGCGAGAACGGATTGGATGGCGGGGACAGCGGCGATGGAAGGAAAGGCGAGGGAGGCGAGAAGGCGCGAGAGAGCAACGGTGACTTTGCATCAGGATGTCGTCCCCGCATCCGGGTTATTGAATAGAAGTTCGCGACGAAGGGCGAATAAGGTGTAAGCCTGACTTCCAAAGTTAAGAAATTATAACTCTTCACACGATTAAGAAACTTGCGTGGAGTTGGTCGAACTTCAACATACGACATCGTGATTAAATGCACGACACATTGTATTACAGAAACTTTCAAGATGCAACACGCATTATTTGATCTTGACTGGCACTCATGTTCCTTTCTCTTTTTTTATACTACAACAGGGAAGCTAAAAGTTTTCAGTTCAATTTTGTTGACTGCGATTTTGCTGATTGTGTCATGAAGAGAGGGAAGTTAATGATGTAGAAAACTCTAGTAACGGAAGTTTATCGTAATAAAAAATTGTATTATATTTCACATTTTCCTAAGTCACGATTGATTAGGGATTCCGGGCGCGTCAACTGATAACATCATTTGTTCTGTAAGTGTATTGTATGTTTTATCACGACAGGTGGCAGCGATCTCCCATCGGCTTGCGGGTTTTCCCACCGCCAGGAATCTCCCACCAGCGAGGCACCGTCCCAGCCAGTACAAGCTCAATGTAGTCTCCTGGCATTTGTGGTAATGTAGTGCATGTAATTGTGTATGTGTATGTGTGTGTGTGTGTGTGTGTGTGTGTGTGTGTAAGAAATATGTGATGATAAGGCAAGGAAAGGGAAGGAAAGATCGCGCGCGGTCCGGTCCGTTTGTTAGGATACTGCTCTGGAATTCGCCTAAGCCCGGCGAAACCACTTAAAACTACCGATCAGAGCAGTCGGCTGTTTGAATTCGTTTCAAGACAGCGACTGAATTCGACCTAGCTATGTAGCTAGTGTGGAAAATTCTGTCACCGTCAGGACTCAAACCCTAGGATCTTCAGGACAGAGGCACTGCAGTGACATCAATTGGTGTCGTAAGTCACCTAAGCAGGTCCCTAACAGTGCAATATACAAGGAATTGTGAAGTGAGTAATATTCCAAACGTATAGATGAACTTCCGATGAAGCAATATTCCGCATGACATGAATCAAAAACAAATATGACTCGCATATCTATGCGAGGGTCGTAATACAGCGCACAGAAAACAATTTGCTGTATTCACAGATGATGCAAAACAGTCCAACACAAATATTGAGTTGACCCATATGGAACAGTTTACCTAAAACAGTTTAAGGCAACATGTTCAGAACGTGGAACAGGAGAGCTCTACCGGAAGCAATAGCGGCAGCTGCGGTCGCGTCCGATGCATCGGTATTGCATCAGCGGCGGGCGGTGGCGAGCCGCGCACGCGCCAGCGGTCGTGGGTGGGGGAACGGAGGTGTGGGAGGCGGCGGAGGGAGGGGGGAAGAGAAGGAAGCGATACGAGAAGCGGCGACCGGTGAAGTCGGTCCCGCCCTAGCCGCCTTCTCCCTGGCCCGTGGCTCCAGGGCGATATTGCAGCAGGAGAGGCGACGCCACGTCGCATTATTACATAACACGAAACTCGCCGAAACAACAAAGTTGCCGCGACCGGGAAAGTAAGGCGAAGGCGGCGGGAGGAACGGCGAAAAGCGGCGTCGAGTGCAGGTGAACGATCCGACGGCGGCAGCGGGGCGCGGACGCGCGGGCGGGGGAGGGGCGCCGTCTTCCCCAATAATAAACTTGGAAATCCGGCAGAGTTACTCCCAATTTACGGACGTTTTATTGCGCCGTAAATCACGTATCGGACGGGGCCTCGCTAGCAACTGAGTGCCGTGGCAGGGCTGGAGGGTGGGAGGGGGCCGGCTGCAGGGCGTACCTACACACGCGTGTCCTGTAGTACCCTTCCCCCACACCACGTGCCCGCCCTCCGATTCGGTACGATCGCTCGGGTAAACCGTAAGGTTTCCAATAACGCCCGTGTTGGCAGGTACTTTGAACCCGTCCGCGCGCTGGGCTCGCAGACGCTCGCAGACGCACGCCGCCGCCGCCGCCGCCGCCGGGTGAAATTTACGACGACACGACCGAGAGGTTTCCGGCGAACGAAAGAAGGGGCGGAAAGAGTTGCGAATGAAACGTAATTTGGCAGCGACGGCTATCGTGGGGGCGCGTCCACGGAAAATTTTCGGACGCGAAATCGGGAGACGGGGCAGCGGGAACTAGAAGAAGACGAGAGCGAGGGAACGCGCTCATGAAGATATTGAGTTAGTGAGTGAGTGTGAGAGATGGAGAGAGAGGGAGAGGGAGAGAGAGGGAGAGGGAGAGAGAGGGAGAGAGAGGGAGAGAGAGGGGGGAGAGAGGGAGACAGAGGGAGAGAGGGAGAAAGAATCCGAGGAGAGTGAAAAGGGCTTAGCGTGGACCGCGTCCAAAAAGGAAAGTTCGGCAGGCGCCGTTGGCAATTCCTCACGGACGCGTCGCGAGGCGGTGGCGGCGGCGGCGGCAGAGGAGGAGGAGGAGGAGGAGGAGGAGGAGGCGTTATCACTGGCAATGCGGCTGGGGCTTCTTGGACACGTTCCATCCGCGCCGGGCCATGCACGTGGCGCCCCTCCGCTGTCTCACCCACATTCGATGCCGGGAAGCAGAAAAAAAGTTTCTGAATAGCCTCGAAACTTCTTCTGACAACGTCAATTAGATCAGAAAATAGTGCTTTGGCCAACATTTTTAGGAGAAGAGACAAAACTCTATAAGTCATGACACGAATTACTGCTCTGTAATCAGTTATCACTACATTTGACTGATAGGAAATGCCTGATGGCATACTTAGTGGACTCGTCGTAATGTTTCCAAACTTAAGTACACAAAGCCACGATATTTTAATATTTAATACATTACTCTGTATATTTGTGACATGTGGTCAGGCGGAAGAGCGGGCCTGATGGCCCGAGCCTCGCCATATTAATAAAGGCATATTATTATTATTATTATTATTATTATTATTATTATTATTATTATTATTATTATTATTATTATTATTATTATATATCTAGGCAGCATGTGATACTTGAAAAACGGAAAGTACAATTTGATATTTGTATTTAAATGTTTTTTACAATAGCGCACTTGTTATCTAGATTTTGCAATTTTATAAACAGGTAACTACCTTTTGCATAATGCATTTTGAAATAAATAATTGCAATACGAACCCTTCTTTAATTGGAACACGCAAAACATACCGTCTAGAGAAATACCGCTTAATTTTATTTTCAGTGATTCAGATACTCTCGCGTCCTTCGAATTTGCTGATATCAGCAAGGCGCCCATAAAACATCTTTCGAAAGAAAAACCCTAAAGAAATGCCAAAAGAAAGGATATACGACCGATTTCATCTGCAACACATACATGTACATTCTAGCAACGCCAAGAAGCCCAACACACGCTGGCTACAGGAATTAATTCGGAAAACCAAAACCCCTCCGCCGGCCGACCGGCCTGGATAACGAATGCCGCGATCGCCGATAATGCCTTGTAGGACAAATTCTATGTCGCCGCGCAACACGAAAGGTTCTCTTAAGTTCACTTCCCAGGAAGAAGCTTAGGGCGACCCCCACGGAATAAAATAACAACTAAAAACAACAAAAAAAAACAAAAAACAAGAGGCCGCCACCACGACGCTCGCGTGCCTGGCCCGGGAAAAAGCATCGGAGCACGCGAACGGCATCGCGGCACGAACGGGACGGGAATAAATTCGATTTGCTTCCTTGGAAAGCAGAAATATTTATTGATCGTGATAATAGGCGCGCTTCGACCGAGGCGCAAACACGGCGAAGGTTGGTGCAGGACGACAAAGTCAACGGAAGACACGCGGCTGCTTCAAAATGCGTTGACCCTCGATTCCTCATTACGTAAGCCTTATTGCGTATGTATCGTCACACACATCATTCAAGAGACGAATAAATACGGAGCACTGACACTTTAGAAAGGTTTAGATAGTCTCAAATGGAAAGGTTTTTCGTGTATTTCACTCACAATAAGCGTTCGTGATTAGAGATTGGAAAACATTTAAACAACCTTTCGTAACAAGCAGATGAAACACGTATGCTTTCAAAACTGAATGAGACATAGTTTTCTGATAAATAAAGTGGAAAACCAAAATACATTGATGCCACTAATATAAGAATTCATATTCTATCAAAAAAGACATTATATGAAGAGAAATTCTGCGAAAAAGAGAATAAGTAAATGAAAATCGAACGCAAAAACCTGAACCAGAAGCTGGTTCAGTAAAACCGTAATTACACTTCACGCAAGTAATAATGAAAACGTACATATTTAATTACACAGTAAACATCCTTTCCGGAACCGACAATGCGATTTCTTGAAACACTGTTAATTGTGTTATTGCAACTTATGTAGTAAAATACAAAAAAATTACATCGTACTGCACAGTTTGCATCAAAAACAAAATTAAAGAACTTCTCTTAACTCTATTCTCAGTTTTCTGAAATACTATTATGTTATTATTGTGTATCGCCCTGCCCGCTAACAAACTCGGATACTCCGCACTGAGTGTGGCTCGAGTGAAGACAATCCAAGCATAGAAATTTCGGCAAGAGACACCAAGGAGGATAGCGGAACAAGCAGCTTGAAAACCTCTTGTGTTATCTGGGACACGAGTCGCTTTCAAACGTATTAGGGAAACATTCTCCAACTAAAAACTACTTTGTCGACGGGAATTAAAGTTGCAAAGTACACAAACCGCTAAACCGAGGCAGCCGAATCAATTTGCTGGATAACTTGGAAAATCCACAGCATGGTGCTGACCGGCACGACACGGCACGGCAAGGCACGGACCGGACCGGGCCGAGCCGGGCCGAGCCGGGCCGCGCCACGCTGCGCAAAGCAACGCCAGTCGTGGCACATGTTCGTGATAAATGAATGACGCAAGACCGCCTGATGGGTATGCTTGTGGACGGGTTACACCGAGTTAACTCCTGTGAAAGGTTTAAAACTTTTCGAATCACTCACCGCTCACGTCTTCCACAGAAATACCCGACGGGCATTGCAGAAACACTTACCTAGAAGAAGAAAAAAACAAGGATTAGTCGTGCACATACTTGAATTATCTTATATAATGAACAGAATTCATAATACGTTTGTATGTTCGCGAATTATTTTTACAAACATACAGCGTTAAAACATTATCAACTGCTAGCGCAGTACACAAATGTGCGAGGCACTCGTATTCCGATACAGGATTGCTTGTTTATTCAATATCTAATTTAACTCGCGGGAAATATTTTAGTGGACGAATAATATTTTTATAAACAGTCTCTAAGTCATTGTGGCGCACATATTGAGTGTGAATATTAGAACAACAAATACATTAACTCTGAAAAACAACAATTAATTGAATGATTACCCAGCGAAATGAGAAGACAGAGCTGAGGAGATATACTCTGACGCATCTCCTGCTTCGTTGGTAACACTCATCCCGACAAATCACAGAAGATGTCCGAGACGAATTCAATACCGAATGGAGAAAAGCTTAAATATTAACGATCAGGACATTCATTTACATAATTAAACAAACACACGCTTGAAAGGTTCCTCCGCGCTCATTTATTAGCAGCTTGAGGCGCTGCTATCTAGGCGGGCAACGCATGGTTGCGCCAGCACCTGGAGAAGGGCTGCTCCCGTCCGCTCCGCCTGCAAAGATCGTCCCGCTCCACCCCGCCTCGCCCCGCTCCTCACGACCACATCCCCGCCGCTGCCAGAGCGCACGCAAGGAGATGCGCCGCACGGAACGCGAAATCTGATTAGCGCAAACTGAACAAATAACGCAGCTAGAGCTGCAGCGCAGCGAGTTCTCACTCCGACGAAAGAAAAGAAGATGGAAAGAAAGATGAATGCATTATTAATCACACCGCCATCCAACTTTCATGTCGCCCTCTTAAATATTCATTTCGTTCGCCGTTTGAACCGCAGATAGCAACAGAGCGCGGCCGTGGCCGAGGCCGCAGAGGTGGTCTGAGGGGCGGGGGAATCTACCCGCAGATAAAAAAAACAACAACAACTAGGTACACGTGCGCATTACATGCCCGCTGGGTATTACTCCCCGATGTGGGTCACACAGCGTTCGTTCGAATCCAACGCTCGATGCGAAAAGCAGGGCGAGATCAGGGATTTGCAGTTGCACGAAGCGACAACAGGGTCTCTTCGAAGGGGCTTTAATCCAACATTTACCTGGTATTTTTTAAACAATAATTATTTTATTCACCGTAGAATACACCCATTATTCTTTAGAAATTCTCGTGCTATCAACTTCACATTATCGCTCTTCTCCCATAAAATTATTGTTTTCATACAGTTTGCTATGAAATATTTGCAGAAAATAACAATACAGTTAGCTGTTATATTTTTTGTTTGTGCTTTAGTTGCTTCCAAGACAATTTAAAAGTGAAGCAAAAATCGACTTTCATTTTTATACTCTCTTCAGATTTCATATATGATATCAAGTTTCCTTAGTAATTTTATTTGCTTTACAAACCTTTTCTCCCTATGTTCCATTCCACAAAACAATTTCGTTTGGAGGATCGGTTTAAACACAGAGAAACATAAATATTTCAGTAAATGAACGCATGAATAGTTATCATTTACAAACTACTAGAAGCAATGTTGGGTAATATTTCATTTACAACTTCGTAAATAATGATCAATCTCTTTCTTGTACGCAATCCTCTCATAATTTTTTAAAAAATGATCAATGTCATTTTCATCTTTGCATGATAATTATTACTTTGTTACAAATTTGTGATTTGGGATGTTTACAAACAATAGGACGGTTAGAAAACAGTCCAGAATCCTTAATAATAATAATAATAATAATAATAATAATAATAATAATAATAATAATAATAATAATAATAATCCTTAATATCAATTGCTGACACTAACAACACAAATATATACTCCTTCCACAAAGGCCATGCTCCATGCTCCGTCACTTCTCGGACCAAACCTTCCAGAACAACACCGAACCCTGAACACCCACCAGCCACCCACCAGCAACCCCGTCCAGAAGCCAGCCGTTCTTAGGCCTATCCAGCGCCGGGGTTATTCTCTCGGCCGACCCCACGTGGCCAAGGCGTCTCCCCCATTCCCCAGGGCGTCTCGCTCGGGGCCCGCAACGGCGGAGATGCCTCGTTTGCATACAGCACGCCCACGCCGCCTCCGCCGCCACCGCCACCGCCCGATAGCCAGGGATTCCGCCTATTGAGTGCGCGGATTACTTGCCACGGACGCCGTCTAAAACTATTAGCGCTCCGTCGGGAGCAGACGCAACCCGCCGCACCGCCCAGCTCCTCCCCTGCCCGCAATCCGGCAGCGCTCACGCTACAGCACGGGAGCACTGAGGGCCGCAAGTACGAGGAATTTCATCAAATCAAAAGGATGAGTACTTGAAATGTTGCACGTTCTCTGGATTTTCACTTTTAAAACGTATAGTTGCGAGTTATGAAATAACATGAAGAGAGCTTAACTACCATTTTTGTTGGAGCATTCGCGCATTTCTCCTCAAATCAGCATTTCTAAGTCACCTTAAGCTTCAAGCTAGGTCTAATGTTTAACCTTTACACGCCCACGAACACCAATTAACTACCACACTTATTTCAACTGAAACATTGCTTAACTTCCACTTTATACAAGCATTCTTCTTTTGGCAATCTTTCGAGTTGGCCTGGTTTAAAATATGGCCTAATCAGACTATTGTTCCTTTTCCGTGATGCGAAACAACGTAGTCAGTTGCTCAATCGCCAGTGGTCCATCAATTAATTGATCTCTTACTGAGTAGCCTATTTCGAAGTTTCCTTCACAAAGCAATGCCAAAATATGATGTGTAGTCTCTGAAGAAATGTGGAAGTCAAAAGATAGGCTGTAATTTTCCAAGAATTTTTATATATCATCCTGCGTTTGTCTACGGTTTCATACAAGTAGACAAAATTTCATACCACTGGCCGTTCAAAATGTAAAGGCGCCAGGTTGTGCACAGCAGCGCTGGAGTGCCTGCGCCGTCCTCAGTGGCACCAGAGGCGTTTTTGAAGCAACTTCCCCTGTTCCCCCACAACCCTGGCACGTACTCAAAGCCTCCACCCCCACCCCCTCCCCGTTCACTCTATTTGTCTCCCTTTCGCTTCAATTTCCTATTCATGAAGTGAAAATTTGATTCTTCGAGTGTATGCGCATACGGAAATAAGCTTTCAAATTCCAGAACTATTGTAACACGAAAAGCGGATTATTTCATAGCAATATTTAATTTTACACTTAAAGCAAAATAAAAAAATCGAAAAAGAGCAAGAACTCTTCAAATGCATTGCTCGAGATGATGAGAATGTAAGTATTGTTATTTTCAAATTTCCTCTTCGTCGGACAACAAAGCGTTTGCGATAATCACAGAAGTACTCTTCAGATTTCGAAAATAAGAATATAATTGGATATAAAATGAGATATATGGTATTAGGTAACTTAAATTTAAAAAATTATGAAACGAGTTCAAACTAGCATCCCAATTAACATCTCATACAATTATTTATTCATATATGGCGGTGAATATCCCAAGTGGTAAATAAACGAGTAACTGAAAATGCATGGACTGCGTAATATCACATGTAGTTGCTCGTAATATTTACTGCAATTCACTACAATTTCCATTTCTTCCCCGCCATCCTACAACTGTCACGGAAATAATGTTATTCACACCGCTAAAATTTTGCAATATTAAATGCATCAGAGCGAATACAATGTAACAAAACACCACTCAGTTAGTTGCAGGACAAACGCAACACGCATCTGTTATTGCAACAAATTAACATTAAGTAGACGTCACCGTTTTATTCTACGCGGCAAAACATATGAAACTGAAGTAGCGATTATAATTCCATTAGGTTTCAATATGCATCGCGCGCGAACCTGACGCCCGGATGCAATTTTCGAATTAGGGGCTGCATCCCACATCATTTGGAGCGATAACACATCGAGACAAATATTCGCACGCATAATCATCATTAGCGCGACCGTACGCGTCAGCACGCCGTATTATCAAATAAGTTGTTATTGGAGCTGTCACGCGCGAACGTGGATTTATCGAACGCAGGAGCGACGGCGGGCGGCGGGCAGTGGTCGGCGGGCAGTGGTCGGCGGGCAGTGGTCGGCGGGCAGGTGGTTCGGCGGGCAGTGCGTCGGCGGGCAGTGGTCGGGGGCAGTGGTCGGCGGGCAGTGGTCGGCGCGGCAGTGGACGTGCGGGTGGGTGGGTGGCGGCGATGCGCGGGCGGCGGGCGTGGTCGGCGGGCAGTGGTCGGCGGGCAGTGGACGGCGGGTGGCGGGTGGTGGGTGGCGGCGGATGGGCGGCGCGGCGATAGGTGGCGGGCGATGGGTGGCAGGGCGACGGCGGCGGGTGGCGGCGCGTGGGCGGCGAGGCGGCGGCGGCGGGCGGCGCGGCGGCGGGCGGCGGGCGGCGGGCGGCGGGCGGCGGGCGGCGGGCGGTCGGCGGCCGCGGCGGCGGTCGGGGGCGGCATCTACCGTAGTCGCCGTTTGGAGGGCATTGCACGCACTGTGCGAAATTTATCCGAATCGAAAGAACAATGCCGCCTCTGTACTTCTTTTGTGAATACAAAGTTACAACCATACGCCAACAGAAAGGATTTTTATTATTCAGAAGACGATACAGAATCTCACAAGGATACGCGTACTTCAATACTTCTCACAAGTCACAAGTCTTTATGAAATTATTTTATTATTATTCAGAGTCGAGTATTGTATTGTTAGCAAATGTATAAAGTTGCATGTATGTACTAAACATTCGAAATGTATTTATTATTTGAATTATTAGATTACGATTATCAGTTTACAACGTGAGCTCACTAATTTTTGGTTTCTCAGAAGCTATATGTTCGTAGAAGAGTTTCTGTGCATTAAACAACTGCTGTACCAAGACACACGGATGCCACATCCGCTTTCTTTTAATATTTTAGTATTCAATAAGCAATATTTTCAAGTACTTTTATGAAATATTTTCAAAATTCGAGAATTCCATTATGTCAAATGGATTTTCTCTTAGAAAGAAAAAAATCATAGGTATATAACAAGTCTTCAACAAATCTGCCAGATCTGTCACACTAGATCAATGCCACAAAGTCATCCCAGATTCAGAAAACTCTGAGAATAAGTAGCATTAGATTTTGGTTGTGGAAGAACACATCGTTATGTTGACTTGGAACCCGAGGGGAAAAAAAAGGTTCTTTGACTTGTGAGGAGGGAAAACACCGCGCACGGCGCGACCTGGTGGCCTCTGAGGGAGAGCGGCAGCCTCTCGGGAGCTGGCGGGCCGCGCACTGGCTGCTGTTGTTGCAAGGCAGCGCTCCACGGGGTTGCAACAGCAAATTACGCTCTGGGAGCGCAGGCCACCAGCAGCAGCGGCGGTGGCGGTGGCGGCTGGGTGGGGGTGGCAGGGGGGAATGCAGCGGCGGCGGTGACGACGGCGGGTTGAGAGCGCAGTTGGACGGTCAGACAGACATAGAGTCTGGGCGGTGCTCAAGCTAGTGCAGACAATATGTAAACATGCGTTAATGGAACATGACGCACGCGGTTCTCCTCCACCTGCATGTTTAGTTCTTTCTCGTGTGTCAGTGGAGTTAGAGAAATATTTAATATTTTGTTCGTGATACGCCGTACATCATAAATGAGAGAAAATTATATACCGAAATATTTTTTTTTTCAAAACATCTTTAAGATGTCACTTGGCTTTAATAAAGTATTAACCGAATACAGCTATCCATATTTGTTAATCTAAACAAACAGGCACATTTTCAATAAAAATAACTTAACACAACCACCTATATGTGAATGAAAAGTTCACGCAATGAAATGACCATTCTCAATAAGTGATTTTATAAATGACTCTATTGCCTTTCTAATTAATGTTTGACCATCAAAAGGGCAAACAAATTTGAATTCCAGATATCTAAGCTGATTAGGAACATTAAGACTTTCTTTACTGCAGATAATTTTTTTCAAGATTGTATTTGACCTTTCTAAAGTCCACCATAGACTGAAGTTTTATGAACTCTGACTATTCGGCAAGTAATCAGGGTAACACGCAAGGTGCGACTGATCGCCGCTTGGGAACTGCGGGGTTCGAGCATAAGAAGGGGGGGGGGGGTGTCAGGCAAGGAATGGACAAGGAGCCAGTGAATAGAGGAGGTGCGGTGGGTTGTCGTAGGGCAGAGGCGGGGACGGCGTGAGGATGTCAGAGTGACGTCACAGATTCGAGGGGGGAACAATGGGAGGACCCTCCGGAGTTGGCGACAGTCAGGGGCGAGGGTGGTTAGGGGGTGATGTCGGGAGGGGCAGCGTGGGAGAGGCGCAGATATGTAGAACGGAGACAGTGCAGGGAATGGCAGGGAGGGTGTGATGTAAAGACAATTTTAGGATGAAGGAACGAAAGTCATTGAAGGTTAAGGAGTGAAGACGGGAGGGGCAATGTGGGAGAGAAACAGGAATGTAGAAGGGAGGCAGTGAAGGGAATGGCAGAGAGAGTGTGATGTAAAGAGAATTGCGCGATGAAAGAGAGAGTTATTAAGAAAAGAAGATTATTGGGGCTGTGAGACAGGGAGAGCAGCAGACCGAAACTCAGAGGGGCTGGGAGGGGCAGAGACACAGGTGAAAGAGAGAAGGAGCGGTTCGAGAGGAAGAGGCAGTGGAGGCAACGGGAGATGGGGAGACCGCGAGACAGTGCGGCAGGGCAGGCGACAAGGGATCATGAATGAACTGCGTGGTGTTGGAGAGCGGAGGACGGTATGTACGAGAATAGGACAGCTACGATGAGTGTATTAATTTTAGCGATTGATGCGCGTATCCGAGAATGCACAGTCGGTAGTCTGGCGGTGGAGAATCTTCAATAGACCACGATATTCGTCCAGAAACTATTAGCAATTAGCCAGAAGTTTCCAGAGAACATCGATCCGCGGCTGTGCGCTCGAAGGCTCGCGGACGTTGCGGGATAATTAAGGTAATGACTGTGGGAGAGGCTGGGACTGCTGGTTGCATTCGGTAGCTTGGAACTGATGTCAAGGTATGTGCGCAGTCAATCTCTCTTGTCGAAAATTAATTTATAACACTTGCACAAATTCAGATTATCACATATTGAGATGATTACTTTTGAACTGACTTGAGGATGTACGATGATATGTAGACCCCATGAAGTCTCCAAATCAAAATATTTTATTAGACCTTTCTTCCTTAACTATTTCTACTATTCTCCAAAATTGCAACATAATAGTGGTATGACCCTCAGAAAGTAAAGATGTGCTATTTACAATTCACCTCATTAAACGTTACGCTTGGGTTTAACAGTCAGGCGACATAAGTTTGGTTTTTAACAGTACAGGCGATTTTAGTGTCATAAGTTTGCTCTTTCTGTAGTATTGGAGGGCATATTCACCGCAAATCTAAACAACATTGTAAAACTAATTGTTATCTCGTTCGCTTGCAAGCTTTTTCAGCTGTTATTTAGTAGTATCTAAAACGCTCAACATTTTAGTTTCAACATTTCCCCGAAGATCGTAACCCAAAAGACTCAGGAACCGTTGAGATAAATTTGTATTATAAAAAGCCCGCATATGAAAATATGCCATGGATCACAATTTTTACAGACGTAATTTTTTTTCTTTGCTAGTCGTCGACAAACTGAAGGTATCACTTTAACGTACGAGTGCAGCGCTTCGCGCGAAAGCAACCCCGCCGACAGGAGTTCCGGAGGCGACGTAAGCCCCGCAGACAGCTCCGCGCACGACCGTCAACGCAGCACCACCAAGACCACGCCCCCCTCCACGCCCCACTTCTCGCCGCCCCGCCCTGCTCCGCCCCATTGTCCCGTCCCGCCAGGGCATTCCCTGTGAGCGCCGCGTAGTCGCGACGCCCGTATCTCCGCTCGGCGTCGGCTACATACCGCAGCGCGGCGGAAGCGGTGTCATAACGGAAAATCGGTTTGCTATAAACCACGGGCCGCGATTGCATTGTGCCCCGGGGCTGCAGCTTGGGAATGGAGACATTTCCCGGAAGGCGAAAGCCGTACTCAGAAAGAAGAATATAGTCGTTCATTCCGAAGAAAAGCACTCGCGCGCCCGCCGCCGCCAGTCCGCTCTCTCTATCTCTCTCCGAGCGCTGCTCTCTTTCGGTTCTTTCCTCTGCGCCTAGTGGCTCTCCCCGGGTCGCAACGTAGCGTCCCCCGCCCCGGCCGCCGAAAAAGAGCGGCTGCAGCGCGCGTCGTGACGTAGAAACCATTAACTTTTTCTCAGCCTGAGTCTGCAGAGCCGGGCGTCGCTCGCGCGGACGACCGCAGCTGTCGTCGCGAAGATGCTGCGGTGGCAACGACGCTCGCGAGGCGCTCGTCCTCGCAAATTACCTGGAGGGGGGGGGGGGGAGAGAAGGCGATTTACGAGGTTGGGTCGCATGAAGAAATAGGGTATGGCGACTCCGTTCGTTGGGCGGAAGAAGTCAGAATTTACCTGACGTTCAAAGTAAATACTACTGAACTTTGCCTGCTGATGCATGTATAAAACTTGATCATCGATGCGTACATTATAAAATGATGGTTCATTTTTTATTAAGCAAGGCACTATTGAAAAATAAACTTGAGTGTGTTGGGATCACGTAATATAATTACTCATATTTTATCCAAATTAATAATTATATTATTATATATAGTAGTTAAATATCGATGCTCTAAATTAAAACATCGATTTTTTTAAAATCTAGGTCAGTGTCCATTGAAGTTCACGAGGGGGGATTAAATTTAAAAGTGATGTCGTTCATTAATTTTTATAATTAAAATTTAACTGGCAAAACAAAGTAAAAAATCATCAGAAAAATTAACGAAACTTCAATTCAATTCTTCAAACTCCTGATTCGATAACTCAAAAATAATGTAAGCTTCTTTACAGAATTTTGTAGAATTTTTATATGACAGACATATTTCACTTCAAAAATATCGACCCCGTAGAAAAATCGATCACAAAACATTGATTTTAAATACAACGATGGTTTTCTAAAAATGAAAAAAAAATAAAATAAAAAAAAACATGTGTGATTTGTTAAACATGGACGCCGATGTCGCTTCCCCTGCGCACGGGGCGGCGCGAGCTGCCCTGCAGTGCGCACTGCGACCGCGCGCGGATGGCCTCTCTCCCGGCGGACGCGGCGCCACGCGCGCAATAGTTCGTCCCCCCGGGGCACACGACGGGGCGCACGCGCCGGGGACGGCCTCCAGCTGGCCCTCGGGGCAACGAGGTAGCTGCTTCTCGTTCGCATTTCATTCATCACTGGAAGCGGGGCCGACGATACCGTAGGTACATGAAGCAGATTTCTATTTGTAGATATAGTACGTGAAGCACCAAATGTACGTCTTCCCAATGACCACTGTGAATGTAGCACGCAAAGGTGCAACTGCGTACCGAAGGGCGAAAACTAAGCGTATATTTTCTAATAACGTCACGAGGACATTCTGTTCAAAAATCGTTAAGTATCAAATATTTTTCGTTATCTATGTACATGAAGCTATGCGGCTTTTTGTCTCATAAAAATGGGAGGTTACCCCTGGTTAATGTAATGTATTCGATAAACATGAATGTTTCTTTGAGTTAAAGAAACAATTATCAAGCCCATGAAGGTTACAATGTACTTTTCTTTTCGCAACATAAATTTGCACAAATATCCCCACAACTAAATACTAGAAACTATAAATACAGTTTAATATTTAATTAAAAATAACAATTACATATGAGAACACAAAAAAAATTTAAAAAAAACACTTTCAAAAATACATTAGGATTTTTATTTGACGTTTTATATTAAATTTATTTTTAAAATCCATTAAAAACGTGACTAGATACACATTCTACTCACATTATTATTTCTTTTGTCCTAGTGATGGTTTACAAGATCGGATACAATTGGCACTTGGTGTGTTACATCCACAACACTCGGAGTTGTCGGGTGTGGCAGGAAGGGTTTCCACCGTCCCTGAATATCCCTTTGAGGGTCGCGGTTCTATTGTGCTCTATGCAAGCCTCACTTCAGCTTGTGGATCGTCAACCCAGGAACCTCGTTCGCATTGTTCATAGACACCACGCGGAGCGATGTGGGGCGTAATCTGGATTCGTGACATCAGCCGGAATGCAAGGCCCTTCTTGCTTACAATACACATCGCACATCACAGGTTGGATTCTAATTTGTTATTTAAAATTAAGGATATGCATTAGATCACTGCACACATGTTCTTACGTGCGTATCTCAAAAAAATCATTTACATAAAAATTAGGTTTATTGAAAATATACAAACATCGAATATACAAACATCGAATTCGAATCATCGAATCGAACAAAATCGAATAGAACCAACAAAATGTAAATATTTCATATGTAATTAGCTTTGCTTGTATGATATGTACCTATCATGAACTACAAAGTTAAATAAAATAATACGGTTTATATCTTATAAGAGTAAACAATGGACTCTCTTGCATAAACTAAAATTACACTAAATAGAAGGTATTTCGCAAACGCTATGGTCTAGCGAAAATATTGCTCTACTCCTCTAAAAACAGATTTCCATAAATGAAATTGGCATTTACTTCACACTCAACGAAGGGCACGAAAGCTACAGAGGAAGAAAATATCGCGCGCAACCCGAAGCCTGTTTGTCAAGGTACTACTTCGGTATTCGCCTGGTGTTGATTGGTGAAATCACGCAAAACTACCGATCAGAGCAGTGGGCTGCTAGAATTCTCGAGGCAGCGGCCTAAATCGACCTAGGTATGAAGTCGGCCAAATTCGAACCCTACAACCTCGCGGCCACTCTTGGAGAGCTACGGCGAATGCTCTGATTTAAACTGGCCAGCAGTGGTGCGCCAGAACGGGAGCACTCTCAAAATTGCAACCTGCTCTCCGTCACAGCAAAGCTAAACCAGACCGCTCACGTCCGTCGTACGCCGGTCCAGCGTACGCTTCCCTCAGGCGCTGAAATGTGAAATTCGGCAAACGACTTACGAGCGGCCATCGCCCCGCCGGAGAGGCATTCGGCAACGGAAAATCTGTTTCCTGCCCAGGCCCATCGCGCAGCGCACCTGCCGCTTGGCGCGCTCGCATTCCGATTGTCGGGCAGCCGGCAGATCGCGCATTTGGGCGGCGGGCGCCCCAGAGAAGGCGACGGACGCGCGCGTTTCTCGCGGGGAGTCAACACGCGCGGCGGCGGCCCGGAGTGCCGCTGCAGCCTGAATGGCGCTCGACCGCGGGCGGGGACGACGCCGCCGCGCCCGCGACCCGCACCCCCCGCCCGCAGGGCCGTGACAAAGCCTTCATTTAATGCGGCGGTTACCTGGCCGCGAGACGCAACCGCGCGGTCGGTGTCGGCTGCCACACCGCCCGCCGTCGCCACCGGGCGCGCCCTCAGGGCGGCGCTGCACCGAACGGACGCAGACAGGCCGCCACCGGCGCCGGCCATTCATATGTGCGATGACCAGCGGATAAAAGCGCCCCGGTGGCGAATTGTCCGGCGAGGGGCCGGGCGCGCGGAGGGACGGGGGCGGAAGCGAGGGCCGGCCGGGGTGTCGTCTGCTGAGTAAGCCCCCATTGTGCGCTGGTGAATTCGCGCGCGGGCGATGCGGTGGTGGCGATGGTGCTGCTGGTGGTGGTGGTGGAGGTGGATTGCGAAGGGCCATACGTCGGCAGAAGCCAAGCGATGGCTGCCCTACACGATGACAGATGGTTGCGTGGAGGGAGCACATGTATTGCCGCGCTGGGTCTGCAGCGTAGACGGTAATAAAGGGCACGGCGAGTACAGCGATTGCATTGATACTAGGCCACAAACATGTAACAGGTCAGAAGTAATCAATACACGATAAAGACACATAGCAATACAAAATTCCCAGGGGTAGTAGTGATACGATAATATACAATTAAAGTGAGACAATGACAATGTCATCCCAGTGAAAAAAATAAAAAGAAATGAAATAAAAATGACATATCAGAGAGCAAGAAAAGGTGGTTCCATCAATAGTATGAAGGAAGTGAGAATAAGACTAACAACAGCAAAGATCCGAAAAAATTATCTAACGATGCTACTACGAATGTTTGTATTCATACTTTCAAATTACATTTTCGTTTGTATGAAACTGAAAAGAAAAATGGAAATAGACCTACACAGAACATGCATACTGCGAATGCACGTGAACAAAACAAACTGTCTATCATATTATAACTTCGCTGTAATTTGCAAACGATGACTTACAACATACTACACTATTATGTCATGACACAATAACAGATTAAAAGTGAGGTATCACACTACTAAAACTTAATAAATGTATAAGCGCATAAGTGAATCAACATCTCTTGCCTTGCAAACTAATGAAACAATAAAATATAACCGTCTATATCATGTCACCGTTCAGCTGCATACCATGAATATTATGTAGATTGAACTCGAGTGTAATAGTAAATATTCGTATATCCCTACTAAGAGTAAGATTTTAAAGTCATGAAGCCTTTTACTTGAAAAAACGCAATCCGAATTACATTAAATTCCAGCTTTTTATGGAAACATTTCACATTCTAAAAGCGTTTGGGAGAATCTTTGTAATCCTGAAAGTGCTTCCTTACTACAGCAAACTCGCCGATTCCATAAAACATTCTCTCGCATTAATTTTAAATTTTAATAAAGGAAGTCAGAGATGAAATACTCTCTAATAATCTTGCACGTGTGTTCACGTCAGAAAAAAAGTATTTCTAGTTCGCGGTATGAATGTTTATCTCCACAAAAACTCTCGTGAGTACGCGAAGGCTATAAAGAAGTACCGAATTCTTTTTTCACTTATTAAAATAACAATTGATGGGATCTAAGAAAACAAATGATACTACTAAATAGTACATTTCTTTTCCCGAAAACATGAAGGTAACTCACAAACTACGTAGTTAGTAGTAGTAATAAAAACGTATCAGTCAGCATCTCTATCTACCTGGTTCTGTCCCTCGGCCTGCTGCTCCTTTTCACAAAGGGCGCAGTGTTAAGAGACAGGCGGTGCCTCCGCCAGGCGGGACGAGACGAGCCCCGCCCACGCCCTGACGCCCACCTCAGCCCGAGGTCGCCGCCTCGCCGTTTAATAACGAGCGTTCATATCCCGCGCGTCTCCCACGAGACGACGACGACGACGACGACGACGACGCGTTCGCTTCATATCGCGTCGTCGCGACGCCCGGCGCCGGGGAGCGCGGGCGGCGCGTCTTGGCCGCAGCGACGCGGAAACGGCAAGCGGCGGGCGGCGGCGGCGGCGGCGACGCCGAGCGCTTTGTGAGCGTCGCGAGGGCGAGCGACGCATCAAATGGCAATAAAACACCGCGCAGACGTCGGCGCGACGCGGCGTCGCGCCGCTAGGTAGCACGACGCCCGTCCTTGTCGCCGCGCGTCGCTCCGCGAGCGAGGGACGGAGGGCTGTAGGAGCCGCCCGTTTCGAGGCGCATTGCGGCTACGCCCGACGATACGTGCGCCCACAAATCCTAGCACCCGGGAGCGCTTTTGGAGAATATTTTGCACCTCCGGGGCAACACAGCTCGGTTTACTATCCAACGAAAATGGGACTCGAAGCTTCTTCGTACATACCGAGTAACTGAGAGACATGATGGTATTTCACGCAAAACGACGAGTGGAATAAAGATGCACTATAAACAATACATATTTCATGGCAACGGGGTACAAATATAGTAAGGTAGAGAACACCAGTGTTTAACAGTACAAACGAGCAAGAAATTATTGCAAGGAAACTGATAAGCTACGTCATGTATACTGTACTTCTCCGAATAATATCCCAGTAATAAACACCGCATTAAGAGATTTTCACAACTGCGCCACAAGAGTAGCAGTCCTGAGGATAAAATATCCAAGTAAATTAATAGCAAATAAACTCGATATACGATTTTCGCACTTTCTTCCACAAACTATTACAATATTGTCCATCAACCACACAAAAGTTATTAATCAGTTGCTACGAAAATTGTAGATACTTCCATTATCAAAATGTATTTTTCTTAACGTTGCATTGCTTTGGCATCCTCAAATAACCAGTAATTTCCAAATAAGATTGTGTTACAACAAATCATAAGAGGAAAGATGTAACGAAAATGGTTGGTTGTTAGTGATTTCAACTACTGAGGCCTTATTCCCGTAAGTGGAGCGCATGTTGTGATCTCCCACCAGCGGGACAGCGCCTCCAGCCGGGACAAGCTCTAAGCTCCCGACCGGTCCCCCGGCATGTATGGTGGAAGAAAGATGAGTGCCATCTCTGCAGTAGTTTTGCAAGGACCTCACAACAGAGTGGCGTTCCTTAAGTATTTGCATTCGCCTCGGCCGCCGCCGTCTCCGCCCGTCCCCAATGCAGCGCCCTAATTCGGCGCCGATATCGACCGGCCGTCACAAGCAAATAACCGGGCGGCGATGTATGTCCGGCATTTAATTTTGAAACTCCCCGCTCGCACGATTCGCATTCCGGCCTCGGGACGGACCACCGCCGCCGCCGCCGCCGCCGCCGCCGCCGCCGCCGCCGCCGCCGCCGCCGCGATATTGGAATTTGCACGGCGGATCGCGCCGATGGAAGAGTTACACGCGGGCTGGGGGTTGGGGGTTCGCTTCCCGGGCGCGCGGACGCGCGTTACGCCACCTGCGGCCCCGCCGCGCCGCCCCGCGTCGCGCACGCACAGCGGGCGCTTATTGAAGCGCCTCGCCCCCGCGCCGCATTCATCTCCGCGATCGCCCGCGCACCGCGCTCTTTACGGCCGGCCGTTTTAGCCCAGTTGGCAGCAATAATGAAGCGTGCGGCGCACCAAATAAAAGCCCATATGATTAAGGACAGTGTGCGCCGTTTCGTTTTACGTTATGCAATTGAATAATGCTCATCACTAAGCACACCATCTTATCAGTATTTTAGGTCGTAAGGACGATCTTTGGGTATTACTAACTGACGTGAATGCCTACAGTATCAGGCGTTAAAAAACACTTTAGTGTTCCTAAAAATAGAGAAAGTGAAAATTCAGGTCATACGTTATATTATATATTTATGTTTTTTGTACGTGATGGAAGTTCAATAATCCCAATCACTAATTTTCAGCTACTCTAATTTACTCAGTCTTTTTACTTCCTAGAGTTATTTATACCAATAAATTGATATTACAATAAGTACAGCTATAAATTATTACTGATAAAATAACACTATTGGGTTCGATATTTAAGTTATTAGCAATACAATTTAATCTTGTAGTATCTGCAATTATTTGAATATATTATTATTTGAAATATATAATATATATATAATATTATTATATATATATATATATATATATATATATATATATTATATATATATATAATATTATTTGAAATTATTTGAAATATATTATTTGAATATTGTTAAACACGAACAACAATTACTATTTTACAATTTAATATCGCCTAAAAATTCTCTTATATTCGAATTTACAAAGTACATTTTCAAATGTTCGTTATATACTACTTTTTTGCCTTTTGAACGTTATACATTATTTGCATACACACAATGCTGTGTAAGTCTCCTCAATCTGAATCACTCTAGCGACGAACGCGACTTGCGCGTTGAACACAACGCACAAACCGGTCCCGGACACGAGCACACATGCGAGATGAAAAACGCCGGCGTCGTATCGCCGCAACATCAAAGCGAGCATGTCCATCATAATCCACGCACTGATTTTTTGCGACCACAATACTCGGCCGCGCCCCTTCGCGAGGCCCCCCGCGAGCGCGTGCGTGCTGCGGAAAATGCAAATGGGCGAGATGCGAAGGGGCCCCCTTCCACTGCCCGCCTTCGCCCACGCCCACGCCAACATCACCCAACCACAACCTTCACAACTACCACCACCACAACCACAACCTTCACAACTACCACCACCGCCGCAACCACCACAACCACAACCTCCACCACAACCTTGACAACTACCACCACCGCAAACACAACCTTCACAACTACCACCACCGCAAACACAACCTTCACAACTACCACCACAACCGCAACCACAACCACCGCCAATTCCTCCTCTACTATCGATTAATCCAATTACGCTTCCTCTTTCTCAGCGCCTCCACTTTCTCCTCTCCCGCCGCTTCCAACATCTCTTCCTCATCCAACATCTTCTCCTCCTCCTCCTCCTTCTCTCCTCCCCCAGGTTTTCTTCCTCCACCTCCTCTTCCTCCGCCGCAGCTTCCTCCGCCGACTTACTCGTCTTACAGAGGAAATGCATCTCCGCTGCGCTCTCGCAATGGAGAACAGGCGACGCAGTCGAAGCGTGGGCGGAGGCCTACGACACAGGAAAAGGTCGCGAGTGGGACGCGAATGGCGGCGGACCGGCACTGGAACTGATCCCTTGCCCTCTACCGCGTCTCGCTCACAAGGCACGCGACATCCCAGTACGCACCAGCACGAAGTGAAAGAAAGATTACAAGTGGGTGTACGCGAGCGAAGAGCGAGTGAGGATACACAGGGCAAGGGACGCGCGTCTACTAAATAACGGATAGTACGTAGTTCATTAACTTCCAACATTAATGTACCATCAAGTTCTACAAGGTTATGACTTGAGATAGGAGAACCCTATAATACTCTGAAAGGTTCTACGATTATCACCATGGTCTCACTCATTCTGTATGTGTCCTTCTAGACAGAACGTACATACCATTCCTCTTGCAACTTTTTATAACTACTAGTTAACGTCCTTGATGAAACGAAAAAAATCTAAAATTCTGGGAACATTTCATGACAATTATTGTACTAATGGCCATTTATCGAAACACAGTTTCTAATCGAGACTCCTTGATATTACTACTGAGATCAAGATGGTGTTGAATGAATGAAAAAATGATCGAAGTCGTAACGTCCTTTGTATATTTGTTTTAAATAATACGCTATTTCAGAACTTAAGATGGGAAAGAATTCTGAAAATGTGTATTTACTCTCCTGGTATCTATGATTTTTTATCTATGCAACTTGAGTACATAGTGTCGTAATTTCACTTTACTTTCTATTTGTTTCAAGGTTGATAATTTTGTATTTGCATTTCCCAAGTTTTTAACTGTTTTATATCCACTGAGTAAGCCGAAAATATATTTACCGAACATGTATGATTCTTTCATATTTTTAATAAAATTAATAAAACATAGGTTATTGTGGTTAAAATCAGTTTATCACAACTTATCACAACACTCTTCCCTTAGATTTCAACTGTCAGAATGTTCAATTGCCGAGTACAATGTTAGACTCACAAGTTCCTTCTAACGTAAACATTGCCTTTGAAATAGTACCTTTTATGACATTACGTCCCTCTGCCTCTCTGCCATGTGTCTGCATTATTCTTCCATTTTCTTCTCTTGACTTACAATAATACCATAGCTCGCCGTAATAAACCCCTCACTACACGACTAACTCGTATATTTGCTGTCGCGTGGGCCTAGCATATGGCACTCCTCTTCCCCTCCATATGTCAAATCCACATATCACTTGCATTTGTCAGCCACCCTAGTTTCTTCATTCGCCTTCGAAACTGTCACATGGCACACAGCGATGCCACTTTGCACATTCTCCGCTCCAACGCCCGTTGTCAATAACCTCTAATAGCATCCTTTTTTTCTTTCTTACACACTCTCTTTACACAGTCAAACATATCCCGTATCAAGTGTCACTTCTTTTTCCTACATTTGAAAAAAAAAATTCTTAAACTGCATGAATATGACACCATATTCGAATAATTATTTTTAGCTTCAACACGTGTAGAAATAAATTGTTTCCAGACAATTAAAAACAATATTATAAAACAAACAAAATATTTATTGAAAAAATCACTCACAACTCACATCACAGACAACCATTATTGGCGCCTGGTTTGCCTGTTCAGAAAGATATTCGGCCATGACCACCTCCCATTGCAGAATCACCCCGACGAACGGCATCCCGCAATACCACTTGCCTGTGCCTACCTCTCCCACCGGTACCTTTGCTCCACCCCCCCCTTTCAACGGCGTATTCAGCCACTCCCGCGGGCTCAGCGTGGGCGGCTCACCTCCCCGCTGTTTGCGCAAGGGACTAGGGCGCGCGCGCAGCCAAATGTGCAGTTTTCGATCGCAACAGCAGCGGCGGCGGCGGCGGCGGGTGGTCCTTCAGCTCGGCAGCAAACATTACTTCGTATTAAACGCGAGCAACACACTCGCCAGCGAGTATCGCCTAATATGATCTACAAACAGCCCGGGGGCGTCCCAGACAAAGCGCCGCGAACAAAGACGCGCCGCGCAGCATGACCAACAAGAGCGCCGCCGCGCCGTAAAGCTGCTCCTGCGATCTTCCGCATCGGCCGCGCCGCGCCGAAAGCTACGAAACTCTGTGCGAGACCGCAAATGAAACAACGCAAGTCGCAATTTGAAATTGTAATAAGAGACAATAAAATGTTGCAGTGTATCCGTTCTAAGCATTTAAATACATATTTCATGGAATATTGCCTTCTCCCCGGAGATGGCTCGTTTTGCTGGGATAAAGTCACATGCAAAGATATATTATCAAAATCCGATTTCGCGGCGTCGTTACGCCCTTTATACACGACCATCTGGAAGAACGTAAACTATAAAAAGAAAACAGCGGGGCAGAGCATGTCGCGAACTTCACAAAAGCATGCAAAGGTACAATCCAACGTATACTGCAGTGCGGCAAGGAGTGCAGCTCGGAGTCTGTTTTGAACGTGAATGGTATATTTAACTTAATAGAACTTGCGCGTATACACAGTGTGACGTGAGTAGCGTGCTCTTCAAAGCAGAGTAAGTGCTTCCCTCATTTTGCTCTTTACCATGATTCCTAACTCTACGAACTCTTCTGTTTCCAATGGTTTTCTTTTTGACTTTTTCCCCCGCGTGCTACTATTCATTTCAACATTCATGTGGCCACATCTGTGATACAGTAAAGCAAGGATAATGAATGAAGCTATGTCGGCATAAGTGCGCACGTGCGCATGTAAATAAATGAATGAATACACTGACATACGAATACCAAAGTAATAATGAAATGTTGCTTTTCTGTAAAAAAAAACTGTAAAAAACATAAATAGGAACTTAATCTGTATAAAAGGAATTTGTAAGAATGTTGTTAGTAGGTAATTTTTCACTAAAAGCATTATTGAACGAATTGAATATAAGTAAAAGCAGTATTAATTTTCATTGCATTTATTTTTATTTGTTTACTACCTTTCAAGCACTGTCGATGTAAAAGAATTTTTGTTTTTAAATTTTTTAAAAAAGTATTTAAATATTATCTTCGAAGAAACAAAGTGGCTATTGTCGTTAACTGCAATTAAAGAAATAGTTCATAGTGCGTCTTTAAGATGCATCTAGTCTACCAAGCGGGCGGGGCGTGGTGAGGTGAGATGAAGTGAGGTGGGGTGCGGGAAAGCAGCAGCAGCAGCAGCAGCAGCAGCAGCAGCAGGGAACGGGGAGTTTCAGTGGCACACACGACAGGGGCGGAGGCGGCGGCGCGACGCCGGCACCGGGGCGGAGGCGCAAGCGACGGCTTGGGCGTGGGGGAGGGGGATTGGAGCGTCAACGACGGTTTGCGTTGCGTGTGGCGTGGGCCCTCCCGCCTCGGTGCCC
>BOPP01000023.1:11222821-11246329 GCA_017312745.1 Gryllus bimaculatus | reverse complement strand
TCTGCGCCCAGATATTGATCAAACGGACGGCGGCGCGGGGGGCGAGCGGCGGGGCGCAGTGGGCGGTGGGCGTGGGCGATGAGGCGCAGGCCTAAGGCCACAAGAGCACGTAGGCGGAATTGTGCATGTAGGAGTGTTGCTGTTATTGGAAGGATACACAGACGCACGCAAGATGGAAAAGTCACGGCTCATGTGGCGTAAAGAAAAAATGTGGCAGCAGTGAAGAAAATGCAGACACACTACGTACGTTTTGGGCGCGAAGTGAATATCCTAATGGCATGGTCCAACTGTTCATATTTATGAATATTGTAAATTTCTTGCTAATACTCAATAATATGAGTATAGCTATTAATAAACTTTTCCACAAAATTTATTCACGGCAAAAGGACAATAATTTCATATTTCACTGTTCAAGGTAAATTACTCAAACACAAAATGATCACTAAAATTAACTTTAAACTACATTTCAGAATACATGGTTGCGATAATTAGATACGATGGAAATACCTTCATATTTCACAACATAAATGATGAAGGAATCCTCATTTCAATAAAAATGGACTTGCGTCTATGCACATTCCAGAAACTAGATCAATTATTATTTTTGTGATCATTAGAAACAGCCATGATACAATTATTATTATTATTATTATTATTATTATTATTATTATTATTATTATTATTATATTTTAAGAAGAAGAAGAAGAAGAAGAAGAAGAAGAAGAAGAGGCGACGCAGTTGTTTGAAAGAAAATGTAGGGGATAAATGTAGGAAGCCTGGGGCTAAAGGAGAAACTAAAAAACACGGAGCAGGTTCAGGCTAAATTCTCAATCAGTGTTTACTTGGGGAGGCACATTCAAGTTGCGAAAATAGTGACAAGGGCCTTCGAAATAAGAGCACAATTTATTTGATGAATCAACTCCGTCGTACTAGGACACTTGTGCACCAATCCTAGAACGAAGTTCTTCCCTCAGAGCATATGCGACGTTGGCACCTGTGTCTAGGATGCGGTGTCTCTCTGACAGCCAAGTAGCTGAAATTTCACCCTGTTGAACTGACCACTCCAACGTAATCGTATTGTCGATGACAAAAGACCGACATTTTTACGTGTATTTATGTTTTACTTTAAAATGTTAAAGTGAAAACATAGCTGATGATATGAAAACTTCACCACATTTCCGAAAAGTCGCTTTCCTTACAGATTCTGAAATGATTATCTCGTCAATAAATACGAATATAATCACAAGTATGCAGGTACAAAAGGAGACGAAAGAAAAGGCAAACTATTTCAATTCCAACATCATTTTTAATTTACGAAATATTGTTCAACATTCAAATGCTTTACGAAGGCCCTAACATTAACAGTACAAAAAAGAGCACTTTGGTCATTTTAAACAAAAATCACTGCAAATACGAAAAACACTGCCATAGAGAGCAATCGCGCTGGGGTGTTGGTAAGTAGGCGTTTGTGACGGAGCTACAGCTCAAGGAAGCATCTGCGTGGCAGCCTAAAGTCACTCCTTAACACCTCGTTTGAGAGCAAAGCCATGTCGCCACACTGCTGAGGGCCAAGACGTTGCCTTGCTGCTCCGCAACACCCTGCCCAGCCCCCACCCTTGCCTCTTGGACCGCCTTGCCCTCTCCACCCTCTCTCCTCCCCTCCCCGCCACGCTACGCCACGCCGTCCTCGGGGCGCAAGCAGGCCGCCTCGTTAACTATTAAGACTCGAAATTTCTACTCTCTAAGTATCGCAACTTCCAAACTTCTCCAAAGTTATGGTGCGTATATTATGCGGCCATTAAAAGAGTTACGCTGTTTCCTTTTAAACACACGCACCACAATTTATAAGCTTTAAAAACGCCACGGGGTAATTTCTGGGTATTAAAAATATAGCGTCGCCGGAAGATATACAAGCAATAGAGCGCGCCATTCCTTTATCCCGGGATTAAAGGACTCGCCCGGGCCGCCCGATCAATCGCTTCGGTGCGGCCTGCGCCTCGTGAGGCTAATTCGCCAAAGTCAGCGTCAGCGATCGGAGGCGCCCGCAAGAGCGGAGGAGCGTTCGGGGCACGACGCTTTTTGCGAAGCAGAACATAAAGCGCCTTCATCTGGGGCGAACGCGATGTAATTGCGTTTCATGGGAACTTTTTTTTTTAATTCAGAAGCATTTTTTAAATTCAGAAGAATGATCAGTGAAATGAGAGTTCCAATGCATTGAAATTGATGTTAAATGCGTGACACAGCGCCTTTGAACATAGAAACATATACTTTTTTGCGGCAAATTATTTTATTTCAGAAAGCATCTGCCGTTGGGCTGCGAAACGTATTTCACAGTAATTCGCTTTATATCGAAAATCCGAACATCCCAGCAAAATTCTTAGTACATTAGTGCACTCGTACGTCCAAAGAGACTTTGGCGAGCAGCGAGCGTTGAAAAGAGAATATAACTTGAAAATGATAAGCTTACGAAGATGATGAATACACGTACAGGGGAGTTCTGAACTAAAAAGGGTATTTCTGTGCAAATAATAAGAGAATTTTAGAGTAAATCGAGCCTTATACTGCGATGTAATACGATTCCAATACAATTCGTAGAAAGTAATTAACACGTGCGAATTACATGCGATATGAAATTTAGTTGAGCTCAGCATTAATAGATTAAATGATCTGGAATTCTAGATAAAAAACAGAATCTTTTTTCTCCATATACATTAAAATTCGATCCACACGAGAGGGAAAGTGTCACATTCTCAAACGAAGGAAAACCTTGTTGCAACAACAAAAAAGTCGTGAGCTGTAAAATATTAAATAACGACACAACCGTTCCATAAAATACGTTAAAATGAATGACAAGCAAATGTTTACAAAAACCGCTAGCGGAACCGAAAAACTAAGACGAAATAAACAATGGGGTGGAACTCAAACATGGCATAATGCCGCTCAGCTGCAAGCACGCTGCAAAACGGCACGGGAGAGAGGCAGGTTCGAGGCCTGGTCGCCGGAGGACCGCGCCGGTGGGCGGCCGCGCGATGCGGCTCACGTCGCCCGTGTTTGCCGATCGCCGGCCAGCGCGGACGCAGCGCGCATGCCGGGTGCCGGCCGCAACGCCCACGCGGGCCGGCGCAGCCCGACCCCCGCCCACACATTCCACGTACATCATTCGACATCAAAAAGGAAATTAGTTACAGCTCACTGAACATAAAGACCTTACAAAATTGCAAGAGATTTAATACATACAAAAATTTCACGAACGAATGATATATGAGAGTAGAAATGTAGGGGTGTGCGTGTGTTAAATGCAATAACAGTCATAATTAACGAAACTTTCCAGTTTTGTTCTGTTCATCAGCTCATAGCACTCATCAACACAAACACATGCCCACCACTTGTGTTCAATTTGCCCCCAATCTACGAAGGGGTGAGAGATGACGAGAAGTGTAGGCTGTAATAAGTTAACATGGGACTGTACACAATACTTTTGAAACACAAATTGTGGGTAAATTAATACATTGCAATGATAAGATGTGGCAGTAAATTCATTTGCGAATACAAATAGAAGTTCGAACGGGAAAAATAGAAAATCATTGAATGAAATTATGAATATGAAGTGACAAAACCTTTCATTCTGCTGCGCTGATTCCCTACTTTCCCCAACCAATGTGAGACACAGATGGCAAGACCGGAAAAATAATATGCGTCGTCACGATGGAGAAGTAAAATCTTTTGAGAGTTCAAAGAAGTGGTGGAAGGAATACAAACGCACAGCGATAATTAGTTTGGGCGGAACACGCTAAGATTTAGATGTAACCCAATGTTAATTAACAGAGGTTCATTTCCCTAAGCCAGTCGATTAACAAACTTAATCACATACATTTAAAACAGAATACGTTTTTTCCAGAAGTTGTGTAGGAGAGATATGACAGATGAAGTTCAAACACAGAACGCTGATTAAGTATGGATTCATTTGCTAGGCAGCTTACCCAAGACGCTACTTACAAAAGCAGTAAAATCGATGTAATGTAATGATGGGTCGGCCTAACGTCGCATACTATCAACGTATAACGTCCACACACTATATTATATGTAGTTTATCTCCTTGGACAAAAATGGAAATTATGAATAGCTTTTTCAGAACAGCAAGAAAAAAAATGACATGCTCGCAGCAGTAAACGAAGTAGTTTAAAACGACCAGAGGCGGTGCCACTGCGCAAGCGACCGCGTGGTGCAACCGCCATCGCCTGCGGGGTCCGCCTCGCCCCCTCGGCAGAGGGGCGCGGCGGCGACGCGACGGCCACGCGACGAAATGTCGTCAGACGCGCCCCGTCCTCCCTCCGTCCCCCCGCAGGCGCGTAAACCGCGGGCATCGCGCCCTCCCAACGAGCGTGCGCCGCCGTTAAAGCGCGCGCACGCCCTCGGCCACGCTCGTCCTGCCCTGCACGCTCGCCCCGCGCGGTCGCCGCCGTAAACACGCGCGAGTGGACTCCCGTGAAGGCGCCCGCGAGCTCTCCCGGCTGGCTAGTTGCTCGCCCACGACGCGACGGGCGCTGGAGCTGGCTGGCCTCGCTCCCGGTCTTCCACAACCAAGTCATCCTCGCGGAAACGTCACTCACGCAGTTTTAATTAAAAAAAGGTGGAGGAGTACGCAAGATTAAAAATATACATCGCTCGATTTCTTACTAAAACGAAGCACAACTTCAATATTTCACCCGGTAATTAGATAGGTTTCGTTTCAATATTCTGGAGAGATTATACACAGATAAGATATATAAGCGGAATGCAGTCACTTACAATGCAGTTACTTGAATCGTTAATTTCTTCATTCTTCACGAATGTACCTTCTCGCAGGAATCAGGTCTCGAATTAGAAATATATCGTCTGCTGTACAGTGAACGAATGGTGGAGAATTGAATATATCTTTAAGTATTGTTTCAGATTAAGTTTTTAAATAAATTATCACTAGTATTGACTAAATAACGATGAGAAGTATTTCAATAAAAATGCTGTTAAAATTATTAGATGCATGTGCGCGCTTCACATTTACAGGTGTTAATAAAGTACTGCGAAAAACAAAACGAAATCTTCACTCTAAAAATGCAGTACATGTACCAATTCGGTATAGCAAAAAGTAAACTACATGTACGCTTTTCTAAACGTTTCACCTACGTCTACAGTAGACAGCCTTAGATATTACATATGTTTTCAATCTTCCTAGTAGGCACAATTTGTCGGTAGATTTTTTTAAGCGTAACATTTCTCAATCGAATTTCATAAAGTTTAGTTAACCCCAATAAAAAAACAAGTTAACAATAGTAGTTTATGCAATTATTTTATAATGTTAAGCTTCATTGCATAAGAACGTGATTTGAAAACGAGCGACATTAGAAACGAGCATTCACATTTGTGCGAACGAAATAACATAACATTATTAACGAGTTGCATACGCTCGTTTTGCATATCAGTATTATAAATTTATAATCCAATCGAACTTCATTTTGGTAAAGAACTATATTGCGACGTCACGGAAATTTGACATCTGTGCGAGAAAACGGTGGTCTGCTGTTCCGTTTACCTTTTCCTCCAGGCGGTTCTCTCGCTGCGATTGGTTGTATGTGTGATGACTCAATTATTCGTGCCGTAACGGCAAATATGTCACAACCTGTGCGATAACAAGCCATTTTTTGAACGATTTCTTGTAACAAAGAAGGCTGTTTATAATACAAAAAACAATTTAATAATTTCTCGATCTTCCAATCCTACTTTAAACAACATTATTTTTATCACTCAGCAACAACGTCAGAATCTGAAAAAACTCGAGTGAGAATACAAGAAACACGAGGTAATGAGATTTGTGTGTGGGGAGTCCGCAGTCCGCTGAGCGCGCAGAGGCGGGCGCTGGCCGCAGAGGAGAGGACAGCGCGTGGCGCTTGGCGTCTCGCGATTGTCGCCGTAAAACGGCGCGTCCGCGGGCGACCGCCTGAAGACGCCCCGGGGCTGCGCCCGCCTCCGACTCCCCGCTCGGCGCCGCAGCCATATACGCGCAGTGCCCCTCGCGGGGCGGCCGCGAGCTATGGCTGCCCTCGCTTCTCCCGGCTAAAGCACTTGTTTCTGGCAGGGTTCTCTCAAGCAGGAGAGCTTGTTTTTTCGAGGAATGTTTCTGCGAATTTTATGTACACTGTAAGAACGGCAAAAATTCGTTATAAAATACAAAAATTTCATTTCGTTTTACCTATTTTATTCGTTTAATGATTAGTAATATTGAAAAAAGCTATTTAAACATACATCCCTTTAAAAAAATATACAATAATTTTTCTAAAGCAAGCAATTACTATTTACGAAATAAGTAGGTCACGCACTTGAATTAACATAATTATCGTAATTCAAGTCGGTAAAATATAAATGCACAAGTACTGCCTTCAGTAGGCTAATACATCTTTGAACACCATATATCATTACCTCCAATAAATCAGACACTTCAACTAGAACACTAGGTTTTAGTTGAGCTTTCCGAGGAATGTCATCAAATTTCGATCCTAAATCCGGTTGGTATATATGTTATACATCGTAACGTCCTCTATTCTGCAGTTTTTCACCCACTACCCCTCGATTTCCTTGCCTAGCCCGGCCTCCGTCACTGACATCACGGTGCGCCGGCCCGCCTCCCATCCCGAGCGCCCTGTGTAGAAGCACTATGCCCGCGCTGCATGCAATGAACCGGGCCCTGAGCGCACTCTCGTATCAACACCGCTGGAAACGTAAAAAGGGATTTTACGAACAATAAAAAGGAAAACACCGTACGCTGAGCGGCGAGTAGATTTTGCAATATCCCGGATATTATGAAATATAATACGGGAAACGTAAGACCCTGTAGTGCTCCGAGGCATGCTCCTTTAATGTATCGGACGTAAACAGGAGCCACTCAAGCGGAGACGAGAAACGACACACCGCCCCCCACCCCGCCCTTTGCCATTCCATCCCCTCCCCTACCTCTTTCCCCCTCCCCGCCCCGCCCTCAGATGGCACGGGACGCCGGAGACTGCGTTCCGCCCAGGCGAGCGGCCGCCGTGGAAGGGGCCACGACGAAACAGCAGGCGAACACAAGATCGTGAAGGCGAAGGGGCAGCAAGCGACGTACGAGAGGGCGCGGGCGAGGAACGCAACGCAAAGCGACAAGGCAAACGGGAAGAGGAAAGTCGAGAAATCAATGAGACAGACGAAGCAAATGACGAGGAAGGTGAAGGCAGGTGAAGTCGGAGACGATGAGACAAACGGCAACGCAGGCCAGTGGTGGCAAACGGCGAGTGGTGGCAAACGGCGAGTAAAGTGTCGAGGCAGGAGGCGACACGCCAGACGGCGAAGCACGCGACGATACATACGTGAAACAGATGACGCCAAAAGCGAAGAGGCCCTCAACAATACAAAGGTTGAAACAGTGACGATGCAGTCGGCGAGTCTTTCAACGAAGCAATGAAAGTAAGAAGGCGAACAAAGACGCACGTTACGAACCAAGCGACGAGAGCAGGCAGGTAGAGAGGCAGACGCGGCGACAGGCTGGCGAGGAGCGAGCGGTGATGCTGGTCATTATCTATTTTATCGCCGACCAAATGTTCCGCCCTCGAGTGGAATGTGGGTCGCGCGCCTGCTGCGCTGGTTGCAGGCGGAAAGGGCGCAGTTGGCGATTGGAGGTGGGAACGTCTTATAAAAAGGCGCGCGGAGGACAACGGCTGAAATTGAGACGATGCGATGGTGAAACGGGCTGCAGTAACTAATATCACACAGGCTTAACATAGAAGTGGGCAAGATGAGATTTCTATTAAGATTGTAAATATCGTCACACACATCGGACATAACTGACAACATTCTTGGCCTAATTGAAAATGGGATGGTTTATTTGTGAAAAACGTGAAATATCACATCCTGAGATATTACAAACACTTAAATCTTTAAAATCATGTGAACAATGACTAATAAGGTCCAAACGAAGTGATGTGACAAATAGATTCCGTGCAATGGAGTATGACGTAGCAGCTTATAGTAAATGGTGCAATGGGGTATGACGTAACAGCTTATAGTACATGGATCTTCCCGTTTGCCGACAAATAATAATGAATAGCTTAGTGGCATTTTACGGCAGATAATCATCTTAAATTTTGCATTAAAAAATCAAATAATAACTTTGAAAAGAAAAAAGATTTTAAAAAATTTTTACGACTTATTTGTGCAACACGTGCAATTTGTGCAACCTAAATCTACTGCTCAGTGACAAATTTGGAACGCTTGACCTTCATGCCAACACACTATATGCCTACGTTATCATCCATTGTCTTCGGTTTATTCCACGTAAGAGAAATGAAGAACTGAGCAATTTACTACTTTGAGTCGGGAGAAAGATTGAACCCAGACAGAAATTGCAGATGCAGAAGCAGGCCTCCATATGGCACAAACGAGAGAGAATTTAAACGAAAAAAAGTTTCGAACTTGAGAAATCTCTATTTTTTGACGTATTGGCAACACAAAGCCATGTTGGAAGAAGAGATCACGCAATTGCGAGGAATCTGCCCATTCCCTCACCAGCCACAGTCATTATCCTCGGGATGTGACGGATTTTGCTGTTTTCAGACAGCGGTAAGTCGCGCCTCACAATTCAGGCGAAGCCCCCGTTCGTTTTCCGTTTTTTCCGAGGCGCTCGCTTTCGTGACAGGTTTTCCTTCCCCCACAGGCACACATCGATTACCCCCGCAAATCCGAGGGTACGCCCCCGACAAATCGTAAACTAGTCGTAACAACATGACAGACAGCATTTCACCTGGAGCTTTTACGACCGCTACTACTCGAAACCCAGGGGCCCACATCATAACGACAGGTAAGAATGTTGAAACAAATATAGCTCAAGAAGCTCGCAAAACATCACAAAGCCGCGCGAAATATTGCAGGTTACGACATCTCGGAAAGCAAACGTTTGTACGTTACGGGTGTAGGGGCTTCACCAGAAACGACCCTCACGCTGTTTCTGGCCTCTTCGACGAGAAAGACTGCCAACAACAAGAATTCGGAAAGAATTTGGGAATTCTGTCGCATATCTGGGCGATATAACGAACTGCAATGCTTGATGCTAAAGAAGTCTGTGGAACGGTTTTACCGGTTAGCAGATTAGATTGCTTTAAAAATAATAAAATAACTTCGAAAACAATAAATCACCTTGACTATCTGTTAAATTGCATTCATTTGAGAGTTCACAAACTGACAGAAGGCAGATTTCTGCGTGGTCTGTTATAATTGATACACTAAGACAGACCATCAGATGTGACATGAACGTATTTTACATGGAGAGACGTTGAAAGTAATTGTGTCGGCTTGAAAAACATTACGCACTTGGTTCTCAAGCTATTTAGTAGGCATGTAATAATTCTTGTAAAACATGAAAATAAATAATAAGCTAGCTACCACCTTCATAGTTCAAATATTTCATTTGAAATGCCGAAACTGAGGAAAAAAAATCATTTAATAGGTGCGACACAAAATAGCCAAAGTATTGAATTCACTGCACTGCTATCAAGCACAGAATGTGCTAAAACAAACGTTAACTATTATTTCCCAGTCTTTAATCATATTGAAAATCCGATTACTGTTAACCAACAGGAATTATAGTAATTCGATCTAACGAATTTCATTAAATCAGTAAAATAAATACAAAATCAAGTTTGAAGTTAAATAATTTTATATTAACAAGATAAATTGAAGTCATTTTGCATATTTCTTCCGAAATCCATACTATTTTTAAAGTTACGAGACCATTCAACCAACTAAGCTGAAAGTATGTTTGAAAAGAAAAAAAATTAAATTACTTTTCTAAAATACCTAAATACAGTAATATCCTACACGAGTTTTCAGTAAAAAAAAAAAGGAAAAAAACTTTAAGTGAATACAGCATTTACTCGAGATTCATCCAACAAACTAAAGAGCTTTCATCGCACGTTCCTGGCAATCTGCGTTCACTCCAACATTAAGAGCTGCAGCCGCCGCTCCCAGCGCGGCGTAGGCTGCGCAGCCACCGTATCCGCGCAGCCGTCGAGGGTGGCGGCCGTGCCGAGATGGGGCCGGCCGGACCGTAACCCGCGCTGACCTACATTCGTCGGCGGCGGCAGGCCCAGGAGTGGGGGCGGGGGTGGGGCGGGGAGGGGGAAGGCAGACAGGGCCCCCGTGAGCAGATGAATGGGCATATAAAATTTACGACGGCCGGCTATAAAACCCAGCCGCGCAAAACGGCCCACAAATTTTTCCAGGAAGGGTTACTGCTTCTATCACACACTCCACGGAGACACTACACGAAAAGCGAAACATTTCTCTTACACTGTACATAAATGCACGGCAACCAGGGATGCTAACGTGACGGACGGCTGAGATCCTTCGGCTGCGCCGCGAACGAATTACGAGGCGCGTTTTTGACGGCAGCGCCGCCCGCCGAAGTCGTAAAGGCGTCGTGAGACGCACGCCAGCGGGGCCGCGGGGGCGGGGACGGGCGGGAAAGGGATGTGGCGCGGGTGGAAGTCGACTTGGGAAGAACGGGCGGGACCAGGAACGGGACAGGAGCGAGCAAGGTTGGGGGAAGGGACAGTGGCCTTAAGGCGGAGGGAAGAGAGGCGAAGGGCGGTGGCGAGAAGCGAGTGCGGGTGGCGAGGGCAGTAGCGAGGGCAGTAGTGAGGGCGGTGCGGAGGGCGTGGCGAGGGCGGTGGCGAATGACGGGAGCGGGTAACGGGAGCGGTGACAGAGGTGTGGGGCAGATAGGGGAGGGGCGACGACAGTGGTGGGCGATGGTGGAGGCGGGAGCGAGTGGGAGCGGGAGCGGGGGATTGGGCGGGGGCTGTGAACAGGAATTAATTTACGACGAGGCTATCAAGCGCGCTGATGTCCATTGTTTATTAAGTGTGCGTGAAGTTGCGCGGGTGTTTGGGAGGCACGCGCGGGAGGTGACGCATATCGTGGGAACGAGGCGGTGACATAGACGGAGGATCAGCAGTGGGTACGGGTGACAAGAGAAAATGTGGGTGGTAGACAAAATCAAGCGAAAGAACGGGGCGCGGCAAGAACAGTTTCATGCGCTCAACACTTGCAAACCGGGAACGGAACATGCAGCTAAATCAACAACGGGGAGGCTTAAACGATTACACACCGAGAAGTCAGAAAATGTGTGATTAGCGAAGATGAAAAATAATATGATTATGAATAAAATACAGAGAACCAAGATTGACACAAAGCAGGATTGAGGGCAATTAGTTTCTGTTGTCCAGAGTCCGGCACATTGACGGCAAGGTCGCGGTTTGCGATGGGCAAGGCGCCAGGGGTCAATGGTAGGAGAAAATGTTGCAACATCAACGCTGGGTGTGATGGATCGCTTAAAGAGCAACGCAATTGGTTGCGTCACAGGCGGTTGATGCTGAGTTGTTGAGGCCATCCACACAAGCTTTAGGATTAGGAACAATTTCGAACTGAAAAGTATATGGATTTATTTCTACCAGATCGAGAGACAAAATTCTTCATTTTACACAGTGACCAGAGCATGCTGATCACTCCCAAATTGAACAAAAAATGTGGGTACTACCCATTTAAATAAAATATAAGCAGAAACATCAATTTTGGAAAACGTCTAGTTAATTAACGTGGCGCCAACAAATTCCATCGCAGTCGTAGATGTTGCATACGCGATCAGTCAAGCTCGAACTAATCCTAAACAGCCGTTTCATGACTCAGCCGAGAGGATGGTGCAAGTCGATAGAACACGCAGGGGACGGGGGAGCGTGAGGCGTGGGAGAGGGGAGGCAACGTGGATGGGTTAACGTCCAACGCAAGAGCGAACGGCCACGCGCGAGCGGTGAACCCCACATCGATGCGCGGCGGGGCCCGTGGGCGGGCGGGGAGCCGGCAGGGGGAGGGGGGAACGTGAGCGGCGACGGGGGAGGGGCGGGGGAGGTGGAGACTTCCAATGCGGCCGGTCGAATTAACAGCCGAGTAATTACACGGGCCGGGCGAGTGGGCGGGCGGCGGCGGCGGCCGGTCGTCGCCGGAAGTAGAGCGGCGCCGCCGCCGAAGGACCTCTGGAAGGGCGGCGGCGGCGTCGCGTTCGCACGGTGGCGCGTGCCGTCCCATTACGGCCGCGCCACGAACGAAGCCGCCTTGCCGCAACGACCGAGGACCTTGCCCCCGCGCGGCCTTCCGGAGCGGAGGAACGAAACGCGGCCGGCCACCAGCCCACGTCGATGCACGCCAGGAGATTTACGGCTGACCATGCTGACGTTCGTTGGCTGGCGATTAATCACCGGATGGAGGACGCTAACCGAATCACTAGGCGACTCCAAGCACACACACTCATCTCTAACGATACCGATAGATATGATTGCTGCCGTCTCGGTAGGATCGCCTCCTAGTCTGGTTTTGTCTGGCGATGACGCCGGTCATTACTTTACGGCTATCCAAAGAGATATGCAAACCTGGATGGACATTTCGGTTTTTAACGAAAACGACTTCCTTCTGTACTGTAACGTTCTCGTTATCGTCCTCTTGATCTGCCATTTACGAAAGATTCTACATTCCTCCATACAAAACACCATCCAGCACCGTTTCCGGGTAAACTGTCTGCAACCGTCCCTCGTAATTTAATGCATACTAGACCATTCCCCACACCACATTGGCACAGCAGAAGATCCAAGAACTAAGAAAAGCAAAATGGACATAACCACCTCCACAACTCCAGCAACTTTCAGCCCTTTCCGTTTTAACGTCAACGAACTTGACCATAAACTTCATATTTTCATTTAATTTATTAGAAAAATCAGTCGTCGGGGTATTGTTAGCGTTGCCCTCGCTACGCAGCGGCGCGCACCGAAGGCCGGCCCAAGGGCCGTGGGCGCTCTGGCGGGCGTCCGCTCGCTGGGCCATATTTTTGCGGCGCCGCGACAGCGCCGCGGGCGTCCGCGCTTGGCACGCCTTCAGAGCGCGGGGGTCGGGCACGGGGCGGGGCGGGGCGGGACGGGGCGGGGAGCACGCGCTTCCCGAAACGCGAGATAGCGCGCTACAGCGCAGAGATGAATAAGGGCCCCCGCCCGAACGCGTCTTTCGCAATCGCAAGAAGAAATGGAACGGAAGAGGCACGCCAAAGAGTGGCAGTGGCTAGCGCTTTTGGGAGTCGCTGGAACCCAGAAAGATGAAAAGAAAAACTCCAATGGAAAAGGGAGAAGAAGGGAGCGAGGTCTTCAAACGGTTTTTTGAGCAAAATCCGCGTTTTTCATTTTTATTGTACCTGCTCTCCGCCCGGTGACAGTCCGCTGACGCCAGAGCTGACACTCTACAAATAGCGCCGTCGTGTTTACGAATGGAAAGGACACGTGACGCCGATTGTCAGAATACAAAAAAATGCAACTCTTGGGCAGCCGGGCATTTATTTTTTACAACATTCCGTTCGTGGTATAAATAGAGCTTGTCGAAAAAGCAAGTATTTGTGTCGTTTTGGATCGTTATATAAGGTACTCTTGAAAAGTACAAAATAGCACTGGAAATTCCAACACAGTCACGTGTTAAGAATAATAATAATTCGCTTTCAGAAAGTAAAGATCAATGCGAGCCTTCGCAAATAATGCGCAGTATTAATTGAAAAAACATATTTCCTGACAGCTGCGATTGCGTATTTCCTAAAATGTTTATTGATACTTACTCAATAGGCAACACTTCCATAAAGTAAGAAATAAAATTTTGTTGATTATATTTTGTGATTATTTTCATCGGGCGCAAAAAGAGTGATATCAGATTATTAATTTGCAACTTTTTCATAGCTTTAATACATGGCATTTTTAACGTACCTCTGAGTAAAGGATTTTAAAAATTCCCTCACAAAAAGTCCAGAACGCTCCGGTTTTATAATACTGTAGCAATGAAGATCACGTACACCGCAATCACACAACACAGGCATCTAACTGGGTAACTGTTTTATAAATTCAGTTATGATATTATATTACACAATTTTAATATCGAGAAAGCACATAATGTAACATATCTGATAATTTACGGCCCTTTTCATTCACTCAATTCCCGTTTCTCATGCGAATAATGAAGCAAACACATACAAAAATATTAACAACAATTCACACATTGAAATTACATACGTACGAATAATAATTATTGTTCATATCGAAAATAAAATAGCGGACACCCATGAATAGAGCTCATCAATGTTTCCAGTGAATTATAATCGTTTTTTTCCGCTTTAACCGACAGGAAGAGCACTGGTGTCAGAGGTGGGCCTAGATCTGAACTAATCGACAAAAATCTCTAGATCGACAACACGAGGGGGCCGGGGGAAAGAAGAGCAGGCAGACTGGAGTCAGCAGCCGTGTAAAACTGACGCATTAGACCGTAGCATTCCTCCCCTTCCCCCTTCTTTTCCGTTCACGCGAAAAGAGCGTCGACTCTGGAAGCAGCCGAAAAGCGAGAGGCGCTGGCGCGGGGGGAAGCGCAAGTGAAGACGGCAGATCAGCGCGGCTGCCGCAGTGCGGAGGCGGCGGGGGGCGGGGCGGGGGCAGGGCGGGGGCGCGGCTTCTCCATTTCTCGCTGATTTAGAATGCCGCGTACACGTGAGTAAAGTAAACGCAATATCAAGGATTATAAAGTCCGCGGCGTGGCGCTGGACGACGAGGCGCGGAGCGCCCCGACGGGCGCATGGCCGGGAGCGCTGCACCGCGCGCCTCCTCCGCCTCCGGCCGCGCTGCTTCCTCTGCTGCTGCTGCCGCTGGCTTCTCCCTCCCCCGACAAGTTCCGTGCGCTGTGGGCACTTGGCTATCCTCATTTGAAATTCGCGCAAGTTTATAAAGCTTTTCGGCAGCGTGCGGGCGCGGTTCGCGCGCGTGCCGCTGCCGCCGCCGGGCGGGGCTAGGCGGGGGACCAGGGGCGAAGTGGGGCGGGGGCGGGGCGGGCGACGGAAGCTCCGCAAACAACTGGGAAACTTTGATTTATGCGTCAGCAAGAAATCGGGATGGCCCGAGGAGCCCCCGCACGCCGCTCCCTCGGGCGAGGCGCTTGCCAGTCGAGGTGGAGGGCGCGGCCGCGGCTGCGTTTCCTCCAACGTGTGTCTCTGAAATAACTCTGCGAGTGCATCAACTCTTAGATGGCAAACATTCTTCCTCTTGATTCAGATACATACGAGTCTAATAATCCTATTGGTCCGTATCGGTGTTCCCGGAACATGCAGTAACACCAACTCACTGGCTCATAAACTGCAATCTTACCCAACCTCTATTTACTTTCCGATTCAGCGACACCCTCTGTGTTCATCAATCTCAATTCATTTTTGGTTTAATGCGCAGCCAGTGTGCAGCGCCAACACCTGCTCATTATTTCGTTCAAGAACTTGTAGGGTCAAGGATGGTTGAAGTATTGTTAGAGTTTCGGTGTGTGTTGATAACAACAAAGGGGTACACGTTTCTTTAAATCTTTCCCAGAATATTCTTGACTGCTGCTAATACGTAAACATTTCCATTTAGATGATCAACATATTTTAAAATGTTTCTTTTTTGTGGGCTAATCATCGTTTTAGAAGTGAAAATAGTTTCAGAGTGCAACTCGAAATTCGGAACGGGTCAGCCTTCTGAGCTGCGGTGCTACAAGCAGGAAAGGTAAGAGAGTCATTGTTAAAATAGTCTCTGCCGCTGATATTGCAGCTTTGCACAGAAAATCAAATAGTCCTTCAAATTTTATCGGTATAAATACCATTCACCATTGTTTCTCTTTCAATTTCATTCTACTACGTAGATTTTTGGGTTCACTTTTGTGACCACCAATCAATAGAGAATATAACAGAAGGTTAGAAGGTTCACATTTGTACAATACTGAATAATACTTATATTCGGGTTATCTTCTCTGCATGTTTTCCTCCTTCCTCTTATTGTCGGACCTTTGAATTAGCTGTGACATTAGCACTAGGACATTGCCAGTGCTCCATTTATACATATTTCAATGAAATTCTTCACTTCAGTTAAAGCTTACAGATATATCTGTGAAATATTTACTACTTAAAATATTGAATTGAAAATCAAATATGCAAAAAGTACAATTAAGTGTATTTAACAGTATAACTCCGATTTTCCGAAGGACACATATTTTACAAAACAGTTAATGTAAATTTATACCTGAAAAATACTACGTACTTGTTTGCGTTTCTTTTTTACGACCCTGTTAACAAAATGAGAAGCTAAATAAACATTTTACGTTCGAGTAAAATAATGGCGAATTCATAATTCTCAACTATTCCAGATATATCCTGTCTCCAAAGAGAATCTGAGGTCACTACTCTTGTTCGGTAGTTTTTCCGTATTTTTATGATCGGTTTCAGGAAACGTGTCTCAGCAGACCACATGTCGCCGCGATCCTCTTTTTTTCTGGCATTCAGTAACCATTCTCCTATTATTGGCCCTGGCGACTATTCGTCTTCAAGACAATATATTTTTCAAAACCTCAAAAGATAGTGCAATACTAAGATTTTGTGGAAATCGTCTGGTCAGTAGCTCCCAATTTGGAAGTGTATCTAATTAGCAATTAGAATGTACTTGGTCTGTGGTGGATAATGATCCACAATTCGAGACTTGAATGTTGTAGAGCAAAAAAGGGTATATGAAACCGTACGAGGTGGTGTTTTCCTTGGGATTGTCACGTGTAAGACAAAGAAAGAGAGCGTGGATGGCACTGACTATATTTTTTATTGAATGACGTAGAATGTCAGTATTATCATCCGTAATTAACGTTTTAATACAATTGGTCAGCGTTTACAGACACGTTTATTCACACATCCATTTTCATTTCAATAGCCATAAGGAATATGTAAGTAATTGAAGTGACAGTGTCAAGATAAACTGAAATTAACCTATTAACCCTCATTCTTATTTTTACATTATTTATTCTTATTCTATAAGTTATCCTTAATGAGTTTAAAAATAAAACAATCACCTGACTAACGCCTTCCCGGAAACATAACGACTACTTCGACGTCGTGCACGCGTTCGGATGCGTTTTTTAAGGAAAGAGAAAAACAGGTTGGAGAAATCTATTACATTAGGTCATTCATTTGCCTATTCAAGCCAATTCAGAGACGCTTCCGCCTCCATAAAGCATCCCATGGCGTGCACATCGCTGTGAGGGCGGGAGCCTGGGCGCGACACAGCTTGGCGCTACCTGCGGCCAGCCGAGGGGTGCATTGGCGTCAGCGCGTTTCCGCCCCCGCTCCGCTCCTCCCCGTCCCCCCCTACCTCCGACCCGCACGCCCGCCCGCGGAGGGCGTCGGGAATTTAAGAACAAGTGGCGCCCGAGGGCGCGCAGCGGAGACGCATAAACGCGCTTATTCAGGCGCGGAACTGACTTGGCGGTAACGTCGGATTGCGTGATAATTAATTACGGAGGGCGAATACATTTCGCATCGGCCGAATGAAACTTTTCGTATAATTGGAAGGCCCGGCCTCCGCTCCGCGCCCCCGCGCCGTCATAATTAAAGTCCTTTAGTGGGCCGCCGGCTCCGCGGGCCTTACGCGCGCGCCGACCGGGAAAAAAGATGGCGAGCGGAAATGGCAGCGGGCGGGGAAGCGAAGGGAGGGATCCACTTCAGAATGCGGACGGAGGGAATTCATGTGAAGAACAGGCACAATGCAGCGTACATGAAAAGGGTTGACCAACAGGAAAAATGAAAAAACGCTATGATATTATCTACTTGAAAATAATAAATATCAGTGATAGAACAAGACATAGCAATTCAGTAATACATAACCTAACAAAATGGCAAATAAGAGTTTTTCCTAGCGAAAATTCCTCAGTTTTCGGGCCTACTTAACATAACGTTCTCTTCTCAAAAATAACTTCGTAAGGCGAAAAAATAAAAAACGTATAAGGTAGCTTAGAATAGTGTCACGAAAAGTGTGTATCACGCAAGCACAATAATCGTGAGTGAGAAGGATGCAGAAAGATAATGGACATATAAGGAAATTGTATTAACAACATCAGAGAAACATTAATGAAAACTGTCATGTTATTTATTTATTGTATCCCTATCGAAGATGATTACCTTTAATATAACTTTTGTAGAGATTTCTTTCACGAAGTTAAACACATTCGAGGGAAAAGCAAATGATTAAAAGCAACACACTTACGAAGGCGTCATCAGGAATAACGAATAAAACGATCGTGCCCGAAAGGGGACGCCAACTCTGGTATCCACCAAACGAGAGCTACACAACGCCACTGATGCAATAACAGAAAAGCTTTACGAGATTTTGTGTCACCCATTGGGTATGAGTCACAAGCCATTTTTAGAACATCGAAGCCAGGAGAGCAAACACCACGGCTGCGTCAACCGACACTCCTGCCGCCCCCGAATATGCGCCAATAACGGTTGCAAACCTCTTACTCAAGTCCGTCCAATCACTGGCGCCGGCAGTCGAACCGAGCACCAGCCCTCCGCCGGACGCCGAAGGCAACTGCGTCGGGCGCCCCCCGCCACCCATCACACTCAATTTGAGGGAAACTCGGGCGGATGAAACCGACCAGACAGAGGGCAGGCAGGAGAACAAAACAAACAGTAGTCGATGTCTGCACTAGACGCTATCAAGGAGGTAAAAAGGATTGGCAAGAAGAATAGCTGCAGAAACGCGAGAGCCCCAGGCGAACCATCGAAGATTGAACACTTACGAGCGCCGACGCCGCTGCGCGGGTGGTATCGAGCGGAAGGAAAGACGAGGAGGGGGGATGTGGTAAAAGGAGGCGGGGCGGGGAGAGGATTCGCAAGAGTGGTGGTGGGTGGGCGAGGAAGGAAACGGGAAAGGAGGGAGTGAATAGAGGGAGGAATACTGTTAAACGGTCCCTGCAAAATTGAAGAGAAAATGAGCGGAAATTTGAAGAACACTGAAAATCGAGAACGAAAACCAACATGAACAAAGTGAGTCAAAAAAAGGAACATGGAAAAGCGTAAGAAGGATAACGTTAGCAAAAAGATGTATCACGAAGGCTTATGTAGACATACGGGTCCGAGCAAGCTGAAGCGAGTTGAGTGAAAAGGGTCGACTCGGCATCGTTAGGAGACAGTTCAACAGGGGCAAGAATAGTGAAAGTTAGACACAGTGGGTGAACGCGATGCGGGGGCGAGATCAAAGCTGGAGCGAGGCCGGTGACGAGGCGGGACGAGGAGAGAGGCAGGAAGGAGCGAGTTTGGGTTGCGACACTGGGCGGGAGAGTGGCGGGGAGAGCGAGGCAGGGGATGCAATGAGAGAACGATAAATAAAACGTAAAGAAGAGGAACCGCGGACGAGGAGGTGAACGGAGAAGGGAGGGCGAGCGGAGTGTGGGGAGAAAGAGCGGGGCCAAGGGGCCCGGCGCTGGCGGAACCCAGGGGCGGGTGGCGGCCCCGCCCCGCTTCGCCCACCCCGCCCCGCCCCGAGCCCCGCAGCAATGGCGTGCGCCGCGGCCCGGTATCGACGTGCGTCCTCGCGCAAACGCGGTCGAGCACGCGCCCGCGCCCACGCGCCCGAACTCACGCGCCCGCGCCGCGGCGCGCCACCCGCCATGGCCCGGGGACTGCGGACACGTTCCGCGCCGGCCCGACGACCGCACAGATCAGGAGAAGTACTGAAAGGATCTTTATGCTTAGCGGCTGGTCCAGACTGGGCGGAAGCCTCCCTGGTGGGAGATAGTATCTATTGAGGAAACCCCCTGTGATCGCACTATCCAGAGGGGACGATCACCGCCACTTTCCGAAGAACATGTACTACCTTACGAGACAATGTCCTTAGCAATTTGACGCGTCGAAACACGATTAATCAATCTAGAAATGATGTGGATGTTCTATTCTGTTACGTTCTACCATGTTTAAAATTATACGACGCATGGTTAAATTCCTCGCGTATGACAGTACACTTGACGTTGAAATAGTAGCTTCTCTTATAATATTAAGGCATAATTGCTCGAGCACGTGTTTTTGAAAAGCAAATGACGTTAGCAAGGCAGGTTTTAAAATTTGTGCGAATGCCAATAAAGCAACATTATAAACGAGTTACATATGCTACTTTTGTGAAACGCATTATATTTATAAGAGACACACTTATTTTGCGAAAACCACTTCTCGGATATTTGATATCTGAAAATGGTGGTCAGTTGTTCCGTGTACCGTTACTTTTCGCTGTGACTGTCTAAATATAGGATGGGCGCAATCATTCGTTGCCCCTAAAATGAATAATATGTCATAATTTGTACCGTAAAATGCCCTTTTTATGAGATATTTCCCTTGCAACAGAAAAAGTCGTTTATACTACTGGTAAGTAAAACATATAAATAAGTCATCAACAATGACAATTAGGTCCGTTGGGCGTTTTTATTCACACATAACAAGAGAAGAATATAAAGAAACAACACAGCAACGTCATCAAACAGAATAAGGTACTGCATTACAAAATTTTAGTTTGATGTACCTACTATGTTATTTTTTGTCATTTGCACAGTTTCCTTCTATTTAATCTTATTCTGAATGGATAATTCTGCAACCATGTGAGATTGCCATTTCCTCCAGGACGCTTGATATTTGTGTGTAGGGGGTCAATTTATGAAATAAAGCAAATGTTTATTTCAAAAAGAATACGAATTTCTTTCTATTACTGAGTAATAGAAATTCTCTGCGAAATGAAAAAGAAATACCACTTCAGAGAAGTAAGCCACAAATTAGCATTAGTATTTTTCTTTTCCGATCCCAAGTTACAACTTTTAATCATATTCTTTTCATTAATTTCGGGCTGATTGTTGTATGAATAAGCGCATTTCCTGCTTCAAAACCTTCGTCCAATTATTTTCTTCGGTACTGACTAACATTCCTCCGCCTAGTCCCGCGTGAACTGCGGGATCAAATAATCAATAATTATGTATCCAAAGAACGGTTAGTCAAGCTGTACTAAATGTACACGCTAAATAGTTCCAGTTTCGGTTATCATTGATTCCTTCTAATAAGTTTATTAAGGTTATTATATGAAAAATAGCGGTTTGCAACCTCGTTTTATAAAATGCTGCTTTATGGGCTTCGTACAAATTTGAAAAAACTTGTTCAACGTCGCCACGTATACAAAACGTGTACTATACGGGAATAAAGCATAACATTAACTCTTTGCTTAATTTTATACTTTGTTTAAAAATTTTTCCGGGAAAAAAAAAAAAAAAGCAAACAAAACTAACATTTATCTATAAACATGACCTGTAGTATGAGTGTCGTCGGGTGACGGGATGACGCTCATTTACCGGCAATGTTGGACGCGTTCGCAGGGAATAATGCAAACAGCTGCGCATGACAGAGCGAAAGTGGTGCGCGCAGTTTGCTATATTGTTTGGTACGAACATCCAGGCGAGAGCTGATAATAACAGCACCTGCCAAAAATGGTATTCGGAAAAGAGTAATCTCATCTCGCACAAAAGTTTAACTGACATAATGTACGGCGCGCTGGTATAAACAGTTGCAAACAGGCTTTTGCAAGTTGCACTTTGGACATCTTGGGGTCGAGATATTAAAAAAATTCCACAGCGGCGATATAATTTTACAGCATAAAACAAACAAAAAATGATCATCATTAACATACTTGACAAAGGCGGAGCAGAAATTACCACAACGCTTAGCATTCTCGTCCTCGATTAATTTTTACTAACACTGCTTCGAGAATCGTTTGGAACAGTCTATTGCACATACACTGAATTGGCATAACGTTGGTTGTACGTTAATATAAGCCTCTAAAAGAAACAGCACAATGAAATCGGTTTTACACAAAAATCGATTCTGTCTCACATCATATCTTTTCGTCTTCTTATCTACGATTTCGTGACTGTTACGATTCAATAACGTAACCTCTTGTGTAATTTATTGCAACGTGTGGCACATAACACTTCGTATAAAATATAACAATAATTTTCTATTTACTCTGGAATTTTTAAAGGAAGCGAAAACCTAGAATGTGAAAGTTTCATATTCAAAGTTTAATATAATTTTTGCATAAATAATTCTTCGGTTTAGCATTATTCATTCTTCTCTCTTTTTAAAATAAATTCTAGTAAAAATATTCAATAAACAAGTTACGAAAACGGCTGCTTTATTCGTAACTAGAGACGAAAAGCAATTAATTTGTCTGCACTCACTCGACGAAATCGACAAAAAAAATGACTAACTGGCGACTGCCGTGTTCATGAATCCTTGAATGTACTTTAACTGTTCTACCGGGATTACTAAGAAAGATGACGAAAACCCCCAAATATTTTCCCGCGAAATGCAGAGCAAGGAGGAAAAAGTGAAAACACGCAATTCTTGGAGCGTGCACATAAAACAAGGGACGGCGCTCTCTCATTAACGTGGCGCGGCGGGCCTGGTGGGGGTGGAGGGGGCGGGGCGGGGAGGATCGGGGCGGGAAGGAGCGGGGCGGGGGAGGAGCGGGGCGGGGAGAAGCGGGGGGCGGAAGTCGGCGTCGCAACCGCGGGTCCCGCGGGGTGGGCGAAGCGTCATTAACAACGATTTAACGAGACCGCTGTCAGCTTGCCGCGCGGCCGTATTTCTTTGGAATAACTGACCGGGCGGCCCTCCTCAGGAGAGCGTGGGAGGGCGGGCCGGGCCGGGCGCGGACGCCCCGGATGCGAACCCGCAACAAGGAACGGGGGCGACACGCGACTTGCAGGCCGCGACCGGAAGGAAGCAGAAATGGGAACGGAACTCGAGGAGGAGCCGGCAAAAGAACTGAATGGTGGGATGGGGAAACAGAAAATTTGGAAGATGACAAGGAGTACTATACAAAGCCAATACGTGGAACCGAATGACGGTAACGCTAGCAATTTCCTGCCGATGAGGACGGCACCAGGCAACGGAGAAAACGGAGCACCAGGGAGACGGTGGGTGCTCCAGCCCGAGGGGGAGAGCCTGCAGAAAGCGGCTCGAGCAGAATGGGGCCGGGGAGCGGCGCGGAGTGCTTGGAAAATGGGGCGCGCATGCACCTGCAGTGGCAGGCGACTCAGCGCTAATGGGGCGCGGGCCAAGCGGCGTCGTTTACGCGGAAACGCCCTGTCGCTTCCGCCGATAGCGTCTGAAGCCACTGGCAGCGCCCACCATTGCCCTCCCTCTCGGAACGCAGCCCGTTATATTGGCTCTATCCGCCACTCCATAAACTTCAAGCCTTCACTCTCATCAACACAAGTTCATTCAAAGACCATTTTTACGCACACAACCCCGTATTCGCTCGCCAACAGAATTGACGTTTTTAAAATTATTCTTCTCTAATATTTACGAATAGTTTGTAATATAAGTCAATAATTATTTAGTTAGTTCACTAATTTCTTAGTGTATTCTAAAGTAACGAAAAATTTAATTTCGATTTACATTATACGGTGAAAAAGAAAATTATTTTTAAGATTCACGAAACTTAATATCTTCAGCAGAAGAACTCTTTTTCATCAATATCTTAATGGAATCCTATACGT
>BOPP01000023.1:11195274-11209140 GCA_017312745.1 Gryllus bimaculatus | reverse complement strand
AAGCGTCATAAACAACGATTTAACGAGACCCGCTGTCAGCTGCCCGCGCGGCGTATTTCTTTGATAACTGACGGGCGGGCCCTCTAGGAGAGCGTGGGAGGGCGGGCCGGGCCGGGCGCGGACGCCCCGGATGCGAACCCCGCAACAAGGAACTGGGGCGACGCGACTTGCAGGCCGCGACCCGGAAGGAAGCAGAAATGGAAGCGGAACTCGAGGAGAGAAGCGGCAAAAGAACTGAATGGTGGGATGGGAAACAAGAAAATTTTGGAAGGAGACAAGGAGTACTATACCAAAGCCAATAGTGGAACCGAAATGAAGGTAACGCTAGCAATTGCCTGCCGATGAGGAACGGCACCAGGCAACGCGAGAAACGGAGCAACCGGAGAGGTGGGTGCTCCAGCCCGAGCGGGAGAGCTGCAGCAAAGCGGATCGAGCAGAATGGGGCGGGGAGCGCGCGAGTGCTTGGAAAATGGGGCGCATGCACCCTGCAGCTGGCAGGCGACTCAACGCTAATGGGGCGCGGGCCAACGGCGTCGTTACAGCGGACAACGGCCTGTCGCTTCCGCCGATAGCGTCTGACGCCACGGCAGCGCCCCACCATTTGCCCTCCTCTCGGAAAGCAGCCGTTATATTGCTCTATCCGCCACTCCCATAAACTTCCACAGCCTTCACTCTCATCAACACAATTCATTCAAAGACCATTTACGCAAAACGTATTCGCTCGCCAACAGAATTGACGTATTTTAAAATTATTCTTCTCTATATTTACGAATAGTTTGTAATATAAAGTCAAAATAATATTTAGTTAGTTCACTAATTTCTTAGTGTATTCTAAAGTAACGAAAATTTAATTCGATTACATTATAGGTGAAAAAGAAAATTATTTTTAAAGATTCACGAAACTTAATATCTTCAGAAGAAGAACTCTTTTTCATCAATATCTCTAAGGAATCCACTATACCGTCCAAAGTATCTTCTTCGAAAAAGAGTATATTGAGGGATGAAATAGCTGCCCATGTCTGACATTGTAAAATCGCATTACAGACACTTTGTAAATCTGGAAAACAAATTCACAGAGGCTTCTTTAACACGCGCACACTCATTCTTGTTAAGTCACACCAGAAACGTCGTTCTTCCCTCTCTGCCTCTCATTTAAATACTCGCGTCAATCTCACCATATTCTGCGCATCTCAGCACGATCATCACGCAGCGCATACGCTCTCCACCCTTTTGCCTCCGTCCGCCCTCCGTTCACCCCACAGAGCCCCGTCGCTGCAGGGTAACCCCGCCCAAGGACGAAGTCGTAAAACATGGGAGTTACGAGCCGCCAGCAGTGTGTACCGCTCATTTAAAACAAAATAAGCGCTTCGTTACGAGACGTGGCCGTTATTTTCATGCTATCAAACACGCGACAGGATATCGTCTCCCCTCGGCACCTTAGGCCGTACGTATCCAACGATGTTTTCTCCAAACTTTTAGAGTAGTCAACGGGCGTACGTGCCGTTTTGCCCCTACCGGTGGATGCAGAGGGAAACGGTTACGCTCAAAGTTAGTGCCGAATTACACGAACTGAACACTCGTTTCAATTACCCGTCTGAGAGGGGTCTGTTTGGGACGGTTTATTGTATTTAACAAGCAGCGAAGACGCGCGGGAGTGCCCGAGTTGATAAAGAAAGTGAGCATTTATATTCTAAAACGCGAATTTCATTAAAAGTTTCAAACGAATAAGGGTGCTTTGTCGAAGAAGAAAAGTTTAATATCATGAATTCTACAACATTTGTTTTAAATAAACATCTAAAACCTTTCACATTTTCTTTCGTCCCCCAACAAATTGAAAAACATATAACTCATAATATCACACAGATCATTTGCGCATCATTTCGGGCAGATCAGTATTGCACCTGGCTGCCACACCAGCCTCGCCAAAATAAGATATTACAATCGTCGAAGAGTTTGTTCTCTACTTTGTATTCGCTCATTAATGCGATAAATTGTACAAAATGTTCCAAGTTCCCTTCCCCTCCCAAATTCAATAGATGTGTTATACTCTCAGAGCCCATTGGATAAATTACCAACTACTCGAGCAGCACCTTGGCCACTGAACATGTCACATCTGAGTGGATTACAAGAGCATGGAGTGCCCAAAACACACCACTACCACACATAATTTTGTCAGAAAATTAAATGCTTTACCTGTGCAAATGTGGTCAGTAAGGTATTCAATTCAAATTACAACGCTGAAAAAAAGCACCTGGGAAAAGCTGTGTCGCTTATCTAAATATTAATGAAATATCGGTCAATACCATTAATAATAAATATTGATGTTTCACTGAAGTTATTTTCTTGAACAGAAAAAATACAATAATTTTTTTCCAGGTGGCAAAAATGTCGCCAATTGCTACAGACACATCGAGATAGAAGGTCCCCTGTCCCGTGTGAACTCTCCGCTCTCTTCCTCGCGCCGTAGAAGTGGGGGTAGTGGAGGGGCGTGGAGGGCGTGCGCGGTTGAGTTATGTCAAACGCATGCGGCGCCGCCGAGGGCGGTGGCGGCGGCGGCGGCGGCGGCGGCGGGCGTCAATGGCTGCTGATCGCGGCCGATGGGCCGAGTTCATAAATCGAACCCCGAGCGACCACCGCCGACGTTCAAGCTCTCCGTGCGTGCCGCGTGGAGCGCTGCAGTAGACTGCGCGTCTCTCGTCACAATGCCCCGCCAAGTTCGCCTCGACAATAGGGTAGCTGCGTTTGATGTGGTTGACAAAAATGTCGCAGCTGTAGACGTCGAGCAGAAACTGACCAGAAGCTGTGAAAGGTTTGGCAATGGAACGAAAGTCATCGTCTACATACAGGAAAACCCTTTTTTTCATTTGCAACGTATAAGTCACTCATTTAGTGCTTTAGAAACTTGTAACTCATCACCACAGTAATAAATGCAAAAAATTTAACTTCCTTATACTCTCGATATTGCAGAACTTAATTACGATAGTAACTTAATTATCACCAGAATTTTCTTGAGAAAGGTTTCCCTTTGTCCCATTTATTCTTTAAGCCTTTCATGCTAATTGTTAACAATCATATTTTATTAATTTGCTGTAGTAATTTCTACCTATTACCAAAAAATCTGGGGAGTCCTATCCAAGTGATATACGTTTCCCGACTTTTTCACAAAGTCAAACATACAGCACAAGTTCAACAAAAATCAAATGCATACTCCTAGTGTCACTCTATAGAACAAAATAATACTTCGTCTTCCTTTGCGTTGCAGTTACAAGTGCATCGAAAGAGTCAAGAGATCTCATCAAATGAAATTGAAAAACTTTGTAACTATCTTCGACAAAGTAACTGCCGAATTTCTCAGAGATTAAACTACCTGCCCGACTCGCTCATATTAGATTTCGTAGATCATTACACTTCGCTGCTGTGGAATTAATCAACAACTTCCAAGAAGTCTAGAATACAATTAAAATTTGCAAACGCAATGTAGAGCTCCCGGAAGAGTTAATTTACCCTTATCGTATTCGTGGAGGTTAAGGGTAAATGTGACGAAATACACGATGTGAACGACAGCACAATCTTAAAGACGGAATTGCAGGGTTCAATTAAAACAATTCTTTACGAAAACGTATTCTTAAAATACCTTAAGTCTTCTGAATGGTAATGTCCACAGATTTCCGGTCTTAGAAACCTCATTGAATATCCAATGGAAAACATGACCAATTGAAACACCAATAAATATTGATTATGTTGTCAAAAAAAATTGAAAACGGTTCAATATTTCGAATGAAAGAAATTGCGGTTCTTCAAGAATACAGAGAAATTTTAAAAAAAACGTATTTCCATGACTCACTACGTAAAGGAATAAAGTTTCCAAGCGATGGCAGGAGTAATGGCAGGAGTAAAGGAGTGCTTTTGTGCTTTACATTTTATGTACATTTTCATATAGTGACCAGGTAGGGGATTTAGGTATCGTTAGTTTCCGATACCTGCGCTACATAACTTCGAAACAGAACAGTTTCACTAACCTCTGAGTTCTCTCTTCAAAGATCCGATCTTCCAATATTATATTACAAGACATTACATCTATCCCAAAAATCACACGAACGTTTTTTACTCAGGAATTACCCAGGATCTAGTTTCAAAAATTAATATCTGTGCTTGAACAAGAAAACCTAATGTTTCACTACCTCCTTCTCCTCGACCCCCGACTTTAGCGACGCCCGTTAGTACATCAGCACAATTGGTATTCTCAGTCACGTAAACTCAAGCGCAGGTCAGTGGAAATCCCACTTCAATCGGCTCAACGGCTGCCTCCTGAGTAGAACGGTGTTTACTGTTCCGCTGGCGGGAGAATCGAAACCGCTGCTCCAGGTCGCCGCTTCCTTCGTTAAACCGCACGTCCTCTCCCGCGACCAACCCACGTGGCGCTCTGCAAGAAGACCGCACAGTCCCTGTCTCCGGCACCGCTCCCTGCACTGTAACTCGGCCCCGCCACCTTTCCCCGCCCCGAACAGCGGCCAATCGGCCCCGAGCGATCCGCGGAGCGGGACCGCGGCGGCCGGCCGGCCGTCCGCCCGCTCGTCTGGCAAAGGGATTCCGCGCCAGCGTCTGCCGGCGGTCGATCTGCATCAAAGGGCGGCGCGGTGCGGTGCGGTCGCGACATTTGCCACGGCAACTGACGGGCACAGGCAGGTCGCGCAGCCCCGACACTCGTTCGCCACCGCTCGGCAACCGCACCGCGTCATCACACGCTCCTCCCAGTCCTTCCAGCCCTTTCCTGCAGCTTACTCTCACTTCCTTTTCCCATCATTTATCCTCTGGTCGCATTATCCATATTTCAGCCTTTATTTCATCGTGATTCTCTATACATTTCACAATAAAGGTGAAAGAGCGAGCGGGGGAAGTCCGAAATAGGGATTAGAAAGATGAGAACGGAGTCGAAGAGAAATTGCGATAGACAAACTGACAAATGCGAACCCACAAATGGCCGGACAAACAAACGGAAGAACAAAAGGACATATTGAACGAAGAGGCAAAAGGGAACTGATTACGATGGTTAATTAATACATTACATTACATTTTATTACACATTAACAAAATTAAACGATAGTCTTCTATCGTCACGGTGAAATCTGTCTACTGACTGAACGTACGTCGTCTGCTTTCCCAATGATTTCACCTAACAGTGTAATTACTTCCACAGCGATTACCCTTATTTAACGGTCCTTCGCGACAAGAGCCGCCCGTGGCGCCTCTAAGAGCCTGGCCCTCGCCGCAAGACGGCGCCCATTTAAAGACATCTAATTAGCTAAGGGGCAGAGCTCGTGCGCGCAGTATATTCTGATCTGGTCATCCCCGAGAGCTCGGGGTAATGCCGCCATCACGGGGCCGGCGGCCGGGCGGGGCGGGGCGAGGGCGGATGAGGACGGAGCGCAGAGGTAGTGGGCGAGAAACGTCGCAGGACCTGGATGCGTGAGGCTAATTCCCCTGAGTGCCCACATCCCGCCGACTGCCCTCGGAAACAGCGCTGGCCACCAGGTCTGCGCCGCTGCGCCACCCCCGCCTCTGCGAGCCAGTTCCTTTACGCTCCGTGACCTCTTCTCAGAACAGTACGCTTGCAAACCGTAGTGATACTTAACAATATTACTGCGACTTAAACCTACTCTGAGTTTATCGTCCAAGCGCTTCCCCCTTTACATACTTACATACGACTACATACAATATTTTAATCGAGTAGAACGTAGCAAACATTACATTTACGGCAACTTCTTACTCGTAGATATTTGGAAATCTAGTCAGCACTACCACACATTCACATTACTGTCCCCGTGAGGGAATAATTTGATTATTCTCAAAACCGCAAAGATTTTATCGAAAAAGTTGCTGCCACATACACACAAAAATTCACATCCAAAGACTTCAAACAGATTGCAAGCAATTAGTGGGACACATAAACCTCTGATACTAATTTTATCACATTTTTTTAGAATTTACTGGAAGTTCTGTCCGTTCTCTCCCTGCTGTCGTGTGGAGCTTCGCGACCTCTGCCCGGCGCACGTCGCGAGCGGAGCAGACCAGCGCCAACGCGTTCAGGCCCCTGCAGCCTCGCGACGCCATTCACCGCCCGCGCGACCGCCACAACGGGAGGCGAAGCGGCGCCCCGTCGCAGACGCCCCGCCCGGCGCGCCGCCTTTTATGGACCGTTCGCTGCCCAGACGCCGGTGACACAGACGCCGCCGCCGCCGCCGCGCCGCCACACGCAGCTTAAAAGCTGCATGCGCTATTTTCAATTTTAACTCCAGAGAGGCTAGCACATAAATCACCCGACGGACTGGGCGTGCGCTCCGGACAGCGGGACGGGTCCCGCTTCGGTTCCCTCACGCTACAATGCCCTTACTGTAATGCCGTGTAGGAAAATGCACACCCGAAGTTTACTTAGTGAAATAAAGATCAACAAAATGATCGGCCTTTCTGACCTTAAATGATAAATAGCTACAAAAGTGTGTGCAAGCAAACCCACACAATCTGTGAGATTCGCAACATGGCTAAATTGTTAAAAATTGTTAATTTTTCATAGAATTGAAATTCAAATGTATGTAGTGTAAGACACAGTAGTATGTATTAGTTTCGGAATTTAAGATTATTTCCCCCTCCCCATACGTCAGAATTACATTGATAATTTAGTTTCACTCACCATTATTCTGGCCAATATTTGTATCCCTGAAGGTCCCAAAGTTGTTTACTTACCTGAAACACACAAGAAAAATAATAAACATTTGTTATACTTACACATACATAAGTAACAAAGTGCATCTATTTGCAAGCAACTATATTAAAATAAACCATGTATATACTGCACAATAAAATACATAATTTCATTGCATTCTATACATTTTCATCTATTGAAGTGATTTTTCACAGAAAATAAAATACATGTTGTACAAGTAAATAAAACAAAATATCTAACAATGACTATATCTACCTCAGCTTCAATACACTGATGTCAATAAAAGGAGATTTTTCTATTTGTATCAAATTCACTCCATTGTAAACGTATAAAGCAAAATTCCACTGAATAGAAATACTGTAAAGGGCCACTCTTTTCTATTTAATCAATATAAATATTTGCTAACATGGAATTGTTATCTTTAAAATATCGCATTGGATAATTTAAAAAACATTTCATTGTTTATAAACAAATTAGACATATTTAGGATCTACAATAGAAAGGCAATTTAGATCTACAAGATACGCTACTCCGGCCCCCCGCTATTCATGAATGTTAATAACAAAATTATTGTAAAAGGGTTGCTTATCTTGTTACTATGTGTGTCTTGTTTGTATTTAAGAAGGGAATATGCCAGTAAGAAGATGACTTCGACCAAAATCGAGAAATTAACATTTACAAATAGCAGGAGGCTTGCTGGGATGCGGATTCATTTCATACTGCCCTTCAATTTAATTATTTATTTATTTAATTCATTAAACACACAAATAGCACGACGAATTCCAATGCATCGAAGTGTTCAACAATAAAAAATAGCCATAATTAAGATAAACCGCTATTCATGAATGTTAATATCCAAATTATCGCGAAAGTGTTGCTTATCTTGTTACTAAGCGTGTCTTGCTCGTATTTAAGAAGGGAATGTGCCAGTAACAAGATGACTTCGACCAAAATTGAAAAATTAACACTTACAAATACCAGGAGGCTTGCTGGGACGCGGCTTCCATTTCATACTGCCCTTCAATTTAATTATTTATTTATTTATTTATTTAATTCATTAAACACACAAATAGCTCGACGAATTTCAATGCGTCAAAGTGTTCAACATAAAAAAAAAAATAGCCATAATGAAATAGCTATAAAATATCAATGAAAATATTATGCCACATGGCAGGTGAAAAGTCACGAAGCTCGTACTGAAATCCCCGCGCGGGGTTCGAGGGCGCGGCCTCGATGATGCCGGGGGAGGAGGGGCGAAGGGCGAAGAGCGCAGCGCCGGCTGGAGCGCGTAATGTGTGCTCTGAGGCGCAGAACGCGTGCTACAGCGCAGGATCGAAGCTGATCAATACGGCGTATCGAGCAGCACGGAGCAGAGCGACGTGGAATGGCGGATCGCGGGTGCCCTGACGACGCGAGACGGGAATTGACGTATATCTAACCCTTACTCTTTCGGGGATAGATGAGCAGACCGGGGAAGAGGCGAAACGAAGAGGGGGAGAGGTGTCGGAGAGACAGGAGGGCAAGTACGAACACGTCGACGATAAGTGAGAACTAGCTCAACTGAAGGAGAGTAAATTATAACAAAGGGGAACGACAGAAAACTAAGGGGAATGAAGGTGAACGAATGAAGGCAAGTACGGATAAGTACGGCCGCGTACGTGAAAGCGTGGCGAAGGAGTTACGGGCGAGTATGGGTGACTCCAAGCACGAACACACGTAAACAGGGGAGACGAGGTCAGTTGGAGTGTGATAATAGCCAGGCGAGAGATGAAGAGACGAAGTTGACCGAAACAACGTAGCAAACACGGCGAAGTATTACGAAGGTAGTAAAGTGTTACATTCCGACGCAAACTCCAACCGATCCCCAAAAGCAAACCCGTTAATAATGGTCTTCCAAGGCACCAAACCACGCTTAAAAAGTGTGTTGCGATAGTTTGATGTTGAAGTCGATCAATACTTGAATCTGAAACGGGAACGCGGCAAATTACAAGGAAGATCGCCACGTAACTCCCCACCACCATCCCAAAAAATTGTATATTTCATATTTTTAATTGAACAAAACCAAACGGTTAACTAACGAGTCACACTTAAATTTTGCGATTTTCTACGCAAATGCATTTTCGATTAATAATGTTTGGGTAAATAATTGATTATGTTTTTCAGGCAATTTACATGATAGTGCACGGCGTAAATGTCGAGTTAATGTAACCACTTAAGAGAACACGAGAACGTCCCCGGGCATAAACGCTACCCTAATACGCGGTGGCGCGCCCGGGCGCAAACCGGAGCCTTGCGACACCCCGGCGCCGAGGCGAGGCTCGGGTAGCCCACGGCGCCCACAGCGGCCTGATGAGGGCGCGCGGCGGGGAGAGGCGCGGGGCGGGGACGTCCTATGTACACTGGCACGCTCCCGTCGCCGTCTCTGCCGCCGCGGCGCCCCCCCCCCTCCCGCGTGTGTGCGCGCCGGCTGGCGCTTCTCACGGGATAAGAGCCGGCCCGGTGCGCAAACACAGGCGGCGGCCGCTGCCCAGGGCCAGGCGCCTGCACGTGACGCCTGCACAGGGGAGTGGAGTGGGCGTGCGGCCGGACGGGTGGTCCACCGGTCGGCGGTGGCCAATAGCGAGGGCGAGATGGCCCTACCGACGGCGGCCCATCCCCCCGGAATGACAAATGGTGATTTCGAATTGCCATGTAAATCATTACATTAACGCACATGTGGTAAATAATATCACACACTTTACACATTCAGTTTAAATTTCCTTAATGCATCTTGTCAATTCTAACTTCATTAATTTGAATTCCTTGGCGTCTTTAATTAAATGATCTCTTTCATAACCTTCAAACAATAAATATTAAAGGTAGATTATAAAGATAAGATTAAGTTCGAAAAAGGAATTCTTCAATTGTTTTCCTTTTCTTTTTCTTTCAGATTCGTGGTGCCGAATCTGTAGTTTGGAAGTTTGACTACTCATAAAAAATGACCAAAATTCGTTTATTTACATATATCACCATTTTAACTTACTACGAATCGCTAGAAGAGTTTTTACAGAGGAATTTCAAATATCCAGAGACACAAAAGTAAGATAAAGAAAAGCCTAAACACGAACAAAGCAATTCGACAGAAATTTAAATCAATTTGGCCTTTTTACGTTTTTCTTTTTTATTTCTCAAAATATTTTGTAAATCAGTCATGCATACTTTGACAGCACCAATCCTATTATTCATTATAGACAGCACTATATCTTCGTTTATTTTCGTACTTACACCATTCAAAAATGTTCCATGGATGTTCCACCTTACAGTTAACTTTTTCGATGCACCCATAACAGAATTTAATAGTTGTTTCTTTGCACACTATTACACACGCACAAAACTAAATTTAAAAAAGTAACAAATATAGGCAGGCGCCGATGTAAACCAACCCCGACCAACCTAAACTCGATTCGCAGTGCTTTGGAAAAGTATTGCTTGCGACGTTGCAATAGAAGGGTGAGTTGCATATCCGAATGGAAGCGACAAGCAAACGCCGAGCGTTGCTTGGGGAGGTTGCGCACAATGCGAACTCGAAGTGAGACCGCCCTCGGCCTCCGCTCTCGCCTCTTCCAGGGCCTATTCGCACTTCGTCGAGGGCGCACCACTCCGACGGCGGGGCGCCTGGCCCGGCCGACGCCAAGCGGCGGAGGGGGCGGGGCGGAGGGGGCGGAGCGGGGCAAGGTGGAGCGGGGCGGCGTGGGCGCAGCGAGTTGGCCTGAAGAGGGAATCGGGACGCGCGGAAATTGCCAAGCCGCATCATTGTCCTGGAGGGCGGGGGGCGTGCGTGGCTAAGAAGACACTGGATCAGCCCAGAATGAACTGGCTGGCGGATTGCCGTCGGCATTATTCTCTCAAGTACAATGTTCAATCTCAGGTTTTCGAGTGGGGAATAATCCACCATTTCAAATTTACCACAATCAGGACGCGATTTTTCGGAGCATTAGTGCACGTAATCTTATATCGTATACCGAGTGCGATTGCGGATGCAGTTGGAACTTCGCAATAGTAACTTCGAACTTGGAGAGGTTCTAAGTTCGAGAAACACGATAGCGGATTTTCAGTATCACATAAGTGGTTTCGTCGAAGCTTACAGCTACTGGGATAGGAATTTTTGAGGCCTGTCACGACAAAAAGCTACGGGCGGGCGCATTCTTCCCTTCCCTATCCTGTCCTCTTACGTTTTCAGTGTCAAACAATAAGCAGATCCTTCATCTCTGAGTCACTCATCCATTATCTTCAAACGTCTGACAAAACATAATATTATAAAAGGCGATTCAACTAAGGAGAAGATTTCCTTTATTAACTCCGATACGCATTTCGAAAAAAAAAAAGGGGGGGCACGAATCCAATTTAAACGGAATACTCGACGTTTTTTTGAAACAAAACTTAGTTACGTTGCAATCAACAGTTTTAAATGAAAGCGAAGCAAAAGGACCCGAGGTGGAAGGCAAGGCCAGGCGAGCACGCAATGCAAAAGCCACGGCGCGTGGCGTATCCCTTGGCCGCGGCCTGCGACTGCGCTTATCGACTCTGCAACCCCTCGAACAACGCACGGCGATGAGCGCGTATCAAACGAGCTTCGTCTCGGCTGCCCGGTCGCCGCTTTCCCTCCTAGCGCCAGACGGAGCAAAATTAGACACACATTGCGAGGGGAATTAACGAGCCGAAAAATGACGTCTCTGGGCTCGGACTACACCGAAAGCCAGTCAAAAAGTAACTAACGAGACCTACAAAATAATGATAATATTTAAATAACATTAGTATTAGACAAAAATAACTATTTAGAACTAAAGAGAAAATTTATAAAAAACTAATTCAGCATTCGTTACGTCAAATGAACCAGAAATAAACATCCAATTGCTGATTACTTAACTAAATGAAACCTGGCAATGAAGATGGTAATAATCTCTGGTGCAACCACGTCGTTGACATTACTGTTCAGCGTACGTCTCTTGCGATTTTACTTCTGTTATTTCTCAGTTTTCTCGACATACCTTCACTCTATTCAATTGTTGCGATTTTTAATGTCCAGTAATGTTGAAACCCACTGCTAACAATTTATATCATTACAGCATATTTTCCAAAATTCAAAATCCTGAAAGTTACCCTGACCACCATAACTAGTGTCATCGCGCTCGCTATCTCTCTCAGCACTCTTAAGCGCCAATGCCATCGTCGCCGCGGACGAGGCACTGGCTGGAAACTGCTGCACAGACTACGTCACAGAGAAACGAAGCGGAGAGAAACGGAGGTGGCCAAATATTAAAAGGAGTTCCACAAAAGCGAGTTGTAAAAATTAATTCCAACTACTTCGAGATACGCTTTATAGACGGCGGGTGGGCGGGAATAGCACCTCGCAGTCTACAGGCGGAACCGATGGATCACGAACATGGAGGGGCAACGAAATGAAATATGCCAGCGAATGCAAGAAATGTGGAACTCGCCGTTGGCAAACAGTAGAATACAAAGGAGGCTAAATAAGATTAATGTTTTTTAGTTACTACATACCGGAGGTAATGAAACAAAGAAAGGAAATCTAAAAATGGCACGGTAATTAGAAATGAAAAGCAATCATTTAAAAAGAGGGAAAATAACTAAAAACATTGCTTTTAAACGGGGAATATACAAACAAAACTAAAAAAATGTATACGAAGAGACTACATCAAGTTTAAATATATACTTTTATCCAAATGCATTCCTATATAGAAATTTCACATTTGCTATACATCTAAATAAACAATTGTCAATACCAATTGTTTAAGTCATAAAGAAACTATCGGCGTCACACAAAAATAACCATCTAGCCTGCCCGAAAACTAATGCTCCCAGTATGAAAAAACAACAGGACATTTAAAGATAAATTACCGATAAATGACTAATGGAAACGCATTGATACTTTATATTGAAACATTCGACCCTAGGCCGAAAAAATGCCCAAAATAAATTTCGGGGGAAAATTGAAACAACGTTTTGATGAAGCGTTGAAGAGCAAAGCAGAAAGAGCCAGGAGCGGAGAAGGAAATGAGGGGCGGGTCGAAACAAAATCAAGTCAACGCGCGACAGAGCGAGAACGAGGAAACTACGCGACGGCGGGGTAGGGGGCGGGCGGGGCGGAGCGGAGCGGGGCGGACGTGGCCTCGCCGGGCGCGACACGTGGCGCTAAAAGAGGCGGCGGCGGCGGCAGCGGCAACGAAGTCATTCCCTGGTTATGAAGAAGATCCAGCGGCGCCGGCGGAAAGCGCCTCCATCCCGACGGCGCGGCGCGACATAAGGTTAGCGCGAGGGCTTCCGTAGAGGCGCGGCGGTTCGCTCACACGAGCGCGCGCTCGCTCGCTGACTGGCGGGCTGAAATTTACGCAACAGCTCGAACCAAAGATCCATTATAGATGGCAAGGGTAGAAGGAAGAGGAGGAGGAGGAGGGGGAGGGCGCGGGGAGAGGAGGGTAGATACCGGCGCGAGGCGACGCTGCGCAGATTAGAGCCGAAATTGGGCGCTCGTCGGGTCGCCGAGGAGTTCATCCATTCTCGCCAGGGGGCGATCCTTTCCGCCCCGAAGAAATGCCTGGCAGCGCACGCAATCTCTATTATCCTTCCGACCCCGCCCTCGTCCCCGCCGCCGCCGGAGGCGAGGAGAAGCGAGGCGACTCCACGCCAGTATGAATATTCCGCGCGGTGCGGCCGACAGCTCGGCGAGTGAATGTTTCATGGCGCCGGAAGCCTCGCTCAGAGCCCGGGAGCTGCAGGATCCCGCCCGGCGCCCGCTCCAGCGCAGCTCCCTGCCGCAACAACTACCAGCCCCGGCGCCGTCGACCCCACGCACTGCACTCGCCCCGGCGAGGCCAACTCGAATCGCCCTGCGGACATTTCGACGCACTGCATTGCCACAACGCCATCCTGCTGCTTCTCACGGAAAGATTCTCTCCGCTGCGTTTCCACTTTCAATACATTCTCTGAACAATGCATGTAATTGCACACCATACATTGGCGCTGTTCGAACGTTTACAGCGGCATTTTCGCAGAAACTAATTATTTTTCCTGAAGTTGCATTTTTCTATTTTAATCTACGTAGTCATCTACAACCATAAAATTTGCTTTCCGAGATATATATATAT
>BOPP01000023.1:11177358-11188919 GCA_017312745.1 Gryllus bimaculatus | reverse complement strand
GGGGGGGGGGGGGAGCGGAGTGCCGATAAAAAGTTACGCTGCGCCGCGTCCGCATAGCTGGGAATGTTTTCTATAATTACGTAATACGCTTAGACGGCTTGAAACTTTAATTACGAGAGAAGAACGGAATTACATTTGTATAAACCCGGAAATGGATTACGACGCAGGCCGTACACAACCTAATTCCAGAAACAGCGTCCGCGAAGAGGCGCGTTTCCACAAAGGCAGAAGCACAAGGCCGGAGTTTGCCTCGGCCCAAACGAAAAGGGAACTCAAAATGAGGCCTCCACAATTCTGCAAGGGTTTCATTGTAATGCAATGTAATGAAGAGGAGAAATGTATCAGGCTTTCATAATGCAAAAATCTAATGAAGCAATTAAATTGGGAAACTCATAAGTGGCCACAAAGGAAGACATATTTTCCAGAAATAAACTACGCATAGTACAGAATATCTCCTCGTAACTAGTATTGCAAGGTAGTGATAATGACATAACCGAAGACAACAAACTCAAACGGTTACAAATGCTACTGTTCAAGAAGTATACAGCACATTTTTTTCAAAAAATATTGTTGTTGATGGTACATTTACACTTCCTTACAGATGCGATATAAATGCTCGAAAGAGATATGTCCTCATATCCTTTTTCAGTATTTTTCAGCAGAATTTAAAGCAGAAAAACCAAAATTCATGTTACAAAATCATGATAACTCACGAGTTACTCTTAAATATCAACCAGAAAATAATATCCAATTTTCACACAAATTCAAAAATACACTACTCTCAATCCATCGTCAGAAAAGGCAATAAATTTTACAAAACACAAATTCATGGCATATTAAATAAAATCAACGACACTCTCTCGCAATAAACGTCCCCGCGCGTACGCCGTAAAAAGCCAGTAGTTGTCCCGCGCGCCTTAGCCCAATAAAACCTTTTAGAATAACGAGTTCTCTTGGAGCGCAAACGGACATAAAAGAATCAAAACCTCATGCACCGCGAGGAGCCAGCGCGGAGTCTCCCTCGGGGCGCTCCCCGTCCACAACGCCTCGCCAACGCGGCCCCGCCAACGCGGCCCCGCCATCGCGGTACCGCCATCGCGGCCCCGCCATCGCGGCCCCGCCATCGCGGCCCCGCCAACGCGGCCCCGCCAACGCGGCCCCGCCAACGCGGCCCCGCCAACGCGGCCGCGCCAACGCGGCCCCGCCGCGCTACGCCCCGCCCCGCTCAAGCCCTCGCCAGCAAACGCAAGGTGCCGCTCACGTTCCTGGCCCACTCGCAGCTAAATGTTGAAATTGAGTTGTGCGCGAGGAGGCTTTATCTTCCTCTTGTTCTATTGGCCGTCACCCGCCTCCCACCGGAGCGCAAGGTGTCCTTCTTTGTTCTAGGATTGTCTAGGATAGCGCCTCGGGATGGCGAGGTGAGGTATAAATATAAGGGGTCCTTATATTTATATTTTCTCTTCCAGGTATCAAATTCTTTTCATCAGGACTTCCACCATTCAGCAACTACCTTCGAGACCTGTGCTTCTGATTTCCCCGATATTTTTCTTTAAATATCCCGATATTCTTCCCAAAGCTTTTCGCCAGATATTTTCATTCGCGAGGCTCCGCCCAGCCGCCGTGCCCCTCCGCCCGCAGCGCGGCTTCCTTCCCTTCCCCGCCCTCCACCCGGACGAGGAGCACTCGACCGCCCGAGATCCCTGCGCCGCGTAAAGCGGAGCGGCTGCGGCAGCGGCGCAGGCGGCGGTGACGTCAGCGGAGGCGGAGGTGCCGGCAGTGACGTCAGCGGTGCCAGCGGCGGACGCAAAAGGCGTCGCGGAGGTGATTGTGGTCGCGGGGGCGGCGGCAGTCGGTGCAGGGACGAGGGTGGCGGGAGCCAGTGGGAAGGGCGCAGGGGTTGCGCAGTCGGATTATTGCCGCCGGCCGCGCTGTGTCGCCCCACATCCCCAGGCAATCGACGGGCGACACAGCCCCCGTAGGGACAGCAAGCGGCCACTGCGCTTCCCTCAGTCGCCGCCGTCTCCTCTAGCGCCACCGTCGCCACCGCATCGGCAACCTGCCTTATCCCCGTTTGTATCTAGACGTCTTTGTGGGCAAGATCCTTCTACCAAAATATACTTGCTACCAACACACGTTTATTTTCGATAATATCGCGTCAATTCATTTACTGTGTTATTAAACACACTTCCCTGAAAAAGGTGTATTCTTAATAACAACTTAAGATTTAGAAAACATATTTAATAATAAAATCTGCAACAAATCATAACGTAATTCAATAATGTAAAAAACAAGCAGAAACAAGAACATGCCGACGAAGCAGAGTCATCAGTATCATGAAAAATACCAAGAAAAATCAAATAACATTCACGAGAATATCCTGTGATTGCTGTAACAATTATCATGGTACCCAATTTGTTCAAGAATGTTCGCTACCAATTCAAATATTTGTTTGTCCCTTAAGGTTAGTACATGATGTAATGCTAAATGCAAGTGATACCCACTCGAGCGATTAGGTATCACAAAGAAGACTAATTTACGACACATTTGAAAACGAGTATCTCAATTTAAACCAGAGTGCCTGAAAAATATAACTATGGTTTAGGGATGTATGCCTAATTGGCAGTACGAACAAACAAAGTTAAAGAGAGATCTGTTGAATTTTTTGTAACTATTGCCAAGAGCATCGGAAGTGAGAGAATTCAGGGGGATTGATTGATTTCGGTTTCCGGGCGCATCAACTGCCGTCATTAGTCGCGTAGGTGCAGTGAAGGTTTCTTCTCAGGAGGAGGCGGTGACACTTCCCCGGTTGATGGAGAGATCTGGCGACGACCTACATGTCGGCTAGCAGTTTTCCCCAACTACATATATGCAACCAACGGGCAACTGCCCCAGCCGAGAAACGCACTACGCTCTCGAGTGGTTTCTCGATAGGTGTGGTTGTGCGGTGCATGAAAGAGTGTGTAAGTAAGGGATGACAGTAGGAAAAGGAAGAAGAAAGAAAGATCGCGAACGATCCGTGACCCATTTGTTAGAGTGCTGTTATGGCATTCACCTGGTAACGATCGGAGAAATCACGAAAAACTGCAAACAATTCGTAAGAATTGCTGGAAATAAAATGGAATATAAGCATATGCAAAGGAAAAGACATGAAAAAATTAGTGACAAGAAGAGAAGAGCGGTATGTGGAATTTGTCGAAACTGGCATCTTCCAACCAAAAATTGATATACCACTAAGCAACATCACCCAAACTAACGAGAATGTATTTGATATTGACATTTTCTTGACAATCAGCTGCCAGCTGTAGCACAGTTCGTCTAATCGAGAGATGGAGTTATGTTTGTTAATGAAACAAAGGCTCATCACTGCATATTCAATCACGTACACCACGGCTTATCTATTGCTGTAGGATTCAAAAGAAAAAGCGTTATCAAAAGCAAAGTGAATTCTGCACACGGTGATTACAATAACTCTCTGCGACGCGACCCGACGCACGGTCCGCCGAAAGCAACAAGGAACGGCCTGCAGGCGTACGATACCGCCCGCACGACAGCAACGTCACGCGGGTTGGGTTGAAATGCATTACAGGCGTCCAAAAGTAGATCAGTTTGCGTGTTATAATGAAAAGGGCAAAACGAACATTGCGCAATCTCATAACGATTCTTATCTGGAATCAATGGAGTCAGCGCCAAAGCAAGAGGCCTAATAAAACAAGTTTATAATTCTTTAAATGAAATATTTAAGTAAAACCGCACAATATACACCTTCCCAAAACTCATATCCTTGAAAATTCTTCAAAACTCTCCAAAATAATTTTCCTGAAGATAATTCACCTTGTTATAACTCGTATTCCAAAATATTTCTATGAAGTGTAGTTCTGCTGTAAGCTGTACTGAGTTTCAATGATACACACTTTACACATAAAAACTTTGCAATACGTTTTCACGCAGAGTGCATTATTTTACCTGCACTCAGCACGTATGGTAGATAATGTATGGTCGTAACGTATGTTTGATACACAGAGGGACCAACAATTTTATTGGCATCAACAACTTATAAAAACATAAAAAATGGCTCACTGCAACATACGGAGACTTTGAATAAGGCTTTATCAGGCGAGGAGAGCGGCGGCCGCGCCGGAGAACAGGTGATGTTGCGATAGCAAAACCCTACCTTTCCTAATCGCGCCCTTATCGCACGCCTCGACGCAGTAGTGAACGTCGTTGGGCCTCGTCACCACCCTCACCGCCGAAACACTGGGGCGCGTGCAGCGGAGGATAACGGTCGTACCCTTCTATGTTGCCACAAGAGCAGGGTTTTTTGTTTGTTTTTTTCGGCATGTGCTGTGACAACTTTCGAGGATGCAAATGTTCTTTCCTCAGCAATAAAGATAACGGTGTTTCCTGTTTCATTGCATTCGAAGATCCCACTCGCAACTTGTATGTCTACCGCTCTCAAGCTTATCACCTGTTCGTCACTATCTCGCTTGGCCTTTGTCAGTCTCTAAAAGAAAAGACGGTAGTTCACTAGTCGCTTGACATGAAATCAATTCAGTTTGTCAGTGACTAATACGCAATGCATTTTCAAGCATTGTACTTGGTTCTAGTAGGCGGACATTTTTTATTTTGCGACGACCTTTTGGTTACGTGTTACACCTAAAGCAGAATGTGCATTACCATCGTACTATTTTCCTAGACGTTGGGTCATTATGGTGTTGTCTGTGCGCTAGTAAAACACTATACCATTCCTAATCTAGAAATTACATTTTCAAAAAATGTTATTTTCATCTAGAGTTTTTTAAAATAAGAAACACATTCAAACATTCCTACGTCTTCGTTTTCATGACCAAAAGCTCTTTCCTATTATTAGAGTATTTTCTTATTCATCGATTTTAAGTAAAGTCTGTGAAACACTACATAAAAGAAAATGTTATATACAAAAGAACGAAGAGGTGGGGCGCAGTCAATTCCCTATACCAACACAATAGTTCCTGGACTAAACAAGAACTCTCACCAGTTCCCATCTTTCTTGAGAAAGACCATTATTCATTACGTACGTTGCGTGAAATATATACCGAAACCAATGCCCACAAAGCGTAGAGTCAATTATGAAGCCTCTTCTTCGAACGTGTCAGAAGGAGAATTGCATGCACTCCCACTCACAACCACACAAACGCATACACATACACAAACATATACATACATACAAACATATACATACACATACATAAACGCATACACACACAAACATATACATACACACACACACACAAACGCTTACACACACAAACATATACACATAGAAACACATACACACACACACAAACATATACAAACACTTTATGCACACCTGCGGCCCTTATCGACTCCGCACACGCTTCGACCCCGTCGCCTCAATCCTAGCCCCCTACGCCTCGTCTCCCAACGCCCCCTAGCTCGCCTACGCGCTTCCCCGCGTCTACCATCTACGCCTTCACCTCGTTCGCCCCCCCCCCTGCCCCCTTCGTCAACGTCGGGCAGCGCTTTGTCGCGGAGAGCGCCGCTAACTCGGAACAATTTTATCGCCCGCGTCCCGCACAGCAATTATGGCGACGAAGCCGGTTTGCTCCCGTTTGCGGCCATAAAGAGCAAATACCTTTTCAATTAACGCGCGGCCAGATAACACAGGCGCGTCGACGCGGCGCAGCGACCCACATACAGAGGACGGCGGGGAGCAGTCGCTCGATCGCAGTAGGAGGGATGGAGGAATCGAGGCGGAAGTGAAAACAGATGGGGCTGCGGGAAACGCCGTTCATCTAGCCAGAAACATAGGAATTGGTTGTACCGGAAACTGGAACAGCAATGCGAGAGCAATGCGGAAATACGATCTGTAACGGCAGGGTAGAGCGCGGAGCGATTGCGATAGTGAGAAGGCGCGGGAGAAAACTCAACAGTCGAGTGCAACGGCGCGAGTGTCAGTCGGGGTGGAACAATGACGCAAAAGTGGCGGAGAGGGGGGGGCGCGGCTCCGGCGCACACATTTTCAGACAGATCGTTCCCACTTAGTGAAGCGGCGGCTATCGCGGTGAGTAACGGCGCCGCAGATAATTCGAACCCGCACCTGTAAAGAGCGACCGGCGACCGCAAACGGAACGGGTTTCGCAGTATGATTCAATCCGCCCTCGCGCGCAGACGAGGGCGTGGGCGAGGGCGGGAGGGGACGGTGAGGCGTAACGATGCTGCGGGGCCATGAGGCCGAACGCGTGGGCGGGGCGGGCGCAACGGTCCACCCGTCGATTCAGCGCGGTCACCGCCGCAACGCGGGCGCACGAGTATATCAAACCGTTGCCTCTTCGCTAATTGGCCCCGCAATAACTCGCTCTCACGCCCTGCGTTAGCAGCGCGGCACGCCACGTCACAATCGAAGCGGCGGCGGCAAGCGCCGGCGGGAGCGCCGCGGACGGCGGCGCCGCCCAGCGCGGCAAAGGTGGAAAAGCCACACGTAAATGTCAGCCCCCGGCGCACCCCGCCCGCTGCGATCAGTCCTCCCCCCACCCCCACCCCCCACCCCGCAGCGCCTCCACACAGCACCCTGCCCTTCCGCCGCTGCGCCGCCCGCCGCTTCTCCCCCCGCCCCCGCGGCGAACTGGGTAACATGCATGCAAAAAGCTCGCGGTCTGAGGGCTGCCCGCCCCTCCCTGCCCTCGCACCCTCGCCGGCGGCTTCCCCCTCCGACCCCCCCCTCCGACCCCGCCCCCGCGCGACTCATCACAAAATCAATACCTCGTGTAGGCTATTCCATGCCACAGCGGTGGCGCCACGCCGCGCCGCGTCCGACGCCCGGCAGGTGGCATCGGCCTCTTGCAGCCTTCGCCTTGGGCTCTCCGCGGACTCCCCGTGCATTGGATCCCCTAAAATACTTCCACGGCGGCCAACCGGCACGTTTGGTTTCGGAATGCGCTCCTGAAACGACGCGACGCCTCTCTCTCTGTCTATTGACGCCACAATCTTCATTCGCACGGTACACCGTTGTGCCAATGCTGGAACTACCTGCATTCCACTTTGTTTGCTGAAGCTAATGATTGTTGGCATATTTACATCCATTGTCGTATCAAGAGACCATAGTGTACATCGTGTGCGATGTCCAGTGGAATGAAGAGATTATGGAACAGGAACTATCGCACGCTTTGCGAAGTTTGATCAACAACCCGCATGTTAATTTATGCAATTCCCATTTATATGAATCGTAAAGGAAATACTAGCAAACATATTATCTCAATTTACAAGAGAGATTATTTACAACGGTAAGTTCGAATTAAAATCTTACAGTTAATACAAATAATTCGCTCTTCGAACCAGAATAGGAGATATGTAAATATTTCGTGCTCCGAATGTAATAACAAATGAAATGACTTCGTTTTTGCGAATAAAGTTGAATCATTGAAGTATTATTTCAAATGTTATCGCAATATTTTCCGTAATAAGCATCCTTTAGTACAAATCACTGCCATAAAATTCTTGAATAAAACATACCTCAGAAGATTTATTTCTTCAAACTAAGAAACCTACTAAATACTCTTAAAAATTCCAAATTAAGATTCGAAACCTTCTTCAAGTACTGATTTCACTTTTTTTTTAATAACGCTCATTTTAACGTATTACGATAAAAAAAACCAGCGAAACGCTGAAATATAAAGCACGACGAAGGCCTCGAGTTCCAAAGCCGAATTTCAAACGCCGCGACGCACCTGAACCGCTCCGCGCGCGCCTGGCCTCGAGCGGTCACGCCAGGCGGGGAGCTCCCGGCCGGGGGCCCAGCGCCGCAGACGCTCGCCCCGCAGCAGAGGATTCGCACCGCCGACTCATGAATAAAACCATTACGCGTTATGCATGTATTAAACTGCGGCTGCGGAACAAAATAATTAAAACGTGTCTGAAATTAAATCGATCCGCCGGCATCGAGATTGCGGCCGACCTCATCGTCCCCAGAAGCTCCGCGTTATTTCGGCCCTCGCCGCCGCAACCGCCGCCGGTCGGAGATACCGGCTCCATTTACATTCTTAATTTCGGTAGAAAATGGCGAAATAAGAACTCATCTGCAGGAGCTTAATGCGAAGCCAACGAGAAGACTATCAACAGGCTTAAGATCGCTGGCCCTTGGCGGCTAAAATGTGAAGTTTATCCCTTAATACTACTATAGTCTCAAAGCAAATATGGTATAAAATAATCAGGTAATCAACTGTTATTAGACAGAAGAATTTCAAGAGTCAAAACAAAAAATTGATAGCCTCAACAATCTCATACGACACCAATATTATTAGTTTTTGAGACCATTATCCTGCATGCAAGTAAATAAGTAAAATATTTTAAATAGTTTTCCACATTTTATCTCAATAATGCAGTTTCATTATTCAGTAGGTCAGCGAAGTAGCCCGAGTTCATGATTTATTTCAGAATATAGTCCCTTGTACAAGCATTGAAGTATTTTATTTTCGTGAAGAACGAATTTTGTATTGCATTCAGCAATCTAACAGACAAAAATTGTAATAAAAAAAGAAGAAATAGGTAAAGTCGTTACGCGCAGGGATGCGTGGAACACTCAAATTTCTTTTAGGTTTGAAAATTGTGAGATGCAGAATTTGAATGTTGTCGTGATTTAGTGAAATGTAACAATTTAGGTATTAATTATTTCAAATGATTCACATATGCAAGTAATGTAGCACGGTACTAACTAAAGTGGTGTAGTCTTCGTCTCCATGAACAGTAATTAGATACGCTCAAAGATTTTTGTTTTTAGTACTTTTAAAAAAAATACGTTTTTTAATTAAGCCAACTTCACATCCCAATAAGGGCAAGTATATCCTGATCCTGCAGGGAATTATTAATCCTTCTTTAAAGAAGTAATTGGAAGGGTGAAAAGACAAATGCATCCACGGCCGAGGCGGGATTCGAACCCGTGATCCTTCTATCCGACATCGCCACGACACTATTGCCTTAGCAATCTCGGCTATCCGGATCGACATGTAATTTTATTTAATTGCTTCTAAATAAATCTTAAGAACTTGATGGAGTGAGGAGTGCAGAAAGTGAGGCGGCCTATCGACCTATTCTCATAGACTTCGAGTTAGGTAACACTGAAGAAATGTACTCTTTTTAACACGTATCATTTACAAGGCAGAACTTATTTCTCTAACAATTGACCAAATTCGTACATAAGACTTACTCAATAGCTTCAAAACGTTCCTTGAAATTGTTAATAACTCATAAACAAGAGACCAGAACGCAATTTATACATTTTCTTCAAAACAGTTCCCTACCACAATTACACACTTCTGCCTGCGCGAGTAAAGTGACTGGAAGCATTCCTGGAAGCCATTTTTCGATACTAGTTGTAGAGCTCTCGATGCATTTGCTGAAACTTCATCAGCGTTCACAAATCTTCGGCCCTTTCACAAGCGTTTTCAGCCGAGGAAAAAGGCTGGTGGAGACAAATCTGGGGAGTACGGAGAATGCTTCAATACAGTAACGCTGTGCCTGGCAAGGTAATTTGGTTGCTTTGCAAACACAACAATCGCTAGGAACATACATGCAAATGATATTGAAGTGACGTCATAAATGTTATCAACATCTAACAAAGAAAAAGGGACTATCAAGCACATATTACATGAATGATTAAATATTTCGGAAATTTTTTGAAGCTTGTAGAATTAACCATGGAATGTGCATTGTGGGGACTACGGACAGGTTCCTCTAATGTAAGTCGTGTCTGTAGTAGTGCCAAGCAAAAACCACACCAAAGAAAATAGATGAACAGAATAAACAATGTAATAATTGCATTTTAATGATTTCAATGAAAATCTTGGATTTATCTTTAATCATAAGACCACGACCAGAAAGCAGTTCTTGATTAAATGTCTTATTATTCCACATATATATTTTCAAAGAACCCAGAATGTCCCCTTCCCTTGCCATGAAGTGTTGTGAGTATGGCGCCACCCCGCTTCCGCGCCCGTCTGCTCGGCGCAAGCAGTGGCCTACTTAGGGGCGGGCGCATAAACCGCGCCCACGGACGCTGCCAACGAGACACGTGGTGGGCGTGGCGGGGGACAGAGGAGGGGGAGGAGAGCGACCGCCGACAACATCGGTGCATTACGGCGGCGCGGCCAATGCGCTCGACGGCGCCCGAGGCACGAAGCGGTGCGTCTGCTGCGGGCTGCCTGCTCGCTGCCCTGGAAACCGCACGCCGCCCCGGGCAGGTGGGGCGACCCCGCGTGCCTGCCAACGCCCACGGCCCCCTGCTCTCGCCCGGGGGGCGGGGACCGCGAAGCAGCGCTAAGGCACGCCGCGCAGCCCCCCGATTTCGGGAATGCAACTGTATCATGCGACCCACCCACTAGACACGTCTTTTTCCTTATTAACAGCAAATAACCAGCCATATTGATGAGATCGACAAAGAGGCATTACTCATTCATTATTCTGTCGCATTAATTAGATTCCGCAACTATTTTTGACGCCAGTCCGTTTAGAAAGTTAAAAATACATAGAAGTAATGCAGCTCTAACAAAATTTTCAGAATTTTCCACACAGCTTACGTTTAATAAGTTCAGTTGTAAGCCAGAGAAAATTATAAAAAATCAAAAATTACTCACATTTGTCAATAAATATTAAATGCATTTTATGACTTCAAGACGAATATTTTATTTGCGCACTGTGATTCAACGCCAAAGCAACATTTTTTTTTTAATTTTCCAAAGATCTTGACCTATTAGTCGTTCTCAACTTTGTTTCTCAATTAATTGTTTTGAAGGAAATGTTTGACTCTATCGGACTAAAAAAACAAAACATTTGGTTTCATGACTTCCCTAGTAATCCATAGGTATCAAGATTTAACCGCATATATTACTTTGATATTGGCAAAGAGTACTGTAATTTTTGGATTCACATATTTTATAATATAGTATAAATGAAAAAATAAACAAACGGTAGTTATGGGTTGGTTGCATGTAATAAAGAATCATATATGAACATGAAAGAAAACAAGATAAGAACTGTCGACGAACGTACAATTAAACTGGAGAACATAATTCTTAGACTGAATTTCAATCTCTTAAATGAAAAGCGAACGGCAGCAACACTTCTAGAGTAACAAAAAATAACCGTAAACCTGCTGCGAGATATTTCTACAAAAGAGCGTTAAAGCACGAAGAACGGATTCCCAAAAGATGAAATGACGGTCCATTACACTTCATCCGTATGCGAAATCCCAGCTTTGCGTTGGTCCTCATAAAAGTGCCGTGCGTGAGAAGTGGCGAATAGAGAGAGAGCCGACATCCTAAAGAATAAGGGAAGGTACTTCACAATGTGTAACATAAATAAGAGCAAAATGCCTGAAGAGACGTTTTACTAAGTATGTATATCAGAGCCGCCGTACTCGTATTTTCCGGTTTTAAGGCCGCAGTCAGCGCGCGGAATTTCGCAGGGAAGCGGAGTGAATGGGAAGTAAAACCCGCGGCGGCCCGAGCGCCCGAAACGGCCGCTCGACACCGCAATGAAAGCGAAAGATGGCGGCCCCGGGCCCGGCCCGC
>BOPP01000023.1:11166986-11177353 GCA_017312745.1 Gryllus bimaculatus | reverse complement strand
CCCACCCCGCCCCGGCCGGCTGCATCGGCGCCACCGCGGCATCTGGCGGCGCGCGTGGAAACGCAGCCTCGACGGGACGGGGACGAGGAGGGGACAGAAGAACGTAATGGGAAACGACGGGAGGAGAAAATACGAAGGGGAGGCTGATGAGTGAGATGAGGAAGGTCGGATGAAGGTGCTGTCGACGTGAAGCTGGAAGGCACAGGACGTGGGCCACACGAATAGAATGACGACGTAGAGGATTGGGACAGTACCTACCCAAGCAAGGAGAGTACGACGTGGGGAGGGCAGAATGGGAAAGGATGCGTTGGGGCAGTATATGAGAAAATGAAGCGAAAACCTTGAAGTTGGATGAAAAAATATGAAGTAGAATTCGCGGGGGGGGGGAGCATTGCAAGCAAGCCGGAAAGGCAGGTGGAGTTACATTGGCGAGAATAGCAAAAAAACGAACGATGAAGCAAGTGTTAATAAAAGAAGTGAAACAGGAAAAATTGAGGTGATCGTCAAGGAATGAAGACACCCAGTTGACGAGAGAAAAATATAGCCCATGAATGTATCTGATGATACATGTGTCAAGAAATGCTGGCACGAAATGGAGCAAACAGCGGTACGATGATCTAGAGAGATCATGTCAAACGTTATCTTACTAAATACAAAACAGAAAACTAATAAATATCTGTGGTTTGAGTCTCAGAACAGGAGCATCGAAATCGAGAACACGGAAGAGTCGCAAGATACGATGACATTGTTGGGGATTGGTAAAGATGGAAAGTTGCAAAGACTCAGCAGAACAAGGGCAACATTGAGTGACGTAGTATTTGTAGCAAGAGAAGTGTTCATCTGAAACGCCCAAAGGAAAGATGAGTAGAGAGAGGTGGTGGTATCAGAGGTGACTGAGGCAGGCGACGATGACGTCGTCAGCGAAACGAGGTCGAGCAAGGGGCGCATTAGCCTTATTACGACCTGCGAGGCATAAATTAGAAATAAAGCCGAGATTTTTACATTCGCAGACTTTGGGAAGTACCCCGATACCGTAAAAGCAGACAGTCTGCTGCACTCCGGCGTGCATGGAGGTCAGGAGCAGGGAGAGGATATCCAGTATGGAAGGACGTCGCACCGCGGCGCGCCGCGCCGCGCCGTCGCACGAGAACTCGGCTGCACTCGTGAAACTACGCAACCGCAAGCGCCAGCGCAGTGGCGGCAGCACCAGACCTCGTGGAACGGCGCCTCGCAAATTCGCCGCAGTGCACACGAGTGGGCGGACCTCCAGCGGCCCTCCCACTTGGCAGCTCTACGCAGCGCCACGCCCACCCGCAGCCTCAAGTCGCGCAACCCCATCTGCACCTCCCCTGCGTCCTCCGACCGTAATTCCAGCCCCCACTCCAAGACTCCACACTGCCGCCGTGTCGTACATCAACGCTGGGAGGGGACGGGGACGGAAGCCGTTGGAACAAGAAATACATCCAACCTTTTCCGGAACGTCTTAAGAAGAAAAAACCCGAGAGTTATGCATTTGTTCAAAGATATTCATCGTGGTAATGCGAGCGCGCTCTTGTAAAACTACAACAAGCTTAAATAAGTTTTGCTGCCGCAACTCTTATTCGCGAGAATGAAACTCCGCCCCCAAGGGAGTGCAGGGATCTGCTGTCGTTGGCTTGCGTCGTATCTCACATCGGCGTCTGGCGCTCGCAGATGCTGGCGGGGGCGGCGTCTGGCCAGGTTGTCGACGTCCCATCGCCCTCCGGGCTTTGCAGCCCCCGGCGGCGGCGGCGGCGGCGGCGTCTGGAGCCTCGCCGCCGCAACTTAACCGCCCCGCATCCGCTACCGTCACCATCCGCGCGGTATACACAAGTTCCACTCTTTTCCGCGCAAAGTGCACAAGTGCATGGCCGCCCCCCTTCGCAAGCAACGTCTTTCCTCTCGACGCCTTATTTATCTCATTGCGCTCTTTCGCCGAACTCCGCCGGGGACGCGGAGTGGAGTCGAGAGTTGCCTTGACAGGGGACCATCGTTCGCGTAACTAGTCTGTGGTAGCTCTCCTGGACTTCTGCACACTCCAGTTGATGCTGGTGAACTAACTTACGAGTTACGCTGCTCCAACCAATGGGCAAAGCTTGCTTGGCCTCGTTTCCAACACTTGGAGTTTAGGGCAGGTTTTCCCAATTCCACAATAACTGCAATAAACAACGGTAATTCGTATCTTCAATTATATAATTAACGACGTGAAACTTCTCCAACAACGAATTAGCGTCATCTCCAAAAACTAAATTCATCTTAAGCAGAATATAGAGTAAAAAACTTTTTTTTTTCATTTATATGAACGCAATTCAATAAATTCCATTATTTGCGCAATCATGAGGAAATTTAAGAGAGTAATTGAAATATTTTTTATTGAAAATGTAAAAGAATCGACAGAACTCACAAATCTTATATAAATAACCCGAAACTGAGATCACAAATTCAATTTTTCAAATATCACTATAACGTTATTCGTGCATTTTGTCACTCTAATCTCGTGCTCCTACTGCCTCGCTGCTATCATCGAAGAAACGTAAGTTTCTCCTCCACGACCCAACCCGAGGATTTCTCCGGAGTCTCTTGGACGAGTGCGCTCGGCCGATCGCCCGGCGCGGGGGTCATCGGCTGCGCAGGGAGGAGGTGGGCGCGGGCGTGGCGGCGTCCGCGTCAGTGTCGCCGGGAGCCGGCGAGCCGCGAAATGGAAGTGTCACGGCGCGAATGCGATTTCCGCCGCGGGGCGCTGATGAGCGCGCGCGCGCGCGCGGGCGCGGGCGCTCGAGGGGCGGAAGCGATCGCTCGCCCGCCCGCCCAAGAACTCTCTCGGCGCTCCTCGCCGCGCGGCGTCGCCACGGGCCCTCGCGACGGGCGACGGGAGTTGCTCGGAATGCCAAATCATGCGGATGTGAAAACAACCCGTTACACTTTCCGAAAATCTGAAATTACAGGCTTGATCCAAACAGAATTTGACAAAGATCGTGAGAAATGAATAGTACTCTCGCGTACTGGTTAATTATAAAATGAGTTCAAAACCTGCTACAATCTTCTAATTTGTTTTCGTAGAAGCACAAAGACGAAATTCATTTTAATAGAAATTATTCTAGGACTTTTTTTGAAATGAATAAAAATCAAATTGATTTTGATTCTTCGCTCAGAACCACATATACAAATATATAAGCATTATTTCTAGTTATATTTACTATCATTCTATGACCGCAATATTTATCGGTGTCACCGAAGTTTCCAATTCGCACACTTGTACATATTGTGAATAGAGATACCAACTCCTAAAAACTCAATTTTCTACATACTTTTCATGCCAATGTTTTCCTTCCTTCCAATCTTTACTTTTCAATTACTTTCGTCGCCCCACTTTCTCAACGACGCGACATGATGACGCGAACGTCTATCCATAATCGTTGCGCGTCGTACTACTCAGCAAAAGCGACGGCAAACAATTTTCCAACACTCTCTCTACTTATTTTTAATTACATCCGCGCAGTTAATTTTTAACTGTTTGACAACTCCTAGATTCACAAAATAGGGAACACACGAAGAGCGCGCAAAGAAGTTAACAACTTTCTGTATTTCAGAAGTCGAAGAAATGTTCAGATCCGACTTTCTCTTTAACCTAAAATACATTTTTAACTTACATCACTATCACAATTATCGCAACTCGTTCCAACGTAATTATAATTAAAATCTTATTATGCGTTTAGTTCAAAGGTAACGTAGCAAATGCACATCAAAAGGTCGCAGCTTGCGGCCCGTGGCTTGTTGTTTTCTCCCGCGACCAGGTTGCTAAATTAGGCGATAAGCGTAGCAAGGAGAAGGGGAGGAGTAATGTCGAGAAGGAACCGCCTTGTCTTCAGCGCGCGGCGCGGCGTGGCGAGGCGTGGCGTGGTTTAGAACTGCGCGCGAGATACCGCAGGCGCCTCCGTACCTCCCCCAGCCTCTTCGTCTTCCTTCGAGTCTTTCATCTTCATGCCCTCCCTCCCTCCCTTGTCACCGTCTTTGTCGCCATCCCATCCGTCTCTTTGTCGCTGCTCTCTTCTTCTGTTCCCCTTCGACAAAAATTAGGGTTCGCTTTGTTGATTACCGTGATGATCGTTAAGGATACACAAACTCTCATCGCTGTAGCTATTATAATTACTGTAGTGTAATATAATGAGGACGTTCCGCCAAACATGAAACGAAAATTTAATGATCGGATACCATTATTTCATTATCAGAAACTACATCTGATTATCGTGCCTAAAATGTAAGGGTACCCTACCGCAAAGTTCACTGATCCTCGTGATCATCTTTTTCAATATGTATGTTCCCAACCCGTCTACGTGCAGGCTTAGCATCATGCAAGAGCTCTTTTCCCGGCGTTGTCCTGCGCTTTTCTTCACCAGACCTCTCCGTACAACACGGGCGTCGTGGCTTTCCGTTACTCGGCAGGTGACGCAGTGTGGCGTGACCGAGCAGGTTGAAGAGTGCGATCGTGATGCTGGTGATAGTGTTGGCGAGGGTGCTGTTGGTGGTTGAGATGGTGCTGGTGATGGTGGCGGTGGTGATGGTGCTGGTGGGTGAGGCGGAACCAGCCTGAACCGCTCCCCGTGCGTCCGCCGCCGCCGCTGCCGCCCGCCATCTTGCGGAGCCGCCGCTATCGATCGTGGCGCAGAGAGGCTCCCAGATATCCATCTAACCATTAGCGCTATTGAAACGACGCGACGACGCAGCGGCGACGAAAGCCGCCGAGGGCGCGACTGTCGGCGCGGCGTGGGGCGCCGGTGGCCACGAGCAACCTACATTCTGCACCTCCCCAATGATTTTTTTTTTTTTGCCAACGTGGAATATTGATAGTGATTTTAAAAATGTATATCGCGGTTTCTCAAGTTCTTAGTCTAATTTATAAATAGCAATTACAATATATTTTCAACCTAATTATAGGAACTTATTTTTTATTTTTACTGTTAAATTGACCCCAAAAAGTGACAATTAGATGTACAAGAAAACACTTCAAGCGGTAAAATGAAAATCGAGTGATGATCAAAGAAAGTACAAACAAATCGGGAATAGAGAATGAATAGCAGAATGAATGGTGAAGTGGGAAAGAAGAAAAGAGCCACATCTCCAAATAGGGACTGTGCTAACAAATAGAACAAACTGAGAATGTCTGTGAGGGGAAAGAAAGAGAATTTCAGTACAGGTACAAATGAATAACGGTACTGCAGAGGGATGGCAGCAGGCTGTCAGAAGTGAGTAAAAGGGAGCGGGCGAGAGGCGCAGGTGGCGGCGGCGCGCGTGTGATCAGGGGGGCGTGCGCGCGGAGAGGGCAACGCACGCCCCGCGTGGCACAGAGCGAGCGGCCGTGACGCGCACGGTTGCGGCGGCGGCGGCGCCCACGGCGCGAGCGAAGGGCTCGGGAAGGGCACCGCCGCCGCCGCCGCCGCCGCCGAGGCCGTCGGAAGGGGTTTCGCGGCGCTTTGTCGAGCGCTGACGTCAAGGCGCGGCGCACAGGGGCGTGGCGCGGGCGGGGGCGGGGTCTTCGGATCTTACGTCACGCAGAGGTGCTGGAGGACCCAGGGTGGAAGGGTGGAGCGTTTCGACGGTGCAGAAACTGAGCAGGTGGTCGCACCCGGTTTATCGTTTCTTAGGAACTGAATGGTGAGTTGGCTTCGATGGAGCAGAACTTGTAGCCGCGTCCACGCACGGACGTTGCGGAGTCGAGACCATGTCACAGCAAGGCATTTTAGGCATGTTGTTATGACGTGGTTTGCTTCTCACGTCGCACACATCTTGTTTCACCATATTACAGACCACCATGTCATATAGAAACATTTCATTCATAATAATTATCCGTCTCTTATAACCAACTTATTATCCTCCAAACACTGTAAGGTAAAAAACAAACCACCTCTGATTACCTTTCAAGGAAAGAGAGGGCACGACGTAAACCCGCTCCCTTCGATACGCTCAGAAAATAGTGTAATCAGTATCGAACAACTATCAATCGAATGGTTCGATTCGCGAGAAATCACAGGACGGCCGAGACACTAAGTTCATCACAACATCTCCCCCAATATCCGTGCTGCATGCGATGATAATGAAATAACGTATTGAGGGGCAAGAAAAATGAATGGATATTGTAAAAGCTGGCGGCAGTCTCGATGTTTCCACTGTTAATTCTACAAGGATATACAGGCATTTCAAATGACATGGATATTCAAATTTTTAGCAGTTCAAAAGTGGATGCGATGACTTCTTGTATCAAAAGTACCAGGTGTTCGCGTTTTAAATAGGAAACGTCCATATCACATAAATTAAGTACTATGGAAGAGTTTGCTGGATAATGCTAAAAACACGATTCCTTTTTCTAAATTAAAAAAATAAATTGTTTATTCTTGAGTTAGGGTTAGATAAATTAACTCAAGTGACCGCCCAGCAGTACATAACACGAGATCAAACTAAGTGGGCATTTGGAGAGTAACTCACTTAAAGAAAAGCTGGAAAAGAAGAGGAAGGAAAAAAACTGTACGCCAGACCGCGAAGCAAGGAGGAAAGTGAGAAGAACGCGAAGGGGGAAGGCGGGAACGCAAGAGGCAGCGATGCCATCGCGGATGGCAGCCGCGGCTGCAGCTCGCAGCGACACAAAAATTATGCGCGCGCCCCGCCCGGCGGCGGCGGCGGCGGCCGAGCGAAATACCGGCGCCCTGGGGGGCCGCGCCCCGGTAATCTCGAATAAAATGAATTTAGTGATGGACGCCACCATAAAATATGCATGCGCCCATAATTGAGGACGACAGCGGACAGGGAGCCCCGGGCGCACGCGCGATTCCGCCCCCGGCGAGGGCGGGGCGGGGCGGCCCGGCGCCGACGCGACGCCGACGCGACGCACGGGACGGGCGGAGACGGCGCGCTGAGGACGAGCTTCGCAGAATAGGACGGGGGAGGTGGAGGAAGATCTGCGCAGATGGCGTCTCCTCTGAACAAACTCTTGAAAATGGGTGACGTAGATTCACAAGGGTAAATGTTTATGAAAGCGGGAATGAACATATGTTAAATGAATCAGTCCGTTGTTCAATCTCTTTGGACGGCCCACACTCGCAAACCCACATTTTGAGTACATGAGGGAATTGTCGAAACTCCTTCGCACTTTTTGCATTTTATTCATAACGTCGCTTAGTACTGACTCGATAATGTATACTTGTTAGCATACACATTTAGCGATATTGACGTTTAGTAATGACGCGTATTAGTTGTAGTAATATAAATACACAGAATAAACGGTACGACATGAAAAGGTAAACAGATATAAAATTTCAGACATATTAAACTAAAAACTTATTGTTAAAAACATTGACACACCCAGATTTAATGCGAAGAGTTAATACATCAATCTCGCTATCCCATAAAACGATTCTTAAACTATAGTTAGTTCCTGTCCAAATATTAAGTCGGCACGAAAGATGACGCAACAAACCTTAGGTATTACCGTTCCAGAAACAGTCGATATACCATAGCGGGGGCTTAATCCTACTAAAAGATTTATTACGTAAAAAATTAAATGCAAACGACCCCCCACCAGGAGACACTAAACAGAGATGAGAGCGGTCACAGGGGCCCAACGCACGTCACCGAAATGCAAAAACGCGAGCAACGAGCAGGTCACCAAAGGCCATACGAATGTCGCGCATCGTAACAGTCTGCTTGGTGGCGCTCAAAGGAAAAGCCCTTCAAGGGCGCCTGGCGCGAACGCCCACGTGCGCAGACGGACGGGCGTGCCGCGAACGACGACTGTAGCCTCCCGCCGCCGCCGCCCGCCCCTCCGCCACAGCCGCCACGAGTGCATCCGGAGCTTTATCGATTGCAGCCCGCCAGACTGCATCACCCGGCACCCGCCGCCCTCCATCACCGCGTCAGCCGTCCGCCCCGCGCCCTCGCCCCCCCCTTCCGCACCGCCTGCAGTAGGCTCGGTCGGCTTAATTGTGACGTCCACGTCTGTGGTACCCGCCGACGTCACAGCCTACGTCTGCCGTCGACCGTCTCCTCGTAAAGGATACGCCGGAAGTCGAGGTTACCGGGATCGTTGTCAGATAAAGAGACGACGTGCAACGATTGATGGAAGGACACTGAGAATAACATTCAGGAAGCGAAGCTTCGGTAACGACATCAGAATAAAGATTCAAAGATGGCGAGGGAAATTGATTATGAAAAACAGCTCTTCGAAATTGATAAAAGTTAAAGGGAAATGTGAGATATTGATTATTACTGCAAGGTTCGCAAAGAAATGCCAAGGAATACGTCAACAGTACGAACAGCTAAGCGATCAGAATGTAACGAATGACAGAGTACAACGACGGAAATGGCAAGTAATGAGAAAACCAAGTGTGCAACTGCAACGCATGCAATTACCCGCGCGCTCGTAGGGCAAAGTACAGATGGAATACTTGGCGGTGACACTCGCAATAAAAGCATCCGAAAACGAATGAAATTACGAAAAATGGTTGGCGAGCGACCGTATAGCTGCGCCGGCAATGGACGTCAACAATGTGACTATGACCGAATGTCGATGCAACTACGCGTGATGTCAACGGCGTTGCAACGACGACGACACACTTCTGAGGAGGGTGTACATCCTCTTCTTCGGCGTCCGCCGCCGCCACCCGCGCCTTCTACGCCGCAGACACCGGCACCCACCTAGCAGCGCGGCGCCGACTAGCCACCCCTCGCCGGCGCGCGCTCCCTGCCCCGCTGCGGTCTGGCTGGCGGCTGGCTGCTGCTGAGCTGCTGGCGCGGCTGGCTGGCATTGGCGCGCGCTCCCGCCGTCGGGGGCCGCCGCCGTCGCGCCGCTGTCGGGAGGGAGGATGTTGTTCCCCGAGCAATAAAACCGTCGCGTTTACCCCAAGCCCACTCTTTGTTCGCTTGAAATTAATGCGTGGACGAACACACCAGACACGCGGCCAAGCCGACGGCTAGACGAGCCCGTTGCGCGGGCAACCGGCCTATTTCGAATGAGCGTCCAGAGAACCGCCTGGTCGAACGCGGGATCTCTGGCGCTGCGTGGACGTGTTCCCTCCACCCGCGCAGCGACGGCAGCGCCGCGCGGGCCTTGTTCTCGCGACGTTTTTCAGGCGAGGCGACGAGACGCGACGCGACGGGGTGCGCTGCTGCGTGGCCTCACAGCGCCGCGCGCCGGCCCCCGTCGCCCGCCAGCCAACGCTGCCGCGGATAGGTAAAGGCGCCGACGATTACTGCAGGGAATTCCCGCTCGTTCAGCTACCCAACTGCGACTGCTCATTGGATATCTGTGTGGCTTGTGTTATCGGTTACGGTGAGCAGCGGGAATAACCGCTTGTAGCGGTCATCGGTGCTGGCTGCGTTGAGATTTGCCGCGTGCGGGGCGCAGGGCCTGGTAACCGTTACAGCGATGGATCATTCGATACCTTCCGTTGACCTTGCTGTATCTCTGAGTGTCCATGAGCACAGAAACCATCCTCAACATAACAACAAAGCGCCGATATAGGATTATTTTACTCATTATTTTCATCCCGAGTGAATTCTAAAAGATCCCATTGTTTTCGAGGAGGTGCACTAACGAGTACATAATACATGTATTATTCTATATCTCTCTAAATCCGCTTCATCATGACTTTCTATATTTTTCTAGAATGAAAAGCAAGCCTTCGAAATATGTTCTTACTAAGAGGATGGCAACGTGCGTTATTCATTCAACTCAGTGTTATTCGCGGAGAGTACAGAACGTGATTATGCCGCCGAATAAACACTGCTCCATTCTCAGTTTCCAGAGCGACCTGGCCGTCCCTTCCCCCAGCCATTCGCCCATCGAGGGGGCGAAGATACGGATGTGTGGCTACTTGCGTCTCTCCGTCCGGGGCCGCTCAGAAATCGGGGCGACGCAACGAGCGTAGCTAACAGCGTCATCATCGTTCTCGTCGGTCTCCCTCACTCCCAGCGCTCTCTCTCTCTTCTCTCCTCTCTCACCGAGCACGCCCGCCGTGCATCTGCTACGCTGAGCTCTATCGGTGGCTGTCTATCTATAGACTCGCACCGTCTCTCTCTTCATCCCGGCCCCGCGGCACTCCAGATAAAACCCACAACTTGACAGGAACAAAAAGAAAAGGGAGATATCTTTCCGCGTCGCCGCATAACGCCCAATGGTGGACGCCCACGCGGTGCTGCAGCTTCCGTCTCTCTCTGCCGTCGAGCGGGCACCCGCGGATAGAGTACAACTTATTCCAAACTTCTGTGCAAACTGTCTTTGTATACTGCCTCCAAAGGAGATAATACCGCGAAACCACAGGCTGCCACCCCGCCGCCAACCCGCTCATATCGTCTCTCTT
>BOPP01000023.1:11111291-11142180 GCA_017312745.1 Gryllus bimaculatus | reverse complement strand
GGTGGCGTCAAGCGGGGGCGGGCGTCGCGGTGACGGATTAGGTCGCGCTTCTCATTAATCGAGACCTGTCCGCCGCCACCCGCAGTCGCTGCTGTCCTCCCCAGCCCGTCTCCCTTCTCCTATCGCACGGGTCATCTCAGAGCTCACGAGAAGTAAGGTTGGGGCACGTGGCTCGGGTTTCTACTCCTCTTCGACAGATGTTTCCGGGGATATCCTAATGCCATACGCAACTTCCTGATTGCGTCTCCACGGCCACGAAACGTTTGTTTGAGAACAAGAAACGAGCATTTATTAAATTTCAAAGAGACTGACGCGTTGCAATACCCTACTAGCTCCGCAACCCACAGTTCGTTAGGCAATAACATTTACCGTTCTTTTCGAGAAACGAAAACAACTGGCATATTTGATAAGGCCGTACTATTTTCATTCTCGTACCATGCAAAATCATGATTTTATACACACTCAAGTACAGTTTTCTTGATCTTTTAACACTTTACTTGGATGTATGATCATATATTATATCTTTCCTTGTAACGTTGCTTCCCCTTCCCCCCTCTTCTTTCCACACAACAATATCGCACCCGTGAGGCCGCTGCCATGACGCCCGTGACGCTCAGGATTTGGAATGGAGATCCGCGCCTCCGCTCAACTGTCCACCCTCGCTTTTTCTCGGCCGCCGGTGCCGAACTTCAATCCATAAATGCAAGACGCGCCGTATGAAAGATTGACGCAGCTGCGGAGGCGGGAGGGGCGGGCGGCAGCTACGCGCCGATCGCGAGAGACACGCCGCCTGCTGAAAATGGAACAGCGCGGAGGGACGACACCGAGGAGAGGAGACGACGCGGACAGTGCGGGTGGGGACACTAGTGGCGGCGATGGCAATAGCAGGCAGTGGCGATGACGAAGTGCGGGGCGGGGGAGAGGGCGAAGACAGTAAAGAAATAGCAAGGGGGTAGTAGCGCAGGAGACGGAAGAATATATTACGGTTGAGAGACGTCGGCGAAGAAACAAGCATGGACAACTATCGCGTGTATCAAAGTAGTAAAGATGTCAACAACGTAAAATACATTATATATTGCAATTTGTGACACATTAGGATATCTCAAAACAAATCAGACCGATCACATTTAAAATCAATTTTCTGTCATCAGAATATTACACATACTCATCATATAGCACTCATACCACCATATATCACTCATATAACCAATTCTTAATTCGTCATTTATCTTCTATTTATAACATGCAAATTTACTCGTTCGCTACTTCCAATACGTTATCAGAGATGAAAATGTCCTTTAATTTCTCGTGTAAATGACTTGCGAAAAAGAAACATTGTACCCCATACATCGTGTTCATAAGTTATCAACAGCCATGGTTCAATGTGTACTATAATTGAATGGGGATATAAACGTATAATTGCTGCGTGAACTGCGAAATATTCGATTACGAAACACGTAATCCATGCCCCTTAAATTATACCTTATGAAGGTAATTACGCGGTCTGTCAGTGGCGAGACTATAAATAAAGAAGACAACCATCTCTCGCTGCCACGCTTCGGTGGCTGCGAAAATAGAACGAGTGGAACGACACCAGGAGGGAAGGCAAGCGAGGAGTCGTAGGGAACGAAAAATCAAACAGGACGTAGGCGAATACTGAAAAAAATATACTAAAAATTATTCTTACATTTTATCTCGTTTGTTAGTTACTAGTGAGCCGAGCGGCGTGCAGCAACATAAACAAAACCACACAAAATGGTTTTGCAAAACGAACCACGCACACTACTCAAGAACAAGAAATAAAATACTCTCGTAAACAACCGTAATAAATTAAACATTTTAACAAAAACGTTTCTCACAAATACTGCAATAACACAGTGCAAGATACATGGATACACAGTACAACAGTTCTTTACATACCAAGGAAGTTTCTGTTCCTTAACGAAACTCTTGAATAGCAAATATTTAATTGGCGAGCGACCCCTTCCTTGGAGTGTTGCTGTGACATGACGTCAGCTGTAGCAGTGGCGCATTTAAAATGAGAATTCAGTCGGGTCGAACAGTATGAGAACTGGCGGAATATCACAATCAAATATTTGCATTTTTCATTCAAAATTGTTACACTATCTTTGGAATTTTTCTGAGTTCCTGAGAATCTAACAAAATCACAGGCAACTATGCAAGGACGGAGTGAGCAGTTTTATTTCAATTTGAGAGGCGGATCCAGAGACAAATTGCGGGAGAGGAAATTTAAAATGTTTCGGTCGAATGTGTCATTACAGATTTTGTAAAATGTCACAGGCTAGACTCAGTAAATAATGCGATACAATTTCATTAGTTTTAATGAATATCCGAAAATAGTTTTGCTTCAAAGTTTCGTTATAAGATAAAAATATTGTAACTGAAAACTGTTAGAGGAGGGGGGAGGAAGTTCCCTCATCCCCCTGCCGTGGATCCGCTCCTTCAATTTTTAGCGCATAGGAAATTAGTAATATAGCTTTTAGTACATCAATGTGGTTGTGTTGGGCAAGTTTCACTTATTTGACTCTAAGTAAATAATAATTCCAGCGCAAATTTCAATAGCGATAAAAAAAGGAAATACGTCCTTTCGCACATGTACGGTAGTTTCTCATTTTCAAGAAAATACTCGCGTTAGAATGAGATTGAGATGAACCACGTTATCTCAAGACCAAAATGGATGAAAAGTTTTTTTTTTAATTAAGTAATTTTTAAAAAATTAACTAAATGTTTGTGAATGAGAAGTGATAGGTTAGACAAGAGAACAAGGCGCTTACAAGTTAGTAAAGAGAAACTATTTAGAGTTTAAACTGCGCCGAAATGACGAACGGTAGACAAAGGGATTAGCATTTTTGCAAGAGGCAAGGAAGGGATCGAAGGAAAACGGCCTGTTAGACGGTCACACGTAATGAACTCGCGAAGCAATTTTCTTTTCAAAGCTGTATTTGATAACTGATGTAAAGTCTCAAAGTAAATTACATTTTCGAAATAGCAGTAACGAATACAAAATGTGTTTAAGAAATTTTTAACTAGAAATTATATTTGACAAACGTAGAAATTCAAAAACTTTCGAGTATAGTAAAATGAATGGAGCCTGCATCGTAGCGGGCGAAGAAAGTGTTCCTGTTGAAGAAAGGGAAAATTCGTCGTCCAAGAGAGCTGTGCATTCCTCTGAAAAAAAGTGGACAAAATTGCAGTATCAAGGCAATATACATTTAAAAAAGCCGAAGTGTGGATTAAGAATTAAAAATTAAAAAACGAGTAGAGTCATGTATATAAATTTGCCAAGTAATTTGTAATTGGGTGTAGATAGCACAGATTGGACATGAACGAATAATGTTTTTTTGTATAAGTGTGTATATGATTCATATTGTATAATAGTAATCAGTAATTAAATGGGCGATTGCTCTTGAAATACAGGTCAAATTTGATGCGGCTACAAGGATAAGATCTTTAGAAAAAAATGGCGTGACGCATAGTTGGGCTACAGAAAATACATGCTGGTTGTTATTATTTTTAGTAATATCTTAGAGTATTTCTCCATCGATCACAAAATTATCCAAAATAAATTTTGTATCAGAAGAGACCTCATAATGAGCGGTAAATTTTGGGACCCACTCCTATAATGAATAAAACCCTGAGAGATTTGAATCTTATGATTGTTTATTAGTTTTCTTATTAGATAAAAAATAAAATATATGAGCTTGCCCTAATACTAATAGAATAGAAAAAATAGAGAAGAGAAAGAAGGAAAGGTGTCGATGTAAAAATGAAAGATCACACCACAGCCGCACGAAACAATCACAAGTTTACATACAAAGGAAACTAGTGATAATGAGGAATCCTAAATTGTCATTACTTCTAAAAAGAAAAACAATCCTAGCACGATTCTTAGATCGCTTAAAATGTAATTCAAATGTTACAAAATGATGACTACAATTTTATCAAAGTTATGAATGCAATGCATGATACGATGCGAATTACAGTGTTATGAAATGTGATTCAGACATAGATGAGAAGATTGTTTTGTCAAAATAAAAAAAAATCTCTAGCGAACAACAAAGAATTGCGTGCTTTTAAACGCGCTACTTGGATAAGGCCAATGCATAGCTCACGTGCTTGCACAAATGCTTCTCGAGAAATTCTAATGAAACTGCTTTATGAATGTGTAATCGCAAAACATCTCAGCACGTCATCCAGAAGTAAAAAAAACAAACGAATAGGGCGCTTGTAAGTACGCTCACGAGAACAATAACGGTTTTCCATATCAGTGTAATGAGTATTTTGCAGGAGACGTTCTCTCCCCCCCCCCCACGCGTCGCGACTGAAAGCAGTGCGTGCGTCACCCGCTCCCGCATCGCCTTCCACGTGGACCCGCCAGAAAACATGCCGCACGCGTAGGCATCAGCTGGTGAAGTTGGCGCAGCGCAGCGGCGGCGAACCGGAGGAGAACAGGGAGGGGAGAGGGGGAGGGCAGGAGGCCGCAGAACGGCACTGCCAAAAGGGCGCCGCTCCACTCAACCGCCACCCGCGTCAGTGCCTTCGCCGGCACACCGTCAACGCCTCACCCGTCGCCCGCAAAGAACGATCATGACTAGACAGACTGAAAAGTTTTACGTATCATTTCCCGAAAGATTGTCCTCCAATCCAATAGTCATCATTTCCTTTCTGCAGACATTTATGAAGACCACCAACACGTATGAACATTAATTTAAATTAAAATAGCCCTCGCTATATTCGCAAATGCCAAAAGTCTCCTCCTAGTACTGCGTATCTACCGTCTGTTACACGAAGCAGGCTAAATAAACAAGACGCTGCAAAGCGACCGCCACCATCGCACCTTCAATTTCGATCCCCGCCTTCCCCACACCACCGCCACGAGCTCATCCTTCACCTCGTCCACGATCCGCTTTGCCAGCGCCTCAACCTCTTTCTTCGCAGACGTCACCGCCCCCGCCGACACGCTACGCATCCCACGCTGAGCGGCCGCAAAAACCGCGTAGCGGCGACGGCAGCGGCGGCGGAGGAAGGGGGCACGCGTGCGCTGTCAGCGCGAGGCACGCGTCCGCCTCTTCAATCTTCCCCCTCCCTCTCTTCCCCGCCCACTCCCAGGCCGCACGCACACATGTAAATCACGCCGCGACGACGCGCACGGCCAGAGGAGGAGGAGGAGGAGGAGGAGGAGGAGGAGGAGAAGAGGACGGGCGGGGCAACGCCCTGCGGCCGGCTGCGTCTTCATCGCGTGGCGTGGCGCACGCCTCCCCTCCTTCTTCGCCCATCCCCTCCCCTCCCCCTTCCCGTCCGCGGCTCGAGGCCCGGAAGGCCGCCTTCGCTCCGGCGGCAAGGTCGTCCGCCGACGCTTCGCCCCCCACTCGCCCGCCGCGCCCCGCCACACTTTGCTCCGCCTGGCCGCGCCGCTCTGCGTGGCGGGCCCGTCGCCTGCCGCGTGCAGCGCGGAACCAGAGGGGCCCCGGGTCCCGGCCGAGCTGCGTCGCGCGTGCAAGCTCCTTGCAATACGAAGCTGCCTCTCCCTCTATTGCACCGGCCGCTTGGCATCCGTCATTTGAGAGAATTGCAATACATCAACCAAACGCCTAAGTAATACGTTTTCCCTCTGTTTTTGCATCTCCTCTTCCTTAAATTTAACTATCTGTGGTTCTCGAGAACGTTTATCATCACATAAAATTTGTTTTAAATTGAATGATCACACTACAGTAGTTTTGTTTTTTATGTTCATGCGTTAACAAATACGCGAATAATGCAATCATTACGTATATCCCACTATATTTGACGTCTGTACTCTGTATTATACGGATAACTACCTACAGCATTTCAAAACGAACGTCCCTCTTTCTCTACTGTTCGGGGTATGTAGGACGTCTCTCAACAACATATATTGCTATTGAATTGCGATACATCATCTTCGTCAGCTCATTTTTTGATACTTCAAGGCATTTCCTTTCCTGTATATATTTTCTGCATTCGGAATTCCCTGAGATTTGCAGAATATCCTTTTTGTTTCATACATCGGCCAGCCGGTATAAGACATTCAATTTATGTCGAAATTAATTTATGTAAATTAAACAAAAATATGAAAATATAGATGTCCGAAGTTTATCAACTTATTCGACGAAATGTTGGCATTTCATTGAAGAGAAAAATCTTTCGAGAACCGCTTAAATGTTGGAATATTTCATTCCCAAGAGAACATTTTAACCCTTAGAGAGGGGATTGGAAAAGAACACTCTGAAGGGAATGTACCGAGGAAGATGAATCGATTTCGGTTCGTTTCGGTACACGTGCCTTAGTCCTGTGCTTAGTAGCCTGGGTGCGTGGCTGTGGTCGGTTGAGCAAGTGGAAATGACAAGCCATAATCCCACGTGATCATTCGCTTCCGCACGTTCAATTCCTTTACACAGCCACGGAGGAAACGAAATTCGGCAATAACCCTCACCCCACCCCTGCTTTTCAATGCACGAGGCTTATTGTACGAGATCTCCCGGCGACGGATTGTCAATCAACGAGTCTGCACCAAAGCAATTTCAGGTTGGTGATAGTTCATTGCTCTTTCTCAAAGCAAACGTGCAACTGACAAGATTCCCTTGAGTATCATCATACCCAGTAATAGCGCACGCTGGACGCCAAAGGACCAATTCTAGAACGTTCAGAATTTAAGGAATTACACTGGACCTTTTACCCCAATGAAATCTATTTTCATTCATACAATACATTTGACAAACCACAACAGTAAAAGAATATACTCCAGTATCAACCGAAGAAACCGATATCACTTGTTAATGATTTTTTTTTACTTTTGATGAAAATGACCAGGCAAATATAAAAGATGCTAAATGGTTTCGTTCATCTCAATGAAACAAATAGGTTTTCAAGCAATCCACGGTACATTCACTAATAGGTTGGAAAGCAAGTACACAAAGAAGAAATCTGAGTAGACCTTCACTGAAAAAATCAACTTCAAAGTTTAGAACCTAATGAACAGTCCTACCTAGCAAACACATTCAAAACTATCGTTTAGCGAAATACCGATCCCAAGATCTCCGCACGTCGTACCAACTTCGTAACCTTTTCGTTGCCCAGTACTGTAACCTTCTCAAGCACGAAAGCACTACCGCACTTTACTCCACTCGGAAGAGCCCCGTTACGCGTGCGTCCTGCACCACCCGCAGGGCGCCGGCAGGCGGCAGCGGGCCACGCAGGCCGATCACGGGCGCGGGTGCGGGCGCCGGCGCAGCCACGACGGGAATGATAAATGATCGGATCGTGTCGCGCTTGGCTTCGCTTTCTTTTTTAGGCGCTGCCATTGAAATCCAATATCTTGTTTCTTCCATTTTTATTTCGGGAGCCCCTGGCGACCGCCGCGACGTTTAACAAACCCCGACGAGGACGGGGGGGGGGAAGGAGACGATCGAAATTCGTTTCGGAGTGGAGGCGGCGCGAGGCTGTTAGGCCGAGTGGGGGGGGGGGGAAAAACGATGTTCGTCGGCACGGGTCGGCAGGCGCTAAACGGCCGGCCAACTGGCGGCCTCCCACCCGCCTTCTGCAAGGCAGCCCCGCCTATGCCCAGATCGGAGCAACTTGGAGCGCGGGCCCAATACCATCGACGCCCTCATCCGTCGCCTTTCCGGGGCTAACAAAGCCAGTAGAAGGCGACTGCAAAGGTGTCTCCTTGTAGTTGCTACGTGCTGTCGTGTTGCAATTTGCACGAAACAAAGATGTTATGTTTCTATAAATATATCTGAAGCCTTCCCACCATTAAGTTTTGATGTTTCTTTGTTTTTCGTGTTAAATCTCATTTTTTGAAATGTTCTCTACGCTACCTGAATACACCTGTCTGTTTTTCCTCACACATGAAGAGTTTCCTAAATTTGTACAGTCAGTACAAGAGTACAGTGTACTTGTTTTGACAGTTTAGCTGTCATACAATCAAAAACTAATAAAAACAAAACAAAGTTGCTGTGTTACGTATTAAAACTATTTCATCAACAAAGGAAATAAAATCTCAAGCGCGGACAACTGCAACTGTCAATATACCTTGCTCATGGAAATCTAATGCATGCCGGGAAGAAATGAACTTTATACAATTCAACAAAAAGTGAACACATTAAAAATATGTATACCCCTTTGAACTGATGTTCTTACTTTTGGTACTCTTGTCGGTTCTGATACTCTTAATTTTGGTAAATTTCTTCCAGTTAAATTTATGAACAGATGTTCACTATTCAAACTCCTTTAATTTTTATATCTCACTATTCACATTTTTCTCAACATTTTGTTTCAAGTTTAGTTCAAAACCTCTGAACAATATTACTGAAAGAGTTATCGATCACTCTCTATCCTGAACGTGTGAAGCGCAAAGAGTTTATCAGTTTCAGCACGCCCTTGGACGGAATCGAACGTTAAACATGACCATACCGCAACCCCCTCCCGTCTGATGACTCTTCAACCCGATAGTTGACACGTGTGCCCACCTTCACTTCCTTTACTGCGCCCCAGAAACGCGTTACGCTGCAGCGGGCAAACGACCTACTTGGCAACTCCGCCGAGTAGACGACATTTGTCTCCGAGACGCCAACTAACGAGGGTCGGAGTGTAGATAGCGGCGCGTGCCGCCCGCCCAGTCCCCCGACGCCTGCGTCGGTTCTTTTGGCTTTTCATAAACTCTCGTCACGCAACGGGCGAAGGGAGGGGAGGGAAGGGGGGAAGGGGAGGGAAGGGGGCGTGCCCGAACCCGACCGCGCGGTGGCGTGGGCGGCGCTGAGAGGTGGGCGGGGCCGGGGAGGTCGGTCGAGGCTGGCGCAGAGGAGCTGCTGAAACCACAGGAAAGAGTGGGAAGGGCACGGGCGAATAGGCCTGAAGAAGGTGAAAATCGCCGGAGCAGTTCCAGAAAAGTTAGGAGCAGTGTGCTGTCGAGGAGAGCACGAAATTTAAGACGGCGCGTCGTGGGCGGCGGAAGGGCCGGCCGCAGAGGCCGATGAGGCGGTGTGGGCAGCGCAGCCGAAAACGAGTAGGCGGCAAGGCGCCTCAATAAACCACGCGCGGCGTTTACGGCCTGGGAAATATGTGTCCGCCGCGCCGTAAACATCACCGGCGCCGACTCCTCCGCCCCACGCCTACGGCGAGGAGGCAATGGAGCGTCTTTCCAGAGCCGACCCACTGTTTCTTGGTGCTATCAGGGCAAAGTCACTACTCACGTCACGATTATTGTCATCTCTTTCATCTCAAACTGGATGGGTTTATCCTCTGGATACCACAATCGGGGAGTAAATGTTTTAACAATGTATCACCGTTAATGCGAGGTAGGAGCACATATCCCAAACATTTGTGAAAAGTTTGACCGACCGCACGTACTCGTTCACATCTACTTGTATGTTGAACACGATACCTATGCAAAACTCTGGATCTTCTAAAAAGAAGTGGTGCAATAACTATAAAATGTTTGTCACAAACAAATTGACATTTCATTGCAACAGTTCCGTATATCATTGATTTTAAATAAAATTATTTACTACATCCTTTTGTTAGGTACTATATATTTTGGTTGACATTTCGTAGCAATACATTTTCCAGGAATACTGCTCATTTAACAGCCAACTAAATCCTTTTCAATTTTTTTCATTTCACGTAGAGTGTATAAACCTCATTATCTGAATTCCATGAACCGATTCAAAAATCAAATAGGAAATTATGAACATCATTATCTTCCTGTCGAGTGGCAACAATGATTACAACAAATCTCAGCTTTATACAATAATTGCCCATCACATTCAATGTGCTCGAAAATAATAAACACCGACCGTCACCAAAATTTCCAAATTGAGATATGCATGATGTTGCACGGTTTACTAAAGGATATAATTTTGTTTATAGTCTCACCTCTTACAACTAAAGGCGAAAAGCTCGGAAAAAATATGACTTTTCAAACAAACGATTTTCTTAACAATAATCTTGTAGGAAGTTTCGGAATATTATAATCATGCTACACCATATTACAGCGGCATATCAAAACGTTCGGCAACAGGAGCAAGAGACAGGAACTGCTTCAAAAGACATATAATAGATGAATTCGTATTGATAAAAACGTCAAAAAATTGTTTAGACAGGGTTGAAATAAATACACACAAAATACATACAAATAACGATGATAATTAATTAGTCCAAATAGGTTTCTATTTCGCCGAAAGGAAGCTATAGTTGCAAGAGAATAGGAAAGGACGCGAATTGCGAGATCATACTGATCTCGATTCGCAGAGCAACATTCACTTATTCCAATTTTTTCACGAATAATTGTAGGCAAATTCATGTCAACGCATTCGGCGACCCCTTCGACACGGCACTTGGTCATGGTGCCCCACTTGACTCTCGGTTTCGTCCACGCATGCGTATTACTTGCATGCTGAGGTATATTTTCTAGATAAAGTATTTTAACAGATTTTATGTTAGCGTAGCCATTGAAAAATATCATAAGAAAAGATTTTTGTAATAGAGGAATTGTTCTTTTATCCCTTCCTTCAACTGAAGTTTCATATACACTCATTTACACTTTACGAAAACCGCCAACCGAAAACCATACCGCTTCCGAAAAAGTTGAGAAACAAACCAACCCTTCAACTGCGCTTCTAAACCATTCGTTGCGTAAACAACACACTAAAGCACCGTGCGCAAACCAACCAATTCTATTACAAAAAACAAAACATAAACATGGCCGTCACGAGAACGAGAGCAATTTCTCTCATATTCAAACACGGGCTCGTAATTCATTTGAGTCAAAACAAAACAATTTATGCCCTTATGAAGTTGCCTGAAACGCGAAACCGGAACAAGACCCATCATTCATTACTTAATTGTTTGATTACTGACAATTCTCTATCATGTAATGAGTGTTATTTATTATCGGACGATACAATTACAGCCAAGAGGGGAGCTCGGCAGAACGAATGAGAGCGCCGAAGGCGACGCGGCGGGGCGGATGAGGGCTGCATGCGGGTGGAGAGGAAGGGGACGGAAAACACCCCTCCGATTCCAACAGAGAATTTTTTTTTCATTTAATAAAATAAGCGGCTTGAAATGAAGTATATGCCGAGTTTCCAAGATAACTAAATATGATGAAAAATCCCCACAGGAAAATTTTATTTTCCTCTCACGAAAATAACGAGAGATAAAAGAGATCTGCGAAATAAAAATTACCTATCAGCCCATATAATGTGTGCATTCGTTGCGATAAAGTAGTCACTCACATTGTGAAAACAAAGGTTAATTATTAATATGCTTAAGGCATATTTCAATATTCCGAAACTGAAGGGGAACGATAATAAAATTCCTACATTCACTTGCACCTTTGTTAATTTCAAATAAGAACAATTTCACGACAAAGGGGATGGGATATCAAAACCAGAGAACACAAAGTAAACACTTCTTTCCGCAAACCAACGATTGTGAATTTTCCAACGATTGTGAAACGGGGAATATTTTAATCTCCATTAACTCTGGATGATTCTGCTTGCAATTGTACGTGGACAAAGTAGCACCACCATGAGCGGCGTGCATTACGGCACATGCACGACCGAGGCAGGACTCGGCGCCAGCGCCGAAAAGGACTAGCGCAACAGCGTCAGCCCACGCACGCCCCGCTCGAGTCCCACTGCCCACGGCACCGGCAGCGCGCCTCGGACGGCGAAGGGGCCGTTGCGCGTGGCGGCGCTTCAACGCAGCGGCACGTCCCTGCAGTCGGCGAGCACTATTCCGGGCGGAGGAGGAGGCGGCGGCGGCGGGAGAGACCGCTATCGCCCGCCCGCACGCCCGCAACGTCGCCCACGCCCGTGGCGCTCCAGCGGCGGCGGCGCCAGTGACTCGATAAGGAAAATTAAACCCAGTTCCAAACTGGCACACGGCGAACTGTGAAAACAAGACCACCAGAAACGAACCTCTCCGACAATGGACGCTAATTAAATTTAATTTCCGTATTACCAGCCGATAAATGTACCCCCCGCGGCGGGGGGAGGGGGCGGGGGACGCCGCCCGCGATGGCGGAGGGGTCCGAGGTCGCTCGCCGCCCCAGGGGGCGCGCGACGGGGCTTGGGAATGCCTGCCATCCTGCCCCCCACCACCGCCCCGTGACCGCATGGCTCTCCCGCTGAGGGCGTAGGGGTCACGGGCGGGGGCGGAGGCAGCTGGAGCAGCAGGATCGCGAGGGGGAGCACTGCGGCGGAGGCGGTGTAAACAGTGATGGTGGCAATGGCGGGGAATGATGGTGATGATGACGGAATGACGGGGATGTTGGGACGACAAGTGGTGATGGAAACGGTGCTAAGGAGGGCAACGAGGTGGAGCAAGGGAGGCTAATGGGTTAGTAAGAATGTCGGCGACGGTGGTGGCGGCCAAGTCTACCCAAGTAGGGGGTAAGCTAGGACAAAGTCGGCTGTAGAGACTCGCAGGTACACAAAATTTCACAACAATATTGGATGCGGACAACTAACGGTCTTAGCACTTTCAAATAGTTGAGTAGTACACATTCAATATTGATGTTTGAAAGAATTGAAGGCAGTCATTATTGTATTTACGCATTTGTACATTTGTATGGGGCGGAAATGCATCAAAACATTTGTGGTTTTGGGCAGGATTTCTGATTACAACAAAATTTTCAAAAAACCAACAACAACTTTGATAGTGAGTTTTATTTTTTTTTAGTTTTTTTACACTATTCATGACTTTTTATTAACAATTTGTGAATTCGTTTAAATTGACTTTGAAAAGTGAGTAATTTTCTTACCTCAAGTATAGGATGTGTTCTAAAAGTCGTACTTATTGGTCTTGCACGAGTATATATCACATTGGGAGTAATTGGAGTTAATTTTAGAACACGCATTTGAAATTAGTCATGCTCTTGAAGTACAGTTTCACAGTCAGAATTTTCCGTTAAGCAATAGGCAATAAGCATGCATATGTAAGCATTTCTGTGTTAATCCTTTTAAGCGCGGATAGTTATGAGGAGCACGGAGAGTGAAAAAGGGAAAGTGAGAAAATGATTTTATCCCTTAAAGTATTCCTCGCATAAGCTGTAATAATAAGAATAGTCACAAGTAATTTTTAAATATTAACATATAATATATTATAAAAAAGTATATGATTATACAAAAATATTATTACTAATTACAATGTTAACTAACAAAAAAATAAAACTAATCAAGAATTTCTTAGGGTCACTACCTCCAAAACAATTTCTAATTCAATTATTTTAATGTAAATTCAAATTTCCCGCTTGGAATGTTCAATTTTTCTTATTGGGCGGAATTAGGCGGATATACATCCATCTAACTACGGATATTTCTGTGGAGCAACTGGCAATCTGCCCTTGGTCTCCGGGATGCAGAGAGAAAAATCCATTTTCCAGGGTTTTCATATTACTGTAAGCTCTTTAGATTTTCAGTAGCCTCATTGTTTTGGTACTAAATCGTTCCTTCAGTTATTGCGTTTACTGCGAACGTATTCCGAGAGATATTTAGTTTTTCTGATTTTTTGGGTCTCATAGATCCACTGTTATTTTGCGGTAAGTAATAAATACATGATCTTCGTGTTTGGAATTCTAATAGAATTGTTTATTACCTCGGTTTTCGTCAAATGCGGTGATTAATAATACATCTAACACATAATATTAAAATAGAAAAGTATAGCAAGATTATTTACTTTTATTTTTGGTTTTCTTGTAGCTACATTGGACGAAAAGGAGCGTTTGAAAATGTTCTTAAATGATACATCAAAAAAGTTATAAATAATACAATAACAATAAAAACAAATAGGTTATTCATGTATTAATCGTAAATTATTAGAAAATGCAAACTTCGAAATAGTAGTCTGGAGAACACTTGGGTGTGACAGACCCAGAGTAGCATTGGTGAAACGTCTAAAAAGGGTAGCTATGGAAGGTTAGGTACAAAGACTGTAACGCTGAAATTTGGCATCCCTGAATGACGCATGTGTCCCGTGACCGGTGAATGGAAGTTCCCTCAATGAGGCCGCCATGACGTAACCGTGGAAACAGAAACGAAGCTCGTTAGCACCAGAGCGCGCCGGCCCAAAGGCCTATTCTCCGATTTAATTATAGTGACTTCAGGCGTGCGATCAGCTGGGACGGGGTGATCCAATCAGCAGCTTCAATACTAAAAATTCAGTCGTAACGAAGCTTCCTATTGGATAACCGCGTCCACCTGATTAAGCCCAGAAGTCACTGTAATAAAAAGAGGACAATACAAGCGGCGGCGGCGGGGCGAAGCGAAACGGAGAGTAGAGCAGAAGCGGAAACGGGCGGAAGGAGAGTTAGGAGAGTTGAGAAGGCAACGGAAAGCCTGGAAAGTCGATAATAAACGCAAATCGAAACACGCAGAAGATCATTATTTGTTTGTTTTAGCCGTTACAAATGGCCCTGCACATAAGTTGGAGCATATCGCAGGGATTTCAATTTATACAACGTATTAAGTATAAAACATCTCTGAACAATTAGACAAATGAAATGTACTATAATAATTTCTTCGCGGTGACTTTCCTTAATAATGTAATAGAACATACATAAAAATAGTAATTGACGTCACGATGAAGACTGAACTAAATGACAGAATAATTGTCTGCCTTAAAAATAATTTACTAACATAGCGTATACATATTTTAAACTTCCATAAGTTCATAATTCAACCAATATTCCTGGACATAAAACATTATCAAAAGCTACTTTAATGTCACAAAATAAAACACATTTATATTTAAATTGAGAATTAAAACAGATTTCCAAACTTTTCCAACAGCCATAACTGTTGGGATTATCCGTAATTCTAAGGAATAATTATGACTTTATAAATTTTCCACATTTATGTGAATTTTCCGCATTTTAGACATAAATTGGAGTTAATAAATATTACTGAACCGGCAAAACTATTAAACGAAGAGACTGGGTCTGTAATTTGTTTTCTTTATGTATATTTAACATCGACGATTTACCCATCATCATTTGATAAGATGCACCAGTGGTATGTTTATGGCAGCATATCATGATAGCAAAGAGATAACACCCAAGTATTTCGCTTACTCCGTCCTGCTAAGAGGAACGATAGTCAATTTTCCTATACCATCAATGTCACAAAAACCTTGTTAAGAAAGGTGACCCGTAACTCAAGTACGTATTGAAGAGAAAAACTTAGTTCTTTGGAACACTGTGTCGCTGAATAGACCTGGAAACGGCGTTTTACACATGCGATTGTACTTCCTGTAACCTACCGTGCAAACTCGATGGTGCAGCTCCGTGTTCCCTGTAGCAACATTGAATACACAACTGTAACTATTTCAACTTCGAAAACTCGTGTTACACAACCAGAAGTACACAGTTGTCCCCCTACAGCTTTGTGTTGCTTTCCTCCAAAGTTCGAACAAACAGCATTTGACATGCAAAGCGCTACTGCCAAAAGCATTCAGATGCGGTTACACTACCAGCATCACCAGGTGCGACCGGAACACACGTGATGTACTATAACTGTTCCTAACCCGCCATATTTCAGTATTTGCAAAACATAAACAGTTTAGCGAGAGAATCAACACGAAAAATCCTAGAGAAGATAATCGCCACGAGTATTGTATACACATTTTTTTTTCTGTTTTCTTCCCCCTTTTTCGGCTACCGTTGAATTACAACGCGCACCCGATCTATTCGGACACAATGGAACGCGGCGGTCATGAAACCGCGGCAAACGAGTAGCAACAAAAGCGCGTATTCAACCGCGAGCGTGAGCGCAACGAATGCTCAATGGGGGCCGTAAAACGACCAACATCCATCGCCGCACGGCTTATCGAACTATTCCGCCGCGCGGGATAGGCAGTAGCAGCGCGAGCATAGAACAGCGCGCGCTGGCGCGGAGAAGCTTTCCGCGGGCGCCCGCGGCAGCGCTGGGGACCGGAGCAGACGGCAGGCGACGCAACTCGCGATGCGCTTCTCGCGTTTTAGAGCGTATGCGCGTGCTCGCTTCAAACGCGCAAGCGAGATCCTACGTCCACAATGTTTACGACGTTCTCGAGAAAATATGGGTGGCATTTCTTTTTTTCTCATTTTGTCTGCTTCGTATCATCCTTGCTCCTTTTGAAAATTCAATTTCGTCACATCCAGCCTTTTTTTTTTCTATTTTTAGTATGCACATCTCTAATTGTTGAATTCTTAACTCAATATTATTTCGTGACCCCGGGCGTTCTAAGCCGTGAACACTAAATACTACACTTTACATAGGTAAGCGCCAATCTAGATGGCCGAGGTGGCTAAGAGCGTGTATCGACTTGGCGCTTCGGTCTGGAGGGTCGCAGATTCAAGTTCCGGCTTGGGCATGGATGTATATTTCGCCTAAATGTGTTGTCGCGGAAGGCATGGCTTTCTGCTGACCCCACATGAGGCGAGCTCACAAGTGTGTGTTGGCATCTAGTGTATGATCGAATATGCATCCCACCGGGACGTAAAGGGTAATGCGACGTAAGGGGTTCCAAGGACAAATAATACATTTTTAGCATTTTTTTATCCACTAAACCTACTTTTCCCTCTTCATTCTTCTTCTTGATTGTTTTCCTTTGCAGATGTCCTAAGTTCCTCACTATTCCATCCAGCAGTAACCCCCAGCATAGATACGTCCCAATAGCATTGGTACCGTTTTATCTTTTAAATCATGGTGTAATCTCTCCCCTTGCTTTTCACTAAAGTCACCCATGATTTCCGAAATGTAGTCCGCATGGGATTTTAAGAAATGGACTTTTAAGCTAATTTTTTTAACTTTGAGTTTTGAATGTTGTTTGCATACCTTTTATGACGCTTTTGTAGTCAGGATATTTGCTGTTACCTGAGAATGCGTTAATGACCACATTCAACGATTCCAAAGCTTATATTTCATCATCTTCGTTGTTTGAGAGAAGGCTTAATCTGACTGGTGCTTACGAATATCGGATCCTACAAACATTATTCTTTCAATTTAGATTCAGATATTTTGGGGAATTTGAAATCTCTGAAAATATTGGGAATAATTGAAACATTCTCCAAATTTTAGGAAATATTTAAAAAACTATTTTCTCCGCTTCAACTTTTCGCGAAGAGGTGGTAGCTGAATGTTGTCATGAGGCTTATATTGACATTCTTTTCGCTCGCACCTCGAAGGGAGTTTTTGCCCCTAAGTGAACCTCTATTGATATTGAATAAAGCAGGCATATTTTGTGTTCCCCGACTGTTGGGCTAAAAATATAGTTATTATTTTAAATCTTCGCGGCCTGTTTCGAATTTCTTCAAGAGATCGCAAACAACATTGTTGCAAATGAAATGGCCTTCCATGGAGAAATGTGAAACGAATTCTTTCTCATGATATGTGAACCGAAAGTACGATGTATCCGGTAATCATATATTTTGGCTTAGATACCAACAACTCAACAGTATCGTTTGAAATACGTACATCTCTCACTTAATCTCTCATGAAACAAGTTTTGAGAAAAATGTCGAGGGCCTCACTTTAATTTCAAAATTTGAGTCAAATTCTTCATGAGCAAAAATTCTACAACGAAACCTTCTGTATGTAATGTACTATTGCTTAAACTAGACAGATAGTTTTGTTATTACAATGCCTGATGTGAGAAATTAAGCCTAAGAGTTTACTCCAGGTTGGAATAAGCGATTTCCTCCTTGTTTTGTTAACTAATGCATGTTAACTAATGCAGAAAGATTAATCCTGGTGCAACAACATTGCATATCGGCCTGAAGGCTAGATAAGGGAGCAGATATAAAGGATATGCAAGACAATAATAATATTTATTTAGTAAGATCCTAATAATAGGAAAACTGTTTTTAAAGTAAACTACAAAAAATTTATTTAAAGAAGTACGAGATAAAGTAAAACGGAAGTCACTTTCGGTTTCAGAATATACAGAGACATATGGGAAACAGAATTTAGTAATCTGATGCAGACAAGAAACAGGTTGCTGGAAAGGAGTAACATTTGCATTAGAAACTAAATTTAATGTTATAAGTTAGAAAAGGTCTTCCAAAATAAAATCCATATTTACATGAACCTTAACAATTCCTCGCCGCCAAAAATTGTTCGCCGAAAAAATAAAACTATTACCTAGCGCCCAAATATTCCTAATCCCGTTCGAACGTGCAGTTTTGCGACTATCCAAACATACGAACATCCGCGATTGACGTAACACGCGTGATGGCCGCTCGCAAACAGGTGGGCGTCGAACGCCGCGCCCAATGGCTGTTGGCTGAATCGCCGCGCGCGATAGCACTCATTTTATTTAGCGCACAAACATTCCTTTTCGCTCAACCTGTTTACGATTCATTTTTACTGCGTCGATAACGGTCAAAAAATATTTAAACGGTGCGTGGAATCTGTGTATCTGCTCGTCTCTCCGCGTCATTTTTTTTTTTTTTCGTCCGAAGGGGGGTGAGGGAGAGCGAGAGGGAGTGTGTTCGAATGCGCGAGTTACATATTTGGGTGTATCAATCATAGTAATCTGGATGCTGCGCAGCTGTCGCAGCCTGCGGCCGAATAACATAATACAGAGCGTAATGATGGATGGTTTTCATAATGCCGATAGCAGCGGCACCGGCTGGAGCGGGCGCCTGGCCCCGCCCCTCTGGGCTGCACAGCGCCGGATCCGATGGCGGGCGGCAGGCAGGCTCTGCCTCCGCTGGGGAGGCGCTTGGATATGTTGGAGAGAATTATTTACCCTCTTGCTTTAATATTTAAACATATTACTGACACTTCGCGCAAAAAAATACTTATTTGTGAAGATACAGGCCATTGTAATTAATTAAATTATTTATCGTGTAATATTCTTTCACATCCATTTTCGTCATTTACCTCAAACGTTCAGGAAGTTACATCGTTTACTCTTGGGTCACGATTTTTCGTTGACATGTAAGGAAGTTTAGAAGTGCACTCTTCTTGAATTCTGGCAACGTAAGTAAATTAGTTTCATGAGAACATTGTCTGGTTGGCGGAATTACCAACAAGTACCACAGTCCCAACACAGCTTTACCAGCGTTCGCGAATCATTTCTAGGCGTTAATCATTGACAATGTCGTTAGAAACAATTTGCATGCCCGAGACTCAAAAAACTAGATCAGATGGCTGAACCTAGTCTAGGAGCGACAGCGTCCGCACAAGCCTACAACGCAGCGGCAGCAGCAGCAGCAGTAGAGACGTGGCCACTTCCTTGGAGGCCCGGCGAAGGAGGCTCGGGCACCTTCTGCGCCAACCCTCCCTTCCCCTCCTCCTCGACAGAAAGGCGTTGCCGACCACAGCTCCACGCACTGATTGATTGCGTGCAAATAAGTTTCTACGCCACAATCTACGCGATGCATCATGAAATACACCTCCTACTAGTTTCTACAATCTAGATACAAGTGTGTGTCCTAAATGATTTGCAATGAAAAGGAATTAAATAACTCATTATAAAGAATAGATTGAATCAAAGCGGAAATTCGAGTGAGCATTGAATATTAATTATACATTACTCCAGCTACAGTAATAAAAGGAAACCGTGCCATCTTCATATCAATCTCAAAGAACCGGGATAACTAAATATGTCTTCTTCGAACATTTCATTAGACGTCCGTGCTTGTCTGTTTGCACACGAATTTCAAGGAAATGGAACAATAATATTGCAGCGCTGTACCTAAAAATAAAACACTTCACTCTTGAATGAAAAAAGCGATAAGACAGGGAACACAACAATAACAAGTTTAGCAATCAAAAATCCTGGACTACATCCCTCGGTCCTCGAGAGCAGGCACGGGGCACGTCAGCAAACGGCGCAAGGCTAGTTCTGCGCAGCGGCGGCGCATCGATTGCACTCACTCCGTCCCGTCGCCTCGCGTCGCCCGGCCGCCCCGCACGGGCACTTCCTGGTGCTCCTGCGCCATTTGCCCGTGACGTAACCTCTCCGCGCGACCTTCGCGGGCCCACCTCCGCACAGCGCGGCGCGGCGCGGCGCGGCGCGGCGCAGCGCGGGTGATGCAACGGCGCGGTTACACCACTCGGAACTCCATTAGGCGGCGAGCACGTGCACCGCGCCGCGCCAGCTCCATATCCGCTTTCCCCGAGACGGGACTCGCGGGACGCGCCGATCTTAATGGCACAAGGTCACGTGCGAAAGGCGATATTTTGAGATGCAGCTTTACAAATGGCAGGCTTCGTGGAAGATTTAAAATTACATTTATGCCTACAAAAGTTTTGAAATACACTGCGGTGATGGTGAACCTTATAATTCCGTAATGCCCATGAATCTCTCTGCAAGTAGATCCGCACCCGCGCAGATCTCTCTGCAAGATCGTCCGCGCCCTCAACTCTATGCTCACTTCTTGGACACCCTCTGCCATTCGCTACCTAATGGGCTCCTTTAAACGTGAATTTGAATATAAGGCGTAGTTACCCGTGAACGTTCGCAAGCTGCACGTAGTCACGTTCACTTGCGTGTGATGAAAGGATAACCTATTATCGTGTGTTGCGGCATGATTCACAATACATACTGCGTCATTGTTAGACAGGAACTAATGGAATTTGTAAGATCGTGAATTGTCTTTCATCTTCGTTATTGTTTAGGGAACGCTCCATTCGTACCGCGCAGGGATTACTATCCTCCAAGTATATTCGCCTCCATTTTGGATCATGTGGTTCGATTGTCTACAGAATTTGTGTCGAATATTGTTGAAGTCCACAACAATTAAATCACATTGTTCATCAGTAGGTGACACGATGCCCAGGCAGTGCGGGTGTGGCCGGGCGTCCGAGGCGCGTGACCCCGCGAGGCCGCGCGGGCGCCTCCTGGGCGACGGACGGACACCTCCATTAGCGGGGCGGATCAATCTCGTTTGCCCAACGAAACGCATTAGCAGCGCTTCCGGCGGCGAGCGGCGACGCGGCACGACGCGACGAGGGGGGCGCGGGGGCAGGCGGGCGGAGTCGGCCGGGGAAGAAGACGGCGAGCGGTTCGCGGAGGGACGACGGAGTGGCAATGATTAGTCACCAGATGCGCGACCTCGAAACGGGTTACAGCGGAGGGAATCCTCGGTGGACGAGACGGCTGATGGGAGAGGTACGCGGTTAATGTGTCTGGGGAGGTGTAGCGAAAATCGGGACAACGGCGAGAAGTATCAGCACAATTGATGTCGATAAGGAAAGAAGATGTCACATACCAGGCAAAGGATCCGGAAAAAAAGAGGCAACAGAGCGGCTAGAAGCCCAGGAAACAGTGAAGGTGGCGAGGAGACAGACACACGTTAAGTAAAGGAACTATTGTTACCCATAAAAGTACAGTTGACTCTTGTTAGGTTTGTCAGGATCAGCGCAGCTGATGCTGATGATTACCAAATTGGTCGGGCTGGTGGCCAAGCAAATAATAGCCTAGAATATGGAAGTTACAATGGAAGGGTGGTTGGAAGGGTCGGGCGGCGGAGAGGCGGATGCGGAAGAGGGTGGGGGAGAGGGGTAGGGGCGGGGGTGGGCATCCTGCTCCCGGACAGCCGATAGGGCCGATATCGCACGCACCCCGGCGGCGCGGCGCGCCTCGTGACCCGACTCCACTGGCCGCCGAGAGCGAGTTTGCCGCTGGGGGGTCCATTTCCTGCCGGCGTCGCCCGAGGCACAGCAACGACGCTTTCAACGAAACACGAACGAGACGCATCAGCAAAGCACGCGCGTGAGAAAAATTAAGCAATTAGCAAATATACATGTTTACAATGCTATAGCAATATTTTTCAAGGATTAAGTACTAGTAATCACTTGAGACAAACTCTCATTAAGAACCTAACTCATGTGCATAAAGAGTAACTCTCTGTTATTACGGGAAAATTTTAAAGAGACTGTCCATGATTTTGTGTTTAGCAAGTACATAATCACTAAAGCACAATGTAGCACAAACTAAATTAAACTATTCGCATTTAGGCACTCGTTTTGTAATTTATCATGAGTTCACACATTCCTATTCATCCGTCAAAACTCAGAACTATCCTACTGATTGTTTCTCTACTTGAAATATGTAACATCAATATTTCTCTCTTCGCACCAAGGTGAAAGGAGTTCCCAGAGTTTTAGGGACCCTGAAACGTTACACATTGCTATTCCGAATTTTCACTTCGCGAACCGTTTAGACAGTCGTTCTCGTGCTTCAACAATGACCTCATGTTCATAAAGATTTCTCAAACACGGCTCTCTAGCTCTGCTTATAACTGAACCTTTTCCATACACGAATACGGCACGCGCTTATCGATTGACGTTCCACCACAACGACGAGTAACGTGCGCGAAACGACAAACTCGCACTGGGAAACAATTCTTACGTAAACGATCGCATCGCTTAGGTCACAGTAAAGAAAATGAGAATACAGGAAGCGATGAAGGAGAAATACCTCAGACAAAGTCACAAGCATGACTGATGACGGATGGCACAGTACATGAGAAGAACGAAAACAGAATGGAGACTCGATCGAGATATGCATAGCAGGGCAAAAACAGGTTCAAATGCCTCGTCGCTCTGAATAACATTTCCGCCTTGGTGCGGTGCGCTGTCGTTTATACAACATTCTTTTGTACTTTGTAGCACCAGTCTTTGCTCTCCTATTGTAACATACCCATCAGTCACTCATAACACTACGTCAAAAGAAAAGATCTCTCGGCGAACAAGTGGGAATATCCAGCGCGGCACAGAGAGGGGGAATAAAAGTCCTCTTTTGTTACATTTTTCCTTTAACGAACATGCCTGCTGAACACGTCTGCTGCATTAATATTTCATGAAATATTCCTTCAGTGCCCTATTTGTACACCCAAGTTCATAATAATTTAATAGAATGTCTGTCTTGCAAAACAAAAATTTAGCCTTTCCTCACTTTGCCCAAAACTGATACTACATTTTACATTTGTCTTGATTTTCGATCATTATTATTTTCTACAAATTGTTCATGTGACCTCTTCACATTTAAGGAGATTCCGCGAAGTTGTAGCAGACAAGGTTACGTTTAAGTAGACAAGGGTAGGTTCCACAACTGAAGTCCACTCACATGTCCGGCTGAGATGGCTCAGTGCAATATTAGTTGTCGCTGCAATGGTTGTGACTGGGAGATCCTAGGGTTCAGTTCTGACGTTGGTGGATTTTCGATGCCATCTATAAAGTTAGGACAAATTCAGCCTCATTCTGGAGGAGAATTTTAGCGACTTTCATAAAAAAAACAACTGGAAGTTGCATCAATATCTCAGAAACTAACAAAAGTTACAAACTGGACAACCAAATGTCATTTCCCCCATTACCTATAGAAAGTTAGCACGATTCGCATTCCCCTTCGCTGTGGCCAACTTAGGTGGTCCAGTTCCACTATGTATCTGTGGAAGTAGATCTATGTGCACCACTACGCAGAGACGCAGAGTCGTCTACAATGGCGACAGCGTGCAACGAGCTGGGTTCAAAGGGAGATAATTTGAAAAAAGTGGCATATGTCATATTTCCTACTTCATACTCAATCTACTACTTCCACAATTCGTTTAATATTGTATTCGGACTAGGAAATGACACGACTCAGACGTAATTTACAAACATCATTGCGCTGAAGGTCGACGGCACGGTAGAGCTACAGCGACGGAGCGAAGACTTCTCGTAGAACGTGGAAGCAGCCAGTCAATGGATCTGCCATTAGGAGCAGGCGTATCGAAGGAGCGGCGGGGGGGTGCTTATCAGGCGCAGGCCGCGACGGATTACGGACGCCGATAACGATAAAGCAGCCGGCGACCGCCGGGCCGCGCCGCTCCGCACGGCCAGCTGCTGTGTCTGGCGCCGCGACGCGCACACGCCACGCGTAAATCACGGGCGGAGCCTTTCCAAGCACACTCTATGCCGGCTTCGCCATCATATGCATACTAAAAGGAAAACTCTCCTCATATCGTATCCCTCATTCCCAACTGCGCACACACATTTTTTTTTTAATTTTACAAGTATTAAAAACATTCAAAATCATTTTTAGAACATCTCAGAAAATGTGATACGAAGTGCTCAAAGAAGGAATTTTGTATGAAGATCCTTTTTTCTCAACATATTGTAAAACTCTCACTTTTTCTCATTAATTTACAATGAAAAAACATTAATGTGGCATGTCGAGAATAGGGATGCAGCATCGATGTTTTTTTTCTTTTCCCATGTTTTGTTTCTAAATTGAAAACTCTCATGATCACAATACTGTGAAAGTTAAAATACAAAATAATAACTGATGGTAACACTGTTTATTTGTTGGAACCAAATGAACGCTGTTTGCTTCACCTTCATCCACCAAACTCTCTCGCCCCAGGCCCTTGTACGACTATTTCCTCGCTCTTCATATTCATTTCGCACAGATGTGGTCAACAAATACGCTTCTTCTCCTACTTCTCGAACTTTTTTTAAAATATAAACGTACCTCTCGTACGCATTAAACGTACTTCTTGTATCGGCGAATTGACAAACATGCACACTACCAAACTGAATTTTAATACACACAAATTTAATGTTAGAAGTATGTAACTAAACCCGTCTAAAATCATCGATGTTGAAAAACATTGATGATTTTTAGTCCATGTATTTTAAATATCGATGCTATCATTTTTTTATCGATGTCGCATCACTACTCGAGATCGCTTCAATATGTAGTGGATTTAATCATTTCACGAAATTTTGTTTCTTAACTCTTAATGAGGTTATCAAGTCAAGAGAAAAGAAATTAAGTTTGAGATTCTCAGAAAAAATATATTTGTAGCAATTTAAATTTCCAAAATTCCTCGACAAAACTATCCATTTCAATACATTCCGCGTGTTAAAGTGCGAAGTAAATTAAGCAAAGAAACTCATATTTTCTCGATGACGTTACAATAAAAACAGTTTTCTGTATTTTAGATGTAGATTTCATAATAATATATTTTTTAAAAGAGCTAAACATATTTCGTGTGTAAATTCTATGCATTCAACGAATAATAAGGAACGAATTTCGCGACTGTACGTTACAAGTTTGTTCTTAATTAATTTTAGAAATGTAGAGAGAGAGAACCAAGTTAAATAAATGTGAAGTGAACCGCACAGATAGGGATGTCACTAACAACCGGTCGCCTGCAGCTGCGAGTAATGTTTGGAAGTACGAGCTTGTACTTCCTAACATTACTGTAATACTTGTAACTGATCTTCATACCAAAAACACATATAGCGGTTATCTTGTTTGCACCAGTACCATGTTCTCTCTCTGCAAACAGACAAGCAGTTTTTCATTCCTTTACATTTTCATTTCTTGCAAATTCTTCATGCAGTGTTTCATAATAATTTCCACGGTCACTCTGCCAGAAATTTTTATTTCCCCTCAGCAAAATTTAATTTCCAGAAATAACAATTTTCATATTGTTATCTAAATACAATCATGACGTTGTTTACGGCATTCTAGTCACATAAAATGAGGAGTATTTTTATATATTCCTTTCAATGCGGCATTCACCACCAATTTGTTCAATTATTTTTAATGTTTAATACTTGTCTGGTTTTGCTTGTTTCAATAAAATGTATCATAACTTTCAGCGATAACTTAGAGATCCAAAAACATCACGAAAGTATGAATGATGATTACTCATTAAAATATTTATTTAATTGAGTTTACATTCCGGCCTTCAGCCTGTCTTCAAAGTCCAGCCACTCTACATCCACATGTGATAAGAAAACGTCATATGCTTTGCATCAAAACTGATGCTGCACTGAAGCGCTCCATAGCGACGTAGCCTGTCAATAACAGAAGAGATACCATTTTCGTAGTAAAAGTTCATGTCAAGAAACAAAATTCTTGAATGTAACTGCAATGTAACGTAACGTATGGATGAACACAAATACGGATTTATTTCATTATTTTAATTCCAAAAACTTTCAAATACTCGAACGCGCCCAGCAAATATTTCCAGCAACATTAAAACCAGATGCAAGAAGTCAGAGATCGTTCAACTCGCTTCGTATTTTCATTCTACGAACTCGTGTATGTTACAAATAGATTGTCATTTTTCTCTAATAAGATATATTGAACTAGTATTAAACGCAAAGATCCGAAACTCGATTTATTTACTTATTTTCATCTCCCAACAACTTTCAAATCTTCCAAACATACACTGCAAACATTACCAGACGAACGGCACACGGAGAACACTAAACAACTCAGCGCCGCTTACTCTTTGTGGAGTTGGGCAAGTCGTAGCGCGGCTAAGCGCAATAAGTTGCGAGTGCGATCCGCCGCCGCTGGCTGCGCGCTGGATTCGCTTCCGGGAGCTCGTTAATCCGGAAACGCGCTCCGGCGCTGCTCCTGCGGTCGCCTTCCCGCGGATTTCATACGGCCAGGGGGGGGGGGAGAGAGGGGATGGCGCCGTGGGGCTCCCGTTAAAATTTGTACGCACGCCCCCGCGTTTCGCTTCCCGGCAGCCCGTCGATGGCGCAGGCACCGTGCGAACTGGGGCGGGGCTTCGGCTTCAGACTTAGGCCTCTCTGCGTTTGAAAGGTTCTGCGAATTTAAGGGGAAGACTGCGGAGTGCAAATGCAGTAATATTAAACAATGAGACAGTCAGGGAATGTTTTTTTAAATTTAATTTACCAGATCAGTGGAATTACCACTTTACAGGTGAGTATTTGCTTTAATTACAATCAATAGTAGCTCGAAGTTACAAGCAATTGTAAATTAGAGCGCTATCATACTCCTATTTCTGAACGAAGACATCCTAGTTGGGGAATGAAAATCATTAAGGAATAACACGAGATGTACATGTAAAGAAAATAAATTATTTTTGACAAGCTACGGTCAGTTCAGGGTTCGATCTCAGATTTCCTTCTTCTCTTATTCAAATCTCCAAGCTCATAAACAAGAAACGTCCGTTTTGTGTTATCAACAAAAATGAAGTTTCTCTTAATTTTCGGATGCATACGTATCTTTTTGACCACAAGGAACACAGGACGTGCAAACTAAATAGCCAATATTTAGTATACACCTACGATACAAAATATTGTAAGTTGTTTTTTCAAATAGTTGGACTTCAGTGAAGCTTCTAGAAGGTGAATACTTTCTTTTTTCTATTTGAACACGTTTTATATTTACAAGCACAGCTATAGCTCATCAAAAAACGATTAGTCACGATACCTCATACATAGTCTGATTTTACACAGTTTTCCGAAATTGCTGTCTCTTTTGATAAACGACAAGACACTACAAAATCAAAGGTTTTTAAATTCTAATATAACAAACTGCTAGGCGTCTAGAACGGGACTTGCAAATACGACAAACCAGGTGCAAAAAACCAAGACCCGATTTCCACGCTTCCCCGCACCCCAGAACACAAGCCACATGCGCTGAAACGCCGAAATTGTAGGTCAGAAGGAAGGGTTAAAGGAACACGTTATTGATGGCACGTGGACGCGGCGACCTTCTCGTGTCGTCCTCCCACGAAGGAGAGCGCAGCGTCGGCGTCATTTTGTCCCCGTTCCGCCCCCGCGCGACCGACCGATATGGCGCAGGCGACGACGGCGGCGATTTCACGCATAAGCTCACTCGATTACGCCTTTCTGCGCGGGCGGGTCCGGCCACCCGCCGCGCTGCGCCTTGTCGTCTCGTCACCGCTACGCGCCGCGACGCCCGCCGCCTCGACGCTCCGCTGCGACGGCTCTCACAGACCGACGCGGGAGATCCGCAGCCTACGCGGAATGGCCGCCGCGGAAATTTCGCGTTCCGTGTTGCCTTATGAGCACGTTCGGAAGACCTGCGCGGCTGTCGCGGTAGCGAATGGGCAGCGTTTTATTACCAACGGATTTCAAACCCAGCTGACGCGTTTCGACCACAGGCGTTAGAGTTTCGTGGAAGTTCGTCAGCCTTCGGGAGTGTTCGCTCCTTTTGCCTGTGTTTATCGGATGGGGAAAGCTGTCACCAAACGCTGAGTCATAATTGACGCTCCGGTGTGAAAGATCCCGCGGATTCTGTCGCCGCGTCTAGCGCGGAGCGTTTCGCGCCGCACCCGCTGCGGATCTCCCGCGCCGGTCTGGGAGAGCCTCGCGCGGTGTGTTCGAGTGACGCGGTGGTCGGTGAAGCGAAGGGCGGCGAAAACTGGAACAAACAGCGCCGCTCCGCTCCGCCCCGCTCTTCGTCTTTTTCAGCGGCACTTTCGACCTAGTCACCTTTCTCGAAATTCCCCTTTTACTTCGCCGACTTTAATTTAGAAACTCTTTCCGCTCTATTTAGGAATGTATTATGTCAGGCACAATGCATGCCTTTCAAAGATCACATTGTTCATCTTCCTTTTAGTATTTCACATTTTCTCCTCGCAATGTAATGCTTCTTTCATCATAGCCAAAATGTCAATAATGCTAAAAAATAATATCATCCGCAAGCCACTTTACTTGCATGAGCTACGATCTTTTGTACGCTAATTTCATCATAAACATAAGATAAATAAGAAATAGATCCGGCTGCTTCGTTTTATTAACCACATGCAGTGCAGCACACAACCAATTTCAAAACTTCAGTTATCACCTTTTTGTCGTTCAATGCTATTACAGCAATAATTTAGAACACTTTACAATAGCAACACTCGCCTTACCGCACTTCACTACACAAAACAAACGTTCTTAAAGCAACTCCGATCATTTGACGAGTAAACCGCCCATCAAACAAAGGGCCTTCCAGAGATAGTTGTCAAACCTGACTGAATGCCGGGCCGGGAGTATCGCGCTGGAATCACAGACTTGTTAGGCGCGCGTAATTGGCGACAGGCGTGCTAACAATGCACCTGTTCCGCGTCAGTCGGGGGCGTGGGCGGGAGCGGGGACGGGGGTGGGGCGATGGCGGAATCCGAAAGCGCAAGCTGAACGCGGCGAGGCGAGGCGCGGCGCAGCGCTCCGCTGGCACGAGACAGATTCCCGCCCGCGCGCCCGATCGCTTTCTTTTACGCAGGCCAGAGGCGTGGCGGGGGCGAGGGCGGGCCCCACCGCCTTCGGGGGCGTGTTTTTAGAGACGACGTTAAAAAACGGTGGTAAAAATAAATGTATCAGGGAACCTCTTCTTATACCGCTGCGTCGTCGTCAGAATTCTGCTCTCTCCCTCTCTTCCCCACTCATGTGTTGCGGAAAAGAGGAACATAAGCATTGTTATTTGTGTTTGCTCTCAAGTTATAGAGAGATACACATCGGCGGGCGCATAGAGCGGGGGGTGGGGAGCGTGGAACACCAGAAAAATTGTAAAGAGGCATCTCAGCACTACATAACAAAACATTTGATTTCCGTAAATATATTTAATTGTCCCTTTTATAATTTGATGATTTGAAGAATTGATATATATTAATTACGGATGAGGCTCTACAAACGATCAGGTAACCCTTTAAATGGTTCAGTAATTATCAGTAATTAAATCATTAATTGTATCGTTAAAGTTATAATTTCATTTTTTCTAGTAATATGTCATATCCACTTTTAAAAAATTAATCGAAAGAGAAATGTAGTTGTCCTCTCTCTTGCTTTTAGCTGCGCACGCCTCTGGAGGGTGCGGGACTTCTTGTAACGCTGCGTTGTCGTGCTACTTCGTTGTTACCTTTGAAAAAGGCCTCGACCACCTTTGTGTCATTTCCTTCACCCATACATTTTTGCTACCTTTTCACCATTTTCTGAATCACCGATACCTGATTAACACTGATCCATCCCGCTTTTTTTAAATTTCATTTAACATACAGATAAAGAAACAAACCTCCCGGGTAGCACAAGTTCTATCAATACAGACGATACAGAAGCGTATAATACACATGCGATGAACAATTAAATTTTCGCTGTAGAAGCACTATGATTATTTCTGTGCTCTAAATCAAACGACACATCTTTCTGTACACAAACGACGATAGTTTGGTTAAAGAAGACGTTTCGAAAATATAGTTCCAAATAGTTTACTGCCTCTTCCAACTCACTACTGGTTATCGCGAAAGCAAAATGAATGAAGGCAGTGTGTTTGTAAAACAAATAAATAAAAAATTCTAATGATAGCATTGTGTGTGAAAATGTTTTGACAAATAAGCTAAATGCACACGTTTCAAATACTTTGGCATGCTTCGTGATAACATTCATCGAAAATACAAAATAACATTCTATTTTCTTCAGACACAACCCATTTGTTTATCAGAAAATGTCCATTCATATTGATGCGATTCTCGCTAAATAATTCATTTGATTTGTGTTTCTCATGGGTGAATAGATTACACAAATGTATCTCTCAATTCTCTGCCTCTCATACGTATCTCAATGTCGTGCCAAACGTTATGTTATCATAAACATGAACTTCATCACGCATTGCACGAATCAAAGCAACTTACATCACATCTCGATCACGCATCATTATTCCCAGACTCTGCACGACCAAGAAATACTTCCAAAGGACTGTCACTGACGAGGAAGCACTATGTGACCGGGAAGGAAAAAGGGGTCACTACCAGCCTCCTCCTTACACACGCCCACGCACCCGCAAAGCACACTCCGGCAACCTGAAAGCCTGTCGGGTGGCGGCACTCCCAACCCGACAAGTCGCCATCCGTCCAACCAGTCGCGTGTGGCCCGGTGTTCACGCAGGAAATGCATGTGGCACAGGATCTCTGGACATTCTTAGCAACTACAACCCCGTGAGCCGAGCCACGCAGCAGTCCCTTCCCAACGCCCTCACCACCCTCAAGCCCCCTCTTCCGCCCACTGGGCTCAGGCCCGTTGGCTGCTCGCTTTGCGTCCAAACGACGTCCGCACCGCCCACACCCGCGCTTCGCCCGCACCGTGTCTCGTCCCCACACCGACCC
>BOPP01000023.1:11068997-11109564 GCA_017312745.1 Gryllus bimaculatus | reverse complement strand
GGCGGGGAAGGGTGCTCCCCAACGGCCGTCACACACCCCGACTGGCCAGAAAGCTATTCACAAGTCGATGTGTGGATTCTAGATAAACATACTCTCTCACGTATTATGCCAGAAACAAAATTAAGGTCAAGTCAAGTAAACTCAATAAGCACAATTAAACCAGTGTAGAAATTTCCAGTATGAGTATTTTCATCTTTACAGACCAACGTTCTTAAAAGTAATATTTTAAAAAAGTTTATTTTAAAAAAGTAATAGTTTAAAAAAGTAATATTTTTCTTATATTATAAATGACCACGTATTTTTGCATCACAATATGAATAATACATTGTTCAAATATCATGTTTTTTTTTGTTATTTTTCTACAAAACATAAGTGTTAACCCAACCGCTCTCGATATAGTGAAGTAGAAGAATCTCACCGTATAATGTATTTTAAAATTCGGGTAACAACTTATACATCAAATACACCATTAGCATACATCTTCATTACAAGTGAAGTAGATGTACCAATTAACTAAGTAATACCAAATGGTATTGGGAATTCTCTGAAATGCATATGAAACGAATGTTCACACAAATTTCCCCAACATGTTTCTATTTAATTTTTATGAGTTACGTGACTTTTTGACTGTTTTGTATTATGTTTATTATTAATCACCACTCCAACTTAAATCAGGAGTATAAAGTATTCTCAGGAAAAATGTTCTGAATATCAGAATTGAAATTGAGAATTTTCAAAATGAACAAGTCTCTTAAAAATGTCACCCTGCAAATGATATGGTAAAGATTTTTCTCTCTGAATCAAAAAATGTTATTGAAAAATAATTTAAGCTTCGTCTTTGAATAGTGATAGAATAAATCCTTTAAGAAAATCAGGAGAAAATTCGAGGGGGGCAAAAGGGCTCGCCGGGGCACCCTCGTCGCTTGTTCCCGGGGGGAAGGCATAGCGACGAAGCGGCGAAGACTTCAGGCGCCAAGTCTTGGCCGCTACGGCCACCGCTGCAGGCAGCTGGTGCAAACGCCTAAACAAATGAAACGACGTGCTTACCTCTCGCTTGTCTCATGCCGAGATCAGATATCAAAGGCGAATCGCGTTATTGCTCGCAGTCATAGAGTGAACCTCTTTTTCATTCCTTTCGATTTGCCCTACCTTCGCTTTATCAATTCTGGGCCAGAGCCTGGCTAACGCCGACAAACGCCGACTTCTACTTCCCCCATGCGTAGACTTTTCCCATCTTTCACACATTTTCCAGGACATTATCTATCCCTTCATTTCCTTCATTCATCACTGTTCTATCACCTCTCCGCTGCCCAGGCGTTCTTTTAACTCCAGCGTCTTCCGGGGCAGTCGCGGAATTCAATGCGCCCACTAATTTGCCCAATCAACAGAACTAAACTGTTGCAGTACACGCAGATCCTGTAATTACGAACGAGTGTCTGGCCTACTCCAGCACGCACGATGGGGGTCAAATCTCTGCCGCCCACGGGAAATTCCAATTTAACTTCGTGAATTTCTGTCAGTTTGGTAATTCGCGTCCCTTCATTACACCCTACAGACATTATTACCACTTGTGTTGCGTTGCCGAGTGTCAACAGTTTTCCTACAACACTCTCTGACAACTGAGAGACAAGACAGCAATTAACAGACCTCTCTTTCGTATTAAAAAATCATATTAAATTAGGAACATTTTTAGGAAACGTTCGGATCATTAGGGAAACGGAAATTAGGGAGTGGGAAAACAGCACTGGTTAATATGAGCGGAGCCTAGACTGGAGAAGAGATAAAGAGGTTAAGCAAATAATGAATTATTTAATCAGTAATTTAAGTTAGTAAACTGTTAAGTAAATAAGTCATGACCAACTGTTAAGTAATAAGTAAGTAAATAAATAAAAATGAATAAATAAATAAACAAATTTAAAAATGAAACCGTGAAATAATAAGTACATTAGGAAGAGAAGAGTGGGTGGCCCAAAAGTGAGAAGGCGTTGGTGCGGACGATCTTCTGTGGCGCTGTTTACTTCAGCTGCTGAGGAAACCAAAATCCGGAAAGAGAATGCTAAGTCCGCGTCAGGAAATCAACAGTTTTAAAAACGTCTGGTAGATTAGTATGTAATCGACTTCTAAAGGCAGGTTTTTCCCCTTTCGGTTTCCCCCCCCCCTCAGCCGTACCTTGTAGTCTCTTTTCCGCAGCTTTGATGCATTGGAGAAACCATTTCGGATGAATATCAAAATTTAAAAGGTTAGAACACGGTAAAATGTAGGTAATATAATGGCTTAATGGTTTTCCACAGAGTACCAAGTTATTTAATTTATACGTGTAATAATTACATATTAAATTTAAAAATATATTAAACGTTTGTTCAAAATACCAACACTCAATTTCAGTAGCTTGAAGTTTAGGAGTAGACATATTTACTGAATATAAATTACACAAACATTTATTGCACAAGAAAAGTTTTGTAGAAGTGTCATCTCCGCCGACGTAATCCTAGCAGCACAAATTGTACAATGACCCTCAAATTTAGCGTACTTATCCCGGCATCTGCGTAGCTTGCCTAACCCCCATCGTATCTCACGCTTCGAATTAACACGCTTGAAACCCTCACGACCAGGCCATTTGCGCACACCTGATCCTCCTCCGACGGGGCTCCCCCGCGGCATCTGAGAAAAGGCGCCCGTCGCCCGCCGCCGGGGATTTCGGGAACGAGGAAAAATGAAGAGTTTAAACAAATCGCGCTGTCGAAGCGCCCCCCGGAATTAAGAGGGCGATCTCTTTGCGCGTTCGAGCAGCGAGCCCCCGCTTCCCACGTCCGCGGCGGAGTGGCGGCGGCGAGCGCGCGGGCCCAGACGAGAGGGATTTGCTCGGGACGCTAGGCATGTAAAGCGAATCTATCTCCAGGTAGCAGGTAGACGCCGCCCGTCCCCGGCAGCGCTATCTGAACGGCCCCGGCCGCGGTGGCTGCCTGGCTGGCTGTCACTCCCTTCCCCGCTTTAATGGAGGTTCATCTCGGCGACGCCTCTCCGCCGACGGCTGTCGACGCAGCGGGAGCGACCAAGCGGAAGGAGGCGCGATGGCGAGTCGCGGGGGATGAGGGTACGACGGATCCCGACGGCGGCGGCGGTGGCCTCGGCGACGGATGCTCAAGGAGTGAAGCCGCAGAAAGTAGGGTGAAGATGAAGAGACTACGAGGGACTGGAGACACTAAAGAATGAAGAAAGTGCTGGAGGAGTTCAAAAATACGGCAGAAAAGGTGTCGACAATGAGAGATAAAGAGACACGCTTGTTCACAGTACAATGCTGGCCTAAAGCTGCAGGATTCAGCTCCTAATAAATTTTGATATTTAACAGTTTTTTGACAGCTGTAAGAACTATGTGATAAAAATACTGAAGAAGAAGAAGAAGAAGACGATTTGAGACATCAAAATTAAGTGACTGCAATGCAGAAATAAGCATGTGGCAGCAAACAAAGATGACCGTCGCTATCTTACGTTGGGAGACAAGAATAGATGCTTCTCAGTGAAGTCTAACTCAGCCAAGGGACGTTTCTTGGGAAGTCTCAACGGCTTCGCCTGCATCGCTAGTAAGGTCACCGATCGCATCCGAAGATCAGAAGAACTCGATGGCCCCGCAGTTTCAGAACGAAGGAATGTACTTCACAGACATTAAATTTCTTCTTAACAAATGGACATTACTACTGAACTTTCCTTATTCTCTATCTTTACTACACTACGGCAATATTTGTTCGACACTTTTTCATATCAATATTACGACTGAATCAAATACTTCGAGAGATAATTCATATCTCATAATTTGAAGACATTGATATCTTAGTTATGCGGACGAAAAGATAACTAAACATTTGTCGTTCATAATAAAGATTTTATAGAAACTGATTGCCTTTCAAATAAAAACATTATCACATCAGGATAGTTTTGAAACGTATATAAATAAATGTTTTAAAAAAATCACTCATATTTTCCTTTCATATGCACCGTCCATTTCGGTTCGTTGCATTTTATCCCAGATATTCTGCAGACATTCTCACGACATCAATCCTACAAGCCTCTTGACATTTTCACAAACTCTCGAGAGCCAAGCTACACCCTTTCGTAATTTTTCAGATCTCATGCCGAGTCTCTCGCGACCTTTCAGCGCGGGGTACTCTGAAATTCCTCGCGAGGCTGAGGTATTGCTTTTCCAATCCGCACAGAAACGTTTTTGTTTGTCGCGGCGGCGACAGCAGTGGTGAAAAGGACGTGAAGGACAGAAAGAGAGCGAGACCGCATAGAAAGAATACACGACATACATCCTCATATAACGAAAAGGAGACGCTTCTTCTTTTTTTTTTAAAAAAAAAAGAAGAAAAAGAACGTTCTCCTTGTCGTCGTCATCCTTCCAGATGACGAAGATAGAAAGCTCACAGTACTCCGATGTAATTGCGTTCTTGATCTCGCAGCTGCAACTGTGACGTTTCAAAAAATAAAAACAAAAAAAGAAGCGTGGTCCGTACTCTTCTCGTTTTAATTATTCGCGCGCGCTTCTGGATTTCCGATATTCTGCGATACGGAATAATTTGCGGAGCGGGGACAGCCGAGGAACGAAAGCAAACAGCACAGAAGAATTTCAACGATGGGCGAAGCTCCAGAAAGAAAAGAAAAATACTGTCCGTGTATGCAGTGCTGGGAACGTGTTTGCACTTTTAACAAGATAAAAAAAAACAAATTGCATTTAAGATTATTTTGTAGAAAAGATTTTATTATCTGACATTTTAATTGGAACTCAAATATACCTCTGACAATATTTTCCAGTCAAGTTATTACGCTTGCATTTGCTAAAAATGAGTTTGAGCTTTTATAAACTCTACTAGACTAAAAAATGCCATTCAATACAGAGGCCAATGTTTAACAAAAACTCTATGAATAATATAGAGAAAATCATAACAATAGCCGTGAGTCTGAAATGAAGCTGTCTGAAATGAAATGAGCCATGAGTCATTTTTATACGTATCTAAGAATGTATTTCTTACCGTCTTGAGAAGAAAAACTACAATTGCATATAGACAAATATGTTCTCTACAATTGTAGACTATACTGATCACCAAAACGAACAAGATGTTTATTTATTAATAATAAATGCATTGGCTGATTGAAACGTGTTCTGCATTGGTATGTGTACTGTATAAATATTCATAACGATGTATGCGAATATGTATTATTGAATTTCAGCTCCTTCTGTTTGAACGAAAATACTGTGCAAGCGCATGCAGCTAAGCGCTTGCAATAAACCCGAACGCACTTACGATCCAATACTTACCTACATCCTTTTTCTCTCTCTTACACATCTCTTTTCCCCCCTCATATGCTTAATCCCAGAATGTTGAGGTCCGCCATCACACAGGCTCCTTTTTAAACCAAAAGCCTTGCACGCGTCTTGAAAGTACGAAATCGTCCCCACCCAGGGACTCCCGCGAGCAGCACAGCGACGCTACGGATTAATTATTTCCGCCACATACGTCAAGACGCTCTGATAAGGGCGTGACGCGCGCCCGCTGCGCGCTCGGGAGATAAGCGCACGCCGCGCAAATTTACAGCCCGCGAGGGGCAGCCGAGGCGACGCGGCACGGGGGACGACACAGACACGGGTGGCGGGGGGCAGCAAAGCTCCTTGCAAGCAAGTGCCTACTCAACTGACTCCTGGCACTTATCCACAGACTGGTTGAACAGAAAGGAAAATTGGCAGATTTGAGGAAATAGCAGTATGTATAAAACGTAGAGTACAAAAAAAAAGAGCTGACATGGCAAACTTACAATAAAATAGCATTCATGTGTAGTACTTCGCTGCTATGCAATAAGAAGAAATAATAGGCTACATAATAAGATGATTCGTCTCCATTTACATCCTTCCAGATATCATACATGACGATCTACTCCCGGATTATTCGTCGTAGGACAAACGACAAAGAGCAATGCTTCCAGAACATGCTGCTCAGATATAGTGTCAGGAAGCAGAGGAAAAAATAAATCGAAATAGTGATATTGGTGACGGCGTTCTTCGCGATAGTTGAATAACAGGCATGAAGACATTTCACAACAGTCAAAATAAATCTATACGCAAACGAACGGTGTTACCGGGAACGACAGCCAAATCCAGCGAGAACTTCCAGATCGCGGGCGCGCGCGCGCGGTGACACCCCTTGATGACGGGCCCGGGAACGCTGCGTCCAGCGCCGAACGATGAATGGTCCTCGGTTTGCAACTCAATGCTAGCGGCGCTTTCAGGATAAGCGACTCGCATTCGGGCGTCCGTTCATTCACGGAACCTCCTCCCCCTTGCCCCAACCAACTGCGCTCCGCTCCGCGTCACCGTGCGGTGATAATGGGTGTACCGGAAACCCCGCTCCCCCAGCGCCTCCGCTCCCTCCAGGCCCGTCCACACCCCACCCGGCTTCCAAATCGTCCCCGCCCCGCCCCCTCCAGTCTTGTGGCGTCCCATCCCAACTCGTCCCACCCCCGCCGCCATCGCGAATCAAGCACGGGCGGCGCCGGCTACGTAACGCAAAGCGGCCAACGTGAAAAGTGACCTCCATTTAGAGTTGTAATTCCCAGGGAGCGCGGGGCGTCAGCGGGCGGGATGCATTATCTGGACAACTGCAGACGTATTAGAATTCCCAGCGGAGCACAAAAGCGCGTGTACATACGAGATGGTGATGGGTTCGAATCAAAATGGCCGATCTAGTGCGAAATATTTGCGGGTTGTTTTGGTAATAGGTAGCAATAACATTGTGAACAGCGGCGCGAGATCCGTGCCCTCTCGAATAATGATAATTCTCTCCCCCTATTTATTAGCGCTTCTCTACAAATATTTTAGTTTATCCGATCCTCTGTTTCGAACCGACACATACACTCAAAAAATCTTTGTCAGTCGTGAAGCATTAAAACCTCTGCAAACAAAGGGGTGATCATTGCTTTCGCAAAAAGACACATGTTAGACTAACAACATAATTCTAGCAACATTCATTCTAACTGCGCTCTAACAACATAATGTACAATACACGAAATAATTACAGCATTATTTACACATAAATAGTGCCCCTTTACTCTTCTCCAGAAAATATATTTTTGTCAACAAAATGTAATTCACGATTAAATAAATATGGCATTCCTCAATTTCCATGTAATATAAGTTTTCAGAAGAGTACAGAAAAAATGCCTACATGGTATATCCGTCCCCCACCGAAAGATTCATATTTCGAAACATTAATAATTTTACTTTTAAAATCACACCATTCCATCATAGCACTTGAGAAGAATGAAATGCAGGGTGTGTCGGTATGCGCGTCGCGCACGGAAGATCCGAGGTGGAGGAAAATGCGGTAAGCGTGGGCGGCCGTGGGATGCGCGGCGCGGTCAGAGTGCTCTGAGAACAGTTCGCGAGCCGCCAAGACCCATGCATTGACGGCACCAGGTCAGAACAAGGATCCCTGGCGGCGAGACAGACTGTCGACTGCGTCAGGACGGCCGTTGCGACAGCTGTTCGATGGTTAGAGAAACCGGCGGAAGCGGAGATGACCAGACCGTGGTGGTAGCAGCAGAATAATAAAGAAGTGATTGTACGTACGGCGATTGAGTAGTAGTGGTAGTGGTGGTGGTTGGGGAGGGGGGTGGCGGCGGTGGCGGCAGTAGCTGGCTGATGGTGCACGCGGATATTTATTGAGGTGTGTTGTTTTGGGAGTAATGGATGATATGCAGAGTAGAGTGAAATTAGGGCCGTTGTCGGCGCCCGGCGGGGGCGGTGGCAGCCGTGGGAAGGGGAACAGCGGTGGTGGTGCTGACGTTGGCAGCGGGTCACGGGGCCGCGCCGCACCACGCCCCCTCCCCCTCGGCGGCACCTCGTCCCTGGAGACCTGCTTCCGACCTCTCCAGCCCGGGCCGCGGATCTCGCAGGGAGCGCTGGGAGCGCGGGGCCCAGAATGGCCTCGAGAGGGGGCGCGCGAGGAACGACCCAAGGACAACTTTCCCTTCTTCCACCGACGGTTCCCAAGCAACAGTGGATCAATTCCTTCGCGTAAAGAATAATCACTTGTTTAATTACTTACAAAATGCATGACTATTACATGCAGTTCGTATTGCTCTTGAAGAATTGAATCCAACGATATAAATTATATAGCTTACATTCACAATACCATTCATTTTTTCTGGAGAATTATTTTCAAAGTACTACATCTTCGAAGAAGAGTTATTTACCTCTGTTCGCCAAAAAATAAGTACACAATTTATAACATGTAAATTAAATCGTTAAAACTCATTCCCTTCCTCGCAAAGATTTAAGTGTCAAAGTTCAAAGCGCAGAAAATATGCCAATTAGTATGACCATTTCCCTCCAGATTTTCCCGCTCCGCACTTAGACCGTCGCGACCGCAACAACCACCGACGACCCCGAAAGTTCACATCGGCCGCAATCGCACTTTCAATACCCACCGAGCGCTTTCCGCGGCGCGGCGCGAGGCGAGGCGAGGCGAGGCGAGGCGGCGGCGTGCGGTTAGCGGCCGCGGGGACCCGGATAATAAACGCGTCCGCACGCGCGACGATACGGCCGCGCGCGGCGATATTTTAATTAGGCGGTCGCACCCCAATCCTCGCCCAACGGACCGCGCCCGCGCTCGCGCTTGCGCCCCACGCACTACGCCTCGACAACACCGGTCCAGAGGCCTATTTGGCGCCTCCTTGCAGACGATCGTTGCCACATCCGTCAGCACGCAGTCCCTCCTCAAACGATCCAACAAACCCGAGCAGGCGACCCAACAACAGAAGAACGCTCTTTCTGTTCAAAAACTCTCTTTTAATTTCCAAACCTTCAACCAGTTACGAACCTCCTACACCAATCACCAACTAATATCCTTCCCACCCTCCTTACTAATTCCCAACCAAACCCCATCTCAACAGTATAATTAATACTACAAACGCCTACCAACACCAAAATTACCTTCACCTGCATGACCACCCACATCTCTATCGCTACTAGCCCCACCACCTGCCCCACCCCTACCCACCCTCACCTCCAGCAACGTCACAGCGGCCGCGGCGGGCGTGCCGGGACGCACAGGCCGGAGATTAGCGCCGCGTCTGAATAATTCATGGGAATCTCGCGGCCGGATGCCCTCATTGACAGAGCCCCACGTGTGCGCCGCGCCGCCCTGCGGTCGCACCGGGACGCGCCACCGCCGCCACCGCCGCCACCGCTGCCGCCGCCGCGCTCGGCTATTTATAACGGCGGAGGTCCAGGCGGCGGTCGCCGGCCGTGATTTACTCCGCGGTGCGACGCCCGACCACCGGGCGGGAGCGGGGATGGGGTTTGTGAGGGTGGGAGCGGGGCGGAGGCGGAGGCGGCGATCACGGGGCCCTTGGGGGCGCGAGCGCCGGTCAGCGTGCAGTGGCAACGGCCCACAGCAGCATTGCGGAGCAGCGATGGAGACAACGGGGCGGCAACGGGATAGACTTCTAAAAAATTGTACATAGATTCTTCAGAAAAGAGATGCAAGGAATAGAATCTGATACACACTCAATGAGATATCGAAATGGGTCCGACGAGCATTAGTATAATAAAAGAAAGGCGAAGCTATAGTAGAGGCCAGCTATAGTAGTTAAGAATATAGTGCTGCAGCACTAAATTCGGTAGGTGAAATGCAATGGCAATTAGCATATCTCTTTTTCAGTTGTTCCATTTCCTGAATATAAGCAATCTGAAATGTATTCTAATTTATTACGTTATTTTTAAACCCTTATTTTGATCCAGTGGTGTCCACTTCAAAATAGGAAAATCTTCGCAATTTTTAGGTACGAGATTCAGTAATAGCCACTGGCTATACTATGTCAACGTGTTTGAGACAAATAAATAATAAACTCAAATAAATTAACTTTGTTCTACACTAGGCATTTACAGAACATAAGCACCACGTTCTGCAAGTGTAATGCTTCCATTTATTATTTTTCAAATGTTGAAGTGGACACTATTGAGGCAGCGGCTACTCGTGTCTTTACAACAGTTCACTTTTCAAATTTGTTGTAATTGTTCTGGAAGAAGTTTTGGAGGAACAGTAATGAATAGTTAGAAAAGGCATACCAAAATTTATTCATTAAAATGTATACACCTCGGGTTTTTTATACTTTATTTCTCGATTTCTATTCAAAAATGAAGATATTGCATTGGCAAACCTGTATGTAAAATGGACAATACGTTTTCTGCAGCCGCAGTTACACTCTACCCTTGTCGAAGCATCTTGTAAAAGCAGTAGTTCCGGGAATCCAGCGCCGTTCGGGCAGGAGAGACGGCGCCGCAGAGGTAGGTTATCGCGATTGATGGTGTTGCCAGTGGCGGTAGCAGAAACGGAGGGGCATCAGCTCGGCCGGAGATATTTGGTACATCGTCTCGCCAAGCGAGAGGCGCACTGCGGCCGAAGGCCTGACTGCGTGGCAAGCGGAATGGCCGGGAATACCTACATTAGAACACGGTGAGATGCAACGAAGAGGAGACATGTGAGGGGAGGGGAGTCGGAACGGAGTGACGTGAAGCGGTAGCAAGAATCGGTGTATGAGATAGGACAAGATAATTAAAGCGTTGACGTCCAGTGAGAAAGAGTTAAGAGACAGTACCGCGAAGAAAAGAAGCGTGTGAATCATAGAAAGTCGAAGTGAAGCTGTTTGAAACGGGCATGTATGTATCGAATGAAATAGGTTTTTATTCAGTGGGTACGAAGGGACAGGGGAAAGCAGGTGATACGAAGTTCCGGGTACCAGAAGGGGCGGGCGGGGAGTGGCGTGGCGGGACGGAGAGGAGTGAGGAGCGCACGGGGTATTGATCACCCGGCGCCGCAGACGTGACTTCCCCTTGGCGGCGCACCCACTTCGCCTCCGCCTCCGTGTAAACACACCGCAGCGCCCCTGGGCCAGGCCGGCCCGCCACGCCACGCCCCCGCGCTCCGTGCCCGGAGGCCAGGGGCGAGGGGCGGGATACCCGGATGATACCCGGATCCGGCCTCCGCCGAACGCGAGTCGAATGCGGTTGCAGGGTGGCCGCGGGGCGGTTCGATTTCGGGGCGAGAATGAAGCCCGGAGGAGCCAAACGCGGATAGACGGCATGGATTCTGGTGACGGACCTTTCCGTGGACTTTAGTATATCCCTGAACCTACACGTTGCTCTCCCAATTCTTTGTACATAAAAACGATAAAAGGGGGCTTCAATTTTTTTCCTGCAAAAAGTGGTCTAAGAATAATGAGTGAATAGTGGACTACAACATATCAATACAGATTTTTTAAAATAATAAATCAGGTATCCTACCCTTTGAAGGTAACGTAATAGGCCTATTAACTGATTGTAAGGTAGGATTCGTTCGGAAGAGATATGCGTATACTCTTACAGGATTTATACTTTGATTTAAATAGGAAGTCCTTTGACGTAAATCAGCTGATACGGTGTCATCCAATCTGGAGCTTAAACGTCATTCCTATAGTAACGTTTTAAGCACCAGATTGGATGACATCGAAACAGCTGTTTCCAAACGTCAAAGGGCTCTATGATTAAATCAAAGTATACATTAGATGGTAAATTATTACAAATCTTTCGTTCGTATTCTTCTGGTAATCGATGCAATTCTAATCATTATTGATTTTTGTCACTAACTGAAAGATATTGAAGATTTGTTTTTAAATGATCATGAAATATAACTATTTCATAAAAGGCAAATGACTAAGAAAATAATTGCTTGCATTTATGAGAAATTCAATCGTAAGATACATATAGGTTTGCTTACAACACAAAATTTATCACAATAACTAGGATTGAGAAGTACAAAATATATTAATACTTCTTTTTGAAAACTAATAATGATAATGATGCTAATTATATTCATAGTAATAAAATTCCGAATATATACACACACATGCATACACGAACACTTATAGGCAATGAATAAGAAATGCACAGAATCAAAAATGGTGGAAAAATCTACAAATAACTCCACGAACACCGAGGTGGAATACATGATATTGGCTAAGCATTGCAGGTATGAAGCCGAATGCCAAGATTGACTATGGACGCGGCGGCTATCTGTCAAGCGCGCCGCTTAACTTGTGAAACTCTCCCCCCCCTCCTCCCGCGGGACTTCTCGCGGGAAGGGGGAGATACAAATCGTTCAGCTGGAAGTTCTCGGAACTTGATATTTCTGAAATCCATTTTTCAGTGCGATGCTTTTAACTGGGTCCGGAAGCGAATACTCTGGCTCGGCCATACATTTAAAAGAGCACTCACGGAGAGGAAGAGAGACAGACATTCACGAAATACATTTTCACAAGCTCTTCCTCTGCGGCAGCGCCCTCGTTATATCGCTCTATCGCGATGCACCCGGTTCTTTTCGCCGGGGAAATAAAAAAAAAAATATCAAAAAAACGCATACGGCGCGTGAAAGTGCGATGTGCATTTCGCTGCGCGAACTGTAATAGTGAAATTCACTAACCTCCTTCCGCTGAGAAAAACCGAGCGGGAAATCGTGGAAAGCGCGGAAAGCCTGCTGCTTCCTAAAGCGATTTTGGCTTCCCCGTCACGTCTCTACGAGCCGCGGAGCATAGATAAGTGAATAACTACTGGGCGAAACGAATGATATAGTTTGCCACTAGCATTTCCATATGGGTGCATCGAGAGTGGAAAACACTGGGGTGGTTTAAAATGGATCGTTTACCAACCCCAATTCGCTCCAGTAGCTGCAATCGTTTTGCTACCGACTTCACTTGAGATGGATTCGCTCACTACAACTGGCAGGTAATTCAACGATAGTTAAGAGTTCATTTAAAAACATTATGCGGTTAATTTTTTTCATGCCACTTAATTGCTTTTCAGCCTCTTGCTACACAGTTAAATGACGTAAAATGGAAGTAACGGTAAAATCAGTTCTCTATTACTCTTCAAAAATCAAGTGTTCAAAGCGTAAGTATTTTTGTGATATCTGTGTAATTGGATAAGATTACGGCTAAAATTGCATTTGCAAACATTTTAAATATTAGTATTTTTTACTAATATTAATTAATATTAATATTAGTTTTGTTTAATGTTATTTCAGAAGTGCCAAGAAATTAATAAAATAATTGCATATATTAATAAAGAGAAAAGAATACCAAAATATGTACTGAAAGGACAATATGAGATTTTAAAGACATGATTATTATGCAATGGTAATAAATATTATTACTGTTTTAACGAATTAAAATTACGAACTTCATTACAACAATAATTAAATCACATTTCATATAGATAAAATGATAACATGAAAAGTGTATTTATATATTTATTTCTCTTACTACAAACGTACAATTCACCACTATTCCCAAAGAGAATAATTATCAGGTATCATTAATCATGCTTACGACATCCAATATCTGCATTAAAATAGCATTAAATCATTTGTAACGTCAATATATATTTTTATGTTCCTTCTTCAGCAGTTCAATCTACATATTTCAAAACAAACTAAATTGCGCGCAAGACATTCAGCCGGATTATGTCAAAAGCCTCGAACGCAGTCGTATTAAAAAACATAAAACCAATCAATCTCCACGTGTTTGACGAGCGTCTGGCTCTTCCCATCCCCTGATCCAACGGCTGTACCACCGCCCGCGCCTGCCGCAAACGCTCGCCCAGCAGCGCGGGGGCCCTACTAAACTCTTCCGCAGCCCACCTCGCGCTGCCGGGCCACTGCGTCACTCCGCGTCACCGACAAAACACCGGCGGCGGCGGCTGTAAGGGCAGATAAAAACAGCGCAGCGGCCAGGCGACTCGCTGGCCACGCCGAGGGCGGCGCCACCGTCATCGCCGCTCCCACACGACGGCGATATTAGCGCCGCCCCACCCGCCCCCGACCTCATTAGTGCCGCTCTGCGTTTTGTTTCTGCTTCACTAGTTTGAAGCCTCGACGTCGCTGCATTGATACACATTTCTCATTTCTTTACTATCGCGTGTATCAACCGCAGAGTCCGTCGAAAACCTCATAGAAGTTGTGAAATTCAGTCTTCGAATTTACTATGTCTCTACAAGATTACGATTTCAATGATCGTCGTTGCCAGATGCACATTGTTTAAAGATATTAAGATTCACGTAAGAACCCTTTGTAGATTTTGGTTCACAAACAATTAAAACTGCCATTTAACATATAAACATTTTAAGGTAAGAACTGGAATTTCATACGAAGTGTGCATTTCAGTTAGTAAAACAATACTGAATGTTTGTTTAATGAAAGGTTATTATAATATATAATTATGAAACATCAAATGCTGTTCATTGGAAACTGATTTTCACCTACCGGTAAGTGAAAAAGAAACCACTTCACCAGTTTCCCAGAGAAGACATTGCGAAAAATCTGTTGCAAACGGATCACATATCATCTAATGTTATTATCATCTTATATCGCAACCTATACTACATGCTACAAGGGTATCTTCCCTTACAATCACTACTGACACTCAACGCGCCCTCATCCCGATACACCTCTCGCCATTACACAAATCACCACCAGTGTCCCCTCACGACCGTCGCTCCCAACCACCCCAACACACACACACACACACACACACCAACTCCTTCCGGCCTCGCGACCGCTACGCGCGCCCATTAAACACGGCAGCAAGGCAGTGAAACTTTAATTGGATATTATGGGCTGATAAGCGCCACCTCATTACGTGGCCGCATAGGGTAGAATTAGGCCGGTAATGGGCGTGTCACCGCTGGGCGGGCGAGGGGCGGGGCTGCACGGCGAGTGGTGACGCGGCGGCTCGATGGCGCTCCAGTGGGAAGGAACGCGGACGGAAACGGGCTTCGAAGTAAGGCCGCGGGAGAGGAAATGGAATATTGGCAAATGGATAAGTGGTGAATGTACTAGCTAACGCATTGGCACCAGCACCGTAGGCAGATTGGATGGACAGAAACCATTTCGGCGGCGGGATACGGCTAGGGGAGCACGAATGTTACGGCATCTAAGTCTACCATGAACGATGTGATGCAGAAAATGGACGTGTGGACAGATCTCACATCCATCGCTAGCTCCAGAACATTGAAACATAGGGCATGTCTCGAACTGTTCTATTTAATAACCATATTTACTTCAACGGGACAACAGTAGATAAGGCCGACCCAGTTTACTGCTGTGTGTTTGCATAGTGGTACTCAATGCGGAATTTGTACATGCGTAGTACCACGGAAAACTCCGATTGCGCAAAGGATACAAACTGCATTCGTTTTAGCACGAACGCCTCATTCCAATAGTAAGCAACGCTCACCAGTGTTTCTCGCATCCGTTAGTCTTTTTTTTCAACAGATACCAACTAAGTTAATCAAAATTTGTCTGTGAAAATAATCTTTATACTCGTACGTAATATCAATTTTGAAAAAAAAAATGCTGTTTCATGAATGCCAAGAGAAAAACTGTATTTTCTAATTGTCAAATCATTTTAAAAAAATTCATTTCATGCTTGTCCTTATGTGTTATTATCCAATTGTAAAATAACGTAAACTACACAGCACTGGACGATCTGAACTGCTTTGTAGTGACTTAAGATAAAATGTATTTAAAAAAAAGATAATTCAAAGAGCCAAATTCTTTGATGCTTACGGCTTCTTCGCATCAAGGTAGAGGTTCATCTTTGAAGCCAAAAACAGACTGGTATCGAAAACGATCATCGCTCCAAATCATTTGCTACACAGTAAATAACTGCATTTCACATTCCACCTCTTTAAATTTTGGTCAAATGTTTTCAACCACTCGAACACACGCACCCATTGAGAAGGTTGGTGACAAATATAGCATGTTAACGTCGATACTGAGCCAAATTAATCCCACATATTCGAATCAATTGCCTATTTAGCTGGTCCTTCCAGAAACTCTACGCTAACTGGATATGAAATGCCAGGCTAATTCGCAAATAGAGGATTCGAGAGAATCCTCGTAGGCACGAGGCTCGGGAAGAGCAGTGCGTCTCGCGCCGGCCACCGCCCACGCCGCCACGCACCCCTCCCTCCTCCGGCCCGGATGCGTGTCACCATCCCACGCGGATTAAGGAAGGGCCAAGCTCCAATGTCCCGCTTGGCGAAAGGCAGCGTGGATGTTCGAAATGGGTAGAGAATTATTGCAAACCTTCACCGAAGAAGAAGACCTCAGGTGATGCTAGTTGATTCTCGAACTTAATTCGACACTTCACTACTATATTTCGCTAAACATCGAAAACGACACAACATAAATGATAAAATTGAAATTTTATTTCCCTGGGCACATCTGTAATATTGTAAGGAATATTAACTTGATTGAATATTGTAATTTCTAAACTTTCACGCGGTCTACGTTTTGTCAGCTGGCATATTATTCAGATAACATTTCGTTCACACTCTATTCATTTAAATTCATTGAATATCGCACTGAATGTAGTAATAATCTCAGTTTTTAAAGCGAAACCATTTAACACACTTGTGATTTGCCAATTACTCCGTCAAACAAAACACAAAGCAACACTTATCACAAAAATTTACGAGTAAACAGAATTATCAGATAATCACGTGCATTTTCGGTTTTATCTTAGGCGGTTTCTTCAGGAGTTAATACATTGGAAGCAACAAATTAAAATTGATGAAGAGCATAGAGGAGAAAGGAAAAATAAAAAAGTTGGTAATTTTATATCTTATCGCTCCCACTGCGTTTTCATCTCCCTTGGCTGCCAAAAGGATCGCCACGTTCAACCCAGCCCCTCCGCCCCACGCACACCTGCCTCGCCGCAGATCGCTGCGGAGATCAACAGCCGCAGCGGCGTCCGTCGGGCGGAGAAATTCCGCGGGCGATGAAAGACGGATAGGGGGCGTCGGCACGCCCCGGCGGAGACAAATGCGCGGCGCCGCGAACATTCGTCCAGCCGTCCTCCGCCGACCGCCACCACCCCCCCCCATATGCCCTCTGCCCGTCTCCACCCGGCCTCGCCAACGCCCGACCCATCCCCGTCTGACCGTCCGGTCCGCGTCCGTCCTGTCAGTCAATGCGCCCTTGCCCGCCCGTCCATCTCGCACGAGCAAATCGCCGGCCGGCTCACACGCAAGCGCTCCGCCCCGCACCCGCCCGCGCCCGCCCCGCCCTCCGCGGCCGCGGACGGAGGACGGGAGGGGCCGAAAACCGATACGCGCCCGCGCGGCCCACCCACGAAAATGAAGATAAATGGGCGTGGCACGAAATAAAAATGCGCGGAAAGATTTGTATTTCGAGGGGCAGACAGTCCAAGCGAGAGGGAAAGAGGGAGGGATCCGAGCAGCGCTTGAAAACACGCGCGTCCGTTGCGAGATATAGTGCGCAGGCCGCTCTTTTTTTCTTCTTCTTCTTCTTCTTCTTCTTCTTCTTCTTCTTCTTCTTCTATTTCTTTTTCGCGGATCGCGATCTCTTCCTGCCCCGCTACTCCCGCCTTCCAACTTTTTCTCCCGCGCGCGCGAGAGCGCCTGGAATGCCCGCGGAACGCCCCCGCGCGCCAACTTTGGCGCATGCGACTCTTGGAAAGCGACACACACAGCGGAGTGCAAGTTTTACACGGCCAAATGAGACGTACAGAACTCAAGACAAAGTATGAAGATGTATGGATCTACAGGAATTTCGCTAGTAATTACCGTGACTTGATTAAAGAGGTGAAAAATTCACCGACTCGAATTAGAGCGCTCAGGTCGAAGCTCTGCTTCCCCCAAATTCTGCTTACTGCGGTAACTGACCAGGTGAGTAAAGATAATTTTCTGTCTTAAACATTTATCTTTTTTTATAACACACATCATATGAATTGATGCTAATGAGACAATACCTACTACAACTCCTGCACAGACTCGGCATCTGAGTCGTTCTGTGTAAAACATGAAAAACAACTAAACATGTTTATTATTAAATTTATTAAAATGTAAAAGAACCTCTTTAAAAATCGAGAAAATACCATTCTTTCTCACGCTTATCCCTTAAACATATGTGTATATAATAGACATATAATACCTAAATGAAGTAACTCATAGATCCTGACTATTTCGAAACTTGGTTCTAGTGTGAATCTTTGAAAACAGTTATATGCAAAGTGCGGATTTTTTCGCACCGATCCAAGCACCCTTACAAAAAGCAAAACTCTATATAAAAAAGAAAGCTTGTGATTCTGTATACAATTGCATTTTGCTCTTCTATTATCTCTCCGGCACACAGGATACATTATAATCTTCTTCGTTCCTGTCAGACTGAAATCAACATTCAAAAAAAAAATTTTTTTTTCCTAGCACAATGAGATTTTTTCTTTCTTTGAGCGATGGCTCTATTCTAAAATTTTAAATAGGCTCCATTGTAAAAATATAAATAATAAAGTAAAATACTGAGACTTTAATAGAAATATTAGAGCCCCAGATAAACGACGCTTTACTATGCAAGCTATCACATTCGTCTTGACAGAGATTCAAGAGCTGCGACGGCACCAAACTTTCCAAGAGACCAGAAAACGATCGAAACACAAGTCAAGGCACCATCTTAATTTGAGGAAAAGGTTTCTAAATGGCTGTTATTTACGCTAGTCCTGATTTATCGTTTCCATTTCTTCCTTCGCTACGAGTAAGACCGCAGCATAAAACGCCCCGCGTCGCTCTCCCTCGTTCCCTCGCGCCATTCGCGCTCGCTCCTCGTCTTCTACGGTCATCTCGGTAATGTCGCTATAGCACTCAGCGCTTTCAATGAAAGATTGGTGGGGAAGTCACGCGATATATCGGTTATTTCCAAAGTAATCCTCAACGACATAACCAGAACGAGAGTCATTAATATTGATGCCAAGATGAAAGGTGGTTTCCAATAAACTCGGACAACGGGGCGATGTGGCAGGCGACGCCAACACAAAAAAATATGACTTTTGGACGAATATAAACTCACCCTCCCGTCACCACGTTCAGCAAATGCACGTCTGCAACTCACCTAGAAAAAGAAAGAAAGAATGAATAAACACAAGTTCTTCCGGACTACCTAACCAGAACATACAAAAATTTCACTTTAACAAGCACATTTTTATGATTGCAAATGTTACTATTACGAGGAAAAATTAATGTGAGTCAAAATTATGAGTAGCATATAATGAGTATGTATGTTTTATAAACTAATGAAACATGACCTTTAAAAAACACATCACGAAATCATGTTTCATTTCCAGTATCTTTACGCAGGAGATAACAGAAAAATATGAGATTTTGCAATATCACTGGAGTTAGCTGTATTCTTGTACGAATGCTAACGCACTTGCTCTACATATTGCAAAATTCATGCAAATCTTCCTTCATAAACATCTGCGAATTTGTATCTGTTTACATCAACGATACGAATAATAGAACTGAAAGTAATTGAACATATGTATGTAAACACACAGGCAACATAACAGAATGAGTTTCATCTAGTGTTAATTTTCAGTGGATTCACATTCTCTACATTTCGTTAGTTGACAATTGCACGTAACGATTTACTTAAGGGTAGATTAACTACATTGGAAATAAAAAAAAAACTAATTTATACTTACATAAATTATTATCACATGTCCTGACACTAGTACAACCAAATTAGAAAAAAAAAGGGACACAGAAATTACCAAAAACTAACGATAAGCGTGGAAGATCGTATTTTAAACAAATAAAATGTTTTCAATTCATCTAAGAAATTTGGCACGCTCACAATAGTTAACTCCAAAACACCACATAAAAGCTTTTTTTTCTTAAGAAGTTGCTAGTGTAATACTTTCAATTAAAATGTTAGCAAATATCCCGTGTGCATCAACACAACATTAAAAAAAGAAACCAAAATGAAAACTTCCTGTATCAGTTAAAAAACTAAGAATCTAGGAAGAACTGGGGAGGGGGGGATTCCAAGCCACCGTTTCCTCACTCCAGATATCTGGTGAAAAGTGGGGAAATAAACAAAAGATCTCATTTCATAAAGTACGAATGACAAGACGTCAGGAATAATCCAACGGACTACTGCAAGAGAAAAAGTCCGCATATCTTCACTATCATTTAGGAATAAAAAACAGGTACCTCAACACAAATCTGAACTTGGAACGACCACGAACGGTGCGAGGCCACTTGATCACAACGCATCTCGCAACACTCAGACCCAAAACTCGGAGCGACAGGAAGTGACGCACGCTAACGCGGGGGCCGTGGGGCGGGGCGGCGGGCGGAGGGAGAGCGCGCTGTGACAGGGTGCAGCGCGAAACATAGGGCGGTGTTCGAGCGAGCTAGCCAGCCAGCCAGCCAGTCTGCCTGCCAGCCCGCGCGCGCGTGCCGGTCGTGATGGCGCGGAAGTCGCGCGATATGGCGCGCGTTAAGGGAGATTTATGCGCGTCGGCGCTCGCTGGGCCGGCAGCGACCTGCCCGCCCACTGCCCTGCCCTGCCCTGCCCTGCCCCGCCCCGCCGCGCTGCGCTGCGCTGCGCCGCGCCACGCGCGTTGTCTAGGAAAGGCCGGCAGCCACGGGCAGCACAAAAGTTAAATGTGCCAGAGAGATTTCTCTAACCGTTCTAAATGGCGTGATATACTGCCGCCAGAAACAAAAGTTTTAAAAGCAACAAAGCACATTGCCAAGAAAATGAATGACGTGTTTTAAAAAAAAACAGAGAATGATGAGAAACTGCAGTGAACAATCATCCAAACTTTAAGAGTTAATGTGGAGCTCGCGCTGAGAAAATTTAGAAAATTTAAAAGTTAATAGTATGAAAAGATGTATCAACTACTAAATAACAAAAAAACACCGTAAAAAGATACGCAAACGTGGTACGTGATGTATTTTGGGTGCACCATATTTCTTTTAAAAATCACAGATGATGATGATTAATGTTCACTGGTATGGTACAAGAAGTACGAGTATAACTATACATGTACGTAGCATTCATCTCCATATTTTTCGAGTCACCAAAAATACAGAAAACTATTGATTCGTGCTCAGCAATACTCATGTATGAACAGAATCTTGTTAACTAAAAAGTAACAAAAAATTAAAACTAAAAAAAACTCGTATGTTGAAAAAAAGGTTCAACTATTCGCTTGCAGCTTAAAATACTGCTGAACGAAATCAAAATGGTTTCCAAAACGTAGAGTGTACACTGTTTCAGAACAAGAAATAAAATAAACTTATTAAAAAACTGCAATAAATTAAATATTTGAACAAAATTAATAACATAGTATTGTTTATACAGTTAACTGTTCCTTACATATCAAGAACATAAAACGTCGCTGTTACATAACGCAACTCATAAGTAGGGAATATTTAATGGCGGACTGCGTTTTCGTTAGAGCCTAGTAGTCGCATGTCGTCAGCTGTGTCATAAGCAGTGACCCGTTTAATATAAAAATTCAGTTGGAAAGCGGAGTATGGCAACAATAAAAACACAAACATGTATTGGCATTTTTCAGTTAAAATGTAACTTATTTAATTGTTGTTGTTGTTGTTGTTTTTTTTGATTTTTCCCGAATTTTCAAAACTATAACGAAACCGTAGACGCTTCTCACAAGCCCGAGACTGCGTACTTTTCTTTCAACTTCTGTGCGCGTTGGAAATTAGTAATAAAGACTTGAGTTACAAACTAGGTGAGTTTGGACAAGATTGGAACGACTGCGCCTGCGCCGCATGCCACCCGGCGTACAGTACTACGCTGCGGGTAGTAGCTCAGAGGTGGCTGGCTTTCACAACTCGCATTTCATTACATTCTCCAAATGCATTTTTCGTGTTGTCGGCTGTAATTCTGAAGTGGAACTGCCATAAATTAGAAAAGTGTCAATTTTTATAAAGTTTTCAATCGATATTTACAAATTTTTAAACACACACCCAATTAAATGAGACGTATCAACTAAATTTACCATAATCAGAAAAGTTTTGAAAGAAAATGGCCGGAAAGAACTTCAGAATTATGAAAACACGTGTTCTTAAAAGTCTGCAAGTGTGTATGTGCTACCAAAAAACTTATCGGCTGAAGAAAAAAGTCTTTCTAATATTTATTTTCCGGTGCGCAATACCCATACATTAAAATATCCACTTACTGACCCTTTTCCCACCACTTTTGTTATCAAAGGAAGCCTCAATCGCTTATACCAGTTCTACATTGTCAATTATTCGGACAGATAAACTTAACATTCAAAATTCGTACGCCAACAGACATATACGAGCAAGAAATTTCAGCAAAGAAATCATAAATACAGAAAATGTGTTACACCAAATATAACAGATACGCCTTCCATTGTACGTCTATTCTTAAGTCAATGGCAAACGTCTATTAACCGTTCTTCATCTAAATTTAACACACTAAAAATTTTAAACAATACGTGTTTTGTAATACGCGTTTTGCAGATAATTTCAAATCCCGAATTTTAATTTTCGATGTCAAGTGGTGCACGCTTTTCACACGAAATTCAATCCCATATCTCTTTGCCCCCAAACTCATGCCCTTTGCTGCACAAAACGGTTATCATTCAGTAGTGCACTATTCAATGTGCTCGTCGGAGACGCCGCAGGCAATCTCAAAGAACGCGCTCTAAGGTCAATGGCCTGCGTATGAATGGCGGCCCGACCTATGCCAAGCAGCACGCGCCATCGGCAGCCATGCATCACCAGCGTGCAATGCCGCGCAGCGCAGCGACCGGTTCACGGTCCAGCGGGTCGTCCAACGGATTCCGCTCCACGCGATTCGCGTGCTGCCAGCGATCCACGCGCTGCGGCGTGCGGCCCGGCGCGAGGCGAGGCGACGTCTCCCTCTATTACAGGCAACCTTAACTCACGCGCCGACGGCTCCCGGCAGGAGAAGCCCGGAGGGAGAAAGCCCAAAGGAGTGGGGGGGGGGACGCCCGAAGGAAGAGAGCGCGACGTTGCCAACGCTGCAGCTGCGACACCGTCAGCTGAGCGCTCGGAATCTGGCGAGAAGTCAGGCGGCCACTTAAAAAAGTGGCGCGGCCTATTCGGATCTGCGACACGCTCGTGTAACATTCCGCTCCCGCACGACGTGTTGACACGCCGCCAATTATGTTACATCAGGGATGACCAACCGAACCATTCACGCAGTGGAGTTGCGATTTTAAGCCAGAGACTACTAAGCGAATAATGTTGACTGTATTTGAATTTCTCTGGCTGAAAACATTCATCTATTTCGCACTATGGATCCGTTGGTCTTTCGTAAGAGCAGAGAAAATTCAATAAGGAAGAAAAGGCATTTCACGCGCTTGAAATCCGAATTCTTTGAAATTTAGCCCAAAAAACAAATTTTCATCAAAATGTAATTATTCACCCTAACCGTAATATTATTAATAACCTATTCAAAATACTTAAAATATTTCATTCGTTTTGCACGTTTCATAGACATTTCCCCTCTGAAATATATTTATTAAATTGTGCCGCATTCTTAGTGATCACCGGTGTGTTATTTTATCGCCTGCAATGTATGCCACCCCGAGACCAACGCGGCGCCACGAAACAGCTAGAGATAAAGTACACAGAGCTGGCGAAGGAAGGCACTGAAGGTGGCAATTTACAATGAATGAAATGTGTATCTTGGGAACCGCTACAAACTGAAAAGGAAAAGCGGAAATAAGATAATCGAGATACGCTTTAAGATAACGCGGAAACAGAGATAAAATGAAGGGAAAAACAAGAAGAGCATGGAGGTGAAAGCGTAAACCATTCAAAATCTCATCACTGTACATAGAGTGAAGTATTGATTATTTTGTGTTTCCGGGCGCGTCAACTGCTATGGTCATTAGTGCCCTAAGCGTAGTGCAAGAGTTTTTCACGCGCATGGAAAGTGGCTGTATTCTACCCGTGGTGAATAGTAAGATCCGGCGCCGACCTACTTCGGGTAGCGGGGTATTTTCCGCATGGAAATTGCCGCTGGGCACCGCCCCAGCCGGATCAAGCTCTAGGCTCCCGACCGGTCTTCCTGCATGTGTGGTAGCGTAGCGCATGTAAGTGTCTGTAAGTAAGGGATGAGGATAGAAAAAGGAACACGAAGGAAAGACCGTGGCCCGCTTATTAGGCTAATACTCAGGCATTCGCATGGTGTAGGTCGGAGAAATCAAACAACACTTCCGATCAGAGCAATCGGCCGATAGAATTGTCCTCCAGTCTCCAGCTGTCTAGCTGGCGCCGCAAATCCTGCCACCGTCGGGACTGTAACCCTAGAATCCCCGAGTCAGAGGCCCTAAGCCACCGAAGCTGGTACAGAGAGAGAGAGAGAGAGAGAGAGAGAGAAAGAGGAAGAAAGAGAGAGCGAGAGAGAAAAAGAGAGAGAAAAAGAGAGAGAAAAAGAGAGAGAGAAAGAGAGAGAAAAAGAGAGAGAGAAAGAGAGAGAAAAAGAGAGAGAAAAAGAGAGAGAGAAAGAGAGAGAAAAAGAGAGAGAAAAAGAGAAAAAGAGAGAGAAAAGGAGAGAGAAAAAGAGAGAGAAAAAGAAAGAGAGAAAAAAGAGAAAGAGAGAGAAAAAAGAGAGAAAGAGAGAGAAAAAGAGAGAAAGAGAAAGAAAGAGAGAGAGAAAGAGAAAAGGAAAGAGAAAGAAAGAAAGAGAGAGAGAGAGAGAGAGAGAGAGAGAGAGAGAGAGAGAGAGAGAGAGAAGAGCGGAGCACGCAGAAAAGAAAGAAGCGCGCGGGGCGGCGTCGCTCTATTTGTAGCCTTGTTTAGCAACAGCCGCCGCCACCGGTGCCACACGCAGACGCGGCAGGCGCGGGCGCAGGCCGCGCGCGTGCGGCGCTGCTCAGCACAATTAGCCGCGCTCCTTAACGGCCCCGCGCCGAGCCGCGCCGCGCCGCGCCGCGCCGCGCCGCTCCGCCTCGCTCGTTCTTTATTTGGCCGAAAATATGCGGCGCCGGAGCAGATGCGCGCGGCAGCGGACGCAGCCTCCGCCGTCACGCGGGCGCGCTTCTCTGCGATGCCCTTAGGCGACTTACAATCTCGTGGGTTGGAAGTCGAATTTACGCTTCAAAAAGCATTCAATGGAACAAGTATGAGCTACAAACTGCAACTGCCAAGTGCACTCATGCCAAATAGTCATTCAGCTTTGAGGTTACAGATGTCTAAATTACGCACATTTTTTTAAAATAATGACTTTTAATGTAGTTTTACTGCAAATATTTACTCCTCAGCCATTTCAACAGGAAAAACTAATATTTCTACACTACAGTTTATTTGTTAATTTTATCCATTGTATTAATAATGCAAAATAAAATGCTAATGATTGAAGATAAAAACATTTAATATCAAATAACTACAAATATAACTATGATTTTAAGCAAATAGTTTTATTAAATCAAACAAGAACACCGACATATGAATTCATAAATTGCAATCATTAAAATAGATAATAACAAACAATCCAAGTTAATAATATGCATTCGGTCCATATAATCTACACGTGATTTATTAATCCTGCGTTTGTTCGTATATTATGTCCGCCAATTCACGCCACGCGCCGGGAAGCGAGTGTGCAGGCCACGCAGGTTGAGCAAGCGAATCGGGGCTGGCGCTGGGGCGCGGTGCGGCGCGGCGCGGCGGTCGGGCGACGGAGGCGACCGCAGACCGGACGCGGCGGCCGCAGCCGAATCCGGCGACGCCGTCGGCTCCTCGGCCAGGGCCACGCTGTTCTTCGCCTGCCTTCCTCGGCACGTACGTGTAGAGAGTGAGAGTGAAGAAAGAGAGAAAGAGAGAGAGAGACAGACGGAGAGAAAGAGAGGCAGACAGACAGAGAGAAAGAACGAGAAAGAAAGAGAGGCAATCAGAGAAAGAAAGGGAAAGAGAGACTGAGAGAAAGAAAGAGAGGCAATCAGAGAAAGAGAGGGAAAGAGAGACCGAGAGAAAGAAAGAGTGCGCACGCGAGCATGCAAGTGGGAAAGCCACCGTAATGATGCGAACTTGTGCAGGTGTGGTTGTTGACCTCTTATGTATGTTACTGAGTAAGTTGCAGCGCTTGAGTATCTTGGAGCACGGAATTCCGTAGTGCTGAGAGCTGTGACGATGGAAAAAGAGATAGGAACTGGAAAAGCCTTATATACAGACCAACAATGGTTGAAGGCTGCGAATAATTCGTCCCATGCGGACAGGTACGATTCTACATTCTTTGGATTTCGGATATATTAAATGAAATGAAACATTAAATAAAAACAATATGTCTTATTGAAACAAAACAAGCCAAATATGCTGACAGCAAAACGTCAGGAAAAGCTATAAATAAATACTAGTTGGCCGATCCGGATAGCCGAGATCGTTAAGGCAGTTGTGCCGTACCGATCTCGGACCGAACGGACCGAAGGATCGCGTATTCGAATCCCGCCTCGGGCGTGGCTGTATTTGTGTACGTCCTTTCACCCCTATCATCACCATATCATCTCAATTTCACAGTTGCTATATCGTTAAATGCAATAGTGGTAGATAATGACCTAGATTTTTTTAAAAAAAGGCTAATGTTTGATGTTCGTCATCTAGTCACATTTTGTAGAGACAATTCTCCGTTTCATCACTAGATATGAGTCCAATACCTCGTAATGTTTCCCACTATATTCATAAACAATATCAATTGTGAATAAAGAATATTGATAAACAAAAATTATTGGATTGGAGAACCATATCACTGCGAAAATGTCATTATATTTCTTTTCATTTATATCCCGTAAATATAACGTGTCTATAAATCAGTACCCCCTAGTGAGTGTCCTGTTCTGCATAAACCGTAAGCTTTAAGACTGGGTCTTTGTCCACCCTACACACGTGTCTTTTCGGCTAAGCGTGTGAGGCGCCGTGTGAGCGAGGAAGAGAAAGGGCGGGGCTGAGAAGCGTTCGGGCGGCCGGCGCAATACAGCCGGGAGGCCGCGTGGGACTCGCGGGGTCACGTCCGCGAGCGCCGCGCGCGCGCCGGAATGAAGGGGGTAGAGTCGGGGGTGGGGACGGGTGAGGGGAACGGCGAGGCCGAAGCCGCCAAGCCGCTTAGCGACCATCGCGCACGGACGCCCCCGTCCCGCCCCGCCCCGCCCACGCCCGCCCTACGACGTTTTTCCTTCGGCACTTTCGCTTTCCTCCGCCTCGTCTCTAGGTTGCCATGCGCTTGCTTTCTCTATTTCTACCTTAAATTCTCTTAGATTTGTTACATCACAACACTATCATTTCCATTCGTTTTTTCATATTTTGTTCTTGTCTGGAGGCAGCTTTCGACCTCTATACCTTCGCTTTAGAGTGCACATATTTCAACATAAATTATTTTACATTTGGCGCACACACTATTCTAAATTGTTAATAAAAATAACTAATTTCAAATAATATAGTAAACAAAAAATGCGTATTTCTATTGTACAGTATTCCCCTATAAATTAGTTTTCAATTATTAGAGATAATTTATTGCAATCCCGTGAAATAATTCGAATCTCTTGCATTCTCTGTTTACAAAAAATTGATGTATAAAGTCAAGTAACTAGCGACAAAATAAGAATACGATCAAGAAATTAAATATTCTTCATTATTTCGTCTTATAGAAGCACTTTATATTCATTTACATCATATGCATATATTAATGCACGATTCCTATCTATTCAACAATATCATCCAATTGGCCGATATCACTCATCATACAAAGGTAGTGAAATTCAACACCATAATTACCCGATTATTGGAAAAAGAGAGAAATCCAATAAACAGCAGGTGAATACATCATCGAGTCTATTATAATCACACTTCAATCACAAAGCTTATCAATCCACCCGTAAAATATCTATGAGCACCGGTAAAATATCTATATTTTTATGAGTACTTCAAATGTATTAATGTAATAATGCCTTACTTTCGAAAAATGGATTAGTGGATTGGAAAAGTGGAGTAATGGATTAGGCAAGTAAGTTGATCACGTAAGCGCTCCAGATGATTTCAGTAAATATTAGCAATACTACTCAAATACAGTTCATTAAATCTACAGAAACCATATCGCATCCTCATTACACATGTTACAATCTGTGCACACACGTCCATATGGAAACGACAGAGAATCTTCGTTATCGGAGTTTTCCCCTATCTCCCCTTCTCATACTCAATCATACCACTCGTTCCGTATGTCGTTGCCTATAACAGTCTCTTTGTACAAGAAACTCGAAAATGACTGTCATACTACATTCTAGACAAAACATTTCTCAAACCAGTTCGTGACAGTCATTAGGCAAAAAATTAAATTTAGCACCTTTTCCAGACAATACCCCTTCACGAAAATCGTAAGTCTCAGAACTTCATGTTTCATTGAACAATTCGATAGATTTGTGTTACACTGAATTCGCTCGTAGTACTTTCAGGACTACTAATAAGGTCTGTCGAAAGTGATCGAACAGGTCGTATGGCACTCACAAGAACACAGTTAAGAGGTCTCTAAGCTTCTGAAGTTTTAATCAGAACGGAGTGAAGGCTATATACACGTCTGCTGAATAATTTAAATTAAATAATGAACGAAATGTGGAAGGAAGTTTAATGGTTATGTCCTTGCAAACTCACAAACATAACGTGAAAGAGACCGTAAAATTTAAGTTAAATAAGGGCATTGTCCCTCCCAAGAAAAAAACATAACTGAAATCCAACAACTCACGTTCTGCATCACACGTAATCGAAAATTCAATAACCTGAGTTAAAGTCATCTAAAGAGATATTGTTTTTATCACAACGTAACATTCAGTCAGAACTAGTCCGTTTCGGGAACTCTTTAGAAATTGTATTTGCAAACATAAAATCTGAAGAAAAAGAAGTCAAACCGAAAATGACAAAATTACCGTCAACGTCTCCAACCTCTTCTCTGGGAACACAGCACAAAAACGCACAATCCTTTTGCGCGAACCCATTCCCAAGGACTGCCCCGTCTGCCCCGCATCCCGCAACGAGCGGCTAGTCAGTCGTCGGCCCGAGGAGCCTAAATAAGTTTCAAGCCCCCTAAGAACGCCGCGGCCACTCCGCCGATGCGCGATTCAATAGCCGAACGCGCACGAGCGCACGCTTATTCAAATGACTCGATTCCAGGCTGCGGTTAATGACCGAGAGTTCGCTTCCGTCCCCCCCTTTTTTTTTCTTCCTTTTTCAGAAAACCCCATGCAAAGCATTACAACTTTCCACGCAAAACTTCCCTGAAATCCTCGCAACGAGCGCTCCTTCCTTAATCGTCTTAGCAGGGAGAGAGGGCGCGCGGGCGGGCGAGAGCGAGGGCGTCGTCGCCGCAGCAGAGGAGGCATCATTACCTCCGGGGACAGTGCGATTACCAGGAAAGAGGTCGCGCCGTAGGCAGAGCCCGCAAAATCACTCGGTCATCACAGAGGACCGTCCAACGTTTGTAAGATGTCCGCCCAAGCGAAAAATATGACCACTACTCTAAGAAATCTACATCAATTGGAAAGAAATGCTAATGTGATTTCCAGTTTCAAGCAAAATTGTTTCTCTGGTAGTTGTGAATAGGACATCTCTTCTACTAATTGTTTTGCTTTCAAGATGAAAACTCGTTTTCACAATTTTGCAAGAAACAAAATTCAATTTATAAAATAAATTATTATAATTCTTAAAAGATGTGGAATTCTGTTGAAATCTGATCGAGTTGCCTGCGGATATTAATGCGAACATCTATTAACAAATTGCACTTGGCGCAATTCTCGTTATCACATGTCTTAATAAACGCGCCTCGATAGCAAATACTAAGCCTGAATTATGGAATGAAGTCGCTGCACCCCCAAGCAGGGAACCGCGCACGACTTAACTTCCGCAGTCTCGAGTGCTCGAGCTGCAGGGCATCGCGGCTGGGCGACGCCCTGAGAATTGCACTCGCGGGTACCGGTCCTTCCGGAAATCGGCGGCGGCGGCGGTGCTGTACGAAGTGGTTGGTTAATCTCACCGAGGAACACGTAACGCGCGTGAGAGAGGACAATCGACCTCTAAAACTAGTGCCTGCCGCCACTCCCCACTGCGCCCGCTCGCCGACTTCTAATTCCCCACGGCCCCGCACCCGGCCACCACTAGCCACACCAACCACACCTTCTCTCGCCTTACCTTCCTCATTCCCTGCTCTTATGAGTCTTGCAGCCTCTTCCACCGCTCCGTGTCTAGTCCCTTGCATTTGCCTAACCCCTCGACCGGCAACTCCAACTCCACCTCCCTCGCCTTCCCTCCCGCTGCAGCACCTCTTCTAGCGTATCACCGCCCCCACTTCGTTCGCCACCGCTCGTGACCCCAGAGAGAATTTCCGGCGTCTTGGCAGCGGAGCGCTCCGCGCTGGAGAGAGCACGGGGACTTTGTCGACGTCGCGGGCCCCAAATCCCAAAGGAGTGCGGCGGCGGCACCAGTGTTTCCAGCCCCCGCCGCCGCGACGCAGCGAGCGCCCGGACTGCGGCGCCATCGGCACGCGGACCTGCGTCTTATCTCTAATGGAAGACGATAGCGAGCCGGGTAACGTCGCACTGCACTTTCGCCGTAACACTCGGGGGAAAGAAGCGGGTACTGAACCGGGCGGGGGCCGGCGGCCGTCGCTGTCGCCTCCGACGGAGGGCTAGGAGCGTCGGCGTCGGCGTCGCCGATAACGCCGTGTGCCGCGCCGCCTCGCTGTCGACGGCACCCGCTTTTACAGCCAATGGTAAAAAGGGGCCATCGCACTCTTTCAAAAAATCTCCAGAGAGCGAGATTAGCGTTTTACGACGCCACAGTGGGCGCCCAAGAACGCGAAGCGCACAGTTTTTTCTTCTTTTGTTCCTTTTTTTTTTTTACTTCACCTTTTCTGCACGTTGGCGTCGCAGTATGCATATTTTCAGTTTAAACCTCAATGTGAGCAGAAAGATGCGTTTACAGAAGCTTATTCTTTTTTCATGGAGATCTTGCGCGTGATACTAGCTCCGTTAGAGGCAAAAGTAGAAGCTCAGAAGAAACTGCAGTGCTTCACAACTAAGTCTCGTAATAACAAGTCTGCAAGAAATACCTTGATTACGTCGACGAACATCATCGTGCTGTGTATCTCGAAAATACATAATACATAATGATCTCGACATGAACTACTTTTAGTTCATATAGAAGAGAATGAAACATAACGAAAAAAACCCAATTAGATAACAACATCTAAGAGAGAAAATTGTTTGTTTGTTTTTCTCTGAAGTTTACCCAGCAACATTGACATTGCAGTACATAACGAGTTGTAATTTGCACCATAAGATTGGATTACGATTTAGTTATACGAATTCACAAGGTCGAAATATGTTTGGAAATTCTATAACAATATAATCCTGGAATATGAATAGAAGTTATACGCATTATGCTTTAAGAGATTAGTGGGTTATTTGCGACTAGGTGATAAGATGATTCAAATATATCCCCCAAAAAATGGATAAATGTTGTCACCGTATCGATTGGCATTTCAGAATATGATATTCTGCCACGAATCACTACCAGATCACGTCACGCGGTGATAATGTATTTACCCCAAAGAAAAATAGATACGCAGATATTTACGAGATTTTCAATTAACGGTACCAGGATCTCAATCATCGACTACATTGAACCTTAGTTTCTATTCTTTAGTCAAGTTCTTATTACCTTCCAGAGGTATAATAAGGCGCCCGCCACAAGCAAACCCAGGGCGGCCGTATCTTTCGTTTTGTCCCCGCAGACAAATCGCTCTCAATCGCGACGGGCGCGCAACAAAGCGGGCGCTGATCGGTTGAGCGATTGCGGATATCGGAGACGCGTCGCCGGCAGCCGCCGTCCGCCCCAGCCCCCGCCCCCGGCTCGCCCCGCGAATGAAAATCTTAATTGCGTGCGGCGAGGGGCTGGGCGCGTCGCCGCAGGCGAAACACAAGGCCGATTGTGGCCACTAATGGAAGTCCGGCGCCCCGGGGGTGCAAGGCGCGGGGGGCGGCGCGGGGCGGCGCGGGGCGGCGCGGGGGCGGCGCGGGGGGCGGCGCGGGGGCGGCGCGGGGGCGCGCGGGGGGCGGCCGCGGGCGGCGCGGGGGCGGCGCGGGGCGGCGCGGGGGCGGGCGCGAGGGACGAGCGCGGGCAGGGCAGGGCTGGGCGGGCCGGGCCGGGCCGAGCGGGCAGGGCCCGCCGGCTGGATCGATGTCGGCCGCCGCGCGCTGGGCTCTGCGGCGCCCGGATCGACCCGACTCGGCCGCCCCCGCCCCACGGACCCCAGATGCGGTGACGCCGCCGAATATTCGGATATGTCTCTTCTATTGCATTTGCGCTCAATTCAAGTCACTCAATACAACAGGAATGAGTAGAAAAGAACAATTGAATAATCCACCGCTAAAGATACTCTTCTACTTTTATAGTGCAAATTACCATAATAAAATTGTGTACAACATTGAGAATAGATATCATAAAACGTACAGCAAGTATTATAATTATTATATTTATCTAGGGTTATCAATCATCAAATGACATAAAAGTAGTCTTCTGCGTACTGGTCGATGCACACGTTTATACTTTCCGCAATAACATTGTGCGTTATAACGTGTCTTATAAATCAGAGAAAGATGAAAAAACATCAAATTGCGATTTATGCGATACAATATAACACAGGCGATCGCTGCTGCTTGCTAGGAAGGCAGATTCCCTTGAGTGGGATGCGCTAAATCCCATTTCTATATGTATAGTGTTTAAAGTATTGGAATAAAACTTCACAATGACAATGTGGAAGCAATATATTAACATTAGGTATGATAACATATCTTAAAATCGAGAATAAATAACGATTGTCTCGCATGCTCACTGCCGCGATAATCACCAACAAACGTTGATTTCTTAAAGGAAGTAAATTCTCAATTAAAACGTATGTGGCAGTAAAGCAAGTTAAATACTGTAAAAGTGGCTTGCCTCTGATAACAGAGGGTACTCTAGATAATATTAATGGCGCAAATCTATAATTAGTTCGTGACCCCACCGCGGAACTAAAAGAAATGCAAAGACATTTAAAAGTAATGCCACGACCAATCCAACATTACCTGTGGAAGAAAAGATCGATCCATACTTAGCCTTCACATGTCTAAACAACTCCCCTATAACCGTTTCCAAAACACGTTCTCGCACAAAACCACCCAGGACTAGGCTGACAGGTTTCATTCGCCCCCAGCATTCATTACGTCTAGCAAGCAAGTTGTATCGCCCCGTGTGCTTCCACAAAACAAGCACACGCTTATGTAAATGCATCACAGTCCAGTAACGAGGCACACAAAAGAAAACTTTCTCACCATCTACGACGTATCCCGCTGCTTCACTATTCAGCACGTCAGCAAAATCCGCTCCGCTCCTTCTTGGGGGAGCTCTAATCTACGAGTCGTACTAAAGAGGTTTGCAGGCTGCTTTCATACGTCCTTAATATAAATTTAAATGAATTTGGTGCGAAGGCGGCGAGCGTAGCTGGCTTACGACAGCCAAGATAAATGACGCTTCGCAGTAGCCGTCGCTTCGAGAGCGCCTCTTTCATACACCGCCGCCGGCGCCACCGCGGCGTTTGTGCTTCATTTTCAAATTAATATTCGAGATAATTATCGCAATAAACGCAACGTCTTCCTTTTTTTTTCCTCCATCAACTTCATTTAGCCACCAGCACCGTCACGCCGTCTTCGGAGAAACACGAGAAGTCGGGAAAACCTCTCGGACGCGCGATGCAATATTCATGACTCGAGCACGAAAAGGACTCGAGGAAAGGAATTATCGCCGCTCAATCATACGAGCGCGGGGACGGAAACGGCGCGTCAGCATGAAAACTTTTTGAGACGCATTAATTCGTAAGGCGAGATAACGACCCCGAAACGGTTCCCGTCTTCTAAACCCTCTCGCGTTACCCGTGCGGGGAGCGGGGGTTGGGGGTAGGGAGGGACCTCCCGCAGGCCCTTGAGGTACGCCCACAAACCCTCCCCCTCCCCTGCTCCCACCCCCTAGAGCACCGCTCACTCGAAGAACGCGGCGGACGAACGGAAAGGAAACCTCGTTCTCAACGATTTGTAATTTAGATCCCGCGAGTCAGTGAACTCGAAGAATCGTTCAGCGCGATTTTTAACGAAAACGAAACCGAAAAGCAATCTCCGACTGATCCGCGTCCGCGGGCGGCGGCGGTTGCGCGGCGCGGCTTCGTGCCCTAGGAGATGATCTCGCGAAGAAAGCCCCAGCGGAGGCGGAGAAAGAACTCGACAGCACGCGGCCGGTGGAGGGTCGGCGACGTGGGCGTCGGCATCACTCCGCGCTGTCACGAGAAGAAAGAAAGAAAGAGAGAGAGAGAGAGAGAGAGAGAGAGAGAGAGAGAGAGAAGGGAAAGAAAAGTGGGTATCGAGACGCGCGCGCCGGGGCGCTGGGCGCGAAGACGCGGTGGAAACCCGATCGGTGGCAGGCGTCGAAAGATGTTTTGGATGAAGTCGAAATGCCTATACGACCCGTCCCTAATTTAATTCGTTGGGAAACCAGCTGCAATGCGACTTTTCACATCGCCTTTCACCCTTTGGCAGCACGTAGCTTCGTTGGTGAAATGCACATACGTCTGTAGGACGACATCTTTCAAATTCAGCCATGGAAAAACAAGACAATACACTAAGCAGATTATTTTTCAGTTCCGCAACAAGAAGCTACGTGTAAAAGATATTGTTTTTTAACAGTTCAAGGGCCACTCATACTAATCCTACAAGCCAATGTGCCTTGCATGGGTATAAATCGATTTCCAGAATGTTTCAAAAAGTTCACATAAACAAATTCTCTCAGATAAAATAAAATTCAACGTAAATACCATAGAATGTTCTCTTAAGAGAGAAAAGAAAATAATTCAGAAATGGTGGGGACGCGGAAGGAGAGACAGTGCGAGACAAGGCGAATGCGACAATGCACGCGATGTCGCTCTGTCATCTCTGCGATGAGTAATGATAACCTCTACTAGGCACGACATCCGTAACTTTCGATGGAAATAATAATATCACATCGTTCCAAACTACCACCTTATCAGTCTGCTCCAATTTTGTATTTTTTCTGATTGCATTCGTGTCATTTTTGGGAAAGCAGAACGATGAGTTTTCGACTTCACACCTTCAATAAAACATGCTGTACAGAATGCACAACGTTCTTCTGAATATCAGACATGCCCGCCTTAGTTGAGGAAAGAATGCAATTCGGAGCAGATTACGTGCGTAATTGTGCGTAAAACAGTTCTTCTAGTTCCCTGGAATTAAAATACGTTTTTATAAGAGTTTTACCAACTTAATGATGTTCAACCACCATTACTATTCAACATCATCAGAATACAATGATGAATAGATGACAATGATCATCAGATAACAATGACGAAGGATCTGGGTTCTCATTTCTGATATAAATTTACAGTCATCTGCATGAATGTCTCCGCATGCTTTCTTTCAACTTCTCACTTTCAAAAAGAATCATACAACCACTGCTCCTCTTCCTTGATTTGTATCTATCAGCGCTACCCACTGTACAACTAAAACTGCCAACACCTTGCAATGATACTCCTACTGGAATGATTCCTAAACGCATCCCACATCGTTCCACTCTGTGTGGCACCGTCACGTGAACGGCCTTCGATATGACACGCGTCTTGGAACGAAAGATTCACTCCCGTTTTTCCGCGTCATTGGTCGCGTCTCGGTCGCCGGCGGCGCAGGCGGAACGAACAGAATTTGTTGATGATCGATCGCCTTCCGGCAGTTGGGAGTTCACTGCCCTTCCTTACATAAAGGAAATATCTGAATCCAGGCTTCGTATGCTGCGGATTTTTGCGGCTTCTGGATACTCCCGGGGGAGCACTAGACAAACAGACGTCTCGCAAACTCTTGAAACGACGTTTTGTAACCACATCCGCGTTATTTCTATTACACAGTATTCTGCAAACCTTCTTTCTTCCGTTCAAAATAATCCCTTTCTTTGCATTGCTTTAAGAAAATCTCCGATGCAACGGGCACTCGAAGCGAACACAATCGTTCCGTTGCATCTGGCTTCAACGCTCAAAGAAAACAGATATATTTGCCATAGTAAACAAGATCCGGTTTTCTACCGTTTACGAAACAGAAAGATCCTCTCAATTCAAAACCCAAAACACTTTCGCGCTTTTTCCAAGATGAATCCTACACGCATCTTTCGTGCAAACATGTTTACTCCAATGGGCACGTTTTATTTCAATCAGCATTCGAGTGGATTCGGGGGCGGATTCGCCGCAATCGTTGGCGACTGCGAAACAATATCCCTCGCTCGCGGAGCTTCCCCACGGCGGCGGGCGCGCTGCGAGCCCGATCCGAGATAGCGCGGGGCAGCTTCGGGCCAGCCTATCGCCGAGCGCGCAGCCCAAAGCCGCCGCCATCCCCAATGAATAAGCAACGACGATTCAAGTGCAGTTACACAGGCAGCTGCGAAGGGTATCGATGTACGGGGTTTCATTACGACACGACGCAAGAAGCATATGCATGCGAAATCAACATCACTTTGTGCAATGCGACCCTCATTGACAATGAGTGCATTCCTATTGCGTCGAAGTTTGTGAGTTGTTTGTCTCGAAGTACTTCCGGCATACCTTTGGGTACAACACACTACTATTTGCAGTTAGTATAAATGCCCAATAATTTTATCATAAGGTCATGTCAAATAAAAATGGTGTATAATTATTATTTATAAATATTATTATAAAATATAATTATTAAATAAATAATATTTATACATTAATATTATTATTATCACACATCAGACATAAAATAAACAAATATACATCATTCCACACACCTTCCATGAAAATTTTTGAAATATTTATGACCCAATGCACTTAACTCTGTATTGCATTTGGTTTATTCCCACAAAAATTTGAAAAATGGTCAATACCTTCTGATTCTACAGACAAATGAATAGAAACTGAAGGAAGACGCAACTCAAGTTCACTAGATATTAACTGTAAATAAAGAAGATAAAGAATTAAATACAATGACATGAGAGAGTACTCATAAAATGACATCTTCACCAGCAGGAATTCAAATGTAGCTTGGAGATAGACAAGAGAAAAACAAAACAAATCTGAAGACAAACGAAATAAAAGTTTAAATTCAGGAAGCAATTCACGTAGAATGAAAAGCACATGCAAAGCGTGAAGTAGTTTAGCAAGTAAAGCGTATTGTAGTTGTAAGAAGAATTTTTGAACGTTTGCTATATTCGAAATTTCAAAGAGTTTAACGAAAATGAGCCACTTTTTCAAGCGTCCTTTCCTATATTCGAGGAGAAAATGTAATAAAAAATTGATAATATTTTAATGTCGTTAAAGCTTTATAGAAATTACCTCAAGAAATCAAATAATCCTTTCCAAAATCGCAGGACCTCAATTTCGGCCAGATCGATAATGGAATATCAATTTGCGAGAAAATAGTATGAACTGTTCATGCGCCAAAGTTGACCACAGCTGAACGGACGGACGGACAAATGGACGGACAAACGGACGGACGGATGGACATTTTGCCGTCTGCCAATTCTTTTGTAAGGGCCCACAAAACTTGTTTTCTGATTACTCAACCAATTAGAAAAATTAAATTACATGAAGGTAGAAGATTTATGCGCTTTTTCGATATAAGCCCTCCCACCTAAGCGTTTTTCTGCCATAAACAGCATTTTTGCCGTAAGAAGTATTCAAAAAGTAAAGGGACAAATCAGAAATTCTCAGTTGTTATGATAGGGATGCGCTACATCTTAAATCCGAATTTTAAGAACGCTCAACGCTAAAAAGTTATGATATTATAAAACTACCGTATAATGTACGAATTCAATACATACATTTTCAGGACAAAAGCAGCGAAAAAATGCAGCAATAAAATGAACTTTCAAGAAACCGTCGGCAAGCGCATCACTGGATGTTCCCTTCTCGACCTAACAAGAGGCGAGCAGGCAGGAGAGCTACGAGTAGCAGGTTGGCCACGTGTGACCAGCGAACCGGAGCGGACCGCGCGGGGGTCGGAGCGAATCGCGGGGTGGGGGGAGGGGCGCGCGGACGCACGCCGCTAATTAACGCACGGGGATTAAAAATATTCGCACACGTGTCACGCGCCGCGCCGTCCGTCGCAACGGGGCACAATGGAACGCGCGAGATGACACTCGCAGGCGCGCGCCGCGGGCGGGCACCCCCCCCCTCCCCCTTGCTCCTCTTCCCCGCGCCCGGCCCGCTCCGCCAGCCCTGCAGCCGCCGGCGCGCTCGGAAGCGGAAAAGGCTCGTCACGTTGCCTGCCACGGGAGAGCGAAATGGAACGCTGCGCCAGGGCCATATCACGACTACCTACCCACTGAATGTATGAAGGTTAAATTCCCACAGACGGGAGAAAATGAAATGAACTCGCCACAAAGAAAAATATATAAAGAGCAATATATTAACATTAAAGGAAAAACACAAGTAATTAAATAATTCTATAAGTATTTCAGGTCTTAACGATCCTCAATCATATTTACAGCAGTTTTCTGAAACAACAGTAAGCAGCGAATACATCTTTCACTAATTGTTTTGGATATATTTAAGGCGCTCTTTAAATACCTAAGTATATCTACATGATATTCATTTTAAAAACAGTATTTTTAATTTGCCTGCTCTCGTTGGCTTGTTATCAATATTTGCTACAGCTTTTATTTCTCCTTTGTTATAATTTGTATATGCAAGAAGGTAATTGATGTGATGATGCTACATCTACTGTCTTACTGCATTTAATGAGTTGTGTGTTGATACAAAAAAAATGTGCTTGGGCACGCAATCAAACGCGCACGTACGCAAACACACATTCTTCTCTTCTTTCCATTTCAGAAGGAAAAATATCGGGTTTTCCAAACGCACTATCAGCAGAACGTAATCGTGAGGTATGTTTCAAAAGATCACGCAAGGCCAATGAATGAAACTTTAGGAATCAATAGAGATAAGAAGCGCTCCGCGGCAGCTAAATAGCAAACAGTAGCACGCCCTCAGCCGCGGTACACTCTTGATAGTAATTTATTTTCTCGAAAAGAAAATAACAAAAAGAATCCACAGAGCGACCAGAATGAAGAAACCTCTCAGGGTATGCCACCAACCATCTTGGCAAAACTATGGGGGAACAGGAGAATTTCTTTCCTAAAGTTGAGCATTGACCACTAGGAAGAATAATACCAAAAATTACAGAAGTAATTGAGTGAAGGATTTAGGACAAAATATAAAACCTCACAATATTTTTAAAATAAATTAATTATAAAAAGAGATTTCCGCGAAGTTCTCTTATTTTACTTTGAACCGACAACTGGACAATCTAGATTTTATTTCCCTTTTGATGAAAAATTCAATCCTCTACCTAAACAATAAAAATATCTTTGATGTTTGAATTAGAAAAATAACTGAACAGTGGAGACTTTCGCTTATTGATGACTCATAGCTCACCCCAGTGCCCAACAAGCAACCTTGTGTCACAGCAGACACTGAACGAGTTAGTGTAGACACGCGAACACGCGAAGGCTTCAATGAGGTTGAGGAGAGTGGCTTCGCCCGGACTGGGAATAAGCGAAAACATTCGTGTTCCCTCATGTAGAATTAAGGTTCCAAATGTAGCTTCGTATAAGAAATATTCTGCGTTCTACTCCCGTCGAATCTAATACGTCATTCCCCTAGTGTAGATTTCAGTTTTAAAATTTAACTTCTATTACCATATTTTGTCGGAGGTGGAATTGAAACATTTTTTAGTAAAGGAGCAGCGTCGCTTTTAGCAGGCTTCATCTAATAAATTCACTATAAACAATTTAATAATATTCTTTTCTCTCTGTTATCACTATAGTAAATTTAACAAGTGCGATTGAATAAGCATTCAGAAGCAGTTAGTGAACCACTTTGTGAGCCAATAACCCCTAAGCATCTATATTTCTTATTAATCATTTTTAAGCTATTCTAATAAATAACTGCCCGTCCCATTTTCCGGGGCAGTAAATTCTTTGAAAAACACAAAAATCAATAGAAATAAATTAAAGATATATTTTCTTGCAAAATATACAATAGTCGTAAAGTAATGAAAAGTAACCTCAAGAAAATGCAACACAAAATGCAAAATTCATACGTACCACGAAATTTGGATCCGATAAACGCGCAAATTTATAAAATCTAGCTATTTAAAAATACTCTGTTTTGCAGACTTTTACCACAATACTATTAAATCATATAAAAAGATAATGTAGAATATGAAACAACACATTTTTCGATTCGTATGTTGTTCGAATCGTGAAGATCGGACTGTTCCGGGAATCTGAATTGTGTCCGTTTTCTGCGACTTTCAAACCATCACGGAACCCGACCCCATCCCACGACGCCAAGGTAGCGCGGAGGATCGTCGCGTGAGGCGTCGCAGCGCTTCAGTTGTCGACGTCAAATGGAAGGCGTGGCCCCCTCACTCCACCATCTCACCCCCGCGCAGATGGCGGTGACCGCTGGCACGCACGCACGCACACGCCGCGCCAAAGCCGTGCAATAGCCGCGCCACGCCGCGCCACGCCGCGCCACGCCGCGCCACGCCACAGTGCGCTACG
>BOPP01000023.1:11049765-11065573 GCA_017312745.1 Gryllus bimaculatus | reverse complement strand
GAGAATGGAACAGCAGCTGAACCGAGGCGGCGCGGGGACGGGGCGGGCGCGGGGGCGGAACGTCGGTTTCGGAGCGCCGGCGGAATGAAATTTGATATTTACACGCGATGTGACTGGGAAGACGTGAAGTACGAAGCACGAGGGCTTAAATATTGACAGACGCATTCGCCCAATTTACCTGGAGCACAAGGCGCCGGTGCCGCGCCGCGCACGACGTGTTGACTCTCAAGATTGGAACTCCGCGCGGGGGCGGCGCGCGGCGCGCGGTGGGCGGGCGAGGAGGTGGCGCTGGAAGCGAGCGCGCGGCTCAGTTCAAGGTAATGTAACGACATTGGCGCTGGGACGACGGCAGGAGAGGAAATGCGCGTATGCCGAGGAACGGATTCCACACGGATAATCACAGGGCAGTATACACGCCACAGATGACGGAATAGATCCCCACGTAATAATGTGGACTGCAATGAAAATTTCTCAACGCGAGTTCACGAGAAGAACGGAGCTATCCAACAGAATAGATCACAAAATAAAATTAAGAAGATTGGGATGTAATAATACGTCTGAAAAATTCATTTGGTTTCGATGCCGTAAGCGCCGCACGTTTTGAAGACTAACTAGATGTGATTCAATAGTACATAAGTTTTTCCCATTATTTACGTAATATTGTAACATTGCCATTTCTACCTTACTAACAACTTAGCTACAACTTGAATATAGTCAGGAAGAAGTCATTTCTTACTTTTAGATATGATATAAACATGAATAAATTTAACTGATACAGTACTTGCAGCACATAACACAGATAACCACGAATAATTTCACACAAGCTTGCATTCATTACATCGAAACAAACTTCCAACAAAAAAGACTTATCCACATTTTCTTTGCCGGCAATAAGAGTTTTGTCGTAAATACGCCGTTTTCCCACAGCACTACAACTCTTTCTCTAAACCGCATAAGCAGTGGTGAGAAAGTGAAAAAGGTGCTCTAATTGGACGGGGAAATTTTTCACCAAGGTCCACTATAATTATTAAGCACTTAACTAAAATAGCTGCTTGATACGAAAATACAATATAATCGAGATCCCTCTCTGACTTCTTCGAAAATACCCTCTAACTCGTGGCCTAGTGCTCCGTGAGTGCATGTAGACTGCAGTGTTGTAAGATGCGCTGTGTTACACCGCGTGTGCCACCTCGCTGTTTCCACCTGCGGCCGGCGCGGGCGTGCGGGCGTCCCTTCTCCCAAAGCCCTCCGCTGGGCTTCCACGAGCAATTAGAGCCTCTGGTGGGACAGCAGGGCAGGCGGGGCCTTGGGGTTTCTGTTATCGCCAGAGCACGAGAAACATCTAACAGGTCCGCGAACGCACCAACTCACACACACTCACACACACACACACACACACACACACACACACACACACATATTCTCTCTCTCTCTCTCTCTCTCTCTCTCTCTCTCTCTCTCTCTCTCTCTCTCACACACACACACACACACACACACACACACACATGCACACGCACACACGCGTCACAAACAGGTGTGGAAATACGAATACTATTACGCAGTAACTACTCCAGAAACATACGACGCGGCATGAGAATACACATTAATTCCCTTAATGCGTGCCCACCAACGTGTTTACAAGCATGAAAATGGCTGAGGAGAAGTTAAATATTGTGCAACACGTAGACCGCAAGAAGTCCATTAATAATCACGAGGAGAATAAAAGGACTCCAGCTGGAGTGATTAAAAGTCGTCAACAAACACGTAAAGAACATCTCATGATCATTACACCATGCATCCAACTTGAGGGTGATGATGATGATGATGATGATGATGCTGACGATTCATTGCAAATTGTGAATGCGATAAAGGAGATCAACATAGACATACTGATTGTTTCAAATAATTATCATGAAGTTAATTTGAAAAAATCAAAAGTTATTCAATGAAGACAAGAACAGGTATCAAAAAGTTTTCAAGCCATCATTAAGTAACATAATATGGAAATGGTCTGATCAACACTATATTTATTACACCAGTAATGTCGAACTGCTTATCTGCCTCACAATAGACATCTTTTTTCTTTTCGTGTATATTCTTTCTAGACACCTACTCGTACATTGAATAATTTCAGGATTCTCAGCTATTATTCGCGGATTGTAATTAGTAATCGTAAGGATTTCACCAATATTGCTGGTTGTCAGCGCTTTCCTGGCAGATTTGTATATAAACCAACATGAGAAAAAAGTACTTTGAGAATTGTAAAAAATAAAATGCTGTGTCTAGTACAACCTTTTTACACACAAAAGTGGAAGAAGCTGTAGTTGAACATCTAGCGCACAACTATCACTCCCTGAGTCTCAACCTCGCTGTTATTCGCACATCCCACTCCCAAATATCGCTCGGTCTTTCCTCCGCGCCCCTCCCCGACGCCCCGGCTCCGCCACGCGGCGCGTCGGGTCGGGTCGCGTCGCCGCGGCGCAGCGCGGATCCCAGCCCTCGCATCGCGTCGCGTCGCGCCGCCATGTTGACAAAGACAAATCTACGTATTCATAACGCTCAATTGTGAACGTAGGGCAGTCGGCACGTTATGAATAAGAACGAGCCCCAAGTGCAAGCAGTGCGCGTTGCATAACGCCCTCACGACGCGCAAGCCTCTTCGCGCACGGCTGGCGGCGGCGCGCAGCGTGCCGGCGCGTCGCGCTCCTCCCAGCCCTTCGGATGAAACTGACTGAGCAAAAGATGCATCGAATGTGTTAAAGGGTTGGGGAAATTTTTAAAAACAAAATTGGTCAAAATAAGTACATTAACCCCTTCTAATTAAAGTCAATACTAAATAAATAATAATAATAATAACAACAATAATAACAACAATAACAATAACAATAATAATAATAACAATAATAATAATAATATGGCTTCTTTCGCTGGATGGGGCGTTGAGATAATAATGACGAAGCCTTAATGCGCGATGATGCAGTAATTAAATAACTCAAAAATGGATTAATAAATATTTATAAAAATAAAAGGGAGAGGACTCGAGAAAAGCCTGTCGCACCATGTGATGTGATAGGCATCTGAATCCCAGTTCCCTGAAGAGGAAAGACAGCGCGAGCGCGGAAGCTGTCCTGTGATGGCACGTGGAGCCGTGCTGCACTACAGTAGGTCGCGGCGCGGTGCAATCTGGCTCAGAGAGATGGCACGGCTTCGCCCTCGCCTGCGTTCAGTTCGGACCTTAAGCTACAACACCCTACGATAATTTATTTAGACCCTGAGTCTAGCAGAACTGACCTTCTTTGCCAGTTGACTAATTGATGTAGTCATCTTAGCACGTGAGTGATACTGAGAACACGGCATTTCACAAACCCAACGCAAGCCCCCTGCTCATAAAACGTATTGCAGCCTTCAGATTTATATATGTAACAAAAATTAGGCCAATCAGTCATTGTTATTCTATCATTAATTTCGTTTCACTGTTCATTCGTTAAGTTACAATTGAAGGACAGTTATTGACAGTTGAAGGTGAAGTTACCGCTCGTGACATAACAATCTGATGAATAATACGAGAATTTTGAATAAACTGAGATGGAAACTAAAGATCAGTCACGCACAGTAACGTAAAACAATGGTAAATTTTATATTTTTATATTTAAGAAACGAACAGGAGAACAAGATGGCAACCAGTTCTGAATTTGTATGCTGAATGTAGTATTTTCGATTACTTCAGAGGAAACAGGGAAGTTTTCTCACGTGTCATGCACGTTTCCACACATGTAGTTGAATACATTAATATATTTGCATTTGAAACATTTATTCAAGTTCAACAAAAAGTAGTTTTGTTTTTGGAGCACCTCCCCCTATAATGCAGCACTTATCATCAAACAAGCTGTGAAAAAGAAGCGTAGTAACTTCAACAAATAAGGCACACACGAGAGAGAGAAAAAAACAGCAGAAAGAAAAAGTGTGACATCAGAGACGGTCTGACGGAGTGGCAGCGCACCGCCCACATCAGAACAAAGATAAAGGAAATTTCGCCGTAATAACTCCTCCACAACAAACCAGCGTTAACCTCTGACCTCTGGGGTGCGCGCCCGGGGCGGGGAGCCCGTCGTCCCTCGCCCGCCCACGACGGAGCGACGGCCGGGCGCCAGCGCTGACCGCCCCCGCGCCCAGCCGGCTCATAATGGTCTTAATTGCGAGCGCAAAGACGTCGCACAATAGTTCATCAGCGCACAAAGCGCAGATTTATCGCGAAACTCGCTTAGTTTTTCCTGCCTCGCGCCTCGCTCGCCAGCGCGCGCTCTCTCTCTCTCTCTCTCTCTCTTCAACGAACGGTCCGGAGCCGAAAAAACAAAACGCCTCGCAAAAACGGCCGTCTTTCCAGCGCGGGGAGGGGAAAGCGGGCGGACCCCATCCGTCACAGAGGCTCGTCCCGCTCGGAGGAAGCGGAGGCGGCAGGTTCCTAAAATTCAGGTGCGCACCCCGCGCCGGCCATCCTTCCTTCGGGGCGCCGAGAACGAAGCAAACGGCGACGGGCAGGAAGGGGCGGGCGTGGTCTGGGAGAGGAGAGGAGAGGAAGAAGCGCGATAAAGAATGTCGCAGCCTTTGAGGAGGAAGCACGGGCGCATAAAAATGAAGACCAGCTGGCACGCCACAAATTTTAAAGACTCAATAGCGGCGGGGAGGTGCGAGAGCGAGGGGCGCGCACGTCGTCGGGGAGCCCGCGGGCCCAGAGACGAGTTTTCTGCACCCGTGAACGCATGCGCACCTCGCCCATCTCCGCTGCCTCCGTCGTCGTGGAAGGCAATGCCTCGTAAGCGGACATGCGACCTCCAACACGTTACAGGCGAAGCAATAGATGGATGAAAAATGGAGAGCGGATGATAGTGAGTAAATACTAAATAATGTCTAATAATGCCAACAAAATGGGTACATTAACAAGTCCCTGAAACATAGATTTAATACTGTTATAAGTAAGGAAAATATCGTAACATTCGTGAGTCATATTTACAAATAAAAAAGGAGGAAATCACTGATTAATACACGTTTATTATTAATATTAATAAAATTCATTTCAAATAATGTTTCGATAGTCGGCACTTAACCTTTTCTTTTAAGTTCCTTTCAGACAATATGCACATCGTACTACTCTACTGCACCGTGAGACTTGCAAATCACGGTCATAAACCTAATGCCCTGGCACCTTCCCTCTGCAAGAAGCTTGTCTTTCTCGATTACGCCTGCACACCTCGCTGGCATTTCCAACATCCTCTGCGACCTAAGCTATTTTAACTGGCCTTGCAGTTCTCATCTTATTACCCGTCGACGTTGTTCAAATTATCGGAAATATTAACCCACTACATCAATTTCAGACACAAGATCGGCGTGAATATGAGAAGCCAATTCAAAAGATCTACATACAGTTTCAAAGCATCGGTTTTTCTTAGTTCAACGACACACAGTGGAATTTGAATAATCAAATTTTTATTGCAAGATTAATTACCTGAAAATTGCATTGGTTTTATTTCTTGAGACACTCTGGAAAATATTGCAAACTATAAACCGACAGTTAAAGTACATCAAAAGATTTTTTTGAAGTACCGCATTAGCACGACGATGCATTAGGAACTAGAAGAACTAAATTTTAAAAAGTCTACAAAAAATCGATAAAACAAAATGTGCATGGAATTAATATGGATGCTGGCAGTGGATCTGTCAAGGGCTTAAACCCTTCACCAGATGAATTTCCCCGGCCTTAAATTGTTCCGAGGAACTTTGGAGCCTTGCCGAAACCACATTACCCGTCCTGCATTTCCATCCTCCCCTCGCCTCGCCTCGCCTCGCTCTCATCGTGTCCTCGCCCTCGCCAGCGCCGCCGACGCGTCCGCCTCTCGGGCTCCAGCGGCGCAGCGCCCTCGCGGAAGGAAACCGGGCGAGGGAGGGGCGGAGGCAGCAGAACAGAGGACGGAAGACGCGGCGAGGAAGAGGAGGAGCGCCACGCCGCCATAAATCTGCTGCTGACTGCGGAATAATCCAGTGGCCTACAGCCTACTCGGGGGGCGATCCATAGCACGCGGCGCGGCGACGGCGGAGCCGGCGAACGAAAAAGAGGAAGAGAAAGGGGAAAGAAGCGGCGGCGGCGGCAGCGCAGGCCCTCGAAGACGGATGGAAGCGCTATCCCCTCGGCAGCCGCCAGCAAACCCACCTTATCCTCACACATTCACGTGCCGCCCACTTCTCTTCTTCGATTTATCACTACAAGCGGCCAAATTATTTTTGCTTCCTTCTCAACTCACCTCTCCGCGAAGAGCCCTCGCCCCGCGCACCCTTTCCCTTCCTACAGCGCGCCCTTTTCCTCCCTTCGCTCCGGGCAGGGCGACGCCTTCCAACGTAAAGTCATCCAAGATTTATAAGCGCCGAGATACAGCGCTGGAAGCTCCGAGTAAAGTAAAAGCAGCCTCCAGCCATAACGCAGCATCACCGCCAAGCTTAACTACCTGCACAATATGTTTCTTCTCTTGAGACGCGCTTGCTAAAATTGGAGTCGACAGCACTCAAGCTGCCATAAAGTGCGAGTATCATGGCGGGTGACCCTCCGGCGGCGGCGGCGGCGGCGGCGGCGGCGGCCGGGCCACGGAACCGGAAAATAGGGGTCGCTGCGTCGGGTCGGCGTCGGAGCGAAGCCCGAGGGCGAGGGCAGGAGACGCGACAGCGACAGGTGCAGAAGGCGACGGCGCGCGTCCGCGACGAGGCGAGCGACGCTGACGACGAGGCTGAAAGGTAAGGCAGGAAGCGCCGGCGCTGACGGCAGCGCAACGCCTCTGGCAGACGGAAGACGCGCAGGCGCACGGCGTCGCAGATGCCAAGAGGAGCACTTGGCCGAGAGCTGCCCGACGAGATTACACAGCGGCCAAACGCGACGGCTAACAGCGTAAATGGTATCACTCGTTGCTTATGCTCACAGTTCCGTCGACATCACTTCTTAAATCACCGATAAAGTTCCGATGCCAAATAGCACAGGTAAACGACACGACAAAGATAACCACTGTATTGCAGCTACAGGGCCAGAAGAAAAAAGTGCAATATTCAGTAACACGGCGAAGAGAATGACAGTTACACTCTCGTAAACACCGACAGCAATAACGAAAAAAATGTGCGAAGCGCGAAGATAGCAGTTGTTAAGCTTAATATAAAGATACTCTCATACCCTATATTGCTTCCATTGAGATAATTTTCTTGCATATTAGCTGCACTAGCTTTTTAATACCTTTCATTTATTTCAAGAAACAGTAAACTGTTCCTACAGAACAGTTCGCTCAAACCGTATGAAAACACTATTTTAAGAAAAATGGAAAATTCTCAGGGTAGAAAATAAAATGACAGAAAGCATAGAACGCAATATCTTACATGACGTAAAATATGCACAGTCGGACACTTTTTGCCCATTCTTCATAAGTGTCAGAAGAGTGCATGTTTTATTCTCCGTGCTCTTCATTCTTTTTACATATTTTATAGGTAAAAAAAACGTCAATGAGATTCCTTTTATTCCAGAATTCAGAGATCTTTCGAGTTAAAGCTCTTCGGCATTACGCAAAGTGGAATAGAGATTTATGGCTGAAAATAAAGAATCCGAAAAAGTAACGTACAGCTATCAGTCCAACCCAAGAAGACATACATATTTTGAAATTGCTGCAAGGAATAAAAGTCATAATTCGAAAGCGTTTCTAGAAACATTCTTACCTAATAAGAACAAAGTACTAAACAAAAAACAAGGATTAATTGGAACTCTTAGCAAGACACCGCGTACCCAAACCTTTTCACCCATTGAATTGTACAGCCTTGCGATACATGTGAGTGGGTGACTGGGATGATGTTAACTTTAAACAAAGGGAATATATACTTTCAAAATAACTGTAACTATAACAAAACCAGACACAGTCTCAAATTTTATAAAACATTATTACCAATGTCCTTACTTATTTAGTTAGCAAATAACATAAGTTTGTCTCGTTTCCCATCCTTTCCTCGCTTTGCCGCTCTCTTTCTCGCCTCGCCCTTTCCCTCCCCTCCTGCACCCGTCGGGTGCAGGAGGGGAGGGAAAGCTATACAATAAACGATTAGCTTTCTAATCAGTCTCTCACTCAGTCAATGGTCCGATATATTCATGCTAAGTACTCGTGCCATTAATGCTCGCATTAGGAGCAACAAAATAATTTTTACTTGCGAAAAAGCACAGAAGAACTCGTCTCGTCACCCACTACCACTCAGTATTTCCTTCAGTCGCCGTCGGTGTAAGACGCCGCAGCGAAGACTGAAAATAAAGGCAACGTGATCTGGAGCCGCGGGTAGGGCGGCGGCGGCGCCAGCGGCGGGCGGCGGCGAGAGCGAGTGCAACGCCGCAAATGCCGGGGCTCCGCTATGCAAATCCCGCCGTTACGCGAGTAATTAAATGCGTGCAGTTCTCATCACACGCAAGACCGTGTAATTCCTCCGCGGGCGCGGAGTTCCAGAGGCTCAGAGCTCAAAGCAGCTGCGCGGGCGGCGGACGACGCGTGGCAACGGGGGCGAGGAAGCCACTGCGACAGAGGATACGCCGAGGAATGCACGCACGAAAACATCAGTGGAAACAACGTGACTGGGCGTCAGCTGGGAACAGTGCAGCACCTACGATTGCGTGGAGAAACGGAAAAGACGTGGGTGGGAAGAGTAAGAAGACGGAAACAATGGGTTCCGAAGGGAGAGAGATGAAAGAAAGTTAAGCACAAAGAGAAAAGGATAATTTTAGGCGGTGCGCCTGTGCAACAATGATTTTCGAGTACATGATTTCTGAGTAACAAGCCTGCTCCAAAGGTCTCAGCGAACAGAGGTAAGAACAAAGCCGCGAGGAGGAAGCAAGGATTTCTCAGGAGGGTCTTGGAAGTCTGATATAGGGTGGCTAATGTAACGGCAAAAGCAAGTATTGAACATCGGGTTGGGAATGTAGGATGTTAATTAGGGGAAATGGTGGGACTTGGTGTGATGTATGGGCTGGGGCCAGAGATGTCTACAGAATCGTTCTGTATCAGTGATGATGGTGTCTGTTGAGTTCCGTGAGATAAGAGAATGTGTACGGAAACATTGTTTTCACAATTCAATGTAGATTGTTTGTCACAAAACATGCATTCATCACGAATTGGTTCCCACTACCAGTTTAGCAACGAAGATGCTGAATAGTTGTACGGGGTACTTTCGCTTATCAACTGGTCTCGCAGCCAACTAACAAAAAACAATAAGAATTTTCAATACACATGTATATATTAAACGACATGAATTTATTTAGGGTCTGAAACACAAAATCGAACTATATTATTGTTCAATCAAAAGTAAATCAATGATAAAAGTATGTGGATTGAATTTGGATTCCTCAAATGGAGCTCAATAATGAAACTTGAAATATGAAACTTGAATAATGTTCATCGAAATTGTTGCTCTTGCCTGCAAGCACTCATATGTTCTCGGCCAACGTCCTCCACACGGCACGTATCCTTTATGGACGAAAGCGGCGGGCGAAGCGCGTGCCGGAGCAAAGCGGGGTGAGCGCGGGTGCGGCGTCGCGCGTGCTGCTTACTCGCTCATCAGCTGATGATGAGCGCGCCGCCCGCCTCGTGGCGGAAGGGAGAGAGAGGAAGGGGGTCGGTCACGCCAGGCGCGCGCGGCGGCGGGCGACGCGGCGCGGGGCGGCGGAAGAGGAGCGGCATTGGCCGGCGGGGCGGGCGGCCTTGGCGACTGACCGCCGCGTTGTGGTCGGCTGTGGGCCGTGGCGGGCGGTGGACGGCCCCGGCATCCGCTCGCGCCGCCCTCGCCCATCTGGCCGCGCCGCGCCGGCCACTGGGCGCGAACGTCCATATACATCCCGAGCACTTCCGACCGCGCGCTCTTTCACGGGATTGTCTTGCGTTTCCAACCAAAAATACAACAGACACGCGCACCGTGAAACAGGGGTTACGAAACATTCCACGAATTGGCTTTAAATATTGTGTATTTAGAAGATTTTGCTGAGGCAATAAGGGAAAAGTTCCCTAGTTATCCACCATAAAATAGTTGTTTCGGATTTCGATCAGTAGGGAACGTGTTGTCGAGCAATCTATCACATTTTAAATAGCAACCTTTGCCAGTACGCAGAAGACAAATTTAGAATTCCCACTGTTCATCGGAGCTACTGTCGTATATCACGCCCTTACCTCTCGCGAATGAATAAATAATGTAGTTGATTTTGCCATCGAAATATGCCCAGAATCCAATTGCTTGAGCATGCACGTTCATTTAAGTGAAACTGAACTTCATACGAATGCGCTTTCGTAATTCTCTACAAAGGCGACACAGATATTTGTATAGAACGAAGAAATACGAAAAGAATTTCAACTAATATTTTTAACAGCGGAAGGCGGAAGCGCCGATATTTCTACCCCTCGTGAGGAGACCAAAATTCTACGAGCGAGAGTTTGCCGTAAAAGACATTCCATGTGAAGATGGAGAGTCGGGTTAGTGCATTCACACATGGTGGATTAGAGAGGCGTGAAGAAAAATTGCCGCTAAAAAATTAGAATTTCAGGATCACTCAACGTGGGAAAAGTTACATCCTATTACGCAGGCGGAACGACGCCACGGTTAAACCGGAGCGATATATGGCGATATGGCGGGGCATTGAAGCAGCAAGAATAGCGACATATGTAAGAAATGATGGTAATAAATCTATATGAATGTTATTACAACCCTTCAAAATAAAATAAATCCAGAAAGTGAAATTTCAGCAGCCGAGAGGGTACTCTATTTTTCAAGAACGCTCGCAAAAAGCAGATACTGAATTAGGTGACAGTGAAAAAACATTTCAGAATGTACATAAAAGCTTACTGTAATATTATTTCTCGAAGAGAGCTGTGCATCATTCAGTCACAGTTATATATTTTAATCAAGTTCAATGTATTCAAACATCTCAACGTTCAGAAATATTAACGGCAATACAATATATTTTGAAAGAAGCAATACATTTCTACATTACGTGTTTAATATAAATATCATCATTAAACGTACACAGAGTAAATTTGAAAATGAACAGCCCTTTAATTTCTTGAATTTCCATAGTTTTAATACATATACCGAAGTGCTCGTTTCTTTTAAGGCCTAATATTGAAAGATCCATCTGCGTTACTCTAGTTCAATGATATAATCATGCGGTTTCAGAATAAGCGTTCTGAAACTACATCCGAGAGAATCGAGAAAATTACGATGGTAGACGCCTGGAATTAATTTAATGCTGTAATAATTCATCTTTGAAGAAGATTGTCAGCAAAACGCTTTCCACAGCGTAATGTCATTACATATTTTTTTGTTTTAGCCTACACTACGTCCAATAGTTCAACCAAAAATGCTTGAATAAACATTGAGGAATATATTCAAAGTATTAGTAATTGTACAGTAGAATCTGAAAGGCGGGCAATTCTTATTATTAATTAAACATTAAATATTCCTGTGAACGTGAAAACTATTGGTCTCTAAAACTACGATTATATTGTATTTTATACTTCGCATCATGATACATCCTTCAAACATAAAATCTCGTCGGGTCTCATAAAAGGGTTTCTGGATAGGTAGAAAACGTACACTGCCTTACTTTAGAATCATATCGCTTGAATTGCGGCCGCAATCGTTAACTGAGCGCGGGATCGCGCAGCGACAGCGAATGTTAGCCATTGTACAACAGCCTGCATTGTCAGGGAACATTCAATGAAGAGGCATTATTAAATTCATTATCAGCTACCGGCGAATTAAAGCCGGTAGTTTCCAATACAAAAACGCACAAAGCAAACGGAGCGATTTATTCGCGGAAGCGCCTCGCGAAAAGGAAACTCGGGAGCCCCGCGCCCTCCTCCTCGCTCTCCCATCGCGTCCTCACCCTCGGCCTATCCGATTAGAATAAAATGTTGCGCGCACGTGTCCCAACGGCGAATTACGGCAAACATGATGTTTTGCCCGCGCTCTAATACCGAGACTCAACAGGCATTATATTCCATGACGAATCAACAGCGAGCTGATGCAAATGCGGCCGGGGTTTATTTTCAATGCTTCGAATGGACGCTACCGTTAATCCCGAGGTTCGGTTCGCCCCGCCCCCGCCCCCGGCCCACGCCGCACCGCATCGCGCCGCGTCACCCCACGCGGTCGGCCGCCGCAGCCCGGCCGCCCGGCTTCTCGGGATTTAAAAAGTCCCAGGCCCCGGGGAGTGGACTTGTGCAAGCGATCGACAAAAATCCGTCGCTTCGCGACCCGCGCGAACCGAGCAGCGAATCGCTGCAACTCATCGCGATCAATATAATTGGCAAACTCAGTGTCGGTTTACAAAACCGAACAAAAAAGTGTAAGGAATAAAATCGAGTGTGAGAAACGTACGAAGTGGCGATCAAGGATGATGACCAATAGAGTTCCCTAACAAGGAAACAGGCGAGATTGACCCCCAGAAAGAGCTACACCCCGAACGAGAAGAAATAACATTGGAGGAAAGCCCACTTCGTCTCCAACAGGAGTAGAATGTCGGTTATGTCAGTCGACCAGTGGGAAGAATTTTTTTTTTTTCAGAACAACAAAATACGAAAAGTACAAAAATATAAAATTCATAATCAAAATGTGGGTGGCGGGTCGGGTAATGTGACGATGTTTACTGCAATGAAGATGAAAGGACGCAATGCGTGAATTCTACACTGAAACAAGATGGCGCAGGCGTGTGGATGGTGATAGAGACGAGGCTGGCGAGATGTAGTGACACAAAACGAAAATATATCTCTATAAAGAGTCACTATTTTTTTCTTTTCTTTTTTGGATTTCCGGGCGTGTCAAAAGCTATGGTACTTAACCTCTAAGTGTAACGCATGCTTTACCACAGGATGTGGTGGTGTGCTTCCCCGCGGGATGGTGGGATCCTGTGCCACCCTACATGTCGGGATGCAGGTTTTCCCAACCAGGTATCTCCCACCAGCTGGTCACTGCACCAGCCGGAAGAAGCTCTATGCTCCCAACCGTTCTCCCGGCATGAGTGGTGGTGTAAAGCATGTTAGTGTCTATATAAGGGATGAGGATAGAACAGGGAAGAGGACAGCAAGATCGGACACGGTCCGGGGTCAGTTTTTTATGGTGCTGTTCATGCATTCGCTTGGTGTTGATCAGAGAAACCTTCGGAAAACTATCATTCAGAGAAGCCGGCGGCAAGAATTCTCCTCCAGACAGTCAATTCGAGATAGATACCTAGCTAGTGTCGAAAATCCTGCCACTGTGAGGTACCACACTCTATGACCTCCCGAACAGAGACACTACAGTGACATCAGTTCATGTTCTGAGCTATTTATTAAGCGGATTCTGTGAAGAGATACAACAAGAAATTCGTTAATGATGGAATCGGCGTCCGCAGTCTGAATGTCGTTCAAAATTAAGGGTAGTAAAATGGATGAGTCCTTCAGGAGAGTCAGAAGTGTTAGAGACTAACGAAAGACTGACGGTACCCATACGAAGTGAATGACGAACCGAAAAGAATACATGGGCCCAAACCCAACGACGTGGCAGAAATCGGAAGCGAAGGGCCAAGTAGTTACTGTCGACATGTGTCCTCCACTGGGTGGTGCACGGATGCCATTCAAAGCAAATGAGTTTGAACCGGAGGGCACTGCGGCTTCCTGGCCGGACAAGCAGAGGGTTAGGCAGTGTTGCGAGGTGTGGCGAGACCCGACGGGTGCAGGAGAGGAGGGAAAGGGCGAGGCGAGAAAGAGAGCGGCAAAGCGAGGAGAGAAGGGAGGGGCGAAGAGGGGGGGGGGAAACGAGACAAAGAAAAATCGAGCGAGGAGCGGGACGGACAGAAGAGGGAAGAGTGACGAGGAGGGCGAGAGGAGGAGAGGGGTGGAGGGACTGGCGAGGCAGATGAGGCGCGGCGGGTCCGGGCAGGGCGGCACGAGGCGACGTGGAGCGGGGCGGGGAAGGGCGGGGCGGGAAAGTACAGAGAGGAGGAAATATCCTGCGAGGGGAACGGTAGTGCTCAGCGACAGATGCGCTTGATATTCACGTGCGATCGGGTCTGTTCGATCCCTCTGAAAATTTCATCGAGCACTGGCGACGCGCTTAGAGCTGGCTACACGGTTTCTGCAATGCGGAACTGATTCAGAGGGTTGGAATTCTGTTTATTATTCATTTGCAAAATCCTCATACTTGCGTGCACGTGCTAGCGGCATTTATTAAACCAGAGAGAAAAGCCACCTTAAATCTGTCATTAACGTGTATTGTAAAACGTGGTAGTACAGTAAGTCAAATACTTAGCAAATTGAGAAAATACTGATTTGTCATAATTGCTTTAATTTCGTAATTACAACTGAAGTTTTTATTGAACGAAAGTGATTACATTACGAACTGTTGAGAGTTCCGCCTCTTTCGTATCTTCTTTTACGTAATATGTGTGATTAACGTAATTCAACTCGGTTTTTAATGGATAACACACCACCACACACCACAGCCAGCCAATGAAAGCCCGTTTAAATCCATACCACTCTACGTATGGTTCAGAATATGCAGCAACGCAAGGAAGTAATCTGCAGAATTTCATTGCATAAGTTTTGTCAAATAAAACGAGGTATCTTAATCTTCGTCGAGATTCTCCTTTTATGTGCACATCACACATGCTATTTGTCGCAATATGTCTCCACAGCGTACACTGTCTCTGCCGACGCAGTCAGCGGTGATTTCAACTATGAAGATGATATACGCTCAACGTAGAATATTATTTCGACATTTGGCATCTTGGAAATACGAAACTTGTTGAAAAACGGGAACAGAAGTGCAAGGTACTATTTAAATTCCGTTGATACGAATTCTCTACATGCATTTTTTAAGCTACGTTCACGCAATCCCAAGAATGATTACTCGTACCTCACCTCTTCAAATTGGGCAGTTCCAAACTTTGTCTACGCCGCCAGGTTTCAGCAGCAGACATTTACAACAACTACATCGACCTCGCAAGTAATGGCCAACTGTGCTAACTAAATTAACCACTCCAGTTGCAACATCCGCCGAGCGAACCACTCTCCTCTTCCAATCCCGACGCCTTCCCTCCTCCGGTTCACCGAGAGTGGGCACCGCCGCCCACTGCCGACAGTTCGCAACGCGCGACCAAACGCGCGCGCATCGGGAAATTAATCTAATAATCGGCCATTCAAGACCTAATGTTTATTTGATTTAATGCACGCAGCGCTCAAAACTTGGAATTAATTCGTAATGAATCACCCGTAATGCGCGGACGGGCTGGCGCAACCGGTAATTATAGTTTAATGTTCAGTAAACGCGCTGCGCCTACCGCCTCCGTTTATCATACGAGCGCACAGTGGTTGATTTCCAGAATCCAGCGGTATTTAAATCAAAAATACATATGCTCGAAACGAACCAAGAGAGAGATTGCAATATAGTCATGTGTGCTCGCAAGCAGAAACGGTCGGCGGGGCCCGGGTTCAAACAATGCTTCTGCGAGTTAATTTTTGTGACGCCGGCAGGGCGGGCGGGGCGGGGCGGGGCGGGCGGGGCGGGGCGGGGCGGACGGGCGGAGCGGGGCGGGGCGGAGCGGGGCGGAGCGGGGGCGGAGCGGGGCGGAGCGGGGCGGGGGCGGGGCCGGGGCGGGGGCGGGGACGGAGCGGGGGCCGGGGCGGGAGTGGGGCGGCGGCGGGGCGGGGGCGGGGCGGAGCGGGGCGGAGCGGGGTGGCAGGGGTGAAGCGGGGCGGAGCGGGGCGGAGCGGGGCGGAGCGGG
>BOPP01000023.1:11023700-11048178 GCA_017312745.1 Gryllus bimaculatus | reverse complement strand
GGCGGAGCGGAGCGGGGCGGGGCGAGTTGGAGCGGGGCAAAACGAGGGGGGGAGGAGGAGCGGGAAGGAACGGGGAGGAGCTGGGTGAAGCGTGGCGGGGCGGTCGCCCCTAGCGAGGCGCCGCGCAGGGCTCTCGCTAGACGGCTCAATAAAAGTGCGATTGCATCTGCGCCGCTCTCCGCAACGGGAGGCGGAACCCGTTTGGTCGCGCTCGCGCCGCACACTGGGCCGAAGCGGGCCCGAAGGCCCACAAAAAATTAACGGGCGAAACTTCTCAATTCAAAGATTTCGAATAAACGGAATGCTTGGTAGGCAAATGACACGTGACAAAAGAGTTCAATTCTCAACTGCATTTATTTTTAGTTCTTTAAATTATGCAATAAAACAATATGTTCATAAAGGAAAACTTGTTTTTATTTATGAAAATACATTAAGTTGCACAAAAAGATAAAATTTTATTTTATCTCTATTAATTGGAGGTACTTTTCATTGCTTAAATTCTACAAATAATATACTTCTCAGTAAATACTTCAGAGGAAAAATCAATGAAACTATAAGGAGTTGCGACTCTCAATTGTTAAAACACATCACACATATTAAAGTTATTGACATTTGAATTGCTTGGCAGCTTGGAAATCACAGCTAATACTCGTCCGCTTAGGGCGCTTGTGCCCCGCCTCCTCGGCACAACTGCAGGCGTCCGCACAGGGCTCGACGAGGCGACGCGTGACGGCGGAGGCAACAGGGTTTGCGGCACAACTGCACTCGCACGTGGACGAGGCGGTCATTGTCGCCGCGGGCCACGCTGCGCCGGAGCGACGGACGCGAAGGAACGAGACACCGATGCACGCTGCAGATACCACGATGGCACTCGCTATACGCGCTCGGACTACATAAAAAAACAATTGGCGCTTTCTCAAAACAGTCCACCTTTTAAAAGGTACAAACGTATGTATATCGTATGTGTATTAAAAAGGATATGTACACGTAGAAACATAACTATATCTACAAAGAAAACTACTCATCTTTGATAAAATACTTAGTCATGATATTTAGATGTTGGCTTCAATTTTATTCATCAAATTAAGAAAGGGTGTTAAAACCCCGAATCCTCGTATCAATTTGTAAAAATTAAACGTAGATTTTAAGTATACTGACAAAGAGGTCGTTTATACGTAATGCAATGATTAAAATTAATTAAATTGTTGTATGTTAATTAATGTTGTGTTAAAATGAATGAGCAACGTTACTTTGATAACTATTCTATAAAAACCTAAAAACTGCTTGTAAAAACTTAATGGGATTCGTTTTACAGATTTGAAAAGTTCAGTTCCGCAATGCAGCATTCTCGATTCTCGACGAATATATTTTTTTCTTCCGCTCATTTCCATTAGAACATTGGACCCGTTCTGTCACAGAGCTCTTCCCCCACCCTACCATTAAGTGCAACGCGTCGCTCGCATTGCATTATGCACCCGTACCACGTTCTCTTCCCGGGGCCGTTCCGGCGAGGAAGAAAACTCAAAAAGCCGGACCCAGAGGTCATTTCGCATGCAGTCGCGCGTTAGACGCACCCCGAGAGGAAACGCGCGCTCCTCGGCGCGGAATAGAGCAATCCCCTCAACGCGTGTCCCCGCCCCACCCCGCCCTCTCCTAGCCGCATTCAATTTGCATATGCACCCCCTCGCCTCGCCTCGCCTCACGCACTCGAGAGCTCTCGGGGGCGTCGCCCGGGTGGCGAACACGCGGCCTCCGGCGCCGAGGGGTCGGGCGCCCACACGCGTCACGCGTCGGCCCGCCCGGGGACTGGACGCCGCGACCCCCGGCGCGAGCCGCCGCCCCGCGTCATAAGCGCGGCCGGGATGCGCTGGGTAGCGCAGCGCGAGAGCCACGCTTGTTCTTGTTACGGCCGTCTCTGGGAGACTTCTTGGTGATACCAGCGGTCAAGATCAGCTTCCTCGACGCGCGTCCACTGTCATAAATGACTTTTCGGAATTCAGTTTCAGCTATCCGGCATTTTTTAATTCGATCTAAGGAAAAAGTTTATTCGTCCTGGGATAGTTCAATTTCGATTTAATGAAGATATATTCGTAACCAGCTCTAGCCTTCTGGAAAGATTCTCTGAATTAATTAGCTGCACAGTAATTCGCGGAAAATTCCAAAATTTTGACATTCCTCCGAGTACTCTATTCAAGTTAATGACTCTGACAGCCAATCAATGCAGATTTCACACTTTGCTCATACAACTTTCCTCACCAAATTACTCATTTTCACACTTCCATTCCCCGTCATAGGCATTTCACCGTTCATTCACCAACTCCCTTAACCATCCTTCCCTTTTAGAAGCGCATATCTAACAGATGAAACATCTTCCGTTATCGGCAAACTAACCCCCCATCAAAGTCATCTCCGCCTTCACACATCGCTGTCTCCGGGCGGCACGGCGGGGCGTGGAGAGCGGCACCTGTCCCAACACGGCAGGGGCGGGGGAGGAGAAGCAGGCGGAGCGCACGCACGGCTCGGCGCCCCGGGCCGGGCGGCGTGTCGCGTCTAGCGCTCCGCCCCGCTCCGCTTTGCATCCGATCACGGGCGAACGCGCCCCGCAGTGCTTTCTCGTGTAATCGCCCGCCCGCGGGCCCTCTCCCGGCGCCACGCCCCGCCCCGGTCCGCCCCGCCCCGCCCGCTGCGGGCGACGTCCCGTGTCGCGCGCCCGGGGCGCCCGCTGCTTAGCCCCGCTGCTGCCCTAGCCGCGCTGCTTAGCCCGTCTTGGGGGAGCGGACGCGGCCGGCGCTGCCCCGCGCACAGATCGCGTCGTCCGAGGGCTCGTTGGGGACACTGCGCGGGGCTCCACCACCTACACCAACTGCAGTTAAACATCAACACGCCTTACCACATCAAGAGGAAGGAGATCGTTCGCTGAATTATTGCCTTCCGCCTCTAATTTCAGATGCGTAAAGCAGCAATGTCCTATCTTACATGGACAATTTAATATATCACGTTGCATTATGGAATCCCACAGTAAAAATAGAAGTTTATACAATTAGTTTACACTGTTAAGCGAGTTGCAGAAGCTATTTTTTTGCATAACAGTATTATAAACATATAAGAGAAACAAAATTTTGGGAGACAACTTTAATGTGACGTCTCGAGTATTAGACATTTTTGCGAGAAAGCTGTGGTCGGTTGGTCCATTTACCACTACCACCCCACGATTACTCACTGCGATTGGCTGAATGACTGATGATGCAATTATTCGGGCTATAAACGTATATATATTAAGTATACGTCATAATGTGCGCCATAAGGTGCCCCGTAATGAACGATTTCTTTTAACAAAAAATACTGTTTTTATGCCGGAATACAAAAAAAATATTACATTTTCAATTAACATTGATATGAAAATCTTTTTAGCTTAGTATTACAGAGAATAATTACTGCACTGCGGCTGATTTCCAATTTTGGATGTCGAACTTTCCGCAATCCAACTATCATGGTGACTTTTTCACAATGATTAGAAGATCTTTCACGACAAAGCAAAACGTTTCGATGTTTGGGGCACATCCCACGAATTACTGAACTCGTAAAACCGTTCCAAAGTTCATATCAAGCCATTTTCAGGGTAAACGCGATCTCGGGAAACCTGCAAACGTCTTCGAGCTCAAAACGGTCCGTAACGCCAGTGTTGCAAAGTGATCCGACGCACGACGCCTTATCGCGCGCGGCGCGGCACTCGGAGCGCTCGAGATACCAGGCTCGCCCGTCGCCCACGGCTCGCTGCTAGCCCTGCGCCGCCGCGCGCTGCGTGCGGCTACGAGGTACACACTACACCAGCCCACGACACTCCGCTTACAGCTTTTCCCCGGCCGGCGTCGGCGGCGCACTGCTCGCTTGGCGGAAGGCGCTGCAGCGGCGTGCAGATACGGGGCTTCCGCTCACTCTCCCTCCCTCCCTTCCCCCCCCTTCCCCCTCCACCTCCCACGTCCACTGGCGAGGATCGAATCTTCTCTCCATGCGGGCATTCACAATTAACGCCCAATGCTCTTTTCGTTATTTCTAATACCATCTCACCACCATTCACATTCTCGCTATTATTTTTCATCTGTTTACAACCAATCTCGTGTCTACCCACCTGAAAAACAATTTCTCGTCAAACATCATCATTAACGTTTCCTGGCGATAGTCGTCAATTTAGCTATCCACCCTTACGCTCTAGTTTATTCGCTTACTAGACTGAAGAGAGAATCACACGGGGACAATAAGTATCAGCACTAATTATGTAGGGTCAATCAGTATCATCGCTGATTATAGCAACGGTACAATGAGTTATATTTACAATGAGGCTATTTTTCAACATTGACACCATTCGTTTTAATACACTTGGTTCTTCGTAGCACTGGATCTCCAATACCCTCAACAATAAAGGCTTTCGATTGAATGCACTGTTTCCTCGCCTGAAAGTCGCAAGCACAACTTCGGCCTCTTAAACCTTACTTAAGTGGACCACAGAGATCGTAAATGGATGTGACAAGATCGGAAGTGTAACCGGGATGATCGTCACCTCTAAATGCATATTCTGAAGAACTTCGGCGGCGTATGTCTTTGCGCATTCTAACATAAAACTGAACTAACATGAGCATGGTTTGCCACTTCATCAATAGTCACCAATGGTTATTCAGAATGGACTTGCTCAATATTGGGATCAGAAGTGGATGAAGCTTAACATCTTGCTCCCTTCTCACCCCGCATGCTTATTCGACTGCTTTTGAATGGCTCCATACTCCAACTCTTCGCCAAAGAAAAACATTACAACCACATTGTGCTGAAAAACGTCTAAAGATCTCAGATATTAGCACATATTCCAAACAACAAAACACGGATAATGAACGCCCGTTCATATTTTGTACAAAAGGAGGGTGGCGTAGCCATGTTTAGGTTGTCACAACTCAAGCGAAAATTACGTGATAAAGCTGAAACTACCATAACTAAAGTGAAAGATCGAATATTAAGGCTCGTAAGAGCACAAAGCTACATAGTAAATTTATAGAAGATTAAAACGAACGTGCAGATATTTAATGTCACCTCCTTCAATGTATAAAATTCTTTCTGTCAATTTCACTGAAAGTTAACGGAGTGAAATTGTGTACCCCAATTCTTTGCAAGAGAACTGTATAAATCGAATACAAAAGAACAAATCCACAGCAATCCGCACACTACGAACGGCGGGAATACGTACGACTCCAATGACTAAAGACCACGACGCCAAGCGGCAAAATCCAACACTCATATTTTCAACAGCAAGACTAACACTAGCCATCATATCGAATAGTGAATAAAATGAACAATATTTCGAAGTAACTGGGAAAATATTATAAATATTTCGTCCTTTCCTCAAAGCTCCATACTCTCCGCCTTTGGCGACAAAAAAGTTCGATTTGAATTTTTTTCCCTTCATGTTCTAGCGCGAGCTGCGATGAACCTGAACTCGTGCACTTCATATGCAGGCGAGCCACTTTGATTCAGTTTCCAATAAAACCGATAGACGCCAAATAAAATTCACATCAATATGCAACACAGAAACACCGGAGCCGCGCGCGCTCGTCAATCAATAGCGAACTGGAAGCAAAAATCCAGGTCGCCGCGAGCACGTCTATTTTCAATCCGGAACAACGCGCGAATTCACATGCGCCTTTATCTCGTCAGCAGCGCTAAAATCATCGCCCGGCAACGCGGAAACTATGGCGTGCGCGCAATCGCTGGCGCGCGCTCTTTGCGCCAGCGGCCGACGTCAGCGGAGAGGTATCGATAAGCGGGAGCGGGGACGGATAAAGTATCAGCCCGCGCACACATCGGCGTGGCCTATCGAGCCCGATCTTCCGCGATTCGCGATCTTCTCATAAACCGTTTCGCGGTCGGGTCTCGTCTCCTCTCCCCACCGCCTCTTCGCCTCACCGGTCGCGTGGGTGGGCGTGGCGCCGGCGGCGAGACCGTGGCCCTTCCAGCGATGCCCGCGTCCTACATCGAAACGCAATTCCGAATAATGCCGTGCCAATGTTCGCTGATGGCGGTAACACGGTCGCTTCACAACCCAATGATCCCATCAAACACGCTCGCCCGATAAGCACCGGAGCTACATTCAATCGCCGCCCGCCGAAATAACGTCCGCTGTCGGGCGGAGCGAAATGTTTACGGCAGCGCGCCTTTCAAAAGAGCGCGCCAAATACCAAAATAAACAAACGCGCGCCACTTCCTGAATGGAACGCGCGCAGCGACCCACGTCCCGGGCACCGGGAGGATGGGTTCGCGGGCCCGCAATGGATGAAGTGAGGGGCGACGGGTGAGAATCAGAGAAAAGGGACGAAGAAAGGCCGGGGTGGGTGAGCAAACGCATAAATACTTTTTAAAGCCAATTTATAAATCATTTCAATCTGTAAGTTGTTTGGGGAAAACCGAGAGCAAATCCAAGCAAATGACAGATAATAAAGATATAATTTAGCACTTTTTAAAGTACTACGTCAATGAAGCTCCACTAGATTTTTCATCTTCATAATTGATTAAACTCTTTTCAGAAACCTCTGCAATTTATCATTCATTTCAAAACGTACCCGCCATTCGATCCAAACTATCGTTTCTTTATCGACCTTTTATACCCTTATCTTTCATGCATTGCTGGAATATCTAACAAGGTGAACTTTTGGAATGCTGTGGCGCTGAATACTGGATGCTCGTTGAAGCGAGATAATGCTGCACAAAATGTGCAATAGCTCGACTACAAAAGAATTTCCTTTCCAACTAGCTACACTGAAGCTTCCTGCTAATTCCTGCATCGTGGCATCATTAATGTTTCTGGACAAAACGTAGTAATATAAAGGAAAAGTATTGGAAAGGATTCAGGAAATGGATTCAGACACTGGAGGTCAGGATTTCAGTTGTTAAATTCCTTTTAAGGATTCCCGAGACAAAGATGTTTTTATAATGATATCCTCGGGCCTTTGAGCTCTAATTTGGTTCACACGTCAGGAGTAAGATCTTTTTGTGTCGATTCAAAGATATTGAACATTGGTCCAGATGGCAAGGAGATACACTTAGTCTTGATTTTTTAAATTCAAAAAAAATCGCCGATTTCCTGCGCACAATTACATAACTTTTTCTTCTTACAAAGAAATTCGTATGGCGAGAATGCAAAAATCGCAAAAATTACCACTTAAATCAAACGAGATCGGGGACAATTGGGTTGGTTATGCTAGTCCCCATAATCCTCACCGAACATACACTGGTTTTTAAGATTTATATGAGGACAATTGGTAGGGAAATAGAAAACCGTAAAACACCTTTTTTTACCGAATCTGCGGCAGCGAAATCAGGGGGATGGCCGTCAATTATAAAAGTCTACGTTTAACCTAATCACTCTTCGCAAATAGTGAAGTATACCACTGTTCGTGAAAATCTTATAATATCCGACCTTTGAAATAATTAGTACCAAAATCATTACCTTTCATTCAAATTATTACAACATTCAAATTTTGTAATAAGGACTACTAAAAACGAGAAGTTGCCAAGGTGTTCCTGACGTACCTACCGAAAAAACAATTACAATAGTCAAGTGTCAGTAAAGCAGACACAATATTCAGTTTCAAATTAAGTTTTCACGCTACCCGTTTTTGAACTGTTTCAAGACTACGTAGCATTCTGGAACTAAAATATATATTTGAATACAATATAAGTTTCAATGCAGTAGTTATTTAATAATTTCATTCCCATGATTGTGTTCAGAAAACGTACTTTTGCTGTACGATTCCCATAAACAAAGCGAAATTAAGAAAAGCCGGAGAAGAGTTTATGAGCTATAAACAAACTTCCTTGCAACTAGTACACTTGCCGGCCGACCGTTAATCTCTCGCAAGTACGTAACGCTCGCCGAGGCAGCATCAGCTGCAGCGAGCGTACGCGAACACGCGAAACGAAGATGGAGGTCGTGTTGCCGAAGCTGAAAGTGCAAATGCTGACGTAAGGAGCAGTGCAAGGCGTCCCTCGGCGCGCAAGATGCACCCGAGAAGCCGCTAACCGCGTTCACACGGGCGCACGGTACTGGCGGGGCGGCGCGAGGCGAGAAATAACACAGTCGTCGACCTTTGGTTAATTGCCTCACACAACCAGGAGAAAGTCATCCTCGAGCAGCTAACCCTCCGCGGCTCTCTTCAGCTTAAGTTAACCGGGGCGCACCGCCATTACGGGCGCCGCTCTTCGCTCATTTCATCTGCATAATCACATCTCCTAACACAAATACACACATTCACCTAACGTATTCCGGTCAAAATATAGGGGGGGAAGGAGATATATACACGTGAATGACACGGGAACTTCTGCCAGGGGATAATTCGACCGCGAAGAGGACTTGAACTTCGTCCAGGGCAAAAACTCTCACGCAGTGACGCTGAACCCGGAGGAGCACGCGATTCATCTCTGCCCTATGTACGTCGTTCACGTTCTATTTCTCCTCCGGAAACCATTCAGATGTCAACCGACCACCTTCTGAAAGTGAAATTCTTCCTTTGCGCATTCAATGTCTAAATGCTTACAAATTAACTTCAAAATAATTGTATGAAGAAATTAAAAATCAGTCTTATAATGTCACATTTCACAAAGAGAGCTTAAGAGTTTTAACACTATGACATTTTACGGTTACATTTTCATTTGTTTTTCACATACGAAACGTATATCCCTCGAATCAATAATTTGCCCACTTCTTTAGAAAATGTTGCAATGACCGTTATTCGGATTATGCCACAGTGCTTCTTCACTGAAGCATGCTGACCGTTCCTTTGACCCAAGACAAAATAAACCTAGCATTATTTCCTAACACTTTTCACGCAAATTGCGCAACCTTATTCGGTGTTAACCTTATTCAGATCCACTCAGTCGTTTTCTTTTTAGGGCGAAACGCGAAAACGACAACTCGCGAAAGCCGAGCTTCGAAAGCGCGAGTGCGCTCTCCAGCCGCGGGCGCCAGGGAACACGGCCAAGGTCGGCGGCAGAGCGCGCGGCGGTCGGGGCACCAACCCGAGCCGCCAGGCAACGCATTCTCCTTGCTGAGGAAATCTTCTTGGATATCAGAATCGGTAGGGTATCCTTGCAACTGAGGGGCTGTGGGATCGGATACTTCTTGTCCTATGTCATATTTTGGCAAAAACTGATATTCCTATTTAGACGCTTAGTAGCTTATAACAGTAAATACAGTATTAAGAAAGAGCTTAAGATTTGAAAAACAAAAAAAGTAATCAATAAAGTTTGTTTTCAACTATTTTTAGATGTAGAAATGGAAAAGATATATTTTGGCTTATAACTCAGTTTTGAAGGGGCATAATTATGACTTATCTGTTCGAGTTAATACATTAGTACTTTACGCGTTTAATTGTCAAACTAGAAACAACACATTTCATGAAAATGTGCGATCAAATAATTACTACATCTATTCAGATCTAATAAAGGCAAGCACTTGTCGTTAAATTAAAACCGCAATGCTCCGCCTGATACAGCCTTGAGCTACACCTTCCATCACAGTGCCTAGCAGTTGCAATTACATTTTACGCTACTTTCTCTATTCATGATGACTTGTTCGTATGCAAACATTTATTTATATGAATATGTGAAATTGTAGTAGATGCGAAAAAAAGTACTGTATTTACAGGCAAGATGAAAAATCTCAGTTTAAACAAATGTACAAAAAAGAGGTATCCGTTTAGTGTGCATCGATGACGATTTTCCTCTTATCTAATATTTCGCGATAAACAAAGTCATTACAATCATGGGCATAAGACATTTAATTGCAAAAGACTAAATTCGTTTTTGAACCAACGCAACACTTCAGGGATAAATTAGAAGTGGGAAAGAATTTGATGAGAAATGCTGGTTTAGGCAAAGTCATCCCTCTCATTTTTCAACGGTTGACTTATGTCGTGAAGTTAAATCATTTCGACTCAAACGTTGTGAGTAGCAGACATTTGCCAGATGCCAGATGGCCTACGGCAGCCAAAAAGTGCTTGTTGAAAGAGACGTTGAAAGGCGCAGTGATTTCCGAAACTGTAGGAGACACAACTTGTCAAAACATATCAAGACAGAAAAATAATGAACTCTGAGAGACTGATCGATACAAACACTAGATAAAGAGTGAGCAAATATTTCCGTTTGAAGACATTTTTAAAAACTGTTTAATACAGGTCACCTGCTGTGCAGTATTGTTCTTTGCAATACAAAATTTATGTATTCCTTTGAATTTATAATAGATAGTGCAAAAAGTATGCAAGCCTTTTTACAGACAGACTTTACATTTGTCTATCGAACGTGAACCTTTGGGAAACGACAAAAGGGTAAAATATATTTTAATCTAATTTCCTACAGTACAGACATAAAAGATGTATACATCCTTAAAAATACAGTAATAGCTGATCTAGACCTCCTTTGTTCAAGAACTCCCACAGGTAGATGCTGATTTATTCACTACTTACTTTCCGCTGTTTTTACTGACGTAATTACGCGATATAGAACAAACCACGTGCGTGGTTGAAGTTTGTAAACCGAGGCGACACGCCTAACGTAGACGATTATTCGTGATACCGATCATGTATCGTTCAATAGCTTTCCTAATATATCAGTTTCTCCTAGCAAAATATCATACTTTTCTTTGAACGAATACATACTCCATTCTTTTGATTCAACGGCATTGTTCCGATTTTTCATAATATACGACCGACAGTAAAAATCTTTAACAGACACCGACTGTTATAAGCGTTTTTGGATCCAGTAGATTCGTCAAACCGATAAAATAGCACACTATTATGAAAAATGTGTTTGCTTCAGCTACTCGTAACTATTTCTCGTGGAACACTTTCTATGTAGTAACTCAAGGTCGAGGGGGACCACTCACTGTGAAATCCCAGAACCGTACTTGAGTCACTCAGTAGAAAATCCGTGGATTTCAACAACATAAATTTACACTAAGGCAGACTACGAACGCACTCAGGCTCCCGCCGGATCGAGGTTCCAAACTTTACAAGAGTTCATAATTGTGATAAATATTTTCATTTTAAATGTATAAATTGCAAAAATATAGTCAATTTTGAATACTCAAATAGTTTTCATATAAGGGAGGCTCATTGTTAGAACATGTTCAGAATCTCCTAGATATTATCCCGATCAGGCCAGAAGCTTCGGTTGGGCGCTGTAGATAGCACAAAATGTGCAGGTAGTAGTCTGTAAATGAAGCATTTCACGATCCAGTCCTGACATACTTGAGTCGCCATTAGACATCAGTTAAATAGCCAGGTAAATGAACGCCTGGGTGAAAAATCGCGGAGCCGGCTTATCTAATTTGGAAGTTTCTGCTTTCTGTTCCTTTTTTTTTTGAACTTTCTCGCAAGAGAACTGCAGACTACGGGCGATCTTTTTCACCTCCTTCCACAAATCCCACGATTATAGTTAGTATCATTACTAATAATAATACGCGCATTGAACCTCACTTTTTTTTGGAAGAGATACTCGTACGTCGCTGAATAAAGAAATATGAGTCTGCAGCACTGAAACTAACGTGATTACACGTCTGGCTCCAGTAAGAACCATCAGTCGAGTTTTTTTTTTTTTTTTTTTTTTTTGCAGAAAAATATAATTTAAAACTAATTTCAGTAAGATATTTATTCGGAACATCTAGCAGGAGTAAATTAGCTGAAGAGGCAGGCGATGGGCTGAAAATTAACCATGTAACGAAGTCTCCATGATCCAAGAATGACTCAGGTAGTCCACGGAGCACACGGGTGCGAGGCATCGGGTGACAGCGCCGTAACGACGCGGTACGTCGCCGCGCGTGGGAGGGCGGCTGCGCGCGGCACAACAACGCGGCAAACAGCGCTGGGCCTACTCCGCGCCTTCGCGTGATAACGCTGTGTAACCTGCCGGCACCTGCTCGCCCCCGCCATCGCCGCCACAGCGAGATCCCACAGCGGTCGGTGCAACGCGCGCCGCGATGGTATCTGCTGCGCGGCGCAGACTTGCTCTCAGGTCGCCTATGTACCAGACGGAGAAGTCGCTGGCTATTTCCAGAAAGCGTCGGTGCGCAGCTGATCGGAAAATTCGCGTTTTAAAAATTTTATTTCACATTTTATACTTGTGTTTATCCGAATTGAAACGACAGTTTGATTCTTACGCGTTTTGGTCAATTGAATTCTTCTCTCATTAACGTATTTTCACTTTAGATGTCTTTTGAAATTCATATTTACACCGCGTGTATTACAGAGGGAAACGTCTATATGTCAAATCTAAAGAGGAAAACTTAATTTCAAAATATCTAAAATTACAAGCCACCAAGACTCAAATAACCGACCACCAATGAAAGAAGTAATCGGAGATGGAAAATAGAGATATGAAGGAATTTCGAATTGAGGCACCAATCAATAAACACAATTTTAATAAAAGTTTGTGCTTATATTCTTACCCAGTAAACATATATTGTCAAAATGATTTCGCTGGAATGTGCACGACCCGAAAATGAAACGATTCAAAAGACTCAACCTGTAATTCATATTCAATTTAGCTTCTTAATTTTTTTTCATAATACACCATTACTTCTTTTCAACATTATTCTTTAATATTACAATATCATTCATCAAAATGAAAGACATTAATTCAATGAGAACTTGTTGAAACTAATTCTGTTCATCGAGTTTGAAATTTCCAATACTCAACTATTCATCCGAAAATATTCAATTTTGTTTTGTGAACCACTTTGCGGTGAATGAAACAAAATAAATAATTTATAACAGATTTCTGAAACAACGGGAGACGTAAAACAAATATTCCCAGTCACGTGCATTACATTCTACGTACAGATCAAGCCTCTCTCAACAGGAAGTAATGGAGGTAAAAAAGTCACTCGAAATGAGAGATGTTCCCACAGTCGTCGCCGGTAAAAACCATCTAGCACCACCCCCTCCCTAATGGCTTTCTCCGATCACGTCCGACGCCGCGGGACGCAACGACGGCGCCGGCAGATCGACGCGTGTCGACTGTTCCGCGTCCGCAGGGCGAATTTCTCCATTCTCACGAGAATGGCCACCAAGAACGTCGAGAAAGAAGAGACTACCGGCTGCAAATCACAGTCATCTACTAAAACATCCTAAGCTTAATACGTATAATTCGAGGAGTCCTCGAACTATGATTTGCACGAAAGGTTGGATTCGGATATTCTCCTCAATGTAAGTTCATAAATGCTATTCATTTACACCGAGTAATGCTTTTGAATAATATGAAACAAATAAATTAGACTGTTTAGATTTTTTATATAAAATCGTTTTGAAGCAGCCCTTGGAGGTAACTCTCTATCCAAGAGAATCAAACGAGATTTAGTGTCGATGCTGTTTTGTAAATAGCGGAAAACAGTGTAGAGGCGACTGATCAAATAATTCGCCACCAACGATGACAATCGAATACGCCCACTCTATTGAAAGTGCTTCTTCTTTTATCGTGTAGTATAGACTTAATGAAATGGTTTTTAATACGAGCTTTACACTTGGGTAAAATTTCCATCACATTCTGTTTCCATTATTTTCGCAAACTGATAGATATTTCGGCACATTGATATAGATTGTCAATGCCTAGCCACACAATAAGTACCTCAAAAAAGTCTTCAGAGGAATCCATCTAAAGAACGAAGTATTTAAAAAATATTTTACGCCTCAACTAGAGAGTCGATTTTTATTACAATAATTATTTTTGCAGCTTTAATAAATCCTTGAAACATATCCCGCCCGGCAGAAACCTCGCGTCCCGCTCTGCGAGGGCCCGGAGAGGGTCGCGGGGTCACGTCCGCATGACGCCAATCGAGCCGGAAGGGCTACAAGCAGGCGACCGATGGGGCTCGCCCGTGCTTGGCCGCAGACCGGGACGGTGGTTGCGGCGGCGGGTCGTTCGCAAGCTCCGCCGACGTGTAACTCGATAACGCGACCGTGGCGCCCGACCCGCGACGTGCATCGAATCCGGGACCGCCGACTCGGGGCGCCCTGCCCTCGGCCGCAGGACGGCGGGCGCCGCACGGACTCGCGCGCCAGCAGGGCAACCCCGAGGAGCACATCGGCGTCGCGAAAATCACATGCGATTCAACGAACAAAACGGAATGTTAAACACCGCCAACTATAGATGTACAGCCTAATTTTTCCCTAACGACAATAAGATTAGAAGTAAAACATAAGATGTTGCAATTGAAGATATTTTATGACGCATCGCTGAAAATGTAACAAAATCAAGTCTTCTTCTTCTTCTTCTTCTTCTTCTTCGTCTTTTTCTTCCTTTTCTTTTTTTTCTTCTTTTTCCGAAAATCAATATTTTTTGGCATTTTCCTGAAAACTTTGTAGGGTGCCCACGAAGGCTGATCCAGGAGGACAGGCGGAAAGCGCCGCCCTGCTTCGGGGGCCAAAGGGCTGACGCTATCGCCCAGGCAGCGCCGCGCCGCGATGCGCCGGGCGCGCGCTATCGCAGTCTTATCTGCAGGTGCGCGACTCCACGCGACGCCCCGGGCCCGACGGAGCACCGGCCTCGCTCGCCTATCAGTTTTTGTCTTCCACTCGTTCACTTGCGGACAAGCGCATTGACAGCCAACTATTTTAAAAACGCGCGGTGAGTCTTTTCCGTTTCTCGGAGTGAACGTCAAAATGCCATACATCGTAAACGAGTAGAGCAAAAAAAAATTATCATTTTAAAAAAAAATTCATTTACCACACACTTCCTTACTTACTCACACACATTATATAATTACCAACCGGAGCTACTTCTCACCGAGACAAAAATGGCTGACGGGCACTCTTCCACGAGCGCACATCAAAATATCATTGCAAGTGCAGAAAAAAGTTGTCGAAGTTGATGTGCCATTCCTGTATTATTGAAAAACATTTTATAATCGTTGAATTACGTTCAAACGAATATAATAATACCAATAATATCACTCAAACACACATCTTCACCACATATTCTCAAGTGAGCCATTTCGTATGACAGATCACTACGCACTTTTTATTCCCATGCAGTTTAAAGTGATTTAGCCTGTATGTGAGTATTAAACATAGGTACTCATACTTTAATAAACAATAGGATTGATAGACAAATCTGACCAAAATTTGATAGTATCGTCAAATTATCAATGTCAATACATACTTTCTTGGAATGAACTGAGATTAAATTCCTTTCCTTCCAAACATCCAAAATTGTATTACCTTACTTTGATTTTTTTGAAATCAGGAAAGTAATATTTTATGTATCTCGAAACTAGGAATTGTTGTCTGGGAAGAGTCCCAAGTATTTTCAGTTAAATATCCGAATATGCAAATATATTTTTCCATGAATGCATACCGTAAAATCATGATAGAACTTCGAGTGCGACAGATATTATGGCGGAAAAAGTACTTCCGGCTCCGTTTGTGAAGGATGTGGCAGCGATAAACTGTCCCGAAGAAATGAGCGGTGAGTCTGATAAAAAAAATAAAAATACTGGACACGACATGGTGGATTTTTTTATCAACGTTTGAACTTCCCAGACTAACAGAATATAAAATGTTTGTTGTTGGTGCACAAAAATAAGCTTCCTGATTAAAAAAGAACAAATTTGTACAAACTGATACCAGATGTAAAATTTTAAACCAAAATAACAGCTGAATATGTCAATGAATACGTCAAAAGAATACGCAATATTAAAAGAATTCTCTAATGATTCAGTTACTTACACTCAAAGAATTTTTAAATAGCAAAAAGTAACTCACTATAAAATACAGTAAGACAAACATAATGAAATGCATATCTGATAATACAGAATAGTAAAATGTGAATAAGTGGTAAATAAGACATAGTTATGTATTAATTGAAAGATATCTTATATTCCTTCTCGTATTTTCTACAATTTCATTATTTATATCGCTACGTAAGTAGAGAAAGCAGCTTTGCTAGCTACAATGACAGTTAATTTTTAATGAAATTCAAGAGCAACGTTCAATTTTAAACATAAACTCATCCAATGCTCTCCGCACACCATGTGTGTGCCAGTTGCAAATCAATGCGTTCACACGAGCACGTTGTTCAAGCGGCACGGGTCGAAAGTATGTCAAGTAATTATTTCCGTCATTAGCGAAATTAGCAAAATGCCGATCGCCCGGCCCATTGTAATAAAGAGCGACGGCTTCCTGAGGTGCAACGCTCGTACAAGCGACCATCTGTAAGCAGCCAAATTAGACATCATACTAACGCCAAATAAACGAAGTCACTTGCATAAAAGTATAAATTGTTTAATAAACATTATTTCGAGAACGTCGTATGTGCCATAGCTAATTTTAAACAATTTTTTTCAATTAATATAAGCAGTCACTGTGAAACACTACGTTGCAAGCAACCTTTCTAATTTCCTAATGCAACAGATAAGCGGATTATAACAGTTATTTCATACATATCTAATAACACAAATGTAATAATCAATAATTCAGGGGCGGTAAGGTTAATTCGGACTTTTTGACTCTCCGTGAACATCTGTAGTCCCCAATTGTTCTTCTGATTTTATTTGTGAATTCTGCGCCCCAACGCACGAACATACACGCGCGGCTTCTTTATGGAGTGGGGCTTATTAAGTGTTTTCTGTGCGGCTTTCCTCGACTTCCTATCCTCAAGCACAATAATCTGAATGATATAATTAGGAAGTTGAATATTAGCAGTCCCACAAGCTGAAAGCACAAATAAAACAAATGACAACGAAAGAACTAGGCAATATAAGAAAGCACATGCACTTGCAGATACATTATTAGACCGTACATTTACCACTGGTTTGTACGTGCAGAAGGTATAACCACAGTTCTATTAGACATTATGCAAAAAGTACCCGAAGTCTAGATCAAAGGTTTGAATCTATACATACCCTACAAGTAATCGGTAGGTTTTCCTAGTCCGTTACAAGTAACTGTGTATGTCAAGTTTTCTTTGAAATCTGATCCGAGAGCAATAACCTTTAAGAACGTGTCGTAGACTTAGTCACATCGAGAATGAATTTTCACATGACTTATGAATAAAGTAACGTTTTCTCATATCCGTTCTACCATTCAGTGTCAAAAGAATCAAACTTTGGATGACAATATTACATCAGTTTTTTGCCCTAATCCCCGAAACTTTTCTCTTAATAGATTCATATCAGAAACTTTCTTTCGATACAATGCAATACATGTTAAAATCTCTAAAATAATTAATTATACAAATTTATTGGTTTCAATGCAAAGTGAAGCTCTCTTAAATATTCATCAGATTTAAATCAGAAGACTTGAGCATTAGATACGTGTCTTGCTGAATTATGTAGCCTCCAAACTTACGGATTTCAATACTATTTCATTTTTCGTCGCAATCTCGATTGATTGATTAGTGATTCCGGGCACGTCAACTACAGAGGTCATTAGTCCCGTAAGCATAGTGCATGCTTTGGGGTGGCTATGATCTTCTCCCCATAGATGAGGAGAGCCGGCGCCTACCTCGTCGACTTGCAGAGCCGGAACAAGCTCTAAGCATCCGACCGATCTCCCGGCACGTGTGTTAGTGTACTGCATGTACGAGTAAGTGTGTGTACGTACGGGGTGAGGTTAGGACAAGGACGTCGAAGGAAAGATCGCGTGTGGTCCATGATCCGTTTCCTAGGGTACTGCTCTGGCATTCACCCCGTGTTGATCGGAGAAACCACGGTAAGCTACCGATCACAACAATCGACTAGTACAATTCTCCTCCAGACAGCGACCGAATTCGACCTATGTGGCTAGAGTCGAAAATACTGCCGCCGTTGGAACTGGAACCCACGACCTCCATGTTACAGGCACTAGAGTGACATACATCAGTTGAAGACCTGAGCCAACTCTCCCAGCATATCCTTGAAAAAAAAGGGTATATGAATACATCAATATTTGTATGCAAAACTACCACACACTTGCATTGCACTTTCAAAATACTGCAGTATCGATTTATCTGTCTTTCTTAAAACTATTTCTGACAAGGGGCAGTTATGTTTTTCCGTATGCCGATTAAAACCTTCATAGAAAAATGTTGCCATCATTTAGAACTAGTTCTGATATCAATAATGTGATAGGAAATGTTGCCAGCCGTATTCAGAACAAGTTTTTTTTCAAAAACGGAAAGTTAAACAAAGCTACTTAGCAAAAAAATGCCATTCCTAATCAGAATCAGTATTTGCAAGAACGGACAGTCCCGCACCCCATGATTCCGCGAGGTCATCTTAAACTTGTGGAGCGCTGTCCTAATTAGGCGGTGCTTCATTCGGCGCGGGGCAGGTCGCGAGGCCGATTGCGCGAGGAGGGGGCGGCCGGGGGTACGGGGCCGCACAATGGGCAACTCCGCTCCGCTCCTCCCGGCTCCGCCCCGCCCCGCCCCGGCCCCGCCTCGCCCGCGCTTCCGCTCCGCCCCGCCGCCGCTCCGCTTGCCCCGCTCCGCTCCGCCCCACCCGCCGCCGCCCCGCTTCCGTTCCGCATTGCCCCGCTCCGCTCCGCCCCGCCTCGCTCCACCCCGCTCACGCCGCTCCGCCCCTCTCGGCCCCCGATCCAGCCACGCCCCACTTTCCTCGTCCTATTCCTCCTGCCGCACCCTGCCACTTTACCGCGTTCAGCAAGCGCGCGGTCCGGCGCACCGAGCGGAGTCACTTGACCTGCAATGCAAAAAAAGAACACCGTAAGGACATAGAAAGCACCGGTGCGCACTGGGACAAGCGGCGCGGGCGAATTACACACAATTGACACGACCGCCCCGCTGCCTGCGATTCGCGAGGCAGCAGGCATGGGTGGCCGCAAGGGCGTGTGCATCAAACGGACGCTCCCCACCACAAATAAAAGATTGAGTGGGACGTGTTCACGCGTTTCCGAATAAGATTCATACATATACTTTCTCTCTGCTTTAAGTGAATTTGGCTGAAATGCGAACGACGAGAGCATCCGCTACGATACTGCATCAACTTCATCAGTGCTTGTGCAGAACCATACCACGTAACGCCAAATTCGCCGAATCCCCTATGCAAAAATCTCCGGGTATACAGAGGCCATCCTCCTGCTTCTCCGATTACCTGCCAATTTAGATCGCCGAAAGAAAAACCTCTCACAAGATTTTGATCTTCCGTACCAGAAAACGCTCACGAACAAAAGTATGCTAAACGCACGCGCAAAACAGAGAAGTTAATCCCTTCAATTAGTTACACAAGGTTGCAATTCAGACGAGCAACTTATTTCCAGTTTACACGAAGAAAATGATAACGTAACTACCACGATAATTTTAGACGTTCTAAACAACGTTGTGTCAACAAAACTAGTAAAAAATTCACGTTTACACGCAAAAAATATAAACTTTGAAGCGCACTTTTAACCATTTTGAAAGATTTCGCAGAATCAAAAAACTCATTTGAAACCAGTACTGGATATAAAAATATGCGCCCCCAGAGAAAATGAATGAAAATTTGCGAAAAACTTCATTGAAATTATCAACAATGTTTTTCCCCAAATTTGAATTTGTTCTCGGAGGGTAGTTTGGAAATTGTGTCTTAACTATAACTTATTTGAAGATGGCGATGACAAGAAAAATAATTATATATCTAAGAAGACGGAATCAAACTATCACTCAGACCTCGATCATCAACGCATCCTAAGTTAGATGTATTTTATATTATCTGCTAGTTGTAGATTCCTTGTAACGTGATATGTATTGTAATTTTTTATATTTGTAATTGTTCTAGTAAATGTAAATGGAGATATATTGTAAAATCCGTATACCTATGATTTTACCACCTAACAAATCGCCAATTATAGCCAAATAAATATTTATTATTACTACAATTCTGTGGCGGTCCTAAACATGATTAACATGTTTCATACCAGGTCTGAAGAAAGGTGCACATTTGGTATACAAGTACATGAGAAGTGTTATCTCCCTGCACCAAGTCATCAGGCAACTAAAAACCTTAAATTTCATATAGGGAAATAATTCAATCTGCGAGAAACAGTTTGGACAAGCTACGAACGAAAGGAAATCACAAAGGTAGAATCAGGCTTGAAGCCCGGACAGACGGAAGCCCCTTTATCCCTGTTAGACCACCTCACTTTCGTCGAAAACCTTAATTAGTGAGAAGCTTCCCCTCCTTGCGGATCGTGTGAGAGGAGCTGTCCCTTCGTAAACGAGCTCCCGCGTCGCGAGGACGAGGCGGCGCCAACGTACGCATCTGCGCGAGGAGGACGCCACTCGGCGGTTCTACAGAGCGCCCGTGCGTCGCCAGCCCAACACATGGGCGGCGCGGAGACGCGCAAGGAACTAATTCTGAGATTCCGCGCGTCTCCATCGCAGCCACGACGCGAGGGGGCGGGACGCGGCCCTTCCCGCTCCGTCCCGTCTTCCCACTCCTGTCGGGGGGGGAGGGGCGAGGGGTGCGAGCGGGCGGGGACGGGCGAGGCGGAGCAGTGCGGGGGTGAGCCGAGAAAGGGGGGGGGGGCAGGGCGGAGCGGAGCGGGGGCGGAGCGGGCGGGCGGGGGGCGGGCGAGCGGAGCAGTGCGGGCCGTGAGCGAGAAAGGGGGGAGCGAGGGCCGGACGGCGCGAAGGAGGAACCCAGGGATGCAAGAGCGCCGGCGCGTGGTTTCTCCACGGAAGGCACCGTCACGATGGACGACGATATTCCAAGGATGCCGACGGACGGGAGTAGCGAAAGGCACGAACATGGATAAGGAAGTCGGAAAGTGTAATGATGTAAAACGATAACGAATTGATGTGGAGATGCACGAATGAAAGTAAGAGGCCGATACACACAGAGCCAGATAAGTAGAGAAAATAAGTTGTAAAATGGACACGGGAAAAGAAAGAGGTGTGAAGAGGAGAAATACAGAATAGCAGAAGAGACAGAACAGAGCAGAGAGAGACGGAGAGAGAGAGAGAGCGAACGGCCGAGGAAACAAAAAAGAGAGAAATGCAGAGAGAAAGGAGGACAGGCAATTAGGAAGCGATAGCCGTCGAAAAGGTTATGAGAGCTGGCTGCAAGAGAGGGAAGGGGGGCAATGTGGTCCCATCCGTATTGCGATTAGCCCGTAATTAATTCCAGGCCGCCACCAGCTGTGAGAGAGTCGGCCGTGGTTGGCGCTTCACGAACAGGCTTAATCGGTGGTCGCCTGCCGCCAGCGGCCTCCGCTTGCCAACGCACCACAGGCCCCCGTCTTGACGCCGGATTGAGTCCTTCACAGGCGTCGGGTAGGTAAATTCTGCACCAACATCAAGGCAGGCACTCTGCATTATAAAAAGCTGTAACTTGACAGAATAGACTTAAGGAAAATCCACAGCAAATACAGTATCTCTTCAACAGCAAAGGTATCTCGCCCCAGTTAAGCGAACTGACAAAACTTCACCTGGCAACTACAAGAGACCACAGAACACTCCCGTTGTGTTGCTGCGGAAAGCGAAAGCTCCGGTGGACTCGTCCGAAGAGCAGAAGCCATACTCGCAGAGCAAGGAGCGTGTACAAAGGTGAACAATGCGCTAGGAGCACTCGGCGTTCTCAGATTCCTAGCCGTGCGCCGCACAAGTGCCTGAGTGCCCGCGTTGGCGACAGAGCCAGCCAGCGAGCAGGTGGCTCCGTTACACGGACTCGGATGGAGATGCAGGATGGGAATGCATCACCCGGAAAGGCGGAGGACGTCCATTTGAAGCGGTAAGCGTGCGGCCTGCCCAAGAACGAACATTGGGGGCGGTATGGCGGCGTTGAGTTTCCGATTCGAAACAGGAAGAGGAGGCGGGCGCGTTAAAAGGTATGATTAAGGGGAGTGGGGTCGCGGGAGCAAGGAGCAAACATGGGGCTTGAACGGCCGGACAAGTTGTCCTGGAACAGAGAGGGAGCACGCGTAGACAGTAGGCGGAGGCAACGCGAGGGGACCGCCGGATTACGAAAGCGTCGGGAGAACCAGACTACGGTAGTTGTGGAGGTGTCAGCGTCAGCGACGACAATGACAAGGCGAGAAAAAGTTCGCCGCGCGACGAGTGTAGGACGACGGGGCGGTACCGATAGCTGCAGCCCGGAGCGCTCATTGTGGAAGCGGAATGCGGCGAGGCAGCAGCGGTTGGCGCCGCGCGACGACGCGAAGAGGCACCAGCAGCGGTGGAGAGGCAGGGGGGGGACGTCGACCGCAGAGGCGCAGAGAACGCGGATGCCGTGGGGCGGCAGGGAGTGAGCGAGTACGGACGCTGAGCCGGACTAGGGAGGTGGGTGGGGTGGGGCGGGGCGGGAGCGTAGGGACGGGTCGGAATGGAGGGCCGGCGCGGCGAACGCACGATAATCAGCCGCAATAAATTGGTTTTCCACGGGCGGGGGAGGGGGGAGGAAACGCGGCAGCAGTGGCGGCAGCGTAGGGACACTGCGGCCGCGCGGGCACCCGCTTCGCTCGCCTGCCTCGCGCCGCTCGCACCCGTCTGTCCGCTCCCCCCTTCTCTCTTCCCCCCGGCAAGCGTCGCATGTCGCCGGTCCGTTACGCAACGCAGCACAGTACAGTACAGCTCTACGTGCGCCGCCGCAAACCTTCCACGCCGAGCTCCGCGACGCTACTCCTCTCTGCTGCTGCTGCTGCTGCTGCTGCTGCTGTTGTTCACTCAGTTCCCTCGCACAGAGACATTGCCAAATCCACCAGTCGGTTTTCGGGGTTACTCTTAACTATAAACTGCAGTCCTTCCTTTCAAATAATCTTCTGCAATGCAAATCTTCCTCCTTATCAATTATGGTGCAATGTTGTTGTTTTTCTCTTCTGTAATTCGATGCCTCCGTGTTTCAATATATACGTGCGTGCGTGTACTTGTTTTCAAAACCGCTTCTGAATTTTCGTCCTTTCTATTACTCGCACCCTACTGATTCGAACATTGGTCCATTGCTCGCCCCCATTGACTATTCCGTAACCCTTTGCTACTCTTTGCTTGTTCAATCAACCGCCCTTTCTTTCGTTCCACCTCTTCATTCGCGCGTTCACTGGTTTGTTTGTTCCTTTGATCGGCCGCTCGTTAGCCGCCGCGTCGCTCGCTCTTTTTCCTTGGCGCGTGCTCGTCGGCTAATTTATTTGTACGTCCGCCGCTCGTCTGTCGCGCCGCCGCTTGCGTCCGTTTGCGAGCGGGGCCAGGCCGGGCCGGGCCACCCTCGCGCCTGCGATCCTCGCCCCTCGTCCTTCGTCCCCGGGGTGCGGCACAACGGCCCAGCGGAACTGGTAATTGGCAATCGCTCATCCGCTGGAGGTCCGCGCCTTGCCAGGCGTAACAGTCGACATGCGCGCGCGTCCTCAGCGGGACGCCATCAGCTCGCTCATATCCGCATTTGCGTATATTTCGCGGGTTTCATCCGCGCAGCGCCGAGCACGTGAACAATTGCGTCTGCTCGCGACAGCCGCGTCGAACGCCGGCGTTGCAGCCCCGGCGCGCGTCCACCTGTCAGCCCCGCGCCGCCCCGGAGCTCTTCAAATCCGCAGCGCCATCGGTGCGTGGGGGCGGGGGGCGGCCGGCTGCGGTTCGCTTCTGCGAAGAGCCTCGCAGCGGCGCCGTTCCTTTCCTTTCCAGGCTCCTCCACTGTTGTTTAAGTGTTTAGTACTGATGCAGTTGCAGCAGATATCAATAAAGAGAAAAGATAACATTCATCAAATTATTAAAAACAACTGGAAGTGCTCCAACACCACATATATTCTGGCCATATTGCAGATACGTAATATTGATATTGCAGTTACATAATATAATATTATAATTTCTGACCCACTAACACTTCGGCTATACCTTGAATAAGTCCAATGCTAACGAAGCGCCTATGGTGCATATCTACATTTACTTCGATAGTCAGGAATACCATAACCAGTGAATAAAACTTCTTGAAGTAAAATAAGTTTATTTCTTAGTTCTACATTAAATCAATTACCATCCATAATTCTATTACCTTCCGATCCAGATCAACAATATCACAAAACTATCCAAATGCCACCACGAAACATGCAAAGCACATTTAGACAAGTTTCCCAATGCCAACTAACAATCAACCAATGGAAACACTCAGAGTGAACTTCCTTTCCACGCTGGCAGAGACTAACCGCTCAAAACCTTCTTAGGATACGGGAAATTATCGCAGAAGCCACCAAGAAGAAATGTAATAATATTAATACTAAGTGTCTTGGAGTGGAGCAGAGGAGGCTCCAGGGAGCACGCGATGCACGCGGCAGCGAGCGGCCGCCCGAGGGCTTCTGCGAATCCCGCGCACGACAAGTCGAGGAAGAACAACGGAAGAAGAGAGCGAAAGGAATGTCGTTGTTTCCTGCGAGAATTCGCAACCAGGCAGGCTCCGCCCCGCTTTGCTCCGTGCCACGCGAAGCAGCGTCTGGCCTCGTCTCGCTCCGCCCCGTCTCGCCCCGTCTCGCCCCGTCTCGCCCCGCCC